>OZ025257.1:14729679-15356307 GCA_964019135.1 Arenicola marina
GGCTGACCTCGACTAGACTAAGATGCCGAGGATTTTTGTAGTACTGTTACACATCCTTGTATTACCAGTCAAGTGAAAAAAATTTCGAAGGGACTGGATAGCCGGAATTGACGAATAATGTAGGAGAACATAGGGCAAAATGACCACCTTAACTTTTTTTGTATTTTTTGGATGACAAGCAGTGCTATAAAAAGAGCCAAATTTTGGTAAACTGACAACAGTAGTATTGTGAATAACATAGCTTGGATACATGCGAGTGACACGAACAACATTTTTACTAGCACACAAAAACATGTTTTATGTCACAGTGGGGTCATTTTGCCCCCCTAATGGGGCAAAATAGTCACCACATTATTTCCGCATGTTAATGAGTGAAATGAACAGCCTAAGAAGGCAAACTCCTAACTCTCTGGAACAGTTTGACCCAGAAGGATCACGCACAGGAATTCCAAAAAAAGTTTACGTCAGCAGAGGCGGATCGGGCGGGGGGGACACTCCCTTCCCCCACTTTTTGCCATTTTTCAGTGCAAAATTTAGACCATCAGAGGCGCGGAACTCAGCTTTCATGCGAAGTCGTACTGTTGAACAGGCCCCGGGGCAGGGGCGGATCCAAGGGGGGAGGGGGGGGGACCGGCCCCGGCCCCCCCTTTTTTTTAAGGGCGGAAATGTATATAATTTATATACCATTTACTGGCCCCCTATCCAGCATATCTGGATCCGACCCTGAAACCGGCCCCCCCGGATTTAGGGAGGGGGGGATAAAAAAATACAGTGCTGAGTTTGGGGGGTTCCGGGGGTAAATCCCCCCCTTTTCAACCGCCAAAATCAGCTCTATGAACGCACATTTTCAAAGCCACCCCCCCCCCCCCCCCCACGATCGCAAGTTTTAAAATATTCGCTCTATATTGGTATCTTCATTATAAATGTCCGCTCTGTATGGGTATCTTTTTCATCATAAATGTCCGCTCTATAGGGGTATCTTTTTCATCACAAATATCCGCTCTCTCAGGCATCAAGGCATCCGCGGACCCCCCCCCCCCCCCCCCCCCCCCCCAGATTTGTATAATAGTGCCACCTCCCCATCGGCGTTTTATCCTGACGAGCTGTATGTATCGACGGGAGAGACGATGTCGCGTGCCGCCTGGCTTTGCCTCAATCAACGCTTCCGGCTCCCAGGGGCGCACAACTCTCCCTTCTTCAAGCTCCCTGTGACGCACATCGTTTTCTTCTTCAAGCATATTCATGATCATCAAAGATGTTCCGATTCAGTGGACATATCATACAGCTTGCTAAAGATAATCGTTTCTGTTATACAGAGTATACATATTAAATTGGATGTGGGTAAAACGGCCCCACTGGGTCATTTTGCCCCAAGCAGCGTGGGTCATTTTGCCCCTGTTAGTAACCTTAACATTTGACCGGTGTATGAAAAATGCGGCGCAGTATATTCCGCATCTAAATTACGTTTGGGGCTTGACTTGGACTTATCTTTGATCGTTTTAATTTATCAAAATTTTCCCCCAAGCTAGTATCCACTGAGTTCTACTTTATTCCAGTGTTTACCATAGATGGAAATAGCCCAGAATCTTTTACTTCGGTAACTAAGGTCAGCTGTCTGCTTCAGCGCCCATGTAGATTTGTTAAGGTATCACGTAGCAAACAGGAATAAATATAAAACGCTTCAATACAGGTGGCAGCACCGCAAGTGCGCGATATTGTGGTGGGCCATTTGACCCCGATGGGTGATTTTGCCCCATGTTCCCCTAACTTCGATCTGAATGTCACCATGTTGAACTCTTTTCTTTAGTATGGAAAGGGGTGTTATTTGGTGGCGGCAATGGCTTCATAACAAACTGGACAGATGAGGGATGGGGTAGGGGGTCGGGGAGAGGACAGAAGACGGATGGGGCAGGGGGTCGGGGAGAGGACAGATGAGAGATGGGGCAGGGGGTCGGGGAGAGGACAGAGGAGGGATGGGGCAGGGGGTCGGGGAGAGGACAGAAGAGGGATGGGGCAGGGGGTCGGGGAGAGGACAGAGGAGGGATGGGCAGGGGGTGGGGAAATAGGACAGATGAGAGATGGGGCAGGGGGTCGGGGAGAGGACAGATGAGGGAAGGGGCAGGGGGTCGGGGAGAGGACAGAGGACGGATGGGGCAGGGGGTTGGGGAGAGGACAGAACAGGGATGGGGCAGGGGGTCGGGGAGAGGACAGATGAGAGATAGGGCAGGGGTCGGGAAAGAGGACACATGAGGGATGGGGCAGGGGGTCGGGGAGAGGACAGAAGAGGGATGGGACAGGGGGTCGGGGAGAGGACAGAGGAGGGATGGGGCAGGGGGTCGGGGAGACGACAGAAGAGGGATGGGGCAGCGGGTCGGGGAGTGGACAGAAGAGGGATGGGGCAGGGGGTCGGAGAGAGGACAGAGGAGGGATGGGGCAGGGGGTCGGGGAGAGGACAGATGAGGGATGGGGCAGGGGGTCGAGGAGAGGGCAGAGGAGGGATGGGGCAGGGGGTCGGGGAGAGGACAGAGGAGGGATGGGGCAGGGGATCGGGGAGAGGACAGAGGAGGGATGGGGCAGGGGGTCGGGGAGAGGACAGATGAGGGAT
The DNA here is from genome assembly GCA_964019135.1 of Arenicola marina. Classification (NCBI taxonomy): domain Eukaryota; kingdom Metazoa; phylum Annelida; class Polychaeta; family Arenicolidae; genus Arenicola; species Arenicola marina. The sequence goes on from OZ025257.1 coordinate 14,732,285, forward strand.
GGGGCAGGGGGTCGAGGAGAGGACAGAAGAGGGATGGGGTCGGGGAGAGGACCGAGGAAGGATGGGGCAGGGGGTCGGGGAGAGGACAGAGGAGGGATGGGGCAGGGGGTCGGGGAGAGGACAGAGGAGGGATGGGGCAGGGGGTCGGGGAGAGGACAGAGGAGGGATGGGGCAGGGGGTCGGGGAGAGGACAGAGGAGGGATGGGGCAGGGGGTCGGGGAGAGGACCGAGGAGGGATGGGGCAGGGGGTCGGGGAGAAGACAGAGGAGGGATGGGGCAGGGGGTCGGGGAGAGGACAGAGGAGGGATGGGGCAGGGGGTCGGGGAGAGGACAGAGGAGGGATGGGGCAGGGGGTCGGGGAGAGGACAGATGAGGGATGGGGCAGGGGGTCGGGGAGAAGACAGAGGAGGGATGGGGCAGGGGGTCGTGAGAGAGGACAGAGGAGGGATGGGCAGGGGGTCGAGGAGAGGACAGAAGAGGGATGGGGCAGGGGGTCGGGGAGAGGACCGAGGCGGGATGGGGCAGGGGGTCGGGAAAGAGGACACATGAGGGATGGGGCAGGGGGTCGGGGAGAGGACAGATGAGGGATGGGGCAGGGGGTCGGGGAGAGGACCGAGGAGGGATGGGGCAGGGGGTCGGGGAGAAGACAGAGGAGGGATGGGGCAGGGGGTCGTGAGAGAGGACAGAGGAGGGATGGGCAGGGGGTCGAGGAGAGGACAGAAGAGGGATGGGGTCGGGGAGAGGACTGAGGAGGGATGGGGCAGGGGGTCGGGGAGAGGACAGAGGAGGGATGGGGCAGGGGGTCGGGGAGAGGACAGAGGAGGGATGGGGCAGGGGGTCGGGGAGAGGACCGAGGAGGGATGGGGCAGGGGGTCGGGGAGAAGACAGAGGAGGGATGGGGTAGGGGGTCGTGAGAGAGGACAGAGGAGGGATGGGGTCGGGGAGAGGACCGAGGAGGGATGGGGCAGGGGGTCGGGGAGAGGACAGATGAGGGATGGGGCAGGGGGTCGGGGAGAGGACCGAGGCGGGATGGGGCAGGGGGTCGGGAAAGAGGACACATGAGGGATGGGGCAGGGGGTCGGGGAGAGGAGAGAGGAGGGATGGGGCAGGGGGTCGTGAGAGAGGACAGATGAGGGATGGGGCAGGGAGTCGGGGAGAGGACAGAAGAGGGATGGGCAGGGGGTGGGGGAGAGGACAGAGGAGGGATGGGGCAGGGGGTCGGGGAGAGGACAGAGGAGGGATGGGGCAGGGGGTCGGGGAGAGGACAGAGGAGGGATGGGGCAGGGGGTCGGGGAGAGGACAGAGGAGGGATGGGGCAGGGGGTCGGGGAGAGGACAGATGAGGAATGGGGTAGGGGGTCGGGGAGAGGACAGAAGAGGGATGGGGCAGGGGGTCGGGGAGAGGACTGAGGAGGGATGGGGCAGGGGGTCGGGGAGAGGACAGAGGAGGGATGGGGCAGGGGGTCGGGGAGAGGACAGAGGAGGGATGGGGCAGGGGGTCGGGGAGAGGACAGAGGAGGGATGGGGCAGGGGGTCGGGGAGAGGACAGAGGAGGGATGGGGCAGGGGGTCGGGGAGAGGACCGAGGAGGGATGGGGCAGGGGGTCGTGAGAGAGGACAGATGAGGGATGGGGCAGGGGGTCGGGGAGAGGACAGAGGAGAGATGGGCAGGGGTGGGGAAAGAGGACAGATGAGAGATGGGGCAGGGGGTCGGGGAGAGGACAGATGAGGGAAGGGGCAGGGGGTCGGGGAGAGGACAGAGGAGGGATGGGGCAGGGGGTCGGGGATAGGACCGAGGAGGGATGGGGCAGGGGGTCGTGAGAGAGGACAGATGAGGGATGGGGCAGGGGGTCGGGGAGAGGACAGAGGAGGGATGGGGCAGGGGGTCGTGAGAGAGGACAGATGAGGGATGGGGCAGGGGGTGGGGAAAGAGGACAGATGAGAGATGGGGCAGGGGGTCGGGGAGAGGACAGATGAGGGAAGGGGCAGGGGGTCGGGGAGAGGACCGAGGAGGGATGGGGCAGGGGGTCGTGAGAGAGGACAGATGAGGGATGTGGCAGGGGGTCGGGGAGAGGACAGAGGAGGGATGGGCAGGGGGTCGGGGAGAGGACAGAGGAGGGATGGGGCAGGGGGTCGGGGAGAGGACAGAGGAGGGATGGGGCAGGGGGTCGGGGAGAGGACCGAGGAGGGATGGGGCAGGGGGTCGTGAGAGAGGACAGATGAGGGATGGGGCAGGGGGTCGGGGAGAGGACAGAGGAGGGATGGGCAGGGGGTGGGGAAAGAGGACAGAAGAGGGATGGGGCAGGGGGTCGGGGAGAGGACAGATGAGGGAAGGGGCAGGGGGTCGTGAGAGAGGACAGAGGACGGATGGGGCAGGGGGTCGGGGAGAGGACAGAACAGGGATGGGGCAGGGGGTCGGGGAGAGGACAGAAGAAGGATGGGACAGGGGGTCGGGGAGAGGACAGAGGAGGGATGGGGCAGGGGGTCGGGGAGACGACAGAAGAGGGGTGGGGCAGCGGGTCGGGTAGAGGACAGATGAGGGATGGGGCAGCGGGTCGGGGAGTGGACAGAAGAGGGATGGGGCAGGGGGTCGGGGAGAGGACAGAGGAGGGATGGGGCAGGGGGTCGTGAGAGAGGACAGATGAGGGATGGGGCAGGGGGTGGGGAAAGAGGACAGATGAGAGATGGGGCAGGGGGTCGGGGAGAGGACAGATGAGGGAAGGGGCAGGGGGTCGGGGAGAGGACCGAGGAGGGATGGGGCAGGGGGTCGTGAGAGAGGACAGATGAGGGATGTGGCAGGGGGTCGGGGAGAGGACAGAGGAGGGATGGGCAGGGGGTCGGGGAGAGGACAGAGGAGGGATGGGGCAGGGGGTCGGGGAGAGGACAGAGGAGGGATGGGGCAGGGGGTCGGGGAGAGGACCGAGGAGGGATGGGGCAGGGGGTCGTGAGAGAGGACAGATGAGGGATGGGGCAGGGGGTCGGGGAGAGGACAGAGGAGGGATGGGCAGGGGGTGGGGAAAGAGGACAGAAGAGGGATGGGGCAGGGGGTCGGGGAGAGGACAGATGAGGGAAGGGGCAGGGGGTCGTGAGAGAGGACAGAGGACGGATGGGGCAGGGGGTCGGGGAGAGGACAGAACAGGGATGGGGCAGGGGGTCGGGGAGAGGACAGAAGAAGGATGGGACAGGGGGTCGGGGAGAGGACAGAGGAGGGATGGGGCAGGGGGTCGGGGAGACGACAGAAGAGGGGTGGGGCAGCGGGTCGGGTAGAGGACAGAAGAGGGATGGGGCAGCGGGTCGGGGAGTGGACAGAAGAGGGATGGGGCAGGGGGTCGGGGAGAGGACAGAGGAGGGATGGGGCAGGGGGTCGTGAGAGAGGACAGATGAGGGATGGGGCAGGGAGTCGGGGAGAGGACAGAGGAGGGATGGGGCAGGGGGTCGAGGAGAGGGCAGAAGAGGGTTGGGGTCGGGGAGAGGACCGAGGAGGGATGGGGCAGGGGGTCGGGGAGAGGACAGAGGAGGGATGGGGCAGGGGGTCGGGGAGAGGACAGAGGAGGGATGGGGCAGGGGGTCGGGGAGAGGACAGAGGAGGATTCAAGATGGCGGACGGCTAGTCGCATGTGCTGGGAGCTCTCGTCAAACTAACAGAATTATCCCGTGTACAAAATAATATATGGCTTCACAAATGTGCCAAACAAACGTGATGAAGTGACGAATCAATGAGAAAACACAGAAAACGTAATCGTACCTCTAGCGGTAACAAAACAAAGAAGAGGCTCAACTTTCTGAGTGAAAACAAACAAGCAAACAACAACATAAGCGATGAAGGCCCGATCTCAGAACACTCGTCACCCCGGCGGGTTGACAACGGCAACGAGGAACAACAACAGCCTGAGTCACCGGACCATGACCCATGTTCACTGAGACAGATCAACGACAAGTTGGATAATAATGCTGCCCAACTGAATATACAAACCTCAGATATACATGGCAAGGATGGAATACTTGGCCAGATTGCTTTCGCAGCAAAAGATCAGGGTGAGTGCTCAGGTCACATTGCCACCCACCAGCAGGAAATCGACGATCTTAAAATCGATATCACCCTGTTGAAAAACATTGTTATGAAGCAGGGAAGGCAAATCAAGGACCTAAGGGATACATGTATTGACTTGAAATGTCGCTCCATGGGCAATAATATGCTGTTCCACAACATCCCGGAAGACCCACAGACAATTGGCGCCCAACGACCAGAGGACTGTATATCAAAGGTCAAGGACATCCTACTTGGCAAAGGGTATGTTGGGAGTCCCGCCTTTGAAATTCTCATAGGCTTGGGCAGAAGCATAACAACGTAAGTTCTCGCCCCAGACCTATAGTAGCTCGTCTACGGTCTCATACAGACACCCAAAGTTTGCTGGACTTCTCCAGGAATAAATTACCGCGGGGTAAAGATACCTTAAAGATCACTCCCCAATACCCAATCGAAATCCTGGAACGGCGTAGGGAGTATGGTGAAAGAGCCCAAGCGGCCAGGGACCGCGCCTCCCCACAAGGGATCCAAATCCGAGTCACAAATGACAGTCTCATCATAAACAATGAGAAGCAAACAGATCGCTTACCTGAAGTCACCGCGCATGACACCCTGAATCTGTCTCATCGAGAGAGAGAGGAGGAACAACTTGGCCTTCTCCAATCGACGACTGGTGAAGTCATCACCCACAAAGGATCGACTGCCTACGCGACCCTGGTTTCGGTCCAAACCATGCAGGACGTCCGACGGGCCTACCACCGCCTCCTGATGAACCCTCACCGCGCCGGGGCTATCAACAACATCGCCGCCTATCGCCTCCCTGCCGACCTCGAGGGCTGGCAAGACGATGGCGACCATGGCTCCGGTCGCCATGCTCGCTATATTCTACGACGACACAAGCTGACAAACGTGGCCATCGTCATCACGCGACGCTTCGCCACACGACAATCCAGTGGGGACAGATTCAAATTACTGGACAGCGCCATAGAATCTGTGATACGGCAATTCCACTTGGAAACAATGGCCGCGTCGTAGTTATTCGTCAAGGCAAAATATGGTGAGCGATTGAACTAAAAGAGATATCTAGTCTTCATGCATATAGCTATTGTACCAAGTTGGAGTGGTGTGTATGTTGATAAGGGGAATGGGGGTGGGAGGGCAACATCAATGACCGCAAAGTAAATGAGTATAACTACAGGTAACCTGCGTGTAGTGAACCGTGAGTCCTTTCTGCTTAAAAACAAGTGTGGGGGACAGGGGGTGAATGAATGCATAGGATAGCATGGAGTTGGTCAGTGCTGTAACTCAGAATTTGACTCTGTCTGTCCATGTCTATTGGTGAGGGGGTGGGGGTGGGGAACAACTCTCTGTCACTGCAACGGAGGTGGTCAGCGCTATGGGCTGTATTAAACATCTATCTAGGCCGAAGTACCCATGCAGGACCTTGTTTCCTGGTTCTTCGCTCAACTTTGGCCAGTGAAAGGGAAGGGGGTGACACCACCCCAGCCCCACTTATCAAAACACAGAGCACAGTCTATATCAACCCAAGCTTGTACGTGGTTGTTTTCGCTGGTGTTCTCTGTCATCGCAGTGTTCCGTAAGCCTTTATGTTTATCATTATGTGTATGTCTATGTTCAAACAATAACGATTATATCTCTATGTCTAAGTACGGATATCAATCTTTAAATTGAAAGTATATGTATAGACCTGTGAGCTCCCAGCACATATCTATCAGTGTAATTGAAAATGAGTTCAGGAACTTTTGTACTTGTTCGTGCCTGTCTTGTTTTAATGTTCTCTGTATCCATTGTTATGTTTTATTGGTTACTGTTTAATTTTGTTGGTAACATGTCACACACTTTCAAATAATGGTTAAACCTGAAATATATATATATTTATGATTAACACTCTGGATGGTAACGAAATGTTCAGACCTGCTGGAATTATGCAAAATCATTCACTGACTGATGTGTTAAGACTTGGGGAAAGAACTGTTAGTAATGATACTTCAGTTGAACTTGAACCAATACAGCATTCTCCCTACCTTAATGATGAAGAAATGTTACATACCTTAAAAGCTACAATGAACCATTTCTGTATGTTAAGTTTAAACATATGTTCAATCTCATCAAAGTTTGATGAATTAAGAGTGTTTATAGAGTGGATGAAAAGCAATGATGTAGAATTCTCGGCTATATGTATCCAAGAAACCTGGTTGTCAGATGACTCAAATGTTACATATTATCAGTTGGACAACTATAAGTTAATTTCTAAGGGTAAATATTGTAGTACCCATGGTGGACTAGTAATGTATCTAAATGAGAAATATCAGTATAAAGTGCTTGTACCACCGGTTATGTCAGATATATGGGAAGGTCAATTTATTGAGATAGGGGGTTATTCTTCAGAAAAAAAACTCATAATAGGGAATATATACAAGCCTCCCTGTGATACTAATGCCAACTATGAAATCTTTACAGAGGAGATGGGACGTGTCTTAAATATCTATGAAAGAAACCACAGTGAAGTCATTATTACTGGTGACTTTAATATACCCCTATTAAGATTGAATGAGAAACCTGCTTTTAATGACTACTTTGATACTGTTATTTCTTCAAGCTTCTGCCCCAAAATCACTCTTCCCACAATACCGTCGAGGCACAGGGGTACCCTGATAGATAATATTCTTTGTAAATTAACTCAGAACACTTTAAATACAACGGCGGGTATTTTAACAAAGGCGATATCTGATCACTTTCCATACTTTATCTGTCTTAACATCAATATTCGCAATGCTAACAAAAGTCCATCTCATATAATGGTACGTAAATCGGATCCCCAAGCGATCATGAATTTCAAAAAATATATTGCAGACTCTAAAGTCTACGATAAAATCAATATGGATATAACATCAGATCCGAACCACAATGACGAGATATTAGATGAGACAATTCAAAAAGCCAAGGTAACATCAATGCCTGCTAAACGAGTTAAATTTAACAAACGCAAGCACAAAAAGTCTGACTGGATCACTAACGGCATAATGAAATCGATATCCTTTAGGGACAACCTTTACAGGCAATTACACAAGACGCCGATAGACAATGACACATATGACACGCTTAAAACTAACTTAAAAACATATAATAGTATCTTAAAACAAAACATACAGTTGGCAAAACAAACTTATTACAACAACCGTTTTAGCCAATATAAAAATGACATAAAAAATACTTGGATTGAGATCAAAAATATCTTAAATAACACAAGACATAAAGAAAGGTTTCCATAGACATTTAAAATCGATGGTATTCCTGTAACTGACAAACATGCAATAGCTAATAAATTTAATAGTTTTTTTGTGAATATTGCAACAAATATATGTGACAAAATACAAAAACCGAATAATTTTACGTTTAATGACTATCTAAAAAATGACCCATGTAGAACTGAACTGAATTTCCAGCCAATAGATAAGCATGAGACGTTACAAATTATAAATGGGCTGAAATCCAAATCCAGCTCTGGGTATGATGAATTATCATTTAAATTACTTCAAACCGTAAAGGGTGAGATCGGTGAAACTATCACATTCATCATTAATCAATCAATAACCACAGGAATATTCCCAGAGAAGCTTAAACTGGCCAAGGTAATCCCAATTTTGAAGAAAGGTGACGAGGCAAACATAAATAACTATCGACCCATCTCAATTTTACCAGCTATCTCTAAGGTATTTGAAAAAGCAATATTCAAACAACTATATGAACATTTCCAAACGGAAAAACTGTTTAACCCTGGGCAATATGGATTCAGAAAGAAACATTCTACAGAGTTAGCTACATTAGAACTGATAGACAGAACCATTCAAAAACTAGATGAAGGTAAAATTCCCATAAATATCGATCTTGACCTGTCCAAAGCCTTCGACACACTTAATCATAATATACTTACTGCAAAATTAAAACACTATGGAGTGACTGGCAACTCAATAACTCTTTTACAAAACTATCTTTCTAATCGCACGCAATATGTACGCATTGAGAATGTTGAATCTGGCCGACTGAATCTTTCTCGTGGAGTCCCCCAAGGATCCATTTTAGGACCTCTTCTTTTTATAATATACGTAAATGATATCGAGTATGCAAATGAACTTTTCAAAGCTATAATATATGCAGATGACACCACACTTTTCAGCACTTTGGAAACAGATACACCTAATATTGGAGAACTAAACGCCGAACTAGCGAAAATACGCGACTGGCTAAAAGTGAATGAACTGTGTCTTAACATAAGCAAAACAAAGTTTATGCTATTTCACATGCCTCAAAAGAAAGTACAATGCCCTGATCTCTTCATAGATGAAAACAAAATAGAACGAGTGGACAGTTTCAATTTACTAGGTCTCACAATTGACAAGCACCTAAATTGGCACTGCCATACACGTAAGATAGCTGCAAAAATTAATAAGGTTACCGGCATACTTTTCAAGTTAAAAAATGTGCTTCCTCCACATATCTTAGTCACTATCTACAATTCTTTAATTGTGCCACATCTCTATTACTGTGTACTTGCTTGGGGTAACCAAATAGATAGAGTAAGCAAGCTCCAAAAAAAGGCTATTAGGATTGTTACAAATAATGGATACACTGCTCACACAGAACCACTGTTCAAGAAGCTAAAACAGCTAAAATTAAAGGACCTATATAAATTACAAGAACTGAAATTTTACTATAAACTTGTAAATAACGAATTTCCACTATATTTTTTATCAAGCTTGGTCCTTCCCAAGAGTGTATGATTTACATAATTATAATACCAGACAAAGTCAGACCTTTCATATCCCAAGAACAAAACATAAATTTGCCGATCATTGCATTAGACGTAATATCCTAACCATAATGAATAACACTCCACAAATCATTCTGGACAAAGCAAAATCACATAGTTTAAAGGGATATTCGAACTATATAAAAAATACTATCCTAAATTTGTACGTCTATGAGTGTAACAATCCTCACTGCTACTCATGTAATAAATAATGTTAAACTAAGCATGTAACGGCCCATTATATCTGTGGTTATTTACCTACAACCCACTGGCGTTAACTTTCTGCAGTGACATGTTTTTTTCTATTCTATTTGCATGTTTTGTTCTATTCTATTTTTTTTTTTTTTTTTTTTTTTTTTTTTTTAGGTGGCTTCCATGCTAGCGCCTGTCAAGTCTTAATGGGAGTCTCCTCAACAGATGCCAATGCGTTTTTTTTGCTGGGGGGGTCGGGGGGTCGGGAGGAGGACAGATGAGGGATGGGGCAGGGGGTCGGGGAGAGGACCGAGGAGGGATGGGGCAGGGGGTCGGGGAGAGGACAAAGGAGGGATGGGGCAGGGGGTCGCTGAGAGGACCGAGGAGGGATGGGGCAGGGGGTCGGGGAGAGGACAGAGGAGGGATGGGGCAGGGGGTCGGGGAGAGGACCGAGGAGGGATGGGGCAGGGGGTCGTGAGAGAGGACAGATGAGGGATGGGGCAGGGGGTCGGGGAGAGGACAGAGGAGGGATGGGGCAGAGGGTCGGAGAGAGGACAGAGGAGGGATGGGGCAGGGGGTCGGGGAGAGGACAGAGGAGGGATGGGGCAGGGGGTCGGGGAGAGGACAGAGGAGGGATGGGGCAGGGGGTCGGGGAGAGGACAGAAGAGGGATGGGGCAGGGGGTCGGGGAGAGGACAGAGAAGGGATGGGGCAGGGGGTCGGGGAGCGGACAGAAGAGGGATGGGGCAGGGGGTCGGGGAGAGGACCGAGGAGGGATGGGGCAGGGGGTCAGGGAGAGGACAGAGGAGGGATGGGGCAGGGGGTCGGGGAGAGGACAGAAGAGGGATGGGGCAGGGGGTCGGGGAGAGGACCGAGGAGGGATGGGGCAGGGGTCGGGGAGAGGACAGAGGAGGGATGGGGCAGGGGGTCGGGGAGAGGACAGAAGAGGGATGGGGCAGGGGGTCGGGGAGAGGACCGAGGAGGGATGGGGCAGGGGGTCAGGGAGAGGACAGATAAGGGATGGGGCAGGGGGTCGGGGAGAGGACAGAGGAGGGATGGGGCAGGGAGTCAGGGAGAGGACAGAGGAGGGATGGGGCAGGGGGTCGGGGAGAGGACAGAAGAGGGATGGGGCAGGGGATAAGGAGAGACGACCTAGGAGAGATGGGGAAGAGGAGCCGGCGAGGGGACAGAGGAGGGATGGGGCAGGGGGTCGAAAGAGTGGAAAGAGTGGATACGTCGAGAAAAATCGATATTCGAGAATTAAAACAAATCGACACTGAAGACTGGACCCCCCCCCTTCCAGACCCCTGTATGTATCCTGGTATTGCACGCGCCCCCCCCCCCCAACCGTAGCTAAGTTGGCAGCGCGTTTTTGCTTTGTTGGAACCCCACGTCTGGAAACCTCACGTCAATGATGGCTGCATCTGGGGCATAACTCATCGTACCTCATGTCATTGTCTCGGCACGTTTCTTTGCCCGGTTCTTATAGCTTTCATTTACACAAATGTGGCTAACATTGATACAGCATGTCTGTGCAGAATAATGATGACTGGTCAGTGTTTCTAAACCGGGCAGGCTCCCGCCTCCTTCCTTACAAGAAATGAAAGGTCATCCTTAAGTGAGTGACTTAAGCCAAATTAACTAAACAATTTAAAATTCGGTGTGAATCAGTTTTTAATTTCTTTTCTTCGTACTCAGGTCTCCGGACAGTTTAGCGGTCAGCCGTAGAAGCAGCTAGGGCGGCTGACGGCAGGAAGACAGTCCACTCGCGACGCAAAATACTGACTGGCCAAAGATGTCACTACGCCGCGTCCTACATCGCATTTTGGCGGGAAAAGCCCAGCCAATCTGTCGTCTGCTCTTGGCTGTAGGCGCCTGTTTAATTCTAGTCCATTGTGTCCGCCTGGGATCAGTGAGCAGCGACGCGAACGGCATCAAAAATAGCAGTCGACTTTTAGTCTTCACGCCTCGCCTGCAGCCGGATAATAATAAAACCACGTCACTAAACTCGACACAAGACTCTCGAATTTTATCGCCGTCGTCGGCTGAGGTGGGAGGCCGTCGCCATGACGACGGCGGGATGGCGCTAGTCAAATTCACACGTATGCAGCAGACTTTATCTCGCAATCTGGACCACTGGGACGGACAATGGCGCTTTACACTCAATACAAAGCTGGAGGCGGATAAGAAGGCGATTTCGGCCCTAAATGACTTCCAGGTGGTCTGTTCGCAGCAGCGTAGCTCGACAAATGTCAGCTCATCGCCGAATAGTGTCGCAGCAGTTAGTTGTCCTTGCATCTCTGGGGCGCTGCGTAAGTTTTTCAGCATGCTCCGCCAGATAAAGGTAGCAAATGTTATATAAATGGCTGGTCTTTAGCGTTTACTAGGGTCATATGATTTAAGAAATCAATGAGGATGTAATGATGTCATGATATTATCCCAGAATAAAAAATGAGATCGGAAATTATTCTTTTGGGCTGCAAAAATGGAAGCATTGTTTCTTTGCAAGGGGTGTGGGTTATGATCAGTTGCTCAATATCATTGGCAATAAAGGCTTTGCATTGCATGTATTTCTTGGCTAATGTTCTATGATGATTGCTCTTGCAGAAGGGAGACACGTTCCCAATGTAACCAACTTGATGAAGCTGTCTTGGGCTGAGCTGGAGGCCTTGGTGTCCTTGCCACACGCTGACGGCGTTTGGCGACCGCCTAACTGCGTGGCGCGGCGCCGTCTGGCGGTGATAGTTCCATGTCGTGACCGCGAGGTGGTGCTGCGGGCCTTCTTAGCACACATGCACCCATTACTGCAGAGACAGCTCATCGAATACCGGATTTTTGTCGTCGAACAGGTTAGTGATTTCCGGTTAGTGATGTCAAACGCTGAAGCAAGTGATATGGAATATCAATCGATGTGACGTCTTTTGAAACAGCGGTCGAATACAACATGTGTTGTCTGGGGAGCTGTCTGTACACCCCGGAAGGTGGGGAGGGATACTATATATAGTTAGGTATGTAATATGTGCCGCCGCCCCCCCCTCCCAAAAAAAACGTTTTTGCTTAAATCCTGGAGCAAAAGTCTGCAATTTCTCTCGCTATGCCCATCTGCAAACTGCCGTGAATCTTGGCGTCTCATCATTGCATCACCGAACTACAAAATGGCGTACCAGGGGCAGTCGTACGTGTGTCCGTATAGTCTCACCAGAGGGAGCCAGGAGTGTTCAGATTGCAAATGGAAACCTACAAAACGAGTACCTCCCTCGTGAGAGCCATAGTCATTGCCCAAGGCTATTACCGTCTCATGGGGTAATGTATAGTACTGATACCCATCAAAATCATGAGCGGGAAATGTCGACTGCAGGTTTTTTTCAAGCCAACCATATCACAATTATTTCTCGGAGAATTCCATACAAGATAAATGCATCGAAGGATTTCATTTCCAAGCAGATTCACTGGCGAGATTAATTAAAACACTAACCCATTCGTCGGTATGTCGCTAGGATAGCCTTTGTTAAAGACGCTCTTTCTCATGAACACCCCCCGGAAAACACCCCTTCGTGACTGTAGTCATGTTCTAACGTAGCCAATGAGAACTAATCAGCTTCGCTATGCCATGATGATTTGCAGCCTCCCATTCTCCAGGTGAAGCTTCTCCGTTCCGTTCCAGTCCGCCAAGGGTTAAATTTGAAGATTCTTGAAATCGTCTGTTACTTATCGGAAAAAAATAATTTACAAGATTAGAACATAAACTTGACGCACCGTATTTAATACAGCCAGCTGCTCAATGCATCATTTTGGAAATACTTGCGCAATAACTGAGAGCAAACTCCTTCCATCGTTCGTTCGTGTGTTATGAAGCATTTCTAAGTACATTAACATATTAATTATTTATACAAAACCACCAAACTGCCTTATAAAGTGTCGTACTCGTTCAAGTTACAGGTTTTCCAGTTTAGGATTATTAACAAAATCATTTCGTGTAGCAACAATCCGAAAAAAATATCAGATATCAAAAAGAGGACATATACCAATATGAAAACGATAACACCTCTTCTATCTTTGCCATGAAACAATGTAGTTCTGGCACATTGCCGACATGTTTTATTTGGTATTCCCATTCACCCTGCAAGATAAATACTTGGACTTATAATTTATAATTTATAAAACAAAAGTTGTCCAAAGCCAGATATGTTTGATCGACAACTAACGTCCGCAGTACAAAACACCACATTGAATTCATGACACAATCGAATGGGTATAAGTGTCGACTAGCACTTCTGTATAAGCTGCTTTGTTTAGGACGGTCAGATTGTTTTTCTCTGTGTAACGAATATTTAGTCCTATTTCTATTGCAATAATGTAAGCCGACTTCCGTACTCGATGTAACGCTTTTCAATGCAAAAACGGCGTAAGCTGGGTTCCCGGCCTTTAACTTGTAGCGGTGAGGAGGTGAGGGAGGTAGTGAGGACAATGAAACGCAAGTCACCAGGCACCGACGGGCTTCCAATTGAATTTTATAACGTTTTTTGGAGGGATATGGGTCAAATTGTGATGGACAGTCTCAACTACTCATCCCAAAACGCACTATCCATAACTCCATATCCATAATAAAAGTTATTACTGTTCTACCCAAAAGGAAATAAACCAAAGGAGTATCTCAAAAATTGGCGACCCATACCTCTTCTGAATACAGACTATAAAATATTGGCCGGAGTTTTAGCGTTAAGGATGAAAAGATTTCTAAATGAGGTAATAAGTTCAGATCAAAGGGGTTTCCTTAAGGGGCGCTTTATTGGGGAAAACACTAGATTGGGGTATGATATCATGCAATACCTAAGGGAACAAAATCGGACAGGATTACTTTTAATGATTGATTTTGAAAACGCCTTCGATTGGATAGATATTTAACAGAGGTATTAAACGCATATAATTTTGAGGAATCATTTAAAAATTGGGTTCATATCATGTATAACAATGCGCATAGTTGTGTCTTCAACAATGGAACATTCTCTGATTTTTTAGACTTGGTCGAGGTTGCCGACAGGGTGACCCCCTATCCCCATATCTTTTCCTCCTTGCAATTGAACCTATGGCAATGGCGGTGAAGAATAACCCTAACATTAAAGACATCCAGATCAGGGAAATTGAGCATAAATTAGGGCAGTTCGCTGACGACACTTTCGTACTTTTAGATGGAACAGAGAAATCGCTGCGGGAATTATTTGGTGTATTAATTAGATTTTATAAATGTTCTGGTTTAAAAGTGAATGTCGAAAAAACACAGGCGGTGAACCTGGGACGAAAAGCTAAATTTAAAAGACTTATATGTCCCGACCTCCAGGTAAATTGGTCCCAAAAGTTCAGCCTACTAGGAATCACATTTGATAATGATGCGGATAGCATTATTGAAGACAACTATGACCTCAAAACAGTGGAAGTGGACAACATGCTACGCAGATATGGCAAGGGCACGCTATCACTCCTTGGGAAAGTTACAATCCTCAAAACAGTAGCGTTACCTACAATGGTACATATTTTGTCGGTACTTCCAAAAACAACAAAGAAAGCAATTAATGAACTAGAAAAAGTTATTAGAAATTTCATTTGGGATGGGAAGAAGGCAAGAATAGGCTTACGACAACTATACCAGCCGATAAATAAAGGAGGTTTAGGTTTAACGAACATAGTTGAATTTACAAAGGCTCTAAAGATATCTTGGGTAAGCCGCCTTATACAAACAAATGGAAGCTGGCAAAAACTCTTCCGGGAGTGGGTTAATTGTGAGAAAACATTGTTTTGGGAAATGGATAGCCAGTCTTTTAAAGCGGGTGTCCAACCTAATTTAATCGCGATCTGCACCGAAAGTTTACATCTTAAAGTTAATTTGGCGAGTGTTAACGCTTCGTTTCGGCCGACTGGTAAGGAGAAAAAAGTTAAGGCAACCCGCCTCCAGCAATGTCGAGCAGAGCGCCATTTTGCCGGTAGCAGTGACGCGTATTGTGACTATTCATGTGGCACCGCCTAATGTTATCACTCGAAGAGAGAGAGATCAGGGCCGCTATTTACAGATGAACAGCGGCAAGTTCCAAGGCACGCAGTAGAACATGATCTTAGAGTTTTATGGAAATGTACCATTCAAACAAATTGATATACGTCTTGCGACGATTGATTCCGCAACAATGCCATGATTTGAGTTATAATCGCAGCTCTTTATATTAGCGATGATCACGCGCTCTTGTTTTCCTCACACAATAGGCGCAATTTCCGGTTTGAATAAATTAGAGTATCACCTCCTGATTGGTCAATCGCGGACACACCTCCAAAATGGGCTGCCGCCTGGGTAGGCGACGAAATCGAGCCCGGCGGTCACTTCTAAATTTTATTGTGAGCTATAGATAGAACGAAAAATTCTGTAATTTGGAGGATAGATAACTGGGTATTATATGAATCGGTCAAGCAGCGTTAGAGGCCAGGCTGGCGGTTCCCTTTAAGAAATACGAGGTCATGCCCGTTCCCCATCCTGCCACAAGGAAACCCCTGCAGCCTGCCGTACACACAGTACTCACAGCGATCGACCTCAGAGCCTGGCTTCGTGAAGATTTAACGATCGAGGGGAGGTGAGCGCCGTGTGAACTCAGAGCACAGCGGCGAACCTAGGTGAAGGGGGGTCAACTTCTAGTTCATTCATCACTATAGTACCAGCGGCACCACACATCACCAATTAAAGAATTATCAAAACAAATTTCAAACCCGTTTTGGAGAGAAGTTTGTCTAGCGTGGGAGAGCTACAGGTCATTATACAGTGATAATGACATCAAGTGTAATCCCTTATAGGACACCTTTTTTATGAAGTCTCATAACTTCGTTATGCGGAAACCAGAGTCTATGAGGCACGGGATTATATATTTAAAAGATATACTGGGTAGCGATGGTGTAATTATGAAGCTATGTGATACAGCATAAATCTATTGGACTATCAAGGTCTGATTAATAGCATTCCCAAACAAAAATGCGAGCACAAGTGTTATTGATCGATAAAGGTGCGATGAAATGGCGCCTTCACAGTATCGATTTGGCCAGCTCCCGTACAGCGAGCAGCAACTTGAACCCAATACCGGTAATATAAATGTGGGCGGGTGAGGGTGTAAGGGGGTGGGGGTGGGGGTGTGGATTAGATGGTGTGGTAAGAGCATTAGGGGGCATTATCCTTTCAAAACATTTGTTTATTCTTCTCTATTACCAGTTCTTTTTACCATTGTTTTTGCGGGTTTTATTCCATACTGCGAAATGAAAGACATGAAAAGCAAGGTTAGACGGTCGCAAATTCACTAAATTAATACAATTGAACACGAGCTAATATTAGAAAAATGTGCGTCGCCGCTCAATGACACTATCAAGCAATGACGACGAAGTTGATTGAATTAAGTAGGACTTTTAAGGTAGCGTCATATTGTGACACTTGGAATGGTCAAGCTACCCACACTGTCATTGGATGGGGGGGGGGGGGAGGGTCGTGTTTCCAGATCACGAAAAACAAATTTCGATGACATCACGATGAATTAAAAGGAGATCTCCCGCATACAAAGAAAGACGGATACATGGTATAAATTGGCGATTTCCCGATTCACGGTTATATAACATTAAAATTCCCAGTTCAGGATATATGAAAATCCATCATCACGGCGGTCGGCCAATATCTCATTACCAGTTCACGGTTAAATGAAAAGTCTATTCTCAAGGAACGGAAATACCCATTGCTCCCCCCCCCGCCTTGGATCTGTATAACATACTTTTCAGATATTTGCACAGGTGAACCTAACCATCGCCCTGTGGATTCACCAATGAGTCTTCCATATCAGCCATCATTAACGATGTAACGGGCATCTAACTTAAGTCACATTGACCCTGTGCAATGCTCTTACAGATGTGGCCCGCCATCTTCAACGATGTATCGGGCATCTAACTTAAGTCACATTGACCCTGTGCAAAATGTTCTTACAGATGTGGCCCGCCATCTTTAACGAGGCATTGGGTCTCTAACTGCGCCACATTGACCCTGTGCAAAATCTTCTTACAGATGTGGCCCGCCATCTTCAACGATGTATCGGGCATCTAACTTCGCCACCTTGAACCTGTGCAATCTTCTTACAGATGTGGCCCGCCATCTTCAACGATGTATCGGGCATCTAACTTCGCCACCTTGAACCTGTGCAATGCTCTTACAGATGTGGCCTGCCATCTTCAACGATGTATCGGGCATCTAACTTCGCCACCTTGAACCTGTGCAATGCTCTTACAGATGTGGCCTGCCATCTTTAACGAGGCATTGGGCCTCTAACTTCGCCACCTTGAGCATGTGCAATGCTCTTACAGATGTGGCCTGCCATCTTTAACGAGGCATTGGGCCTCTAACTTAGGTCACATTGGCCCTGTGCAATGCCCTTACAGATGTGGCCTGCCATCTTTAACGAGGCATCGGGCCTCTAACTTCGCCACCTTGAACCTTTGCAATGCTCTTACAGATGTGGACTGCCATCTTTAACGAGGCATTGGGCCTCTAACTTCGCCACCTTGAACCTGTGCAATGCTCTTACAGATGTGGCCCGCCATCTTTAACAAGGCAGCCATGATGAATGCTGGCTTCCTGGAGGTACAGAAGCTGTTTCCGGCCGACTGCGTTCTCTTCCATGACGTCGATCTTCTCATTGAGGACGACCGCGCCATCTTCCACTGCAAGCCTGGCATCGGGCTCCACTTTGGCGGGGCCCTCGACCGCTGGAAGTACAAGTAAGGCACATACGTTTAATATGTCCCTGGTGTAGTGGTTAGTGCACTAGACCTCAGATCAGTCAGTCCTGGGGGCCTCCCTGATGTAGTGGTTAGCACTTTAGACCGTATATCAATAGGTCCTGGGGCCTGCCTGGTGTAGTGGTTAGCGCGCTAGCCCGCACACAATAGGTCCTGGGGGCCTCCCTGGTGTAGTGGTTAGCGCACTAGACCGCACACAATAGGTCCTGGGGGCCTCCCTGGTGTAGTGGTTAGCGCACTAGACCACAGATCAATAGGTCCTGGGGGCCTCCCTGGTGTAGTGGTTAGCACACTAGACGCTGGACTGACCGGCTCAAAATACAACGCTTCCACAGTCTCAGTCTCATCAAACGGACCACATGCATTATGGAGAGGTAAATGTCTTTAACAATATTATGATTCTATAGTTTGCAACGTCTGGACCAAAGCAAACAAAATATTGTTTCACACCCACTGGATTTTTCACACACAAACGCGAGGCCGGCCGGTTCTAAACACTCAAACGAACTGAAAGAATGAATATGATGAATGTAATAGATCTAGGTCTGTCTAGATCTACATGTGGCAAATATTCATCATGAGTTAATGTTAACCGATATAAACATCTTAGAGCTTCAGTGCCGCATGTACATTCAAGCAGTGGCGCGGACAGTCGTAGTCTGGTTCCCTGTCTCTGTCTTCGCGTATCATACACGTCACGCCTACGTCACAGATAGTCAGGATACCATTGTGCGCAGAGCTTCTAAAGTCGTTCCGAACACGTGCTTGGCTAGTTTGTCCCCAAAATAGGTAAAGCGGAAGTTTTTTGTCGAACGAGCTTTTATAGCCTTTTATAGCACATTGCAGCCAAGCAAATGTGCCAATGGTCGAACTTCTAGATTCTAGTTTGTCCCCAAAATAGGTAAAGCGGAAGTTTTTTGTCGAACGAGCTTTTATAGCCTTTTATAGCACATTGCAGCCAAGCAACTGTGCCAATGGTCGAACTTCTAGAGCGACGAAGATAGGGATGGTCAGGCGGGGATGCCCGGAAACGGGATTTAGTTTGGTGCCACGGACACGAAGCAAGGAAAATGGTTCTGGATACAAAATAATGACTTCTGTGACCTCTTCGACTCCGTGTATGTCGTGTATATAGGTATCAATAAAATAGTTTTACGCCTGTTAATCACTGCTGAACTTGTCCACCATCTTGGAAAATGGCAAATGCGTGGGTCCTGGATACCCAATAATGGCTTTTTAACGTCTTCGACTCCAAAAACCTATGCATAGGTATCAAAATAATGGTTCTACGCCTCTTAGCTTTTGAGATGTGTAAGTATCCGTGCTAACCTTGTCCGCCATCTTGGAAAATGGCTGATGCATGTATCCTGGATACGCAAAGATGACTTTTTTGAAATCTACGACCCCAAAAATCTATGTATAGGTATCAAAATAATGGTTCCATGCCTCTTAGTTTTCGAGATACTAAGAATTTTTGCTAGCCTTGGCCGCCATCTTGGAAAATGGCTGATGCGTTGCTCCTGAATACTCAATAATGACATCTTTGGCATCTGCTTACCCGAAAATATATGGATAGACAGCAAAACAACAGTTTTATCATTCTTAGTTTCCAAGATATCGCGTATTATTCGTGGGATTGTCCGCCATTTTCAAAAATGGCCGCCATAGCCGTCAGGGGTCAAACCTGATTTAGCACTATAGCTAAATTCGATTAAACATGTATTACGCGCATGTGTTCCAAATTTCAGGCTTTTACCACAAAACGCACGTTTTTTCGCTTATCCGCTGGACTATAGCGAGCGAGGCGCACTCAAACCGGTTCATCTTGTGACGTCGCAATTTACTACTCTGGGCGGGGGTTTGTAAATGGACCGTTCGCAGCTTGAACTTATTTTGGTGAGTTTAGAGATTAAAATTTATGGCATAAGAGACGATGTAAAATAATTCCACCTGATAAATGGCTTTAGTAACCCATGGGACATGTATATTGGGAAGCGGTTTATTAAGAAATACCCCCCATCCCCCCAAGAGATGGACTTTGATATCCCGGAAGTATGAATGTCTAAAGATGTGCCATGTGTTTAGATGTGTCTTGTTGCTATGGCCGGGAGTGATGAGTGAGAACCGAGCTGTACTATTTTCACGACGATTAATTACTAAATGAGAAAGACAAAATCGATAAGGTCATAAATCATTGGACTTTTATTTTGACACCAAATTTTTCAACTTTTTGGTAGCCCTACAGCACTAGTGAGAGATGGTAATCTATTTCACTGACTACTGCAGGGTTGAGTTGCGGAGCACGATCGATCGCCGCGCACAATTTGTTGCGGGCGTATCCACTAAATAAACAACCCTAATTTGGCAATAGTAGCACACTCTAAATAGCGTTAAATATTAATAAATAAAAGATAATAATTATGCATCGATTTTGACGGGTTATCCCCACGTATTTCAGATTTGATTTGATTTGATTGGGGTTTAACGGCACTTTCAGCCTGTAAGGCTATATCGTGCCATACTGGTTCTTTAATTTAAATAACTCGGCAGTCAATCATACTAAAACCCTGAAAATGAATACATGTGATATTGAAGATAAAACAATTGCAAAAATGATAAAGGGTTAAGTAGATATGAGGAAAACCATGAATGCAGTCAATGTGGAAACGATCAATATGTATAAAACCCTGAGGATATCAAGTATTATAATAGAGAAAAATGTCTTAGAACCATGAAAGTGAAGAATGGTGAAAAGATAGTCAATAAATTGTCAGAATATAAAACCATGAATGTTGATGTTGGTTTCTAAAACCACACTTTCGAGATTAATAAATACAGATAAATGTACCCGTTTGACAGTATATGTTGACTAGATTTCACATATACTTGACTAGATTTATTGCAGATAAATAGTCTAAAATCTTTTGATTTGGTACACGTATTTCAGAAGAATCGTCGTTCAGAGTGTAATATTATAATGCGGGACTACTCTCGCTGAGGCGGTCGATCGCGGTCGATCGCGCTACGCACCTCAGCCCAGCTGACGCCACAGAAACAATTACTGCTTTCAAATGGCGTATCGAGCTGGATCCTGTGCATGTTTGTGGCGCCATCTAGCGAGGGTATCAACTGTATTTGTTGGTGCCATTCATTACTCAGCCGCAGCTAACCAACCTACTATTGCCAAACGCTCCGCTGAGTGGCGCTCCAAATTTATCATTGTCGCCCATGTCACGGCCGGCAACGGCCAGACCGAGAGCTTCAAGATTTAGCTCCTAATCGAGAAACTCTCTGGCACATGAGACTAAACCAATTGGGCTTTGGAACAGTTAAATTCGAGGTTAATTTAGATGAAAGAAGATGTAAAAATCACGATGTCGCCACCGATAATTTATTGTGTAGGTTAACGGTAAGCCATCTAATATTTTAGACTTGTTTTATCTATTGTTATAGTTTTTAATACCTATACAGATGGCGGTATTACAAGGATAAGTCTGTGGACGCTCTGTCCCCGTCGGAAATAACAAACAAGCGGCCGGTGTTTCGCACCAGGGCCTCTTTAGAATCTAATGTTGTTTACTGCTACTCAGAAGAACCAGTGTGCTTGAAAACACGTCGTCAAGTGTACTTGAAAACATGTCAAGTCGTCAAATGTGCTTGAAAAGACGGTAAAGTCCCGTCAGGTAGAAAATGCATAGCACTAAAAATTGAAGTAGAACAGACTTGAAGGCAAGTTATATCGTAGGGACATCACAGATGACTACGCAATGACATATTTCTCATGGCGTTTGACAGTTCACTTGACATGCCTTCCGCCATCTTTGGTTGACCGTATCGGCAGTTACGGGCCGCCGTTTGTGTACAGTGACAATCGCAGGCAGAGAGACCAGACATAGGCCTACCAAGCCGCTAAATAAGGCAACCCCTGGCAAGGGGCTGGCTACTTTAAAAACACGGCCAAAGTGTTCAACCTCAGCATAGACGTTTGAGTGACTGTTGCAGGCAGCAGCGCGTAATGCATTCCTTATTTAGAATTGAGGGACCGACGTGGATAACGAAGCCAACCATTGCTTATTAATTGGCTCGCCACGCCCTTGCTAATAAGCTCTATCATATTAGTCACCGCCGGTGGCACCAGTTGTTACCACCCCCTCCCCATAATATTGTTGCCATGTATCGTCTCCCCCCCCCCCACCGGCATCGCCATCGGTTGCTGTGAGCGGTCTGTTCGCTGTACCTGCCTCACGTCCACACGACTTGCCTCACGTCCACACGAGCTGCCTCACGTCCACTTTACTTGCCTCACATCCACTCGACTTGCCTCACGTCCACACGATCTACCTCACGTCCACACGACCTGCCTCACATCCACACGACCCGCCTCACGTCCACACGGCCTGCTTCACGTCCACTCGACTTGTCTCACGTCTACTCGACCTGCCTCACGTCCACACGACCTGCCTCACGTCCCCACGACCTGCCTCACGTCCACACGACCTGCCTCACGTCCCCACGACCTGCCTCACGTCTACACGATTTGCCTCACGTCCACTCGACCTACCTCACAGCCACACGACTTGTCTCACGTCCACACGACCTGCCTCACGTCCACACGACCTGCCTCACGTCCACACGCCATGCCTCACGTCCACACGACCTGCCTCACGTCCACTCCACCTACCTCACGTCCACACGACTTGCCTCACGTCCACTCGACCTGCCTCATGTCCACACGACCTGCCTCACGTCCACACGACCTGCCTCACGTCCACATGATTTGCCTCACGTCCACTCGACCTACCTCACAGCCACACGACTTGTCTCACGTCCACACGACCTGCTTCACGTCCACTCGACTTGTCTCACGTCTACTCGACCTGCCTCACGTCCACACGACCTGCCTCACGTCCCCACGACCTGCCTCACGTCCACACGATTTGCCTCACGTCCACTCGACCTACCTCACAGCCACACGACTTGTCTCACGTCCACACGACCTGCCTCACGTCCACTCCACCTACCTCACGTCCACACGACCTGCCGCACGTCCACACGACCTGCCTCACGTCCACACGATTTGCCTCACGTCCACTCGACCTGCCTCACGTCCACAGGACCTGCCTCACGTCCACACGACCTGCCTCACGTCCACACGACCTGCCTCACGTCCCCACGACCTGCCTCACGTCCACACGACCTGCCTCACGTCCACACGACCTGCCTCACGTCCACACGACCTGCCTCACGTCCCCACGACCTGCCTCACGTCCACACGACCTGCCTCACGTCCCCACTACCTGCCTCACGTCCACACGATTTGCCTCACGTCTACTCGACCTGCCTCACGTTCCCACGACCTGCCTCACGTCCCCACGACCTGCCTCACGTCCACACGACCTGCCTCACGTCCCCACGACCTGCCTCACGTCCACACGATTTGCCTCACGTCCACTCGACCTGCCTCACGTCCACTCGACCTACCTCACAGCCACACGACCTGCCTCACGTCAACACGACTTGCCTCACGTCCACACGCCATGCCTCACGTCCACACGACCTGCCTCACGTCCACTCCACCTACCTCACGTCCACACGACTTGCCTCACGTCCACTCGACCTGCCTCATGTCCACACGACCTGCCTCACGTCCACACGACCTGCCTCACGTCCACATGATTTGCCTCACGTCCGCACGACCTGCCTCACGTCCACACGATTTGCCTCACGTCCACTCGACCTGACTCACGTCCACACGACCTGCCTCACGTCCACAAGACTTGCCTCACGTCCACTCGACCTGCCTCACGTCCACATGGCCTGCCTCACGTTCACACGACCTGCTTTTAATATTTATTTTCTGGAGATTCGTCATTGACATTGAAGAGCTCGGCCAGTACAGGGCAGCATTGCACTATGCGCTACACCGTCTACATCCGCCATTCGCTTTGTACGCATTATGCGACAAGAAGTGACGATGGTCAAGCCTATGCACAGTCGTTGTTGGTCTATTCACGCTGGACCACGTTATATTTATGACCTTGGCTGTATTCATGGCGTACCTGCCGAAGCGAGGAAACTTGTTCTGCAAATTCTTTGGTTCTACTCACGACCCCCCGTCTCTTCTCGTTTTCAGACCATACTACAGCACGCTGTTTGGGGGCGCCGTCGTCATGACACCGAGTGACGTCATCCGTGTCAACGGCTACTCCAATGAGTTCTTCGGCTGGGGAAAAGAGGATGACGAATTCAGCATCAGGTCAGTGCTTCTGATTGGGTTCTGTGATCATGAATTAAAGCTGTTACATTTGTAGGCTTAAGTATACACAGGAAAGACAAGTTAAAGCTGTTCATACAGCAATTGTCTACCTACATATTATGGTGGCGTTTGACGACGTTGTACACAAGAAAACTACACTTTTCCAGTGTGAGATGCACCAATTTGACCAAACAAGGCTTCAAAACATGCGCTGTTATTTTTATTATACATAATATACACCTTTACACCTGGAACAAGAAACTACAGATGTGTCATTTCCATTCAAAACAGTTTGAAAGTTTATCAGTGAAAATATTGGTATATGAGCGACTAAAAACGTATTAGGGTTATCATAACTTGTAACTTGCATAATAATTCACTTGATGTATGAAGTACAGAGAACAAACGTCATTTGTGTAATAGTGCAGACTAAAAATTGGGTCGGTCTTGATAACTTGCGCTTATGTGTTCTAAAAGGTATAGTTTATGTTTAAATTTGAAGATATCGGCCCAGAGGCAATTTCCATACAATGTTTCTCTTTGAATACATTTACTTTTACTTTACTTTTCTGAAATGTGTTTACTTCATGGGTAATTATCAATATGTTTAGGGTTCATTTAATTATATTATTTGTTTTGCCTGTGCAGTTTCTCACACTCCTGGCAACTTTCTATTTTTGTTTACAATATTATATTGTCCTTCGTGTGTTGTTATAGAATACGGGCATTTAAAATGAAGATTGAGAGACCCAAGTTAGCTTTCTACACTAGTATTCGGCATGAGAGAGACGTAGGCAACGCTCCAGGCTGGTTCAACGGCCAACTGTAAGTATCACATGTGACACGTGGCGTTTGTGGCGATAATAGGTGTATTTCGATTAGTGAGCTTCTTAGATTGGATTTCTCTGTTCCTCAGTTCAAGCTATATGCTTGGAATCAGAGAGTGCAACATCGTTTGTCCATGGCTATTGGTAAGAAACACATTATTTAGGAGTCACGTGACGTGCTAATTTTGAAACTCTATCTTGGATGGTGTTAATCTGATCAATTCCTACTAATTGGTGTTTTTCTTCATCATTGTCATGGGTATTCATGTTATAAATCAAACATTCGTGATCACTTACCGCGTGAACATAGATCTTTGACAGAGGAACCGACGTATATAACGTGTGATATTGATCAAGGCTCTTCAATGTCACGTAACACCTTTGCAGGGCCGATACCCACAGGAAAGCCCGCAGCTACGACAGGGATGGCCTGACGACCCTGCGATATGAGTCACCGGAAGTAGAGCTTAAGCCGCTTTACACGTGGGTCAAAGTGAGATTAATTGGTATGTACCTACCTTTCATGTGTTACCGCACATACCGTGATCGGGTGCACAATGATTGCTAAAATGATAACAGGCTGGTTAACCAAAGAGCGGCATCGGTCAGAGCATTATATATAACGTATTGGTCTGCACTTGGTGTCAAATATATAAAAACGCTCAGAGGGAGAATATTTCACACTATGTTAACAAAATTGATTTTGAAAGTTTTATCAGCTACCAGTGTAATACGTGGCTTATACTAACACTATGACGAGACATTGCTTCCATCTAGCTTTTTGCTTACAAAAAGCAAACCTCCTATCTTTGACTTCGTATAAGTGGGAAGTATTTGAGGAGGATGTAGTGCAGCCGTAACTTAGCAACTAACCCATGTAAGGACTACTGCCACCTGAACGTGACGACGGCATCGGCCAATTGGTCATATAACTATCATAGTGGACATTTAACCCGGTTTTAGTAATACACGATCTTCTGTCGTTTTAATTCCTATCTGAAGCCATTCGTATTTAACGTGTGGGAGGCACTTAATGCGATGTATGTATAGTATATATGTACAATAATTTACTTGATATATTTTCACTTCACACGTGTGTAGTCAACGATTCAGCGTATCACTTCGCCAAAGTGAGTTCGGACTACGACCATACGGCCGGCGACTGCCCAGACCTGCCGCCCTCCGCTGTGGAAATCTTCCAGTTGTCCCTTATCAGCTGTCGGTTTCGTTGTGACCTTCGCACGGATTGCCTTGGGTTCCTCTACTACGAGCACAGCGACAACCACTGCCACCTGATGACGTCACCATGCCCGCGCAATTTCTCAGCAGATGGCGTTGCTATCTATATCAAGAAGGCCGCGTCTCAAAATCGAGCAGGTATGTGACTTGAAAAAAAGAAATGGTATGCTAAACAAATTAAAAGAACAGGCGAGGATAAGTCATAGGACTTTGAAACGAGAATGTCGTGCTCCACATCGGCTATCACGCCATCGGCGTACATCTAGCTAAACCAACTGTAAACATACTGAATGATGAAGTCTTATTTGCGATGACTTAATTACTGAATTAATCTGGAGAAGTAGTAGACGACTTGTAACAAAATATCACGCGAATTGAACGATCACATGACTCTCAGACTCTCCCCTAGGTTAGACGAGCAGATCTGTAATACATTAAGATTATATTAACAACCGCTTCGGGCTTCCGTATTTCTTAAACTGGAGGCATATTGGTCTGTCGATGCTAACTCCCCGCGTGCGACGGAAACTAAAGTCAAAGTCATAAATACCGTAGACACACGTTTCGGCCCATATTTTCCGCGAATTTGCCTCGATCACTCTCAAAATCACTGACGTGAGATAGCAACACTAGACCATTTTAATGATACCAAACTTACATTTGTACTGCGATGTTTTTTTTATGACACAAAGAATATTTCTCCATGCTGACACGCAATTGGCAGAAAACGCTATGTCGCCAAAATACTAAAACACGCGTCATAAAATGATGGTTGCCATGGCACCGAACGTGCTCTGAACAATACATGCTCTATATTTATACCAGCCACGAGGGTGCCATGGCAACTTTTGAGCCTTTCATTGTCTGTGATTTAGTCTATTTGCGAAAGTGTGTCTGCTGCCAATGGCGTGTAAGCATGTAGAAATATTCTTGGTGTCATACGAAAAGGATAACATCGCAGTACATCGCAGTACAGACGTACAGACGTACAGAAGTTTGGTATCATTAAAATGGTCTAGTGTTGCTTTCTCACGTCAGTGATTTGTAGAGCGATCGCAGCACAATCGCGAAACATATGGGCCGAAACGTGTGTCTACGGCATTTATGACTTTGACTTTATGTACCCAGGTACATAGATCTATATGCGGGCTTCCGATGTACTTACGTTATACCTCTACCACGGTTTCTCACCCCCCCCCCCCCCCGACGACGTACGCCGCCTACACAGAACTGACCAAGGTTCCGGATGGCTTTAGAATGGTGGAGGGCCACGTGGAGGGGAAGGTGTCCAAACTCCTGGACGTCAGCCTCGAGACGTGCGTGGACACATGCAAGAAGGAGGCCGGATGTGACGCCATCACCTTCGGCGAACTGCCCCGTCGCTTCTGCTCCATCAAGCTCAAGCTCTTGCCAGGACCTGTGGTAACCCCCGACGCCAACTACGGCAGCCGCAGCTATATCAAAATGCGCAAGGGATGGTGGGGTTAGGGGTAGTTGTTGTGTACTTGCTTCATCCAGATGAGGATGCGGTGTGTGTGGGGTGGTGGGGGGGGGGCGATGGGGGGGTGGGGGGTGGGGGGTATTAAAACATTGTGAGGAGGAATTCTCGGGTACTGTACAGGGTACAGATTGAAGCGAAAGGCGAGTGCGTATTTATGCTGGTGCGATAGGTAGGAGGGGTAGGGTAGGGTAGGGTAAGGTAGGGGTAGAGAATGTGGACTGAAGAGAAACGAAAATTGCAATTAGTTTATTATGTAATTGTTAATATTCAGTCACTGCCCATGGCGTTTGCCGGGCAGTCTGTTGTTCTGATGTTCTCCTAAGCGACTCTGTGATATTCGTTATTTGTTATAGTTGTCTTTTGTCCAACACCAATCTGCGATCGTATCGAAGGCCTGTGAGATCAAATGGATGAAATGGGGGAGGGAGGGGGGGGGGCGTGTGTGGGTGGAGGAGGTCACCCCCGTGGGGGCCCATTAGGTACCGCGTTCGGTTATCATCGCATGGGCCAGCCCGAGCGGCCCAAGCGGGGGTTCATGTGTGCAAAGGTTTGTGCAGGACCTTCGCCGTAGCTATAGAGGGTTGTTACTTCCGGTTCCGGCGACGGACGGGGCTCCCCTCTACCTTGACCCGTCATGTGACCTGCACTGTATTGGGTAAAGCGTTCGACTTAAACGAAATAACGAAGAAGAGAACACGCTCAAGGTTTATTAGTATTACGCAAGCAGGTGCCAGGATGTACAAAGTACATGTTAAAGTAATAGCGTTAACTTCCATTTCTCTGATGCGGAGATTTGGTGTCACTGGGATGAAAGTATGGCGGTGGGTTTGGCTCTCAATAGAATGGTGTGTATTGTGGTGATGTGGCTGTCAACGGAGTAGCTGTGGATGGTTGTGATGTGGCAAATGTATCTGTCAAGAGTGGTGTATGGCAGTAGAGTAGCTGTCAGTGGGGTGTATGGTAGCAGAGTCAGCGGTTGTCAGAGCAGTTTATGATAGTGGAGTGGCTGTCAGTGGTTGTCGGAGTGGTGTATGGTAGTGGAGTGGTTATCAGTGGTTGTTAGAGTGGTGTATTGTAGTGGAATGGTTGTCAGTGTTTGTCAGAGTGGTGTATGATAGTGGAGTGGTGGGAGTGGTGAGAGTGGTGTATGGTAGTGGAGTGGCTGCTAATGGTTGTCAGAGCAGTGTATGGTAGTGGAGTGGCTGTCAGTGGTTGTCAGAGTGGTGTATTGTAGTGGAGTGGCTGCCAATGGTTGTCAGAGTGGTATGGTAGTGGAGTGGTGAGAGTGGTATATGATAGTGGAGTGGCTGCCAATGGTTGTCAGAGTGGTGTATGGTAGTGGAGTGGTGAGAGTGGTGAGAGCCGTGTATGGTAAGGGAGTGGCTGCCAATGGTTGTCAGAGTGGTGTTTGGTAGTGGACTGGCTGTCAGTAGTTGTCGGAGCAGTGTATGGTAGTGTCAGCCCATGTAATATAAGGTGTCAACAGAGCACTACCATAGGCGGTTCGCTGCACAAGGAAGTTCGGAAATCTCGAGATAGGGGTGATCGACGGGGAATTACAGTTACAATTCAAGCTGCAGGAGACGTGACCCTATGCGGGAGGGACATGTAAGGGTGTGAGGTGTGTGTTAACATTGCGAGTACTCGCAATGTGCATGAATGCGGGCGCTTTTTTTTCGCAAATCGTTCAATGTGTTTTGGTGTGATCCGAGCCTGGTCTGTGGTGGTGGGTATCTTCGTTTTTCTGCTTTGCATTTTTTTAGCGATTAGTTCACCCCGAAGCAAAGTAGACTTTTCTCCCCATGTTAAGTATCCTGGACACTCTCTTGTTGTGTGCTGTAGTGGATTACGTAGAAAGTGAATTGCGCAAAATACTCGTGGACCGTTTTGTTCCTAAACTTGAACGTAGTTAATTGTCAATGATTTTTATAACGAAATAGATGCATAAAATCGGAAAATTCGATTGCACCTGGTACAAATCATGTTTTTGAAGAGAATGTGGAAAAAAAGGTGCCCGGGATGCCCTACTTAAGTATAGCCGTAATTATTGGAATCTCATGACTTAGTATCACGCAAGTTCAGAACCTTACACAGATCGGATTTCGCTTTCTCGCATATTGACCATTGGTGATATTGGCACGTTTCAGTCTATGTAACTTTCACAATAAATGCTAATCAAGGTCAAACTTGTATGGCACCTAAAGCCGGAATTTCAGATTTCTTTGTTTTCCGTTTCGTGGTGGCGGATTTTATAAACTGATCCTCTTTGTTACATTGTAGATCAACGCTATAACGTTCAAGATTGGTTGGTTGTTATATTTAGGAAACTCTAACCACTGTTGGTCATATCGCGCCACTGGGAGAAAGAAAGGGAGAGTGGAGCCATGTCCCCGGGGATAACCCCCTACTCTTTGCGAAGAAGGACATGGAATCTTTAGCCGGCGACCACACAGACATGGCCACAGCAGGGCGCAAACCACCGATCCACGTGCCGTTAGGCTCTCAGGTGGCCAGAAAACTGAAGGCAAGGGCTCTAACCCACTGAGCTATCGGACCCCTAACGTTTAAGAGCCATGTTAAAGTTGCATGTCGAGCTCTTTCCCGCCCAAACTAAAGAGGTCAAAACACAAACAATAATCAGTCCTTGAATCATTCAAGATTTCTTTTGCCTCTACTCCACGCATGCCGGGGTAAACACGTTTGCCATATCACAGCCGAAACGGCGATGTTTATCAGGTTTCTGAGTTTATAGAATAAAACAATCGAGTTTTCTGCAAATCTTGACATAAATTTCGCCTCGGCTTAATTTTGGCGGGAAAGAACTCGACATGCAACTTGACGTGTTCCGCTGACACGATGGCATTATGATACTATATCAGGCTCGGCTGTTGAACTACTGAAGGTAAATGGTGAAGTTCGGACTATGTATATGTTGAGTACATGTTGGGAACTAAACACATCATTCTACCCATGAGATCAGTTGTTGTGCGACATCTATTTGAATAGTAAACTGTGCTCATGTCATAATCGCATCGTTCTGTAATCTGTAGTTGTGTTGCGCATCACCTTAATTCTAACAAATAGCTAATACGTGACTTGCAACCATGTTGCTATTCGTGCGGCGCGCATCGGCACATGACATACCTGTTAAACATCATAATTTATTCGTTGTTGCAATGTGAGCTTGGACGGTCCCACCCTAACTCCCTATGGAAACTTAGAATTAATTGTCACTTACGGGTTTTCGAGGATTAAAGAAAAAGACATGGCCAAGAACGCCGAGTGTATTGCTTAGATATTATTTACTGTTGTTATTAGTTCATGGTTGTGTTAACTAATACAATAGCATTAAATCTGAAGGCGGCTAAAATCGTGTAATCTGACCCAAACCGCCCTGTGGGCCCCTTCAGTAGTCAATCGTTGCCATAGTTACTTTGCGTAGAACAATGAAACAATGATGTCAAACACAAAGGAATTCTGATTATAGATTTAGGCGGCCCGCCTACCTGCCGTGTTGCCTTGCTGATCGGGTCACGTTTCTTAGTCACGATATACTGATATATACTGATATGGCGTCAGAAGGCGACTGACTCAAAAGATGGGGGAAGGCTTGCAAGCACTAAACATTTCACTTCCAACGTTGTATGCGAAAGTTAAACCAAATAAGCAAGAAGACATGTTAATACCCAGTACAAATGTGAGGTTAAATCAAATTAAATTTCAACTCATAATAATAGTAATAGCGCACATTTAGCATGGCGTTGGGAATTTAACT
The DNA here is from genome assembly GCA_964019135.1 of Arenicola marina. NCBI lineage: Eukaryota > Metazoa > Annelida > Polychaeta > Arenicolidae > Arenicola > Arenicola marina. The sequence goes on from OZ025257.1 coordinate 14,763,735, forward strand.
GACTATTCATCGACCGCTAACTCGCTCTATTGTTATATTAGCATTGGATAAATATTAAAATATCGGTAAAAACAATGGTCGGAAAAACAACCACCTATATATAGTACTCGCTATGCGGTGCCGCAGTGATCCCGCGTGCTTCCTTAAATTTCGAACCTAAATCTTATTTTGACACAAATATAACACAGAACCACATGTCACACATGAACATCGATGTTAAATCAGAAAGCCCAAGTTTGCTTCGACATCAATCTTAAGCAATCCAACACACCCACACCTTATTGTGTCATCACTCAGTTAATACTGAGCTTGGTATATGAATTAATTTGAATATTTATTTGATGAGCGTTATTCATATGAAATAGTATTCTTATATGTTTGGGATTTTATCCATTAGTTAGCAACCTAAATGGTTTAGTATGTGTTCCATAGTTTGTTTCTGATCCAGTACTTCTGATACATTTAGTTAACATCCTAATCCGACACCCAGACGGACCAACTCAATCAGCCAATACAAACAAATACCATTCATTCTAAGGGGTAAATGACGACACTCGATACAGGCATATGTGAACAATCGACACTCGACACTGACCTCCAAATTCCGACACTGATAATCTGAAAAACATCGACACAGATTTCGGTTGGTTGGTCATATCGCGTCAATAGCAGAAGGAAGGAAGAGTGGAGCCATGTCTCCGCGGGTACCCCCCTACTCGTTACGAAGAAAGACCTGGGATCTTTATCCTGCGACCGCACAGACATGGCCACAGCAGGGCTCGAACCATCGATCCACGCGCCGTTAGGCTCTCAGGTGACCAGAGAACTCAATGCGAGCGCTCTAACCCATTGAGCTATCGGGCCGAACCCACAGCTTTTGGAAAAACGACACTGAATTTAGCCAACAAGTGATACGGAACGTCGAGAAAAATTCCAGACCCCTATTCCAAATATTTTAACTGTTAGCATGTATGATATAGGTTGCAGGTGCTGACACTTACCACGATGTATACAAGCTACTGTTCATTGTCTTATTAGTTATATGTCCAGCACCTGTCCGAAGGGGCAACAGGGCGGTTTGGGTCAGGTTACACGATTTTAGTCGCGATTTCATTTTATATTCAAGAGGGAATCATGGGGTTTGCATGGCGTCAGGCATTTGATTATCCCTTCTTCAATCAGTAACAGCCCTTCATTAGCGGATAATGAAAATGGCGGACTGCTGCAGATTGATGTCGGGTTAATAAAACTGCCTGACGCCCAGCTAACTCGCGCTATTTTTATATTAATATATCCACTGGTGATCGATGCACCATGCCGAAAACCTGCTTCAGCACATTGAGACGACGCACGCCGAGCATCTGTGACGTCACATCACTGAGTACGGCACACCATTTTAACTGATTTTGAGTGGGTAAACTTTGTGATAAAACAAACTTGACAATATATATAAGCGCAACGTATTACGTGCGTCTATAAGTAGTTTTATGCGGTTTTAAATACACCACTTATATCATTTCATCAAGTCACTAAACGCTGAACGTGTAATTGGTCCAGATTGTTTTACCCTTCTTCTGTGCCCGATGCAAGGTTGCCAGTAACTGGCATAGCGTTCCTTGCATGTCAGCGAAGTCGGATACCAGAGGTAGGTGTGACGAGTGCGGTACCAAAGAGAATTGTGGCCGGCCCCAACAGTCACGCCAACCGATGAGCCAACATTGCCGTAATTTGTTTTACTGCAGCTGTTCGGCGAAGACCTCGCTTTTTTTTATTGTTCTGCATGTCGAGAACGGTGTTTGAGAGTTTGACACTGGAAACGAGGATAAATATGAGCAATTCGGGTCAGCCATATGTTCTTAACCAGTAGGTATTTGTTTCATTTGATGCAGTGGATAAGCCGCAATAAATCTTAATAAAAGTCGGAATTCAACTTGAATGTTCACATTACTTACTAACATTAAGCGCTAATATGACTATCGCAAATAAATCGATCGCTAAATTTAAGTGAACAATCTGCGAAATTGTTTGCAAATGTTCGTAAACGATTACGTGTACTGGAATGATATAAAGTCATTGCAAACCCAGAGTTCCAGACAAATAAACATGCTCCCCATGATAGCAGACTGCGAACAGTATTTACTGCGAACAGTATGTCTCTGATTGAGCAATACGACTTACAGAAGCTACAGTATGAGAGGCATGCTCATACATCCATTGATACATTTAGTGTATTCTTACATTTAACACCAGAGATTGTGTTCATCCCGCAAAGGGGCCGAATCGCTAAAGGCATTTAATTTCTGGCTCCACGCGTCTCTTACGTATAGTGGACCTCACGATCATCCTAATGGCACTGCATGGTCCGACCAACTTGGTGCGTCTGCTCCAGTCTCGAGCCATCGGACGATATTGTGACGTCATCACAGTCAGCAGACGACACCAATTTCCCGCAATCTCCTGACGCTCCCATAATACGTTGTATTGGGATAAATAGTGCCACATGCAGACACAAGTTTTACTCGAAATCTTGATATATCTTTGATAGGTTAGCTCCTAATAACACTGCCCGTTTGAAGAGTATCTCATCTGCTTGTAGTTTTGACTGTTCCATTGGAAAAATGTGAAAAATATTAATACATACCAAGAATATTTCTCGATATTGTAACACATGTAGATCTATTGACTAAATAATCTAATTACGCAGCACTATGGTAAGTCGTGATGCAAGCCGGCATAGATGTATAAGCCACTTATCGCTGAGATGGTGTGTTTTTACAGTTTGTATCGTTGTATCGATGTTAGTAGGTCAGCCTCTTTGCTACTGTGACCAGCTATGAAGTAGCATGGACTTGAGTTAATATAACTCAGTGTGAGATTTTTGACTTAATATAATTACTAAGATAACGAACAACACCTAGGAGTATGCACTGTAGTATGTGTGATCACCTCGCTTACCTTCGAACAACAAACACTGGAAGGAGCCATACACGTTAAAGATAAACGCGGTTGTTCACTTCTACCACTGATATTGATTTCATAGTCAACAATATGTCAGAATGGGCCCCTAAGATTGCATTTATGGAAAAAAATCCATAGGTCACTGTTGGTATTTAGACAGTAGGGAAGATTTAGGTATGTAATGCTATTGAAATGTAAACATTTTGAATATTGGTCATTTTTCTCATTAAAAGCACACTGAAAAGAACTGAACACTTATTTTTTCATGCAATTCATTTTTTTGGAATTCCTTGTACCTTTGATACATCATGCAATTAAAAAAAATGATATGTCACCAACCAACGTTACAACGGGTTATTCGCATTTGGCTCGAGAATAGCCGCTTTTATCTTTACCAAGGGGACAGGAAAATATCTTAGCCGGATAATGTTAGTCACATTTCATGTAGATGCAATCAGACACAGTTAATCCGGCACACTTGGTGCCACTTGAATTGAGTATTCACTACCGGTGGTATGGTACGAGCATACATCTTTCCTAGCACGGCACGGGCATATATTTTTGGTAGCATGATATGTATGTACATTCTTTGTAGTACAGATTGAGCGTACATTCTTGGTAGTACGCTATGAGCATACATTCTTGTAATAAGGTATGAGCGCACATTCTGGGTAGTGCGGTATGAGCGCACATTCTGGGTAGTGCGGTATGAGCGCACATTCTGGGTAGTGCGGTATGAGCGCACATTCTGGGTAGTGCGGGATGAGCGCACATTCTGGTAGTGCGGTGTGAGCGCACATTCTGGGTAGTGCGGTGTGAGCGCACATTCTGGGTAGTGCGGTAAGAGCGCACATTCTGGGTAGTACGATATGAGGGCACATTCTGGGTAGTGCGGGATGAGCGCACATTCTGGGTAGTGCAGTATGAGCGCACATTCTGGGTAGTGCGGGATGAGCGCACATTCTGGGTAGTAAGGTATGAGCGCACATTCTGGGTAGTGCGGGATGAGCGCACATTCTGGGTAGTGCGGGATGAGCGCACATTCTGGGTAGTGCGGTATGAGCGCACACTCTGGGTAGTGCGGGATGAGCGCACATTCTGGGTAGTGCGGTATGAGCGCACATTCTGGGTAGTGCGGGATGAGCGCACATTCTGGGTAGTAAGGTATGAGCGCACATTCTGGGTAGTGCGGGATGAGCGCACATTCTGGGTAGTGCGGTATGAGCGCACATTCTGGGTGGTGCGGTATGAGCGCACATTCTGGGTAGTGCGGGATGAGCGCACATTCTGGGTGGTGCGGTATGAGCGCACATTCTGGGTAGTGCGGTATGAGCGCACATTCTGGGTGGTGCGGTATGAGCGCACATTCTGGGTAGTGCGGTATGAGCACACATTCTGGGTAGTGCGGTATGAGCGCACATTCTGGGTAGTGCGGTATGAGCGCACATTCTGGGTAGTGCGGGATGAGCGCACATTCTGGTAGTGCGGTGTGAGCGCACATTCTGGGTAGTGCGGTGTGAGCGCACATTCTGGGTAGTGCGGTAAGAGCGCACATTCTGGGTAGTACGATATGAGGGCACATTCTGGGTAGTGCGGGATGAGCGCACATTCTGGGTAGTGCAGTATGAGCGCACATTCTGGGTAGTGCGGGATGAGGGCACATTCTGGGTAGTGCGGGATGAGCGCACATTCTGGGTAGTAAGGTATGAGCGCACATTCTGGGTAGTGCGGGATGAGCGCACATTCTGGGTAGTGCGGGATGAGCGCACATTCTGGGTAGTGCAGTATGAGCGCACACTCTGGGTAGTGCGGGATGAGGTCACATTCTGGGTAGTGCGGTATGAGCGCACATTCTGGGTAGTGCGGTATGAGCGCACACTCTGGGTAGTGCGGGATGAGGTCACATTCTGGGTAGTGCGGTATGAGCGCACACTCTGGGTAGTGCTGGATGAGCCCACATTCTGGGTGGTGCGGTATGAGCGCACATTCTGGGTAGTGCGGGATGAGCGCACACTCTGGGTAGTGCTGGATGAGCCCACATTCTGGGTGGTGCGGTATGAGCGCACATTCTGGGTAGTGCGGGATGAGCGCACATTCTGGGTAGTGCGATATGAGCGCACATTCTGGGTGGTGCGGGATGAGCGCACATTCTGGGTAGTGCAGTATGAGCGCACACTCTGGGTAGTGCGGGATGAGGTCACATTCTGGGTAGTGCGGTATGAGCGCACATTCTGGGTAGTGCGGTATGAGCGCACACTCTGGGTAGTGCGGGATGAGGTCACATTCTGGGTAGTGCGGTATGAGCGCACACTCTGGGTAGTGCTGGATGAGCCCACATTCTGGGTGGTGCGGTATGAGCGCACATTCTGGGTAGTGCGGGATGAGCGCACATTCTGGGTGGTGCGGTATGAGCGCACATTCTGGGTGGTGCGGTATGAGCGCACATTCTGGGTGGTGCGGTATGAGCGCACATTCTGGGTAGTGCGGGATGAGTGCACATTCTGGGTAGTGCGGGATGAGCGCACATTCTGGGTGGTGCGGTATGAGCGCACATTCTGGGTAGTGCGGGATGAGCGCACATTCTGGGTAGTGCGGTATGAGCGCACACTCTGGGTAGTGCGGGATGAGGGCACATTCTGGGTAGTGCGGTATGAGCGCACATTCTGGGTAGTGCGGTATGAGCGCACATTCTGGGTAGTGCGGTATGAGCGCACTTTCTGGGTAGTGCGGGATGAGCGCACATTCTGGGTAGTGCGGGATGAGCGCACATTCTGGGTAGTGCGGTATGAGCGCACATTCTGGGTAGTGCGGTATGAGCGCACATTCTGGGTAGTGCGGGATGAGCGCACATTCTGGGTAGTGCGGTATGAGCGCACATTCTGGGTAGTGCGATATGAGCGCACATTCTGGGTAGTGCGGGATGAGCGCACATTCTGGGTAGTGCGGGATGAGCGCACATTCTGGGTAGTGCGGTATGAGCGCACATTCTGGGTAGTGCGGGATGAGCGCACATTGTGGGTAGTGCGGTATGAGCGCACATTCTGGGTAGTGCGGGATGAGCGCACATTGTGGGTAGTGCGGTATGAGAGTACATTCTGGGTAGTGCAGTATGAGCGTACATTCTGGGTAGTGCAGGATGAGCGCACATTCTGGGTAGTGCGGTATGATCGCACATTCTGGGTAGTGCGGTATGAGCGCACATTCTGGGTAGTGCGGGATGAGCGCACATTCTGGGTAGTGCGGTATGAGCGCACATTCTGGGTAGTGCGGGATGAGCGCACATTCTGGGTAGTGCGGTATGAGCGCACATTCTGGGTAGTGCGGGATGAGCGCACATTGTGGGTAGTGCGGTATGAGAGTACATTCTGGGTAGTGCAGTATGAGCGTACATTCTGGGTAGTGCAGTATGAGCGCACATTCTGGGTAGTGCGGTATGATCGCGCATTCTGGATAGTGCGATATGAGCGCACATTCTGGGTAGTGCAGTATGAGCGCACATTCTGGGTAGTGCGGTATGATCGCGCATTCTGGATAGTGCGATATGAGCGTACATTCTGGGTAGTGCAGTATGAGCGCACATTCTGGGTAGTGCGGGATGAGGGCACATTCTGGGTAGTGCGGTATGAGCGCACATTCTGGGTAGTGCGGTATGATCGCGCATTCTGGATAGTGCGATATGATCGCGCATTCTGGATAGTGCGGGATGAGCGCACACTCTGGGTAGTGCGGTATGAGCGCACATTCTGGGTGGTGCGGTATGATCGCGCATTCTGGATAGTGCGATATGAGCGCACATTCTGGGTAGTGCGGTATGAGCGCACATTCTGGGTAGTGCGATATGAGCGCACATTTTGGGTAGTGCAGTATGATCGCGCATTCTGGATAGTGCGATATGAGCGCACATTCTGGGTAGTGCGGTATGAGCGCACATTCTCGGTAGTGCGGTATGAGGGCACATTCTGGGTAGTGCGGTATGAGCGCACATTTTGGATAGTGCGATACGAGCGCACACTCTGGGTAGTGCATGATCGATCCTATATCGTAGCCTTTATCATGCATTGTGACATTAAGTTGTTCTTCTCCGCTTGAAGATACCCTGTAAACTACTTGAAATCTATTGAAGTTGTGTATGGTATGTGATGCTTTAACCTGACCGTGTCAGTCTTTCATACCCGGTATGTCAGAAACCCAGTATTGTCAGGTTGCACATCGTAAATATTGGTTTATTTGATGAAAGTCACTTGTAACCTAATGGCACTGTGAATCATCACTTCAGTACTTTGTTTAAGATGATATAGGCGCGGATGTTGTAAAACTGCTCGATAAGATAAAATTAAGAACTTTAACGCTCTTAGGAGGATTAAAATTGTGATGAACCTAGCTTTACCAGAGATAACTAAGCACTATCCACAGTGGCAGGATACCCAAATGTTGTAAGTACGGCAATACCAGTTAAGACTAGGCTTTGACCAATTAATACAGAAATGGGGCACGGTAGTCCTCAGACCATTACCTATATTGTGAATAAGCTTTTATGTTCATAACCAATATACATAAAGCGACATGAGAGGTATGAGCGCAGATTCTGGGTAGTGCGGTATGAGCGCACATTCTGGGTAGTGCGGTATGAGCGCACATTCTGGGTAGTGCGGGATGAGCGCACATTCTGGGTAGTGCTGTATGAGCGCACACTCTGGGTAGTGCGATATGAGCGCACATTCTGGGTAGTGCAGTATGAGCGCACATTCTGGGTAGTGCGGTATGAGCGCACACTCTGGGTAGTGCGGTATGAGCGCAAATTGTGGGTAGTGCGATATGAGCGCACATTCTGGGTAGCGCGGTATGATCGCGCATTCTTGGTAGTGCAGTATGAGCGCACATTCTTGGTAGTGCGATATGAGCGCACATTCTGGGTAGTGCAGTATGAGCGCACATTCTGGGTAGTGCGGTATGAGCGCACACTCTGGGTAGTGCGGTATGAGCGCACATTCTTGGTAGTGCGGTATGAGCGCACATTCTTGGTAGTGCGGTATGAGCGCACATTCTGGGTAGTGCGGTATGAGCGCACATTCTTGGTAGTGCGGTATGAGCGCACATTCTGGGTAGTGCGGTATGAGCGCCTATTCTGGGTAGTGCAGTATGAGCGCACATTCTGGGTAGTGCGGTATGAGCGCACACTCTGGGTAGTGCGGTATGAGCGCACATTCTTGGTAGTGCGGTATGATCGCACATTCTTGGTAGTGCAGTATGAGCGCACATTCTTGGTAGTGCAGTATGAGCGCACATTCTGTGTAGTGCAGTATGAGCGCACATTCTTGATAGTGCGGTAGGAGCGCACATTCTGGGTAGTGCAGTATGAGCGCACATTCTGGGTAGTGCGGTATGAACGCACATTCTGGGTAGTGCAGTATGAGCGCACATTCTTGGTAGTGCGGTATGAGCGCACATTCTGGGTAGTGCAGTTTGAGCGCACATTCTTGGTAGTGCGGTATCAGCGCACATTCTGGGTAGTGCGGTATGAGCGCACATTCTTGGTAGTGCGGTATGAGCGCACATTCTGGGTAGTGCAGTATGAGCGCACATTCTTGGTAGTGCGGTATGAGCGCACATTCTGGGTAGTGCAGTTTGAGCGCACATTCTTGGTAGTGCGGTATCAGCGCACATTCTGGGTAGTGCGGTATGATCGCGCATTCTTGGTAGTGCAGTATGAGCGCACATTCTTGGTAGTGCGATATGAGCGCACATTCTGGGTAGTGCAGTATGAGCGCACATTCTGGGTAGCGCGGTATGAGCGCACATTCTGGGTAGTGCGGTATGAGCGCACATTCTTGGTAGTGCAGTATGAGCGCACATTCTGGGTAGTGCGGTATGAGCGCACATTCTTGGTAGTGCGGTATGAGCGCACATTCTTGGTAGTGCGATATGAGCGCACATTCTGGGTAGTGCAGTATGAGCGCACATTCGGGGTAGAGCGGTATGAGCGCACATTCTTGGTAGTGCGGTATGAGCGCACATTCTGGGTAGTGCGATATGAGCGCACATTCTGGGTAGTGCAGTATGAGCGCACATTCTAGGTAGTGCGGTATGAGCGCACACTCTGGGTAGTGCGGTATGAGCGCACATTCTTGGTAGTGCGGTATGAGCGCACATTCTTGGTAGTGCGATATGAGCGCACATTCTTGGTAGTGCAGTATGAGCGCACATTCTGGGTAGTGCAGTATGAGCGCACAATCTGGGTAGTGCGGTATGAGCGCACACTCTGGGTAGTGCGGTATGAGCGCACATTCTTGGTAGTGCGGTATGAGCGCACATTCTTGGTAGTGCAGTATGAGCGCACATTCTTGGTAGTGCAGTATGAGCGCACATTCTGTGTAGTGCAGTATGAGCGCACATTCTTGGTAGTGCGGTATGAGCGCACATTCTGGGTAGTGCAGTATGAGCGCACATTCTTGGTAGTGCGGTATGAGCGCACATTCTGGGTAGTGCAGTATGAGCGCACATTCTTGGTAGTGCGGTATGAGCGCACATACTGGGTAGTGCGGTATGAGCGCACATTCTGGGTAGTGCAGTATGAGCGCACATTCTTGGTAGTGCGGTAGGAGCGCACATTCTGGGTAGTGCAGTTATGAGCGCACATTCTGGGTAGTGCGGTATGATCGCGCATTCTGGATAGTGCGATATGAGCGCACATTCTGGGTAGTGCGGTATGAGCGCACATTCTGGGTAGTGCGGTATGAGCGCACATTCTGGGTAGTGCGGTATGAGCGCACATTCTGGATAGTGCGATACGAGCGCACACTCTGGGTAGTGCATGATCGATCCTATATCGTAGCCTTTATCGTGCATTGTGACATTAAGTTGTTCTTCTCCGCTTGAAGATACCCTGTAAACTACTTGAAATCTATTGAAGTTGTGTATGGTATGTGATGCTTTAACCTGACCGTGTCAGTCTTTCATACCCGGTATGTCAGAAACCCAGTATTGTCAGGTTGCACATCGTAAATATTGGTTTATTTGATGAAAGTCACTTGTAACCTAATGGCACTGTGAATCATCACTTCAGTACTTTGTTTACGATGATATAGGCGCGGATGTTGTAAAACTGCTCGATAAGATAAAATTAAGAACTTTAACGCTCTTAAGAGGATTAAAATTGTGAAGAACCTAGCCTTACCAGTGATAACTAAGCACTATCCACAGTGGCAGGATACCCAAATGTTGTAAGTACGGCAATACCAGTTAAGACTAGGCTTTGACCAATTAATACAGAAATGGGGCACGGTAGTCCTCAGACCATTACCTATATTGTGAATAAGCTTTTATATTCATAACCAATATACATAAAGCGACATGAGCGGTATGAGCGCAGATTCTGGGTAGTGCGGTATGAGCGCACATTCTGGGTAGTGCGGTATGAGCGCACATTCTGGGTAGTGCGATATGAGCGCACATTCTGGGTAGTGCAGTATGAGCGCACATTCTTGGTAGTGCGGTATGAGCGCCCATTCTGGGTAGTGCAGTATGAGCGCACATTCTCGGTAGTGCGGTATGAGCGCACATTCTGGGTAGTGCAGTATGAGCGCACATTCTCGGTAGTGCGGTATGAGCGCACATTCTTGGTAGTGCAGTATGAGCGCACACTCTGGGTAGTGCGATATGAGCGCACATTCTGGGTAGTGCAGTATGAGCGCAAATTGTGGGTAGTGCGATATGAGCGCACATTCTGGGTAGTGCAGTATGAGCGCATATTCTGGGTAGTGCGGTATGATCGCGCATTCTTGGTAGTGCAGTATGAGCGCACATTCTTGGTAGTGCGATATGAGCGCACATTCTGGGTAGTGCAGTATGAGCGCACATTCTGGGTAGTGCAGTATGAGCGCACATTCTTGGTAGTGCGGTATGAGCGCACATTCTTGGTAGTGCAGTATGAGCGCACATTCTGGGTAGTGCGGTATGAGCGCACATTCTTGGTAGTGCGGTATGAGCGCACATTCTTGGTAGTGCGATATGAGCGCACATTCTGGGTAGTGCAGTATGAGCGCACATTCTGGGTAGTGCGGTATGAGCGCACACTCTGGGTAGTGCGGTATGAGCGCACATTCTTGGTAGTGCGGTATGAGCGCACATTCTTGGTAGTGCAGTATGAGCGCACATTCTTGGTAGTGCAGTATGAGCGCACATTCTTGGTAGTGCGGTATGAGCGCACATTCTGGGTAGTGCAGTATGAGCGCATATTCTTGGTAGTGCGGTATGAGCGCCCATTCTTGGTAGTGCAGTATGAGCGCACATTCTGTGTAGTGCAGTATGAGCGCACATTCTTGGTAGTGCGGTAGGAGCGCACATTCTGGGTAGTGCAGTATGAGCGCACATTTGGGTAGTGCGGTATGAGCGCACATTCTTGGTAGTGCGATATGAGCGCACATTCTTGGTAGTGCGGTATGAGCGCACATTTTGGGTAGTGCAGTATGAGCGCACATTCTTGGTAGTGCGGTATGAGCGCACATTCTGGGTAGTGCAGTATGAGCGCACATTCTTGGTAGTGCGGTATGAGGGCACATTCTGGGTAGTGCGGTATGAGCGCACATTCTGGGTAGTGCAGTATGAGCGCACATTCTTGGTAGTGCGATATGAGCGCACATTCTTGGTAGTGCGGTATGAGCGCACATTCTGGGTAGTGCAGTACGAGCGCACATTCTTGGTAGTGCGGTATGAGCGCACATTCTGGGTAGTGCAGTATGAGCGCACATTCTTGGTAGTGCGGTATGAGCGCACATTCTGGGTAGTGCGGTATGAGCGCACATTCTGGGTAGTGCAGTATGAGCGCACATTCTTGGTAGTGCGGTATGAGCGCACACTCTGGGTAGTGCGGTATGAGCGCACATTCTTGGTAGTGCGGTATGAGCGCACATTCTTGGTAGTGCAGTATGAGCGCACATTCTTGGTAGTGCAGTATGAGCGCACATTCTGTGTAGTGCAGTATGAGCGCACATTCTTGGTAGTGCGGTAAGAGCGCACATTCTGGGTAGTGCAGTATGAGCGCACATTCTGGGTAGTGCGGTATGAACGCACATTCTTGGTAGTGCGATATGAGCGCACATTCTTGGTAGTGCGGTATGAGCGCCCATTCTGGGTAGTGCAGTATGAGCGCACATTCTCGGTAGTGCGGTATGAGCGCACATTCTGGGTAGTGCAGTATGAGCGCACATTCTCGGTAGTGCGGTATGAGCGCACATTCTTGGTAGTGCAGTATGAGCGCACATTCTGGGTAGTGCGGTATGAACGCACATTCTGGGTAGTGCAGTATGAGCGCACATTCTGGGTAGTGCAGTATGAGCGCACATTCTCGGTAGTGCGGTATGAGCGCACATTCTTGGTAGTGCAGTATGAGCGCACATTCTGGGTAGTGCGGTAGGAGCGCACATTCTGGGTAGTGCAGTATGAGCGCACATTCTGGGTAGTGCGGTATGAACGCACATTCTTGGTAGTGCGATATGAGCGCACATTCTTGGTAGTGCGGTATGAGCGCCCATTCTGGGTAGTGCAGTATGAGCGCACATTCTCGGTAGTGCGGTATGAGCGCACATTCTTGGTAGTGCGGTATGAGCGCACAGTCTGGGTAGTGCGATATGAGCGCACATTCTTGGTAGTGCGGTATGAGCGCCCATTCTGGGTAGTGCAGTATGAGCGCACATTCTCGGTAGTGCAGTATGAACGCACATTCTTGGTAGTGCGGTATGAGCGCACATACTGGGTAGTGCGGTATGAGCGCACATTCTGGGTAGTGCAGTATGAGCGCACATTCTTGGTAGTGCGGTAGGAGCGCACATTCTGGGTAGTGCAGTTATGAGCGCACATTCTGGGTAGTGCGGTATGATCGCGCATTCTGGATAGTGCGATATGAGCGCACATTCTGGGTAGTGCGGTATGAGCGCACATTCTGGGTAGTGCGGTATGAGCGCACATTCTGGGTAGTGCGGTATGAGCGCACATTCTGGATAGTGCGATACGAGCGCACACTCTGGGTAGTGCATGATCGATCCTATATCGTAGCCTTTATCGTGCATTGTGACATTAAGTTGTTCTTCTCCGCTTGAAGATACCCTGTAAACTACTTGAAATCTATTGAAGTTGTGTATGGTATGTGATGCTTTAACCTGACCGTGTCAGTCTTTCATACCCGGTATGTCAGAAACCCAGTATTGTCAGGTTGCACATCGTAAATATTGGTTTATTTGATGAAAGTCACTTGTAACCTAATGGCACTGTGAATCATCACTTCAGTACTTTGTTTACGATGATATAGGCGCGGATGTTGTAAAACTGCTCGATAAGATAAAATTAAGAACTTTAACGCTCTTAAGAGGATTAAAATTGTGAAGAACCTAGCCTTACCAGTGATAACTAAGCACTATCCACAGTGGCAGGATACCCAAATGTTGTAAGTACGGCAATACCAGTTAAGACTAGGCTTTGACCAATTAATACAGAAATGGGGCACGGTAGTCCTCAGACCATTACCTATATTGTGAATAAGCTTTTATATTCATAACCAATATACATAAAGCGACATGAGCGGTATGAGCGCAGATTCTGGGTAGTGCGGTACGAGCGCACATTCTGGGTAGTGCGGTATGAGCGCACATTCTGGGTAGTGCGATATGAGCGCACATTCTGGGTAGTGCAGTATGAGCGCACATTCTTGGTAGTGCGGTATGAGCGCCCATTCTGGGTAGTGCAGTATGAGCGCACATTCTCGGTAGTGCGGTATGAGCGCACATTCTGGGTAGTGCAGTATGAGCGCACATTCTCGGTAGTGCGGTATGAGCGCACATTCTTGGTAGTGCAGTATGAGCGCACACTCTGGGTAGTGCGATATGAGCGCACATTCTGGGTAGTGCAGTATGAGCGCAAATTGTGGGTAGTGCGATATGAGCGCACATTCTGGGTAGTGCAGTATGAGCGCATATTCTGGGTAGTGCGGTATGATCGCGCATTCTTGGTAGTGCAGTATGAGCGCACATTCTTGGTAGTGCGATATGAGCGCACATTCTGGGTAGTGCAGTATGAGCGCACATTCTGGGTAGTGCAGTATGAGCGCACATTCTTGGTAGTGCGGTATGAGCGCACATTCTTGGTAGTGCAGTATGAGCGCACATTCTGGGTAGTGCGGTATGAGCGCACATTCTTGGTAGTGCGGTATGAGCGCACATTCTTGGTAGTGCGATATGAGCGCACATTCTGGGTAGTGCAGTATGAGCGCACATTCTGGGTAGTGCGGTATGAGCGCACACTCTGGGTAGTGCGGTATGAGCGCACATTCTTGGTAGTGCGGTATGAGCGCACATTCTTGGTAGTGCAGTATGAGCGCACATTCTTGGTAGTGCAGTATGAGCGCACATTCTTGGTAGTGCGGTATGAGCGCACATTCTGGGTAGTGCAGTATGAGCGCATATTCTTGGTAGTGCGGTATGAGCGCCCATTCTTGGTAGTGCAGTATGAGCGCACATTCTGTGTAGTGCAGTATGAGCGCACATTCTTGGTAGTGCGGTAGGAGCGCACATTCTGGGTAGTGCAGTATGAGCGCACATTTGGGTAGTGCGGTATGAGCGCACATTCTTGGTAGTGCGATATGAGCGCACATTCTTGGTAGTGCGGTATGAGCGCACATTCTGGGTAGTGCAGTATGAGCGCACATTCTTGGTAGTGCGGTATGAGCGCACATTCTGGGTAGTGCAGTATGAGCGCACATTCTTGGTAGTGCGGTATGAGGGCACATTCTGGGTAGTGCGGTATGAGCGCACATTCTGGGTAGTGCAGTATGAGCGCACATTCTTGGTAGTGCGATATGAGCGCACATTCTTGGTAGTGCGGTATGAGCGCACATTCTGGGTAGTGCAGTACGAGCGCACATTCTTGGTAGTGCGGTATGAGCGCACATTCTGGGTAGTGCAGTATGAGCGCACATTCTTGGTAGTGCGGTATGAGCGCACATTCTGGGTAGTGCGGTATGAGCGCACATTCTGGGTAGTGCAGTATGAGCGCACATTCTTGGTAGTGCGGTATGAGCGCACACTCTGGGTAGTGCGGTATGAGCGCACATTCTTGGTAGTGCGGTATGAGCGCACATTCTTGGTAGTGCAGTATGAGCGCACATTCTTGGTAGTGCAGTATGAGCGCACATTCTGTGTAGTGCAGTATGAGCGCACATTCTTGGTAGTGCGGTAAGAGCGCACATTCTGGGTAGTGCAGTATGAGCGCACATTCTGGGTAGTGCGGTATGAACGCACATTCTTGGTAGTGCGATATGAGCGCACATTCTTGGTAGTGCGGTATGAGCGCCCATTCTGGGTAGTGCAGTATGAGCGCACATTCTCGGTAGTGCGGTATGAGCGCACATTCTGGGTAGTGCAGTATGAGCGCACATTCTCGGTAGTGCGGTATGAGCGCACATTCTTGGTAGTGCAGTATGAGCGCACATTCTGGGTAGTGCGGTATGAACGCACATTCTGGGTAGTGCAGTATGAGCGCACATTCTGGGTAGTGCAGTATGAGCGCACATTCTCGGTAGTGCGGTATGAGCGCACATTCTTGGTAGTGCAGTATGAGCGCACATTCTGGGTAGTGCGGTAGGAGCGCACATTCTGGGTAGTGCAGTATGAGCGCACATTCTGGGTAGTGCGGTATGAACGCACATTCTTGGTAGTGCGATATGAGCGCACATTCTTGGTAGTGCGGTATGAGCGCCCATTCTGGGTAGTGCAGTATGAGCGCACATTCTCGGTAGTGCGGTATGAGCGCACATTCTGGGTAGTGCAGTATGAGCGCACATTCTCGGTAGTGCGGTATGAGCGCACATTCTTGGTAGTGCAGTATGAGCGCACATTCTTGGTAGTGCAGTATGAGCGCACATTCTGTGTAGTGCAGTATGAGCGCACATTCTTGGTAGTGCGGTAGGAGCGCACATTCTGGGTAGTGCAGTATGAGCGCACATTCTGGGTAGTGCGGTATGAGCGCACATTCTTGGTAGTGCGATATGAGCGCACATTCTTGGTAGTGCAGTATGAGCGCACATTTTTGGTAGTGCGGTATGAGCGCACATTCTGGGTAGTGCAGTATGAGCGCACATTCTTGGTAGTGCGGTATGAGCGCCCATTCATGGTAGTGCAGTATGAGCGCACATTCTGTGTAGTGCAGTATGAGCGCACATTCTTGGTAGTGCGGTAGGAGCGCACATTCTGGGTAGTGCAGTATGAGCGCACATTTGGGTAGTGCGGTATGAGCGCACATTCTTGGTAGTGCGATATGAGCGCACATTCTTGGTAGTGCGGTATGAGCGCACATTCTGGGTAGTGCAGTATGAGCGCACATTCTTGGTAGTGCGGTATGAGCGCACATTCTGGGTAGTGCAGTATGAGCGCACATTCTTGGTAGTGCGGTATGAGCGCACATTCTGGGTAGTGCGGTATGAGCGCACATTCTGGGTAGTGCAGTATGAGCGCACATTCTTGGTAGTGCGGTAGGAGCGCACATTCTGGGTAGTGCAGTATGAGCGCACATTCTGGGTAGTGCGGAATGAGCGCACATTTTTGGTAGTGCGATATGAGCGCACATTCTGGGTAGTGCGGTATGAGCGCACATTCTGGGTAGTGCGATATGAGCGCACATTCTGGGTAGTGCGGTATGAGCGCACATTCTCGGTAGTGCGGTATGAGCGCACATTCTGGGTAGTGCGATATGAGCGCACATTCTGGGTAGTGCGGTATGAGCGCACATTCTCGGTAGTGCGATATGAGCGCACATTCTGGATAGTGCAGTATGAGCGCACATTCTGGGTAGTGCGGTATGAGCGCACATTCTGGGTAGTGCGATATGAGCGCACATTCTGGGTAGTGCGGTATGAGCGCACATTCTCGGTAGTGCGGTATGAGCGCACATTCTGGGTAGTGCGATATGAGCGCACATTCTGGGTAGTGCGGTATGAGCGCACATTCTGGGTAGTGCGATATGAGCGCACATTCTGGGTAGTGCGGTATGAGCGCACATTCTCGGTAGTGCGGTATGAGCGCACATTCTGGGTAGTGCGATATGAGCGCACATTCTGGGTAGTGCAGTATGAGCGCACATTCTCGGTAGTGCAGTATGAGCGCACATTCTGGGTAGTGCAGTATGAGCGCACATTCTTGGTTGTGCGGTATGAGCGCACATTTGGGTAGTGCGGTATGAGCGCACATTCTTGGTAGTGCGATATGAGCGCACATTCTTGGTAGTGCAGTATGAGCGCACATTCTGTGTAGTGCAGTATGAGCGCACATTCTTGGTAGTGCGGTAGGAGCGCACATTCTGGGTAGTGCAGTATGAGCGCACATTCTGGGTAGTGCGGTATGAGCGCACATTCTTGGTAGTGCGATATGAGCGCACATTCTTGGTAGTGCAGTATGAGCGCACATTTTTGGTAGTGCGGTATGAGCGCACATTCTGGGTAGTGCAGTATGAGCGCACATTCTTGGTAGTGCGGTATGAGCGCCCATTCATGGTAGTGCAGTATGAGCGCACATTCTGTGTAGTGCAGTATGAGCGCACATTCTTGGTAGTGCGGTAGGAGCGCACATTCTGGGTAGTGCAGTATGAGCGCACATTTGGGTAGTGCGGTATGAGCGCACATTCTTGGTAGTGCGATATGAGCGCACATTCTTGGTAGTGCGGTATGAGCGCACATTCTGGGTAGTGCAGTATGAGCGCACATTCTTGGTAGTGCGGTATGAGCGCACATTCTGGGTAGTGCAGTATGAGCGCACATTCTTGGTAGTGCGGTATGAGCGCACATTCTGGGTAGTGCGGTATGAGCGCACATTCTGGGTAGTGCAGTATGAGCGCACATTCTTGGTAGTGCGGTAGGAGCGCACATTCTGGGTAGTGCAGTATGAGCGCACATTCTGGGTAGTGCGGTATGAGCGCACATTTTTGGTAGTGCGATATGAGCGCACATTCTGGGTAGTGCGGTATGAGCGCACATTCTGGGTAGTGCGATATGAGCGCACATTCTGGGTAGTGCGGTATGAGCGCACATTCTCGGTAGTGCGGTATGAGCGCACATTCTGGGTAGTGCAGTATGAGCGCACATTCTTGGTAGTGCGATATGAGCGCACATTCTGGGTAGTGCGGTATGAGCGCACATTCTCGGTAGTGCGGTATGAGCGCACATTCTGGGTAGTGCAGTATGAGCGCACATTCTGGGTAGTGCGGTATGAGCGCACATTTTTGGTAGTGCGATATGAGCGCACATTCTGGGTAGTGCGGTATGAGCGCACATTCTGGGTAGTGCGATATGAGCGCACATTCTGGGTAGTGCGGTATGAGCGCACATTCTCGGTAGTGCGATATGAGCGCACATTCTGGGTAGTGCGGTATGAGCGCACATTCTCGGTAGTGCGATATGAGCGCACAGTCTGGATAGTGCAGTATGAGCGCACATTCTGGGTAGTGCGGTATGAGCGCACAATCTGGGTAGTGCGATATGAGCGCACATTCTGGGTAGTGCGGTATGAGCGCACATTCTCGGTAATGCGGTATGAGCGCACAGTCTGGGTAGTGCGATATGAGCGCACATTCTGGGTAGTGCGGTATGAGCGCACATTCTGGGTAGTGCGATATGAGCGCACATTCTGGGTAGTGCGGTATGAGCGCACATTCTCGGTAGTGCGGTATGAGCGCACATTCTGGGTAGTGCGATATGAGCGCACATTCTGGGTAGTGCAGTATGAGCGCACATTCTCGGTAGTGCAGTATGAGCGCACATTCTGGGTAGTGCAGTATGAGCGCACATTCTTGGTAGTGCGGTATGAGCGCACATTCTGTGTAGTGCGATATGAGCGCACATTCTGGGTAGTGCAGTATGAGCGCACATTCTCGGTAGTGCGGTATGAGCGCACATTCTGGGTAGTGCGATCTGAGCGCACATTCTGGATAGTGCGATATGTGCGCACATTCTGGGTAGTGCATGATCGATCCTATATCGTAGCCTTTATCGTGCATTGTGACATTGAGTTGTTCTTCTCCGCTTGAAGATACCCTGTAAACTAGTTGAAATCTATTGAAGTTGTGTATGGTATGTGATGCTTTAACCTGACCCTGTCAGTCTTTCATACCCGGTATGTCAGAAACCCAGTGTTGTCAGGTTGCACATCGTAAATATTGGTTTATTTGATGAAAGTTCACTTATAACCTAATGGCACTGTGAATCGTCACTTCAGTACTTTGTTTACGATGATATAGGCGCGGATGTTGTGAGTAAAACTGCTCGATAATATCAAATTAAGAATTTTAACGCTCTTAAGAGGATTAAAATTGTGAAGAACCTAGCTTTACCAGTGATAACTAAGCACTATCCACAGTGGCAGGATACCCAAATGTTGTAAGTACGGCAATACCAGTTAAGACTAGGCTTTGACCAATTAATACAGAAATGGGGCACGGTAGTCCACAGACCATTACCTATATTGTGAATAAGCTTTTATGTTCATAACCAATATACATAAAGCGATATGAGGGGTATGAGCGCAGATTCTGGGTACTGCGGTATGAGCGCACATTCTTTAAGTACGAAATGAGCGCACATTCTGGGTAGTGCGGTATGAGCGCACATTCTTTTAGTACGAAATGAGCGCACATTCTGGGTAGTGCGGTAAGAGCGCACATTCTGGGTAGTACGATATGAGCGCACATTGTGGGTAGTGCGGTATGAGCGCACATTCTGTGTAGTGCGGTATGAGCGCACATTCTGGGTACTGCGGTAAGAGCGCACATTCTGGGTAGTACGATATGAGCGCACATTGTGGGTAGTGCGGTATGAGCGCACATTCTGTGTAGTGCGGTATGAGCGCACATTCTGGGTAGTGCGGTATGAGCGCACATTCTGGGTAGTGCGGTGTGAGCGCACATTCTGTGTAGTGCGGTGTGAGCGCACATTCTGGGTAGTGCGGTATGAGCGCACATTCTAGGTAGTGCGGTAAGAGCGCACATTCTGGGTAGTGCGGTAAGATCGCACATTCTGGGTAGTGTGGTATGAGCGCACATTCTGGGTAGTGCGGTATGAGCGCACATTCTGGGTAGTGCGGTGTGAGCGCACATTCTGTGTAGTGCGGTGTGAGCGCACATTCTGGGTAGTGCGGGATGAGCGCACATTCTGTGTAGTGCGGTGTGAGCGCACATTCTTGGTAGTGCGGTAAGAGCGCACATTCTGGGTAGTGCGGTATGAGCGCACATTCTGGGTAGTGCGGTATGAGCGCACATTCGGGGGTCGCGCGGTATGAGCGCACATTCTGGGTAGTGCGGTGTGAGCGCACATTCGGGGGTCGTGCGGTATGAGCGCACGCTCTGTGTAATATTTTTTGAGAAAAGATGTAACTTTTCAGTGCAAATTAAATGCCATGTAACATATAAACATGATGAACCCGCCAATTTTTATGTGCACCTCCTGTTTAGGTTAAACATGTTAAATTGCTGCCAGGGCATAACATTTCAAGTGAACCCTCAACCACTCCTACACATACAATTGTTGGCCAATTGCTGGGTCTACCTCATGCCCCTCCCCCCTCCCCCACCTCTCCGCTTTCCTAGATCCAAGCCTGGTCAACCTACAAAATGCAGCCAGGGGACTGTCACATCACCCCACAGTTACACTTGCCGTGCAGTGGAATTGACACGGGGGGCAGTACAAATGCCAGTTTCATTTTGAGATGTAAACTTTCGGTGCAGACCGCGATTAGATTAGGTTGAACACTAGCTTTAAGTATGATATTATAAAATGCAATTACAGCTTATATTTCACCGGATTAACAGTTTAACAGTCCTATCTGACTATCTGTATACCGGTCCATATTCATCGCTTCAATTTATAATCGGTACATATCAGAAACCAAATTATGTATTCTGTGCAATATATATTACTGAATTCAATTTTTAATATCTCCAGACGATATAGATGCCAGAAAGATCGTTTTTTCCGCACTGAAAACATCAGCAAACCGGGAATATGACCGCCTTCCTGCTACGAACAGCATAGTTAAGGAAAATCCCCAGCCTAGCCTTTAACGCTGCTTTACCGATTCATATAATACCCAAGTGTCTAACCTTCAAATTACAGAATTGTCTGTCCTGTCTGTAGCTCACAATAACATTTAGAAGAGACCGCCAGCCACAATTTCGCCGCTTGACCACGCCACAGCCCCTTTGGGAGGTGTGTCCGCGATTGACCAATCAGAAGGCGATACTCTAATTACCTAACGTATAGGGCTGTACAGTCACTTCGTGATCTTATCGAGACCTCACGAGACGGGGATACCTATGTTCTGCGTCAATGCCTAGCATCTACAGCCTGTACGTGTTGCCTACCTTCCGGTTGGCCTTCACTCGCCTCACACACAAGATCGGCTAAAACTGTCCTTGGAAGCACACTTAACCACTGAAGTTCTGTGCATATCCGAATTATAACCATCCGAGTAGATTTATGTAATGTATAAGCGATTAGGCAGTTGATAAACCAGAATGCGGTTGTCCCATGAATGACTGTCAGCGTCAGGCAGGCGATATAATGTGCTGCGCGGGGTTTTCCATGTCGTATGACGTAATAATCATCATGACGCGCGTGTCTGCGCGCGGTATCTATGGTTACGTAACAACGATCCTTATATTGACTGAGCGGGTGAGGACAATGGTGCTCCTTTTGTCGTAGAACTGTAAACATTGATGTTTTGGCTCAAAATACAACGCTTCCAACGGTCTCATCGAACTGACCACATACATTATGGAGAGATAAATGTGTTGTCTTTAACTATATTATGATTTTATAGTTAACAATGCCTGGACCAAAGCAAACAAAAAATAGTTTCACACCCACTCGATTCTTTAGGCATAAACCGCGCAGCTGGCCGGTTCCCAACACTAAACCGTTGACTAAAATGAGTGCGTGTCGCGCAGTTGCAGCAAGGCACCAGCGTTATGCGCTCTCGTTCTAAGAGCACGTGTTTTTTTGTTGGTACCCAAAAGACCTAAACCGGAAACAGAACCCGCGAGAACTGTACAGCCCCAATTGGCATAATTATCATCTCGCCACTCGACCAGGCTTACGCAGCGTGCTGACACCGATACCTTGCCTTGTGGCTAACGAGTGAGGTAGGAATGAGTGCCGCAAATGACCGTCGTAAATCCGTATCCTAGTGCCGCTTGCAGTGGGAGGTGTACGGACTGCCGGCTTTGAAGCCCGTGCTCTCTTCGTGCCTCAGCGTTGGCCTTTGGCCCACATCAAATTTCGCAATGGCACATGCAGTGTGTGTGGGTGAGGGGGGTGGTGGAGTGGGGGGGGGGGGGGGCTTATGCCTTAACCAGGTCGGTTGTAGGTCTCATAATATATAGTCATATCTTTTCAGACCTCATTGCTCCCCTACGTTATAGTTATTTATACACATATGCGACTCTAAGATAGGCAAAAGGGTTCCGTGAGTGAAATAGTAGCATTGAAATTTAACAGTAGGAATGTGTAGAATGTTGTGCATGCTCCAGGCAACAAGTTTTAGCGACAAGAAGAGAATCAAAAAATAATTATTTTTAGCATTACATTAGAGATATACACGCATATTGTTCATAACGTAGCAGGCCTACCAGACAACCGAGCGTTTAATCGACAGGCCAGTAGCCTAGTGGGGGGTGGGGGGGGGCGGGGAGGGATGTCGTAGGGCTCGAACGACGCCCCCCATGGTCCTTCACAAAAAAATCGTAGGCCTACATGATCTAACGTATTACTATCCACCTACCTCATTCATTAGCCACTAAAATTTGGGTAACTAGTGAGGTAGGTAGTAGCCCAGAGCCATAACCACGGGCTATAGATTGTAATTTATTCTTCTATTATTTCTCTCCTTACTTTTTTCGTGTACGTTACCATAACAGCTCGCTAGAGCTCGCTAATATCCACCTTAATACGGGAAACAATCCAGTGCTTAATTTCCATCAGAAAAGAAAATCGAACATAATCCCTGGTATTAATATTTGGGCTCTTGTGGCTCAATCAGGGCGTAGGTGATGTAAATATGTTTATCAGAGAATTTAAGCAACGAGTCGCTGATATTGCAAAATCTGATATTGGAAACAATAGAAGTATGCATTTCTTTCTTCTCAGAGACTAGGGGGTTATCCCTGGAACGTGGTTCCGCTCTTCCCTTTCTTCTTATGCGATATGATCATAATTGGTTAAAGCGTCCAGAATATACAACCAAGGAACCAACCCGCTCCTCATACTCCCCTGTCACTCCCAATCACCCATCCTGTTCTGAAATTCCCGCTCGTCCTTACCTTCCTCAAGCACAAAGGATGACATGACAAGAAAGGAACGGTCCTTTCTTGTCATATGTCATCCTTTGTCCAATGGTTGGGCTTCATACGTATGTAGAATCTATCGTTTCGTTCAACAGTCTGTTAGTAGCTGTCAAAAGGCATTGCAATTGTTCCTGCAAATGATCGTTTGTTTGATTAGTCTATACTGTAACGAAGTCGTAACGGGGTCTTACAAATGACGATGGACTGTTCTACTGAAGGTTTATTGCTAAGATGGTAAATGTAGTTTGATTTGCACGATATTAGCGGGTCGTTGGTATTGCACTTCACTCCACTAGTCGAATGAAATATACTCCTAGAATAGACTTAAGGACTTCGGATTTTCCATTTGTTTAACCAGGAACCCACCGCACTTTTCAAACAAGCGTCCTACGTCACTGCTGTTTGGGGCCGAAAGGCACCGAACCTTGCATCCGAACGCTGCTGGTAACGTAACGCTGGTAGCGTAACGCTGGTGACGTAACGCTGGTGACGTATCGCTGTTGACGCATATAAACTGTTGACGTTGCACAAGATATCTCGTTGTCATTGGTCAGTCAATGACCCATTCACCTCGCTTTGGTGATGACCGTGTTACTTAACTTGCTTGGTCCCTACTGGTATAGCTGCCCCGGTCGGCTTTGGGTCCTATTCTGGGTCCAGTTATTGCTATTGGCCTCTACATCCGTTATCGACGCCACGTAATGTCCTAACTATAGCTGGAAGGGTAAACTCCTGCGAAGTCGTTATTACATCACGTAGGTTAAAGGGCTTTTCCGTTTCGGTCCTCAGAGCACCCATTGTCATATTGCCTTACAGGCTCCAGTGAAAGACTCCAGTCAAAGGGACCATCCGCTCGGCGGAACCACGTTCGAGGGATAACCCCCCTAGTCTTTGAGAAAAAGGAAATGTCTACTTCTATAGGGCATGTCAGTTCTCGCGGGTTCTACTTCCGGCCTGGCAGTTTGCAGACAAACAAACCAACACGTGCTCTTTGTTTAGCGCGCAGCCTGACTCGCCCCCAGCGTAACAATGGATACCGCGCGCAGAGGGCTGTCATACTAGTTACGACATAAGACGTGGAACCAGGCAAGCTGCGCGGCCGGCGCGGCGAGCAACGGGTGGGTCGAATTCGTCTTTGGTGCGTCTTAAATAAGGAACTGTTAACTTTTTTGTGTCGATATGTTGGTAGATGACATTTAGAGCATGTCATTTTCCATAATACTGGCCACGTTCAGCAAACTATGCGCACAACAGGTAGATGATTTCCCAATGTTTACACTGGTCTGGAGTGATCGGGTAACAGGTATGGACAACCTTTGCAGTCCAAAATACAGTTTTTTTCAATCCTGAATGTAACTATACCATTCAAATAGGCAAATTTCAAAAGAGCAACGTTGTAAATTTACTGTGCTAACATTATCTTTCTAAATTGCTTCAGTTCTGTTACATTCATAGTTGTGATGGGTATTTGGACAGACAGTTTCATGCGAACCACAAAATAGACCAGTACTGTCACTTTTTTATTTCCACAGAGTGAGCCAGCTTACATGTACTTATCGGCTTACCGGTATAATGCTTTGGATCAAATAGATTTTGTAGCATTTCTAAGTTAAACTGGTGCGTATATACGTAGTACGATATGAGCGCACATTGTGGGTAGTGCGGTATGAGCGCACATTCTGTGTAGTGCGGTATGAGCGCACATTCTGGGTACTGCGGTAAGAGCGCACATTCTGGGTAGTACGATATGAGCGCACATTGTGGGTAGTGCGGTATGAGCGCACATTCTGTGTAGTGCGGTATGAGCGCACATTCTGGGTAGTGCGGTATGAGCGCACATTCTGGGTAGTGCGGTGTGAGCGCACATTCTGTGTAGTGCGGTGTGAGCGCACATTCTGGGTAGTGCGGTATGAGCGCACATTCTAGGTAGTGCGGTAAGAGCGCACATTCTGGGTAGTGCGGTAAGATCGCACATTCTGGGTAGTGTGGTATGAGCGCACATTCTGGGTAGTGCGGTATGAGCGCACATTCTGGGTAGTGCGGTGTGAGCGCACATTCTGTGTAGTGCGGTGTGAGCGCACATTCTGGGTAGTGCGGGATGAGCGCACATTCTGTGTAGTGCGGTGTGAGCGCACATTCTTGGTAGTGCGGTAAGAGCGCACATTCTGGGTAGTGCGGTATGAGCGCACATTCTGGGTAGTGCGGTATGAGCGCACATTCGGGGGTCGCGCGGTATGAGCGCACATTCTGGGTAGTGCGGTGTGAGCGCACATTCGGGGGTCGTGCGGTATGAGCGCACGCTCTGTGTAATATTTTTTGAGAAAAGATGTAACTTTTCAGTGCAAATTAAATGCCATGTAACATATAAACATGATGAACCCGCCAATTTTTATGTGCACCTCCTGTTTAGGTTAAACATGTTAAATTGCTGCCAGGGCATAACATTTCAAGTGAACCCTCAACCACTCCTACACATACAATTGTTGGCCAATTGCTGGGTCTACCTCATGCCCCTCCCCCCTCCCCCACCTCTCCGCTTTCCTAGATCCAAGCCTGGTCAACCTACAAAATGCAGCCAGGGGACTGTCACATCACCCCACAGTTACACTTGCCGTGCAGTGGAATTGACACGGGGGGCAGTACAAATGCCAGTTTCATTTTGAGATGTAAACTTTCGGTGCAGACCGCGATTAGATTAGGTTGAACACTAGCTTTAAGTATGATATTATAAAATGCAATTACAGCTTATATTTCACCGGATTAACAGTTTAACAGTCCTATCTGACTATCTGTATACCGGTCCATATTCATCGCTTCAATTTATAATCGGTACATATCAGAAACCAAATTATGTATTCTGTGCAATATATATTACTGAATTCAATTTTTAATATCTCCAGACGATATAGATGCCAGAAAGATCGTTTTTTCCGCACTGAAAACATCAGCAAACCGGGAATATGACCGCCTTCCTGCTACGAACAGCATAGTTAAGGAAAATCCCCAGCCTAGCCTTTAACGCTGCTTTACCGATTCATATAATACCCAAGTGTCTAACCTTCAAATTACAGAATTGTCTGTCCTGTCTGTAGCTCACAATAACATTTAGAAGAGACCGCCAGCCACAATTTCGCCGCTTGACCACGCCACAGCCCCTTTGGGAGGTGTGTCCGCGATTGACCAATCAGAAGGCGATACTCTAATTACCTAACGTATAGGGCTGTACAGTCACTTCGTGATCTTATCGAGACCTCACGAGACGGGGATACCTATGTTCTGCGTCAATGCCTAGCATCTACAGCCTGTACGTGTTGCCTACCTTCCGGTTGGCCTTCACTCGCCTCACACACAAGATCGGCTAAAACTGTCCTTGGAAGCACACTTAACCACTGAAGTTCTGTGCATATCCGAATTATAACCATCCGAGTAGATTTATGTAATGTATAAGCGATTAGGCAGTTGATAAACCAGAATGCGGTTGTCCCATGAATGACTGTCAGCGTCAGGCAGGCGATATAATGTGCTGCGCGGGGTTTTCCATGTCGTATGATGTAATAATCATCATGACGCGCGTGTCTGCGCGCGGTATCTATGGTTACGTAACAACGATCCTTATATTGACTGAGCGGGTGAGGACAATGGTGCTCCTTTTGTCGTAGAACTGTAAACATTGATGTTTTGGCTCAAAATACAACGCTTCCAACGGTCTCATCGAACTGACCACATACATTATGGAGAGATAAATGTGTTGTCTTTAACTATATTATGATTTTATAGTTAACAATGCCTGGACCAAAGCAAACAAAAAATAGTTTCACACCCACTCGATTCTTTAGGCATAAACCGCGCAGCTGGCCGGTTCCCAACACTAAACCGTTGACTAAAATGAGTGCGTGTCGCGCAGTTGCAGCAAGGCACCAGCGTTATGCGCTCTCGTTCTAAGAGCACGTGTTTTTTTGTTGGTACCCAAAAGACCTAAACCGGAAACAGAACCCGCGAGAACTGTACAGCCCCAATTGGCATAATTATCATCTCGCCACTCGACCAGGCTTACGCAGCGTGCTGACACCGATACCTTGCCTTGTGGCTAACGAGTGAGGTAGGAATGAGTGCCGCAAATGACCGTCGTAAATCCGTATCCTAGTGCCGCTTGCAGTGGGAGGTGTACGGACTGCCGGCTTTGAAGCCCGTGCTCTCTTCGTGCCTCAGCGTTGGCCTTTGGCCCACATCAAATTTCGCAATGGCACATGCAGTGTGTGTGGGTGAGGGGGGTGGTGGAGTGGGGGGGGGGGGCTTATGCCTTAACCAGGTCGGTTGTAGGTCTCATAATATATAGTCATATCTTTTCAGACCTCATTGCTCCCCTACGTTATAGTTATTTATACACATATGCGACTCTAAGATAGGCATAAGTGTTCCGTGAGTGAAATAGTAGCATTGAAATTTAACAGTAGGAATGTGTAGAATGTTGTGCATGCTCCAGGCAATAAGTTTTAGCGACAAGAAGAGAATCAAAAAATAATTATTTTTAGCATTACATTAGAGATATACACGCATATTGTTCATAACGTAGCAGGCCTACCAGACAACCGAGCGTTTAATCGACAGGCCAGTAGCCTAGTGGGGGGTGGGGGGGGGGGGGGCGGGGAGGGATGTCGTAGGGCTCGAACGACGCCCCCCATGGTCCTTCACAAAAAAATCGTAGGCCTACATGATCTAACGTATTACTATCCACCTACCTCATTCATTAGCCACTAAAATTTGGGTAACTAGTGAGGTAGGTAGTAGCCCAGAGCCATAACCACGGGCTATAGATTGTAATTTATTCTTCTATTATTTCTCTCCTTACTTTTTTCGTGTACGTTACCATAACAGCTCGCTAGAGCTCGCTAATATCCACCTTAATACGGGAAACAATCCAGTGCTTAATTTCCATCAGAAAAGAAAATCGAACATAATCCCTGGTATTAATATTTGGGCTCTTGTGGCTCAATCAGGGCGTAGGTGATGTAAATATGTTTATCAGAGAATTTAAGCAACGAGTCGCTGATATTGCAAAATCTGATATTGGAAACAATAGAAGTATGCATTTCTTTCTTCTCAGAGACTAGGGGGTTATCCCTGGAACGTGGTTCCGCTCTTCCCTTTCTTCTTATGCGATATGATCATAATTGGTTAAAGCGTCCAGAATATACAACCAAGGAACCAACCCGCTCCTCATACTCCCCTGTCACTCCCAATCACCCATCCTGTTCTGAAATTCCCGCTCGTCCTTACCTTCCTCAAGCACAAAGGATGACATGACAAGAAAGGAACGGTCCTTTCTTGTCATATGTCATCCTTTGTCCAATGGTTGGGCTTCATACGTATGTAGAATCTATCGTTTCGTTCAACAGTCTGTTAGTAGCTGTCAAAAGGCATTGCAATTGTTCCTGCAAATGATCGTTTGTTTGATTAGTCTATACTGTAACGAAGTCGTAACGGGGTCTTACAAATGACGATGGACTGTTCTACTGAAGGTTTATTGCTAAGATGGTAAATGTAGTTTGATTTGCACGATATTAGCGGGTCGTTGGTATTGCACTTCACTCCACTAGTCGAATGAAATATACTCCTAGAATAGACTTAAGGACTTCGGATTTTCCATTTGTTTAACCAGGAACCCACCGCACTTTTCAAACAAGCGTCCTACGTCACTGCTGTTTGGGGCCGAAAGGCACCGAACCTTGCATCCGAACGCTGCTGGTAACGTAACGCTGGTAGCGTAACGCTGGTGACGTAACGCTGGTGACGTATCGCTGTTGACGCATATAAACTGTTGACGTTGCACAAGATATCTCGTTGTCATTGGTCAGTCAATGACCCATTCACCTCGCTTTGGTGATGACCGTGTTACTTAACTTGCTTGGTCCCTACTGGTATAGCTGCCCCGGTCGGCTTTGGGTCCTATTCTGGGTCCAGTTATTGCTATTGGCCTCTACATCCGTTATCGACGCCACGTAATGTCCTAACTATAGCTGGAAGGGTAAACTCCTGCGAAGTCGTTATTACATCACGTAGGTTAAAGGGCTTTTCCGTTTCGGTCCTCAGAGCACCCATTGTCATATTGCCTTACAGGCTCCAGTGAAAGACTCCAGTCAAAGGGACCATCCGCTCGGCGGAACCACGTTCGAGGGATAACCCCCCTAGTCTTTGAGAAAAAGGAAATGTCTACTTCTATAGGGCATGTCAGTTCTCGCGGGTTCTACTTCCGGCCTGGCAGTTTGCAGACAAACAAACCAACACGTGCTCTTTGTTTAGCGCGCAGCCTGACTCGCCCCCAGCGTAACAATGGATACCGCGCGCAGAGGGCTGTCATACTAGTTACGACATAAGACGTGGAACCAGGCAAGCTGCGCGGCCGGCGCGGCGAGCAACGGGTGGGTCGAATTCGTCTTTGGTGCGTCTTAAATAAGGAACTGTTAACTTTTTTGTGTCGATATGTTGGTAGATGACATTTAGAGCATGTCATTTTCCATAATACTGGCCACGTTCAGCAAACTATGCGCACAACAGGTAGATGATTTCCCAATGTTTACACTGGTCTGGAGTGATCGGGTAACAGGTATGGACAACCTTTGCAGTCCAAAATACAGTTTTTTTCAATCCTGAATGTAACTATACCATTCAAATAGGCAAATTTCAAAAGAGCAACGTTGTAAATTTACTGTGCTAACATTATCTTTCTAAATTGCTTCAGTTCTGTTACATTCATAGTTGTGATGGGTATTTGGACAGACAGTTTCATGCGAACCACAAAATAGACCAGTACTGTCACTTTTTTATTTCCACAGAGTGAGCCAGCTTACATGTACTTATCGGCTTACCGGTATAATGCTTTGGATCAAATAGATTTTGTAGCATTTCTAAGTTAAACTGGTGCGTATATACGTAGTACGATATGAGCGCACATTGTGGGTAGTGCGGTATGAGCGCACATTCTGTGTAGTGCGGTATGAGCGCACATTCTGGGTACTGCGGTAAGAGCGCACATTCTGGGTAGTACGATATGAGCGCACATTGTGGGTAGTGCGGTATGAGCGCACATTCTGTGTAGTGCGGTATGAGCGCACATTCTGGGTAGTGCGGTATGAGCGCACATTCTGGGTAGTGCGGTGTGAGCGCACATTCTGTGTAGTGCGGTGTGAGCGCACATTCTGGGTAGTGCGGTATGAGCGCACATTCTAGGTAGTGCGGTAAGAGCGCACATTCTGGGTAGTGCGGTAAGATCGCACATTCTGGGTAGTGTGGTATGAGCGCACATTCTGGGTAGTGCGGTATGAGCGCACATTCTGGGTAGTGCGGTGTGAGCGCACATTCTGTGTAGTGCGGTGTGAGCGCACATTCTGGGTAGTGCGGGATGAGCGCACATTCTGTGTAGTGCGGTGTGAGCGCACATTCTTGGTAGTGCGGTAAGAGCGCACATTCTGGGTAGTGCGGTATGAGCGCACATTCTGGGTAGTGCGGTATGAGCGCACATTCGGGGGTCGCGCGGTATGAGCGCACATTCTGGGTAGTGCGGTGTGAGCGCACATTCGGGGGTCGTGCGGTATGAGCGCACGCTCTGTGTAATATTTTTTGAGAAAAGATGTAACTTTTCAGTGCAAATTAAATGCCATGTAACATATAAACATGATGAACCCGCCAATTTTTATGTGCACCTCCTGTTTAGGTTAAACATGTTAAATTGCTGCCAGGGCATAACATTTCAAGTGAACCCTCAACCACTCCTACACATACAATTGTTGGCCAATTGCTGGGTCTACCTCATGCCCCTCCCCCCTCCCCCACCTCTCCGCTTTCCTAGATCCAAGCCTGGTCAACCTACAAAATGCAGCCAGGGGACTGTCACATCACCCCACAGTTACACTTGCCGTGCAGTGGAATTGACACGGGGGGCAGTACAAATGCCAGTTTCATTTTGAGATGTAAACTTTCGGTGCAGACCGCGATTAGATTAGGTTGAACACTAGCTTTAAGTATGATATTATAAAATGCAATTACAGCTTATATTTCACCGGATTAACAGTTTAACAGTCCTATCTGACTATCTGTATACCGGTCCATATTCATCGCTTCAATTTATAATCGGTACATATCAGAAACCAAATTATGTATTCTGTGCAATATATATTACTGAATTCAATTTTTAATATCTCCAGACGATATAGATGCCAGAAAGATCGTTTTTTCCGCACTGAAAACATCAGCAAACCGGGAATATGACCGCCTTCCTGCTACGAACAGCATAGTTAAGGAAAATCCCCAGCCTAGCCTTTAACGCTGCTTTACCGATTCATATAATACCCAAGTGTCTAACCTTCAAATTACAGAATTGTCTGTCCTGTCTGTAGCTCACAATAACATTTAGAAGAGACCGCCAGCCACAATTTCGCCGCTTGACCACGCCACAGCCCCTTTGGGAGGTGTGTCCGCGATTGACCAATCAGAAGGCGATACTCTAATTACCTAACGTATAGGGCTGTACAGTCACTTCGTGATCTTATCGAGACCTCACGAGACGGGGATACCTATGTTCTGCGTCAATGCCTAGCATCTACAGCCTGTACGTGTTGCCTACCTTCCGGTTGGCCTTCACTCGCCTCACACACAAGATCGGCTAAAACTGTCCTTGGAAGCACACTTAACCACTGAAGTTCTGTGCATATCCGAATTATAACCATCCGAGTAGATTTATGTAATGTATAAGCGATTAGGCAGTTGATAAACCAGAATGCGGTTGTCCCATGAATGACTGTCAGCGTCAGGCAGGCGATATAATGTGCTGCGCGGGGTTTTCCATGTCGTATGATGTAATAATCATCATGACGCGCGTGTCTGCGCGCGGTATCTATGGTTACGTAACAACGATCCTTATATTGACTGAGCGGGTGAGGACAATGGTGCTCCTTTTGTCGTAGAACTGTAAACATTGATGTTTTGGCTCAAAATACAACGCTTCCAACGGTCTCATCGAACTGACCACATACATTATGGAGAGATAAATGTGTTGTCTTTAACTATATTATGATTTTATAGTTAACAATGCCTGGACCAAAGCAAACAAAAAATAGTTTCACACCCACTCGATTCTTTAGGCATAAACCGCGCAGCTGGCCGGTTCCCAACACTAAACCGTTGACTAAAATGAGTGCGTGTCGCGCAGTTGCAGCAAGGCACCAGCGTTATGCGCTCTCGTTCTAAGAGCACGTGTTTTTTTGTTGGTACCCAAAAGACCTAAACCGGAAACAGAACCCGCGAGAACTGTACAGCCCCAATTGGCATAATTATCATCTCGCCACTCGACCAGGCTTACGCAGCGTGCTGACACCGATACCTTGCCTTGTGGCTAACGAGTGAGGTAGGAATGAGTGCCGCAAATGACCGTCGTAAATCCGTATCCTAGTGCCGCTTGCAGTGGGAGGTGTACGGACTGCCGGCTTTGAAGCCCGTGCTCTCTTCGTGCCTCAGCGTTGGCCTTTGGCCCACATCAAATTTCGCAATGGCACATGCAGTGTGTGTGGGTGAGGGGGGTGGTGGAGTGGGGGGGGGGGCTTATGCCTTAACCAGGTCGGTTGTAGGTCTCATAATATATAGTCATATCTTTTCAGACCTCATTGCTCCCCTACGTTATAGTTATTTATACACATATGCGACTCTAAGATAGGCATAAGTGTTCCGTGAGTGAAATAGTAGCATTGAAATTTAACAGTAGGAATGTGTAGAATGTTGTGCATGCTCCAGGCAATAAGTTTTAGCGACAAGAAGAGAATCAAAAAATAATTATTTTTAGCATTACATTAGAGATATACACGCATATTGTTCATAACGTAGCAGGCCTACCAGACAACCGAGCGTTTAATCGACAGGCCAGTAGCCTAGTGGGGGGTGGGGGGGGGGCGGGGAGGGATGTCGTAGGGCTCGAACGACGCCCCCCATGGTCCTTCACAAAAAAATCGTAGGCCTACATGATCTAACGTATTACTATCCACCTACCTCATTCATTAGCCACTAAAATTTGGGTAACTAGTGAGGTAGGTAGTAGCCCAGAGCCATAACCACGGGCTATAGATTGTAATTTATTCTTCTATTATTTCTCTCCTTACTTTTTTCGTGTACGTTACCATAACAGCTCGCTAGAGCTCGCTAATATCCACCTTAATACGGGAAACAATCCAGTGCTTAATTTCCATCAGAAAAGAAAATCGAACATAATCCCTGGTATTAATATTTGGGCTCTTGTGGCTCAATCAGGGCGTAGGTGATGTAAATATGTTTATCAGAGAATTTAAGCAACGAGTCGCTGATATTGCAAAATCTGATATTGGAAACAATAGAAGTATGCATTTCTTTCTTCTCAGAGACTAGGGGGTTATCCCTGGAACGTGGTTCCGCTCTTCCCTTTCTTCTTATGCGATATGATCATAATTGGTTAAAGCGTCCAGAATATACAACCAAGGAACCAACCCGCTCCTCATACTCCCCTGTCACTCCCAATCACCCATCCTGTTCTGAAATTCCCGCTCGTCCTTACCTTCCTCAAGCACAAAGGATGACATGACAAGAAAGGAACGGTCCTTTCTTGTCATATGTCATCCTTTGTCCAATGGTTGGGCTTCATACGTATGTAGAATCTATCGTTTCGTTCAACAGTCTGTTAGTAGCTGTCAAAAGGCATTGCAATTGTTCCTGCAAATGATCGTTTGTTTGATTAGTCTATACTGTAACGAAGTCGTAACGGGGTCTTACAAATGACGATGGACTGTTCTACTGAAGGTTTATTGCTAAGATGGTAAATGTAGTTTGATTTGCACGATATTAGCGGGTCGTTGGTATTGCACTTCACTCCACTAGTCGAATGAAATATACTCCTAGAATAGACTTAAGGACTTCGGATTTTCCATTTGTTTAACCAGGAACCCACCGCACTTTTCAAACAAGCGTCCTACGTCACTGCTGTTTGGGGCCGAAAGGCACCGAACCTTGCATCCGAACGCTGCTGGTAACGTAACGCTGGTAGCGTAACGCTGGTGACGTAACGCTGGTGACGTATCGCTGTTGACGCATATAAACTGTTGACGTTGCACAAGATATCTCGTTGTCATTGGTCAGTCAATGACCCATTCACCTCGCTTTGGTGATGACCGTGTTACTTAACTTGCTTGGTCCCTACTGGTATAGCTGCCCCGGTCGGCTTTGGGTCCTATTCTGGGTCCAGTTATTGCTATTGGCCTCTACATCCGTTATCGACGCCACGTAATGTCCTAACTATAGCTGGAAGGGTAAACTCCTGCGAAGTCGTTATTACATCACGTAGGTTAAAGGGCTTTTCCGTTTCGGTCCTCAGAGCACCCATTGTCATATTGCCTTACAGGCTCCAGTGAAAGACTCCAGTCAAAGGGACCATCCGCTCGGCGGAACCACGTTCGAGGGATAACCCCCCTAGTCTTTGAGAAAAAGGAAATGTCTACTTCTATAGGGCATGTCAGTTCTCGCGGGTTCTACTTCCGGCCTGGCAGTTTGCAGACAAACAAACCAACACGTGCTCTTTGTTTAGCGCGCAGCCTGACTCGCCCCCAGCGTAACAATGGATACCGCGCGCAGAGGGCTGTCATACTAGTTACGACATAAGACGTGGAACCAGGCAAGCTGCGCGGCCGGCGCGGCGAGCAACGGGTGGGTCGAATTCGTCTTTGGTGCGTCTTAAATAAGGAACTGTTAACTTTTTTGTGTCGATATGTTGGTAGATGACATTTAGAGCATGTCATTTTCCATAATACTGGCCACGTTCAGCAAACTATGCGCACAACAGGTAGATGATTTCCCAATGTTTACACTGGTCTGGAGTGATCGGGTAACAGGTATGGACAACCTTTGCAGTCCAAAATACAGTTTTTTTCAATCCTGAATGTAACTATACCATTCAAATAGGCAAATTTCAAAAGAGCAACGTTGTAAATTTACTGTGCTAACATTATCTTTCTAAATTGCTTCAGTTCTGTTACATTCATAGTTGTGATGGGTATTTGGACAGACAGTTTCATGCGAACCACAAAATAGACCAGTACTGTCACTTTTTTATTTCCACAGAGTGAGCCAGCTTACATGTACTTATCGGCTTACCGGTATAATGCTTTGGATCAAATAGATTTTGTAGCATTTCTAAGTTAAACTGGTGCGGTAAACCTACTATCCAAGAAGTATATACATGTATGCAGTTGACTACAGTCATACCGCAGTTTAACACGTCCTTTCACATATGCTAGCAAAAATAGATAATCTATGCTTCCTCTATATGGGAATGGTGGAATTTAAGCCCTAATTTATAAAAAGTTTTTAGATTTTTATAGATGGACACTTGTGTTGATAAAAATTATTAATTTGTATAGCTGATATGTGTCTACGTTCAGCTTACTGATAGCTTTAGTTCTGCATAAATCTTTAATTGTAACATTTCCTTTCAATTTTGATTAATTAAAATACACTTTCTTTTGCTACTTTTGACATAAACACACAAGGAAACAAAATTATTTAAAAATTGTGGCACCTTTAGATATATAGAGATTTTCATCAAGAATCTGCAATGTAAAACATACAGAATTAATAATAATTCAGTGAATAACCTCTATGGTTCACTATTTTTTTCCCCATACATTGCATAAACTTTGACCTGATGATACTAAATCCAACTTTCTATTTGTCTCTTTGCATTGGATTTGCTTCTATCATATCAGTTTAATTGGGTTGACAACATACGGTATAAATTAAAATCTGCAGGTATTTTAAATGTAGCAGATACAAAAACTAAGTTAAGGTACAAAACATTAGACACCCTTATATATATAGGCATATCTTTTTTTATACTTCACCAAATTCATAACATTTCCTTTTAAGGTTGTCGCATTAATTTCGATTAAATTACACCTTTCAGAGCTACGGTACTTTTGTTCTGATGTCTATACATGCGACATATAATAAAGAAACAAAAGAACAAGAGCCGAAATCAGCCGGAGGCTGAGGCTTACTGACAGAAGTGATTTTGTTACAGACGATCAGGAGAATTCATTGCAGCGGTCAATATGTAGCTTGCAATAACTTCTACAAACGGGCATTTTAGTCTACAATCGCACCTACAAGGGGCAACACTGAGGGAATCGAAAGTGTCAGGAGTCCATTTCCCCATTCTCTCATCATTGGCGACCGAGAAAGGGGGATCCCCTTTGTGCGGCGCCATGGTTCCTAGGCTAAGGGCAATAGGTCATTTGTGAGCACATCTAGCTCAGACGATCTCGCGATTAAGTCGGGTAACGTAAACTTGGACGTCATTTTTGACGCACACGCTTCAGTACTGCTAAAAAAGTTACGCATACCACCAGTTGTTCCTTGGTATAAGGTTTAACCTCAAACAAACCGGAAGTCGCTATGACGTATAATAGGCGAGAAATGGCATTTACCAAATTATGACGTCATCACGTCATGCTGATGTCATGGCATGACGCACGACAACGTCCAAATACCAAAATACTAGACAGCCGTAAGCTGAGGTACTGACAGAAGTGACTTCATCTTCATTTCACCAGTTATGCGCCGAAACTATGTTACAGGCGATGACATGCAGAAACACATATACTATAAGCTGATTTTGCCTCATGCTGGCTACATGATGCCTTCAGTGGGCATATTGGATTAAACAGCTCCTTGAACGAACAATGTGGGCTAAAGAGCGCTATAAACAGGCAAATTGGAATAATTACGGCCTTCAGCGGCCAATTTGGGCTAAACATGGCCTTCAATGGCCAATTTGGGCTCAATAATGCCGATATCCGAAGGCTTTCTAGCCCACACTGCCCACTGATAGCCGTATTGGGCTCGCTGAAAGCGCAATTTGGCCCAAATTGGACCTCTACGATGCGGATGCTGGAATAGCACAATCTAACGGTTGCTGTTCAACGCGGGCTGTTTTTCCAGATAGAGGGCGCCATTTTGAGTGAATTCGGCCAAATCCCGACCATCTACGTGTGCTTGGTCCCGCCCTAATGCCTGTTCTCGGACTCATCATTGCTAAATTACGGAGCCCTCCAGCGTCAAAACTAAGCGTGCTAGGCTAGAGGCGAATGCGGATTCCTCACCAAAGTCGACGTTTGCCCGTCCTTTGAAACCAGTCCCGACTCTCTAGCGTTGCTATTAAGAAAACGGCGTCCATCGCAAAGCAGAGGCATTGCCGCTCGATATCGCCGTTGACTCATAATGGGAGCTTCAGCAAAGGGGGGTGCACCTCTTGCGAGCGCTCTAGCGGCCAAACTAAGCGTCCTAGAGTAATTCTATCGCGATTTTCGGCCCTTTGAACGTCGAAACGCCACAAAAGTCCCATGGGAGAAATGCCGTCGGCCCTGCAACCGGAAGTAAGATAGGAACGAATCGTTTTTACTTTGCAGCTATACGAGGAACCACTTTGCCTACAAAATGACGCTACTCCCGTATTTTTATGATTTGTTTCCGATTTTTAGTAAGTACTGAAAGTGGCAGGCTGGTGATTTTGAATTTTTGATCAGCAATGGTGCATATGGCTTTCCATAGTACCTAATTACCGCGAAGTAATGCTATATAGCCTCAAGTAGTTCCGTTTTCATTGCCTAATTACCTAATGACGGGTTCGTTTAGAGCTGGGTTTGAAGCATTAACACTTGCCACCACACGTCGAAGCATCGCCGTGAACATGTTTCGTTGGGGTTTGAGTCGATATAAAGATTGAGGCGGAAGCGTGGGGTGATGCGGTAGACCTTATGGAAGGCCGATATCCAGATATTGCGGGGAAAACTACATTTTGAAAGCTATACTTTTACGAATATTGTCAACGCCCGAAACTGCGCGACCCGGCCTTTGGACATGAATCACATGCGACGGTCCAACGTTAACGCTGTCTGGCTGGCTCAGTGGGTATAGCGTTGGACTTCGGATCCAAAGGTCTCGCGTTCGATCACCACTTGGTGCATGCCATTTTTTTTTTTTTTTCGTTTTTCTGATCAAAATTTAAATCAAAACAATGATTCGGCTTCAGGGCGTCATTTTGTTAAGCACTGTGGCTATAGGTTACCATCTTTAACCAAGGGACAAATCCTGGTACTATTTGACGAAGGGACAGTCATGTGAAGTACGCGACAACACATTTGTCCCAGCATAAGTGCGAGCACGATGAACGGCTTTAACATGAGAATTCCCATAGAGAAATGCCGTCGTAGGCCTTATGTATGTTATGTATGTATGTATAATATTTGTTTATGATAATAAATATGTAACATTGTATCCCTCATTGCTTTCAAGCACATGGTAAGCATTTGATGGATATTGTAGCCGCCTGACCGTATGGACACTAGTGGATCTCAAAAGACAAATCTGGATTTGAAGGGTCAAATCTGCGTCTCAAAGGTCAAATCTGGATCTCAGAGGTCAAATCTGGATCTGAGGGGTCAAATTGGGATATCAGGGGTCAATTAGTGCATTCAGTTGACAATTTGGGTAAAATAAAGGTTTGAGCGGGCAAAATAGAGTTTTAGTGAGTAAATTTGGCTAAGTAGGCCATTACACATACAATTTGGCCTAAATAGAGCTTTCAAGGCATAATTTGAGGTAAATAGAGCTTTCGGCGGGCCAAATATAGCCTTCAGAGGGCAATTTAGCATAGCTGGCAGCCTGGAAGAGCAACTTATGCCCAATAGAGCTTTCTGTTGACAAAACAGCTTTCTGCGGGCAAAATGGAGCTTTCGGTCGGCAAAATAGCGCTTTCTGGTGGCAAAATGGAGCTTTCTGTTGGCAAAACGGAGCGGTCTGTTGGCAAAATGGAGCTTTCTGTTGGCAAAATAGCGCTTTCTGTGGGCAAAATGGAGCTTTCTGTTGACAAAATAGCGCTTTCTGTTGGCAAAATGGAGCTTTCTGTGGGCAAAATAGCGCTTTCTGTGGGCAAAATGGAGCTTTCTATTGGCAAAATAGCGCTGTCTGTTGGCAAAATGGAGCTTTCTGTTGATAAAATGGAGCTCTCTGTTGGCAAAATGGAGCTTTCTGCTGATAAAATAGCGCTTTCCGGTGGCAAAATCGAGCTTTATTTTGACAAAATAGCGCTTTCTGTTGGCAAAATGGAGCTTTTAGTTCGAAAATTTGAGCTCTCGGCGGGCAATTTGAGCTAAATATCGGACATAACGGGCAATTTGGGCTAAATGGCAAGTATAACAGGGAATTTGATGTGCACTGGGCATCTAACGGGCAACAGCGCGTATAACGGGCAATTTGGGCTAAATAGCGAATATATCCGGTCATTTGAGCTGAACAGCGCATATATGGGGGCAATGTTGGATAAACAGCGCCTATATGGGGACAATTCGGGCTAAACAGCGCGCATAACGGGAAATTTGAGCCAAATAGCGCATTCATCCGACAACGTGCGCACCGCAAGCTCTATTTTGAGCAATATGCAATGAGCAATTAACAGATATTAACGGAATTACAGGTAAAACCGTTGTTTGTGCCGGTGACGTGAGGATCGCGTCGTGTAACGCATCTTCCGCTCGCCAATTTAATGCTATATTAGAGTTTAAGTGAACATGAAATTTCGGTCTCGAGAGCGATTGCTCGACTCATTATGAATGGCGCTACGAATTTTACTTTTTATCTAATAATACGTCATCGTGACGTCATTTGACGTTCGCGAAAATGCTCAAGATGGCTTATATTTCTTTAATATACCTACTTATCAACTCGGGTTATGACAGCTATTGCCAAAGTGGCTGAAAATAAAGCAAACCCAACATTTCTTAGGAGCACGTTAGCTATGACGTCATTTTTGACGCACACGTTTCGGTACCGCAAACAAAGTTACGCACGCCAGCAGTTGTCCCTTGATATAAGGTACAACGTCAAATCAACCGGTAGTCGCTATGAGATATAATAGTCGAGTAATAAAGGTTATAAACTTATGACGTCATCACGTCATGGTGACGTCATGGCGTGACGCACGAAAATGTCCATATATCTAGACACAAACATTGGTGCCCTCCATCCAAAACGTTGATTAGAACGGCGGTAGGTCTGTTAGTTCTTCAGATATAGCTTCACCTAATTACCGAAAATTGCTATTCTTCACCATTACGGATAAGTGAAAAACGAGCAGACGAAGAAAAGACTCTGCAGATAAGATGTAAAAGATAATAATGCTTTACTGCCAATAGTAATCTGGAGACATATCTTCCCTACCATTATACGGAAAGATCGAAGGTCTAGCTAGTTTTTCCGATTTTTGACGAAGTTTCTAAGTTAGAGGGAATTTGTATACTTTATCATTGGGAAAATTTTCGGTTGCCATGGAAACGAAACTGAGACTAACGCTTGCCGTCAGCCTACCCTGAGTCTCTTGTTCACGTCCAGATCTCGCCCCGAGGTAAAGCAAAGTGAGATTGCATAACCGAAAGTACGTCATATTGAAGAAAGTTTGATTATCTCCATAGGGTCCCATGTTAAACGCGTTCGACTATTTACCGAAAAGTTACAGGGCTATATCGCCGTGTTTATAGTTAGTGGCTCAGCCCACTAGTATCCATCTACAACTGAAAGCATAGAGCGATGGCTTCAATAGGACGCCCGTGGGAGCCCCTGCAAGCGCCAAAAATCCCTATCTTTCACAATGGGGAAATATTTGACAATTTCCTGTGACGTCATTTCTGGGTCGAATCACACAGGCAATGGACAACCTCTGCTGGGTACCGTCTTACAGTACGTAAATTTTTTGTGTACTGTTTGAAAAAGGCACTTCTGAATTATGCAACAAAACGTGACTGTAATGATAAAGGATTGAGGTTTTTAACATGGAGATTCCCATAGAGAATTTTGCCTCAGCTCTAGAATCGAATGTAAGATAGGAACATACCGTTTTTATGTTACAAGCAAACATAGGACCACATTTGACGCAAGATGAGTCCACTCGCAATTTTTTGTAATTTTTTTCCGATTTTTGGCGATTTTTTTAATGTACCGGAAGTGACGTCACCGTGACGTCATAGCACGTATCCACGAAATCTCAGATTTCACAAAACTTATTGTCATCCATATTTCTATGACGTGTTAGAGGCATTGAGCGATATCTTCAACTGAAATGGGTCAAACTATAGAAAAGCCGTTCAAGGTCATATTTTGCGTTTTTGCAAAAAACATAAAACGTCGTTTTCCTCGAAAATGAGTATGACGCATCAAAAAGTAAACAATGTACGAAAGTTGCACCGTATCTAGTAGCACGTTATGAAAGTTATCCGACGTCTCTAGCTCTAATACTAACGGAGGTATGAGCGTTTTACGTTTTTTTTCAAAAAATC
Source organism: Arenicola marina (assembly GCA_964019135.1). NCBI lineage: Eukaryota > Metazoa > Annelida > Polychaeta > Arenicolidae > Arenicola > Arenicola marina. The sequence continues at coordinate 14,805,458 of OZ025257.1, forward strand.
GCTGTGACCTTGACCTTTGACCTACATACACCATTAACGAACTTAGCCTCACAATTTTTTATATATATCTCTAGGTGCAAAATGACATTCATACATGCAACCGTGCGCCCTACATTCAACCGACAAACAAACAAACATACAAACAAACTAATTTACAAACCGAACATAGTACTATACTGACAGAAGTTTTCAACTTCTGTCAGTAACAAGACAGCCGTAGGCTGAGGTACTGACAGAAGTGACTTCATCTTCATTTAACCATTTATGCGCCGAAACTATGGTACAGGCGATGACATGCAGAAACACATATACTATAAGCTGATTTTGCCTCATGCTGGCTACATGATGCCTTCAGTGGGCATATTGGGTTAAACAGCTCCTTGGACGAACAACGTGGGCTAAATAGCGCTATAAACGGGCGAATTGAAATAATTACCGCCTTCAGCGGCCAATTTGGGCTCAATAATGCCGATATCCGAAGGCGTTCTCGCCCACACTGCCCACTGAAAGCCGTATTGCGCTCGCTGAAAGCGCAATTTGGCCCAAATTGGACCTCTGCGATGCGAATGCTGGATGAGCACAATCTAACGGCTGCTGTTCAACGCGGGCTGTTTTCCCAGATAGAGGGCACCATTTTGAGTGAATTCGGCCAAATCCCGACTTTCTACGTGTGCTTGGACCCGCCCTAATGCCTGTTCTCGGACTCATCATTGCTAAATTACGGAGCCCTCCAGCGTCAAAACTAAGCGTGCTAGGCTGGAGGCGAATGCGGATTCCTCACCAAAGTCGACGTTTGCACGTCCTTTGAAACCAGTCCCGACTCTCTAGCGTCGCTATTAAGCGAACGGCGGTCATCGCAAAGCAGAGGCATTGCCGCTAGTTGTCGCCGTTGACTCACAATGGGAGCTTCAGCAAAGGGGGGGGGGGGTGCACCTCTTGCGAGCGCTCTAGCGGCCAAACTAAGCGTCCTAGAGCAATTCTATCGCCATTTACCATGGATAACCTTACACTTGCCTCTCGCTTCATGCCAAATCTGGGCTCCTTAGCTCAAATATTAACCGAGTTATGGCCCTTTGAACGTGGAAACGCCACAAAAGTCCCATGGGAGAAATGCCGTCGGCCCTGCAACCGGAAGTAAGATAGGAACGTATCGTTTTTACTTTGCAGCTATACGAGGAACCACTTTGCCTACAAAATGACGCTACTCCCGTATTTTTATGATTTGTTTCCGATTTTTGACGATTTTTAGTAAGTACTGAAAGTGGCAGGCTGGTGATTTTGAATTTTTGATATGCAATGGTGCATATGGCTTTCCATAGTACCTAATTACGGCGGAGTAATGCTATATAGCCTCAAGTAGTTCCGTTTTCATTGCCTAATTACCTAATGACGGGTTCGTTTAGAGCGCGGTTTGAAGCATTAACACTTGCCACCACACGTCGAAGCATCGCCGTGAACATGTTTCGTTGGGGTTTGAGTCGATATAAAGATTGAGGCGGAAGCGTGGGGTGATGCGGTAGACCTTATGGAAGGCCGATATCCAGATATTGCGGGGAAAACTACATTTTGAAAGCTATACTTTTACGAATATTGTCAACGCCCGAAACTGCGCGACCCGGCCTTTGGACATGAATCACATGCGACGGTCCAACGTTAACGCTGTCTGGCTGGCTCAGTGGGTATAGCGTTGGACTTCGGATCCAAAGGTCTCGCGTTCGATCACCACTTGGTGCATGCCATTTTTTTTTTTTTTTCGTTTTTCTGATCAAAATTTAAATCAAAACAATGATTCGGCTTCAGGGCGTCATTTTGTTAAGCACTGTGGCTATAGGTTACCATCTTTAACCAAGGGACAAATCCTGGTACTATTTGACGAAGGGACAGTCATGTGAAGTACGCGACAACACATTTGTCCCAGCATAAGTGCGAGCACGATGAACGGCTTTAACATGAGAATTCCCATAGAGAAATGCCGTCGTAGGCCTTATGTATGTTATGTATGTATGTATAATATTTGTTTATGATAATAAATATGTAACATTGTATCCCTCATTGCTTTCAAGCACATGGTAAGCATTTGATGGATATTGTAGCCGCCTGACCGTATGGACACTAGTGGATCTCAAAAGACAAATCTGGATTTGAAGGGTCAAATCTGCGTCTCAAAGGTCAAATCTGGATCTCAGAGGTCAAATCTGGATCTGAGGGGTCAAATTGGGATATCAGGGGTCAATTAGTGCATTCAGTTGACAATTTGGGTAAAATAAAGGTTTGAGCGGGCAAAATAGAGTTTTAGTGAGTAAATTTGGCTAAGTAGGCCATTACACATACAATTTGGCCTAAATAGAGCTTTCAAGGCATAATTTGAGGTAAATAGAGCTTTCGGCGGGCCAAATATAGCCTTCAGAGGGCAATTTAGCATAGCTGGCAGCCTGGAAGAGCAACTTATGCCCAATAGAGCTTTCTGTTGACAAAACAGCTTTCTGCGGGCAAAATGGAGCTTTCGGTCGGCAAAATAGCGCTTTCTGGTGGCAAAATGGAGCTTTCTGTTGGCAAAACGGAGCGGTCTGTTGGCAAAATGGAGCTTTCTGTTGGCAAAATAGCGCTTTCTGTGGGCAAAATGGAGCTTTCTGTTGACAAAATAGCGCTTTCTGTTGGCAAAATGGAGCTTTCTGTGGGCAAAATAGCGCTTTCTGTGGGCAAAATGGAGCTTTCTATTGGCAAAATAGCGCTGTCTGTTGGCAAAATGGAGCTTTCTGTTGATAAAATGGAGCTCTCTGTTGGCAAAATGGAGCTTTCTGCTGATAAAATAGCGCTTTCCGGTGGCAAAATCGAGCTTTATTTTGACAAAATAGCGCTTTTTGTTGGCAAAATGGAGCTTTTAGTTCGAAAATTTGAGCTCTCGGCGGGCAATTTGAGCTAAATATCGGACATAACGGGCAATTTGGGCTAAATGGCAAGTATAACAGGGAATTTGATGTGCACTGGGCATCTAACGGGCAACAGCGCGTATAACGGGCAATTTGGGCTAAATAGCGAATATATCCGGTCATTTGAGCTGAACAGCGCATATATGGGGGCAATGTTGGATAAACAGCGCCTATATGGGGACAATTCGGGCTAAACAGCGCGCATAACGGGAAATTTGAGCCAAATAGCGCATTCATCCGACAACGTGCGCACCGCAAGCTCTATTTTGAGCAATATGCAATGAGCAATTAACAGATATTAACGGAATTACAGGTAAAACCGTTGTTTGTGCCGGTGACGTGAGGATCGCGTCGTGTAACGCATCTTCCGCTCGCCAATTTAATGCTATATTAGAGTTTAAGTGAACATGAAATTTCGGTCTCGAGAGCGATTGCTCGACTCATTATGAATGGCGCTACGAATTTTACTTTTTATCTAATAATACGTCATCGTGACGTCATTTGACGTTCGCGAAAATGCTCAAGATGGCTTATATTTCTTTAATATACCTACTTATCAACTCGGGTTATGACAGCTATTGCCAAAGTGGCTGAAAATAAAGCAAACCCAACATTTCTTAGGAGCACGTTAGCTATGACGTCATTTTTGACGCACACGTTTCGGTACCGCAAACAAAGTTACGCACGCCAGCAGTTGTCCCTTGATATAAGGTACAACGTCAAATCAACCGGTAGTCGCTATGAGATATAATAGTCGAGTAATAAAGGTTATAAACTTATGACGTCATCACGTCATGGTGACGTCATGGCGTGACGCACGAAAATGTCCATATATCTAGACACAAACATTGGTGCCCTCCATCCAAAACGTTGATTAGAACGGCGGTAGGTCTGTTAGTTCTTCAGATATAGCTTCACCTAATTACCGAAAATTGCTATTCTTCACCATTACGGATAAGTGAAAAACGAGCAGACGAAGAAAAGACTCTGCAGATAAGATGTAAAAGATAATAATGCTTTACTGCCAATAGTAATCTGGAGACATATCTTCCCTACCATTATACGGAAAGATCGAAGGTCTAGCTAGTTTTTCCGATTTTTGACGAAGTTTCTAAGTTAGAGGGAATTTGTATACTTTATCATTGGGAAAATTTTCGGTTGCCATGGAAACGAAACTGAGACTAACGCTTGCCGTCAGCCTACCCTGAGTCTCTTGTTCACGTCCAGATCTCGCCCCGAGGTAAAGCAAAGTGAGATTGCATAACCGAAAGTACGTCATATTGAAGAAAGTTTGATTATCTCCATAGGGTCCCATGTTAAACGCGTTCGACTATTTACCGAAAAGTTACAGGGCTATATCGCCGTGTTTATAGTTAGTGGCTCAGCCCACTAGTATCCATCTACAACTGAAAGCATAGAGCGATGGCTTCAATAGGACGCCCGTGGGAGCCCCTGCAAGCGCCAAAAATCCCTATCTTTCACAATGGGGAAATATTTGACAATTTCCTGTGACGTCATTTCTGGGTCGAATCACACAGGCAATGGACAACCTCTGCTGGGTACCGTCTTACAGTACGTAAATTTTTTGTGTACTGTTTGAAAAAGGCACTTCTGAATTATGCAACAAAACGTGACTGTAATGATAAAGGATTGAGGTTTTTAACATGGAGATTCCCATAGAGAATTTTGCCTCAGCTCTAGAATCGAATGTAAGATAGGAACATACCGTTTTTATGTTACAAGCAAACATAGGACCACATTTGACGCAAGATGAGTCCACTCGCAATTTTTTGTAATTTTTTTCCGATTTTTGGCGATTTTTTTAATGTACCGGAAGTGACGTCACCGTGACGTCATAGCACGTATCCACGAAATCTCAGATTTCACAAAACTTATTGTCATCCATATTTCTATGACGTGTTAGAGGCATTGAGCGATATCTTCAACTGAAATGGGTCAAACTATAGAAAAGCCGTTCAAGGTCATATTTTGCGTTTTTGCAAAAAACATAAAACGTCGTTTTCCTCGAAAATGAGTATGACGCATCAAAAAGTAAACAATGTACGAAAGTTGCACCGTATCTAGTAGCACGTTATGAAAGTTATCCGACGTCTCTAGCTCTAATACTAACGGAGGTATGAGCGTTTTACGTTTTTTTTCAAAAAATCGCTGTGACCTTGACCTTTGACCTACATACACCATTAACGAACTTAGCCTCACAATTTTTTATATATATCTCTAGGTGCAAAATGACATTCATACATGCAACCGTGCGCCCTACATTCAACCGACAAACAAACAAACATACAAACAAACTAATTTACAAACCGAACATAGTACTATACTGACAGAAGTTTTCAACTTCTGTCAGTAACAAGACAGCCGTAGGCTGAGGTACTGACAGAAGTGACTTCATCTTCATTTAACCATTTATGCGCCGAAACTATGGTACAGGCGATGACATGCAGAAACACATATACTATAAGCTGATTTTGCCTCATGCTGGCTACATGATGCCTTCAGTGGGCATATTGGGTTAAACAGCTCCTTGGACGAACAACGTGGGCTAAATAGCGCTATAAACGGGCGAATTGAAATAATTACCGCCTTCAGCGGCCAATTTGGGCTCAATAATGCCGATATCCGAAGGCGTTCTCGCCCACACTGCCCACTGAAAGCCGTATTGCGCTCGCTGAAAGCGCAATTTGGCCCAAATTGGACCTCTGCGATGCGAATGCTGGATGAGCACAATCTAACGGCTGCTGTTCAACGCGGGCTGTTTTCCCAGATAGAGGGCACCATTTTGAGTGAATTCGGCCAAATCCCGACTTTCTACGTGTGCTTGGACCCGCCCTAATGCCTGTTCTCGGACTCATCATTGCTAAATTACGGAGCCCTCCAGCGTCAAAACTAAGCGTGCTAGGCTGGAGGCGAATGCGGATTCCTCACCAAAGTCGACGTTTGCACGTCCTTTGAAACCAGTCCCGACTCTCTAGCGTCGCTATTAAGCGAACGGCGGTCATCGCAAAGCAGAGGCATTGCCGCTAGTTGTCGCCGTTGACTCACAATGGGAGCTTCAGCAAAGGGGGGGGGGGGTGCACCTCTTGCGAGCGCTCTAGCGGCCAAACTAAGCGTCCTAGAGCAATTCTATCGCCATTTACCATGGATAACCTTACACTTGCCTCTCGCTTCATGCCAAATCTGGGCTCCTTAGCTCAAATATTAACCGAGTTATGGCCCTTTGAACGTGGAAACGCCACAAAAGTCCCATGGGAGAAATGCCGTCGGCCCTGCAACCGGAAGTAAGATAGGAACGTATCGTTTTTACTTTGCAGCTATACGAGGAACCACTTTGCCTACAAAATGACGCTACTCCCGTATTTTTATGATTTGTTTCCGATTTTTGACGATTTTTAGTAAGTACTGAAAGTGGCAGGCTGGTGATTTTGAATTTTTGATCAGCAATGGTGCATATGGCTTTCCATAGTACCTAATTACGGCGGAGTAATGCTATATAGCCTCAAGTAGTTCCGTTTTCATTGCCTAATTACCTAATGACGGGTTCGTTTAGAGCGCGGTTTGAAGCATTAACACTTGCTACCACACGTCGAAGTATCGTCGTGCACATGTTTCGTTGGGGGTTGAGTCAATATAAAGATTGAGGCGGAAGCGTGGGGTGATGCGGTAGACCTTGTGGAAGGCCGATATCCAGATATTGCGGGGAAAACTACATTTTGAAAGCTATACTTTTACGAATATTGTCAACGCCCGAAACTGCGCGACCCGGCCTTTGGACATGAATCACATGCGACGGTCCAACGATAACGCTGTCTGGCTGGCCCAGTAGGTATAGCGTTGGACTTCGGAATCAAAGGTCTCGCGTTCGATCCCCACTTGGTGCATGCCATTTTTTTTTTTTCGTTTTTCTGAACAAAATTTAAATCAAAACAATGATTCGGCTTCAGGGCGTCATTTTGTTAAGCACTGTGGCTATAGGTTACCATCTTTAACCAACGGACAAATCCTGGTACTATTTGACGAAGGGACAGTCATGTGAAGTACGCGACAACACATTTGTCCCAGCATAAGAGCGAGCACGATGAACGGCTTAACATGGGAATTCCCATAGAGAAATGCCGTCGTAGGCCTTATGTATGTTATGTATGTATGTATGTATGTATGTATGTATAATATTTGCTTATGATAATAAATATGTAACATTGTATCCCTCATTGCTTTCATGCACATGGTAAGCACTTGATGGATATTGTAGCCGCCTCACCGTATGGACACTAGTGGATCTCAAAAGACAAATCTGGATTTGAGGGGTCAAATCTGGGTCTCAGAGGTCAAATCTGGATCTCAGAGGTCAAATCTGGATCTGAGGGGTCAAATTGGGATATCAGGGGTCAATTATTGCATTCAGTTGACAAGTTGGGTCAAATAAAGGTTTCAGCGGGCAAAATTTTAGTGAGTAAATTTGGCTAAGTAGGCCATTACACATACAATTTGGCCCAAATAGAGCTTTTAAGGCATAATTTGAGGTAAATATATAGAGCTTTCGGCGGGCCAAATATGGCCTTCAGAGGGCAATTCAGCATAGTTGGCGGCTTTGGAGAGCAACTTATGCCCAATAGAGCTTTCTGTTGGCAAAATGGAGCTTTCTGTTGATGAAATAGCGCTTTCTGTGGGCAAAATAGCGCTTTCTGGTCGCAAAATCGAGCTTTCTGTTGGCAAAATGGAGCTTTCTGTTGACAAAATAGCGCTTTCTGGTGGCAAGATGGAGCTTTCTGTTGGCAAAATCGAGCTTTCTGGCGGCAAAATGGAGCTTTCTGTTGACAAAACAGCGCTCTCTGTGGGCAAAATGGAGCTTTCTGTTGGCAAAATCGAGCTTTCTGGCGACAAAATGGAGCTTTCTGTTGACAAAACAGCGCTTTCTGTGGGCAAAATGGAGCTTTCTGTTGACAAAACAGCGCTTTCTGTGGGCAAAATGGAGCTTTCTGTTGGCAAAATCGAGCTTTCTGGCGACAAAATGGAGCTTTCTGTTGACAAAACAGCGCTTTCTGTGGGCAAAATGGAGCTTTCTGTTGACAAAATAGCGGTTTCTGGTGGCAAGATGGAGCTTTCTGTTGACGAAATAGCGGTTTCCGTTGGCAAAATGGAGCTTTCTGTTGACAAAACAGCGCTTTCTGTGGGCAAAATGGAGCTTTCTGTTGACAAAATAGCGCTTTCTGGTGTCAAAATCGAGCTTTCTGTTGACAAAGTAGCGTTTTCTGTTGGCAAAATGGAGATTTTAGTTCGAAAATTAGAGCTTTCGGCGGGCAATTTGAGCTAAATATCGGACATAACGGGCAATTTGGGCTAAGTGGCAAGTATAACAGGGAATTTGATGTGCACTGGGCATCTAACGGGCAACAGCGCGTATAACGGGCAATTTGGGCTAAATAGCGAATATATCCGGTCATTTGAGCTGAACAGCGCATATATGGGGGCAATGTTGGATAAACAGCGCCTATATGGGGACAATTCGGGCTAAACGGCGCGCATAACGAGAAATTTGAGCCAAATAGCGCATTCATCCGACAACGTGCGCACCGCAGGCTCTATTTTGAGCAATGTGCAATGAGCAATTAACCGATATTAACAGAATTACAGATAAAACCGTTCTTTGTGCCGGTGACGTGAGGATCGCGTCGTGTAACGCATCTTCCGCCCGCCAATTTAATGCCATATTAGAGTTTAAGTGAACATGAAATTTTGTTCTCAACAGCGATTGCTTGACTCATTATGAATGGCGCTACGAATTTTACTTTTTATCTAATAATACGTCATCGTGACGTCATTTGACGTTCGCGAAAATGTTCAAGATGGCTTCTATTTCTTTAATATACCTACTTATCAACTCGGGTTATGACAGCTATTGCCAAAGTGGCTGAAAATAAAGCAAACCCAACATTTCTTAGGAGCACGTTAGCTATGACGTCATTTTTGACGCACACGTTTCGGTACTGCAAAAAAAGTTACGCATCGCAGCAGTTGTCTCTTGATATAAGGTACAGTGTCAAATCAACCGGTAGTCGCTACGAGGTATAATAGTTGAGTAATAAAGGTTATAAAATTATGACGTCATCACGTTATGGTGACGTCATGGCATGACGCACGGCAACGTCCAAATATCCAAACACAAACATTTATGCCCTCAATCCAAAACGTTGATTAGGACGGCGGTAGGTCTGTTAGTTCTTCAGATATAGCTTCACCTAATTACCGAAAATTGCTATTCTTCACCATCACGGATAAGTGAAAAACGAGCAGACGAAGAAAAGACTCTGCAGATAAGGTGTAAAAGATAATAATGCTTTACTGCCAATAGTAATCTGGAGACATATCTTCCCTACCATTATACGCAGAGATCGAAGGTCTAGCTAGTTTTTCCGATTTTTGACGAATTTTCTAAGTTAGAGGGAATTTGTATACTTTATCATTGGGAAAATCGTCGGTTGCCATGGAAACAAAACTGAGACTAACGTTTGCCGTCAGCCTACCATGAGTCTCTTGTACACGTCCAGATCTCGCATCGAGGTAAAGCAAAGTGAGATTGCATAACCGGAAGTACGTCATATTGAAGGAAATTTGATTATCTCCATAGGGTCCCATGTTAAACGCGTTCGACTATATACCGAAAAGTTACAGGGCTATATCGCCGTGTTTATAGTTAATAGCTCATCCCACTAGTATCCATATACAACTGAAAGCATAGAGCGATGGCTTCAATAGGACGCCCGTGGGAGCCCCTGCAAGCGCCGAAAATCCCTATCTTTCACAATGGGGGAACATTAAATTTTTTCAAAAAATCGCTGTGACCTTGACCTTTGACCTACATGCACCGTTAACGAACTTAGCCTCACAACTGTTAATATCTATCTCTAGGTGCAATATAACATTCCTACATGTAACCGTGCGCCCTACAGAGCGCGGACAAACAAACAAACTAACTAATTTACAAACCGAACATAGTATTATACTGACAGAAGTTTTCAACTTCTGTCAGTAACAAGAGATATTCGACCTATTCGAGGTCGAGGACGAAAATCCATAAGCGTTGTCGCAGTTCGGTTGGCTCGGCTGACTTACTGAATACAGGTCAACAATTGCGAAACTACTTGACGATGACGAGGGCCAATTTCGGCTAAAGGCCTTTAAGGAACAATTTGGGTTAAATACTGCTTTCGGCAGGCACTGTGGGCACTGTAGGCGGAGCTTAAATGGACATCCAGTTTGAAGTCACGAATGCTTCTGTCGAAGCAATATTAATGGTACTACCTGACTTTTACCTTTTATTTATTATGACGTCATTTGACGGTCACGACAAAATTCGCGATGACTTCTATTTTGTTAAATAGAATATTGATACCTACTTATGAACTCCGGTGATGGTAGCTATTACCAAATTAGAACATCAAGCAAGACTTATCCCCCTCGCCATAAGGTGTCTCCAAAGACGACGTGTAACGTCAAAAAAACCGGTAGTCGCCATACCGTATAATAGATGTCAGGCGATATAGGGCTATAAAGTTTCGTTCGTTTAGACTTCCGGTTTACTCATTTTGGGGACAAACAAACGAAGCACGGGTTTAGAATCTCTGCGCACACTGGTATCCTGACTATCTGTTACGTAGGAGTGACGTGTATGTTACGCAAAGAGAGAGACTGGGAACCAGACTACGTGCGCAAAAGCCAGGCGCCGAACGGTGGGTCCATTGCGGAAAGCTTAGCGCTTTGATTAAGAATATTTAAGAAATATAGCTTCACAAAACGGATAGATGACATATTTTTTATTCGTTTGCGCCATCACAATGACGAATATTTGTTACGACGGGACAACTGTTACGACTGAGAAACTAACGTATTTGTTTGCATTTGCTAGGAATACGAGGCATTATGACGTCACACGGATTATCCCCGGTGACAACGTTGGCGCAACGCTTCAAATAGAAAACTTGGTCTTTTCGTGACCCAAAAGTGATACGAAAACATCAAACTGGTCTTATATATATATATTTAAATAAAATCTTTTGACTTGACTCGTAGAGTAGCGGACCATGGTTGGGGAACCGGCAGTCGATTGTGTAACTTGATACACCTGCTGTCATAGAAACTCACTGTGACTGAAGGGTGTATGGGCGGGTTATGGGTGAGGGTGGGTGGGGTGGCTTTTTGTAGGGGTGGTAGAAGGGGGTGGAGGGAGAAGAGGTGCGTGAAGCTAGCAGCCGGGTTGATTGGTGGGCCATTTGCATACTGTGCAGCAGGGAGTGGAGCCAGGGGATGGCGATGGGAAAATATGGTTGAAACAGCTTCAGGCTTCAGCCTCAGCTTTATAGGCCCGTTTGGTCCTCTGCCTACGTACTTAGCATACAGATCATCCTCAAAGCCATTTTTCTTCCTCAAAGCATATCGGAACATACTCTTGAATGTTTGTCGGGTTTAAAATCACACGAGCAATCTTGTGTAGCCATTGCCGCAAAAGCTGCTGGTCGCCTTGTTGACAGCAGTAGAAAGATATCCTGTTTGCTGTCCTGTATGGCTTTCGCTTGTCATTATTCATGAGAGGTGTTAGTCTGATAGCTTGTTCCAAAGACGCACCGCTACTCGCATGTAAACACATCTTTGGTTCAGCGGAGGGTCGTCGTCGGTGACGTCAACGCCTTGCGGGTGATTGAACTCTGATCACGTGTTCAGAACATGTGGACACCCGCCTGATGGACGATAATCAGTATTTTATTGTTGATGTGAGATTTTCTCGATGATGGTTTCTTTTTATTAACGATTAACGGCAAATAGATTTTATACCAACAGGGGTTTCCTTTTATATCACATCACATCTGAACCCAAAAATTTCTTTCCACCGAAAAACGAAATAAATGTTTCATATTTTCCTGCCATATTTTTGTGTTTCCCGCGCCTGGAGTTCTCGATCAGCTTTCTGTGTCTCACCCCCCATATGGCATGGGCAGTGCACCATCACCTTTGCACACCTCCATCTCTGCAGTATGGCAGGGCCCCTCTCTGCCCGTCCCCCGGGGCGATTTTTGCCACCGCTTTTCGTTTACGGTTTCACCGTCGTTCGCTGATTGGCACGGATCCTTCCAGAGACGCCGACACCCTCTGGCCGCGCCTACTGCCGCCATACATCCTCATTATAATGAATATATTATGCACATAGCTTCGCGTGTATATAACTGTGGCTTACTAGGCACATCTGTTCGCTCTCTCTCTTTCTCTCTCTCCTTGGCTCTCTACTGATACCTTGACACGATAAAGGAGACGCAACATAGAGTGCCAGGGATTCACTTTGTGTCCAATAGCCACCAACATGGGTGTAATCTCTGCTGAAACGGATGGAAGTGACAGTGTGTCGTTATCGACTTGGTCAGCCACAGTGCCTACTGACGTCACACTCCTTGACGCGTCCCCGGAAGACCCTACAACTTGGTCTCCTTTAATCAACGACAGCAGTCTCGTGCACGTGCTTGGGTATGTGTTCAGTATTTTACACGTGCTGATAGCCGTTTTCATATTTATCGCGAACAGTTTCGTCCTAACTGCATTCATCAAGTTCGAGGCTGTCAGAACAATCAAAAACGGATTTCTCGTGAGCCTGTCGTCGTCGGATCTGCTGACGTCAATCGGGATCGTCTTGTCGGAGGTTGTGCACATCTTGTTCACGACGTCTAGTGAGGTTCGTTTTGTCTGCGTCTTGGCGGCCGGTCTGACGGGGACAAGTGTGTGTCTGTCCCTCTATAGTCTCCTTCTGGTGACTGTGGAGCGCTACGTGGCTATTGATCACCCGACTCTCTACATCCGGGTCTTTACTACTCGCAGCGTTCGTGTCATGGTGGGCGCTGTCTGGATGTTCGTCATCGGCATTGCAACAATGGGTTTAGTACCCAATACGTGGGAACCCGAGAGTCGCTGCTATGCCCATGCCCTTGCGCCGAGCCATGTCGTGGTTCCTATACTAACTGTTGTTGCAATCCTGCCCTTTATCGCCATCAGCGCCCTCTACAGCCGTCTGGCGGTCGTCGCCTACAGACATCGTCGTCAGATCCACGACCAGCTGGCAGCCGTTGGCCAACAGATGGCGCAGTACAACCGGGGTATCTACACACTGGGCATCATCTTAAGCCTCATGTATCTGTCATGGCTACCGTTACTCCTTCAGATTATCGTAAAATATGCAAGTAATGCTTCTTCTCCATCAACAGCTGTCTACATATTCCAAAACACGTTTGTCAGAATCCTTTTGTACATAGGGCCATGTTTGAACCCACTGGTTTACCATCGGAGATGCGCAGAGCTCCGATCGTCTTTCAACAAAATACTTCACCCTAATAGGGTTAACCCTGATCTATAAGATTCATTGATGGCGGCGACGTGGGCCTCAATGACTAACCGCTCGGCTTGCTCAGATCACAGGGAAGCCATTCAGAAGATGCCTTTGTATGCTGTGAACGTATGCACGTTCAGAAAGAAACGCTATGTACTAAAATTGTGGACAAAGTTAGTTTTTGAGTATTTGGGGTATAGGTATATAGATGTTAAAATGTTATGGTATTAGATTAATAATCGTTAATTTTTGACCTGCCGGAATATGTCGTTACTCATTGTGATATTGTTGCAATATATGTTCCTGTTAACCACCGATGCGATATTTGTGGATTACTGGGTAGCGATAGGGACTTTTTTTGCTGTTTGAATTGTGAGAAATTATTTACTGAGATTTTGTATCATAGTTGGTGTAGCTTATTGTTATTTTCTAAGATGGAGGAGCATTATCTACTATGCTTTTGCTGGAATTAGACCACGTTGCTGCTTACTATGTGTGTGCTAATGATGCTACTATTGGGATAACTATCGAGAAAAAAAAATCAAGTTTTGCATGCTTACACCAGGAATCGGTTTTATATATGGAGCATATCAATGTGTCTTGGTCCATATTGATTTGATTAGCCAATGTGGCGACTAACACACGAAGCCCGGTCCATGGGAAATACTTATTAGTCATTTAATACTTTATTGGTGGCCCCATTCAATTAGGCTTTCTGTAAGTTGGACGAACTTCACCACGCGCTTGTAAGGGAACATCAGTGTGACGTAATTTTCGTGTCAGGGACTACCAGAGGCGCCGACACACCCTGGCCGCGCTTGCTGCCGCCGCGCTTGTTTATGATTACCTGCTTACGGGATTTACCAATTTGTCGACTTACCCAGATAACAGAAAAGGCGGTTTCTCTCGTTTACCTGATAATGCAGATTTGCGGGATATGTCACATATTCTGTCAGGCTACCTCCATTGTGTAATATCGATTAATTTTACGAATTGATGGTCTTTTAACTAGTACATTAGCATTAAATCTGACGGCCGCCAAAATCCTGTAATCTGACCGTAACCGCCATGTGGGCTGTAGGCAAATATCATCTAACCAAAACGACAGAAGTTATTGCCAAACCATTGTCAGACTTATTTAATATGTCGATATCTATGGGATACTTCCGGGCCCAGTGGAAGAAGGCTAATACTGTTTCTGTTCATAAGAAAGGAGACAAGCGTTACATCCCGCGTTAGTAGAGCAAGGGTAGCGAATACCCTTTGATGATATACAGTGGAACTCCGCTTTAAGACCACCACGGTAATATGACCACTCCGCCATTAAGACCACTAGTTCCCTGTCCCGAATATCTGCCTATACTTTAACATTAGCCTGAACCCCGCTAATGCGACCACCCCGCTAATCCGGCGAGTTGTTGGATGGAAAGTCACACAAATCCTGGCGTACCTCAAGGATCTATCATGGGCCCATTGCTGTTTTCAATATGTATTAATGGTGAAATGAAATGTCAAGCCTCTCTTTTTGCTGATGATTACTCTATTTATCGAATCCTCAAATCCTTAGAGGACGTTGGGGCCGTGAAGGATTATCTGCGAACATTGTGTGTTTGTTAATTGTGTAGCGTGGACCATTAACATGAGTATGCGTCTCTAGGAAATAAATGATGTTTACAAAAACACAAGCAACTATGATATATCTTAGGTGCCAGCCATTGCCTCAGTGCGAACGCTGTAGGAACCAGGGACCGTATCCATCAACACTACAATGCTAAACAAATCTTTAAAGCCAAAATACAATTATTCTTTATTTCTTCAAGGCACAGAACAGACAATATACAATAAACGAGCAGCACATCATGAAAACATCATACGATCTACGATAGAGGTATTTGAACATAAATAAACATACAGGACCTCCTATCAAATAGTGGGGAATTGTTTTAAAGCTCTTTCCATTTTAACATACATTTGGCTCTGCTGCCCACCAAGCTTATATAATATTCTTCAGAGTATAATTGTTTCAACATACAAAAAGTGAGCTTTACATGTGAGTTATCTCCCAAGCATCGTGTCTTATGAATATATTTCTAAAGGGTAGAGGAAATTTGATCGATCAATTGATATTTGGCATGTCTGACGCCTAAAGAATGTTTTTACCGATAAATAGTCTGTAATATCTAAAACAGAACATAAACAATCTTCCACTCGCTGCCAAAGCATCCGGGTTTCCTCACATGACCAAAATAAATGTTCTATTGCTTCCGCTTCAGTTTTATTAAACAACGGGCAAAGATCCGTATAAGTTATATCCCATAGAAAGATATGGTGATTTGTGGACAATATTAGCTGCAGCATTTTGTATTGAAAGTATATAAATTAAATTTCCTATCCGAGGTTGTTTTAAATGTTCTAATATAAATGTCACTCTAGTTAACATTTAAAGGCTCCAATTTTTATATACTATTTCATCTCTATCTTTCGCTAGAGAGCCATTTTCTGTCAGAATCTCATTAATATAATTGCAAGTTGCTAATATTAAAACCATTTGATGGATCTATTTTTATACCCCGGATAATATTACGAATCTTTTCTAGTGACCAATATTGTAGCACTACTCTCCATAGATAGAGGAAGTCAAAATAGTTATTGTTAGAGTAATTTTTTAATTTAAAATAGTCATAGGAGATAAATTTATCCTAAACGAGATCATGAATCAGTACACCATTACTTTGTATCAATCTGTTATTTTGGCTTCTTTAAATGAGGAATTGTTTATATGCCGTTAATGCAAATAATCCAGACATGCAGTACTTCTTCCATAGTCATAATATGTTTTAAGTAGGTGTTGTAGCGACTCGTATCATGTGGTTTGGACTAGTTTATTTCCTGTAAATACAGATGGCATTGTCAAAGTATGTTAACAATGATAGAGCAGTGGACGGTCTGTCCCTGTCGATACATACAATGCAAACTCGAATACCTAATATGAGTTCTAAATATAAAATGAGAATGGATACTAGTAGCATAAATAAAGTACGTAGGCTTACCTGTAAATACAGATGGCATTGTCAAAGTATGTTAACAATGATAGAGCAGTGGACGGTCTGTCCCTGTCGATACATACAATGCAAACTGCCGGCGTTTCGCGCCAAAGCCTATTTATACTAGAGAGTTGTATATTGCAACTAGCACGAAAGAACCAATCAGTGTGATTGAATCAGGGTCAAGTCAGGTCAGGTAACTATGAATAATTAACGTTGTGCGGAAGTTATTTCCTGTTACATATAACCCTCTGTTTATAAATGTCGTCTCTTGGCATTTCATATAAGCTTGAAACAACGCAGTAAACAGTTACCTCACTATTATGTTGAGTTCACTCTTAATAACAAATCAGAATCAAGCACGCCTTACATTCACACAGACAACAATTTAAAAATATTAACCCCAACATTTTTGAGGTCATCGCGCAACACCAGTACATCAATACTACAGATCCATGAAAATTAATCCCTTGTCATGGTCTACAATGATAACATTAATATTAAGTGTCGTTATCTAAACACACATCATTACGCGCTCCACTGGGGGCTCCATATATATACATCATAGGTTCCTTTATACTAATCACTCCACTGAACACTTGTACATTAAGTAGCGCTTTGGTTACTTGACATAATTTAAACATTTTACAAAGCATTAACATCTCCATCAACATCTATGAAAGTTATATATTCGATACATATCACTGAGTCTCATCTCACGAATAAATCTTGACATATTAAATCAAGAATTACAATACTCATTTCACCCAAAACGTATTTACAAATTGATTGTCATGCAAGGCATTCTTTATATGCTAATTGACAATGAACATTTCAAATTTACACAATACTTGTGAACAAATTTTAATAGTGTTACACCGCATTATATTTACACATAATAAATCTGTTGATATAGTTGATAGTCACCAAAGCGCGATGGAGCTTTTCTTTCGCGGTTTGATCTACGAACATTCGCATTCAACTCAGTTGGGGAGACCGTTTCTTGATTAGTTGTCTCTGAGACACGTGTGGGATCAGGGGATGAAACACTGGGCGTATGAGATGGCGGTGATACAGGTTGACTGACTGGGCGTGGTGGCGATAACTGGCGCTCGTCACAAGCTGATTTACCTACAGTGGGTGTTGAAGATGGAGATGCAGGGTGAAGAGATGATGTTGGTAACTCAGCAGAGCTAGCAATTTCAATTTCACCTGGCGCAAGATTACGCGGTCGAAATGGGGGATGACTTATAATAGGGGGTTGAAATGGATTCCCACTACGAGCATGTCTCTCCTGTCTGGGTAATGCTGAACTGCGCGTGTCATAACGTGGGCGTTCACTGTCTGAGTCTGATGACTCTGTCTCGCTTTCTAAGGTTACCTTCTTGCGCGGATTTGCAGTTTTAGAAGATACCTTAGCCTGGGGATCAAACTGGGAACCACGATTGTCAATCAATGATCCCACTGGCGGTAGCATGTTTCTATGGAGGACCCGCTGTTTGCCCGAGGACTCATGTTTGACACAAAATACAGATATCTCTGGGTCAGGCTTCGAGTCAACAAGGTACACCTCCCTATGCCACTTGTCCGCCAGTTTGTGTGGCCCTGTGAATGAGACTTGTCTGATTAAGACTCTGTCGCCGACACTCAGTGTAGCACCATGGACACGTTTGTCATAGCATTGTTTTTGTCTCTCCTGACAAACTTTCGCATTGGATGCAGCAACGTCATAAGCGGTTGTTAATCTTTGCTTTAGTTTCTCCACATAGTTTCCATATTCTGTTTCAACTGTTTGGGCCTCCCCCCTTACCCCCAGTACGATATCTACAGGCAACCTCGGTTGTCTGCCGTACATTAGAAAGAAAGGTGAGAACCCGGTGGAGCTATTTTCCGTACAATTGTAAGCGTGTGTAATTGGTCCGACATGGGCTCTCCAGTTTGACTTCTGGCTGTCTGCCAAAGTTCCCAGCATGCCCAAGAGGGTTCGATTATACCTCTCGCATTGTCCGTTACCCATAGCGTGATAGGGTGTTGTATGCGACGTTTCAATGCCAGCCAATTTGCACAATTCACTTATAACTTTCGACTCAAAATTTCGACCTTGGTCGCTATGTAGTCGTCTTGGAAAACCATAGTGATTGATAAAATGGTTGAAAAGTACTTCAGCAGTGGTCTTTGCTGTTTGATTTCGGGTGGGTACGGCCAAAGCATATCGTGTGAAGTGGTCAGTGACGACTAGTATGTCTTTTATGCCGCCTTTGGATTCTTCGAGACTTAGGAAGTCCATGCATACCAATTCCAGCGGCTGTGTGGTATTAACGGATACCAAAGGAGCGATCGGTGGAGTCCCTTTACGCCGAATGCAAGTCATGCACTTCCTGAGCCAGTCATTGGCGTCGGCGTACATTCCCGGCCAATAAAAGCGTTGTTGGAGTATAGTTTATTAACTTTGTCACGGCCTAAGTGGCCAAGGTCATCATGCACTCCTCGTAGCGCCACTTCGTGAAGCGATCGAGGAATCACTAACTGGAAAATTTCATTATCTTGCAGACAGCATTTGCGGTACAAGATGCCATTTTTCATGGTAAGTTTGGTCAACTGACGTTGTAAAATCTTTTCCCGTGATGAGAGGGTACGATAGTCTTTCATTTTGTGGCCAGATTGATTTGTGATTTGCAAAATAACGTCAGCCAATAATGGGTCTGCGTTTTGTTTCGCTATCCAGTCATTTACCGTCATCATTGTCAATACAGTGTCAGGTATGTTTTCAAGTAAATGTCCGTCGATCGTCAGGGATTCCACAAGAGGTACTGAACCACTCAACTGACATACTGCCGTTACTACATCATTGGTCAGTTCGCTCTTTGTGATACCTGGAAGGCCCGATAAAGCGTCTGCGTCCACATTCAGTTTTCCACTTCGGTATTTGATGTCAAAGTTGAAACTTGCTAAAGCGGAGAGCCAGCGATGTCCAGTGGCGTCCAACTTAGCGGTAGTCAAGACATATGTGAGAGGATTGTTGTCTGTTAAAACCGTGAATCGGCTCCCATACAAATAATCTTTGAACTTGTCTGTTACAGCCCATTTTAACGCCAAAAATTCCAGTTTATGGGCCGGATAGTTGCGTTCGGATGCAGATAATCCGCGATTATCTGCGTCATAGAGTGGTCGTGCAAGTTTGGCGTAGTCCTTTACGAAACGTCTGTAGTAGCTGGTAAAGCCTAAAAAACTACGAAGCTCTTTCACATTTTGGGGAGTAGGCCAGCGTCTGACGGCAGAGATTTTCTCTTCATCAGTTCTGATGCCTTCTGCTGAGATAATGCGTCCAAGGTATTTTACCTATTTCTTAAACAGAGAGCATTTAGAGGGTTTCAGTTTCAGGCCATGTTGCCGCAGTTTCCGAAAAATGTTTTCTAGATGGATGACATGCTCTTCAAACGTATTTGAGAGCACGATGATGTCGTCAAGATATAATAGGCATTGGGTTAGATGTGAATCACCCATACAAGCTTCAATTAATCGCTGGAATTTTGCGGGCGCGTTTACCATTCCATAGGGCAACCGGTTAAATTCATAGAATCCCAGGGGGCCCGCTGTGAATGCAGTTTTATGTTTGTCTTTCTCGCATAGTTCCATTTGCCAGTACCCGGCTTTTAAATCTAAGGTTGAGAACCAGCGTGCTCCAGCCAGTGCTTGTACTGTTTCTTCAATACGGGGCAAAGGATGCGCATCTTTGATGGTCTTTGCATTTAGCTTTCTGTAATCTATGCAAAAGCGCAACGAGCCATCTTTCTTTCTAACCAGCATGACTGGAGAGGCATAGGGACTGGAGCTGGGCCTTATCACCCCTGAGCTGAGCATTTCTTGCACATGCTCACGAACCTCCTGTATCATGTTAGGAGGGATAGGCCGATAACGCTCTTTGAAGGGAGTGTCATCGTTAAGATTTATAGGATATTGCATACGATCGGTATGGCCAAGCTCATTGTCGGATATAGCAAATATATCCTGCCACTTTTCCAACATTCCCCGCACTAGTTGTGTGCCATTTTCATCGGCTTGGAGATGTTGAAGGTCAAAATGATCAACAACAGAATTTGAGTTTACCAGTATTGTTTTGGCAAAATGCCTTTACTTGGGGAACAGTAGGCACCATAGTAACTTGCCTCAATTCGGCTACAGTTGTTTTAGCTGGGATGGTTATTACTTTGTTAGTCAAGTTATGTATTTCTACACCAACCCTGGAGGCAGATGAAGAGTGACTGACGATAGACTGTAGGGTTGGTACAAGTGTTAGGCCGTTAGGCAGCGTGGGATAATCACCGTCCTCGCTCACCGTCAAAATGTTGCCTACTGGACCAGCCCTAATGATACCATGTATTAGCATTTTACTTTCACCAGGGATAATCACTTGTTTGTGACATTGTACAGTGCTCACCTTACCATCATGATCGATGGATTTTTGCCTCATCTGACAGCTTTGTATAGCACGATGCCATTCTTGGACGTTCACTGTCACATCCCCAGTAACTTCTATGCTTCGATTTATAACGTTTGTGCCAATGATAACTGGGACAGAAGAGTTATTGGTAGTATCAGGGACCACTAACACAGAAGTTGGGATTACCACGGATTCACCAAACACGGTATCTGGGATTTCAACGTTTACATTGACGACTCCGTCATATAGTATGGATTGTCCACCCGCTCCCTCAATGTTCAAAAACGCATCCAGTGGTAATATTTCAGTAGCCAGATTTTCTTGTACAAACCACTTTGCAACCGTGGTTACTTGTGACCCTGTGTCAAAGAGAGCTTGGCATGGGACATTTTCAATTTGAATTTCTACTAAATTCGATTTTCCGAAGAGATCTACTTTGGGGAGATTTAATGTGGATGTGTTCCTAACGCACTCCGTGTTCGTGCCTCTTGGTTTAAAGGAAAACCGTTAATGTGTATTTTGCTCGACATTTTGATACATCATGTCCCCTTCTTTCGCATCTGGTGCACTTAACCACTTGTTTGTGGGGGGAACGTTTTTCGCCAGGTCCGTAGGATGCCTGTTGAGGCCCCCTTTGTTCCAAAGAGCAAACCCTACTCGAAATCCCAGTGACCGAAACTTAGAGTTAAGCAACCTGATCTATAAGTTGGGACAACTTTGTGAGTACCTCATTATTGGTGTCTATCTGCTGAGGAGCAATCATTTTGTTACGATCAGAAACTTTGCTGGAAGTGCTATATTCATGTTCGGCTGTCCTTATGGCTTTCACCAAGTCTTCGTACGACAAGCCAGCGTCACATTTATGCCTTGTAGCATTTTTGAGTTTTTCATTGACAAGTCCCAGCCAAAACTGGGTACGTAGCATGCTTTTGGCAAGTGGTTCGCTAACTCCGACCGTGTCTTTTATTTGTGACAGTAACTCTTTCAGCCTACAACCCCAGATTGTTGGTGATTCGCTAGATTTTTGTTTGGCACTATAAAATTCCTGATACAATTGTTTCAGAGACAGGATATTTCCAAAGATAACATCAAACTTTGTTAAAAGGTCAACTACAGTTACCCGCTCACCCTGGTATCTCATGACTTGGGCAGCGGTACCTCTCAACGAGCGCCGTACGGCTTGAAGAATTGAGCCTGTTGAATAACCCTCTGTTATCAAACATCGAACTTCATATTTCCACTGTTCATATGTAAGTTCGCCTTTCCCAGCATCTCCTGAGAAATTCGGGATTTTAACAAAGTGACCCTGAGGGGGTTTTACTGGATGGGAGGACTCACTGGATGAAATGTCAGGGGATTGGGATTGTGCATGGCGGGTGTCCTGCAATCTAGTTATCTGCAGCTCGTGTTCCGCTCCCGCGATTCTCAGCATAGGAGTTTGGCCCCATACCGAGCGGCCAGATGCTTCCGACACCGCTTTAGATACACATTCAGCATTTTAAAATAAAATGTATGCTGTGCCTTTAAAGGCGCGAGATTCCCTATCATAAACAAGAAGTATATCCTCTACATCACCCACATCGCCATAAGCGGTTTCAAGGTCACTTGGAGAGGTGTCAGAAGACAAACCAGAAATATAAAGTGCACGTTCGTGCGAAGTCATTTTGCCCAAAATGGCCCCGATTGGGTATTCAACTGCCAAATATCAGTATCAAATATAGTCAGTCGGAAATGAAATACTAACTGTCCAACAATCATTAGATAAGGACAGGTCAAGCTAGTCAATATTAGGTCATAAAACTACTAAAGTGACTGATAAGAAAAAGGGGTAAGCAATTGAATGAGTAAAGTTGGTGTAAAGGGTTAGACTTGTTGATCAATGGAATATGAACAAGGTGTATGGATGGTAACTTTAAACTAATGACAACGCTACACGAGTTATTGCACTGACACCTTAATTACCTACAAGTGCAAGTGTCATGCCTCTATATACTTTGTAATATTATTTAACACCAGAATTTACACTCATAAAACAAATAATGTCACATTCATAGCACAGTCACTCATTTCACTTCATGTCATACCGTGAATTGCCGCCTTTCACTAAACATACGAGAAGGAACATCTGGACTCGTTTAATGAGATAGAAAAGTCCAATAAGTAATGTTCATTACTGAGGATAACATAAAATGACCGCAATTTCAGAAAACGGTACTTGGTCACCTGGTCACCTGGTCACCAGAAAGGACATTCACAAATTGTCAATCAAGATAACAGGTTTAACACATGCACTCACTCATGGCGGTTAGGGATGCTGCTTAATCAGTAGTGGATCCCGTTGTCCAGGTTCGCCGTGTTGTGAAGAGCTGAGAGCCTTTATGATGTATCAGCTGTTGAAGAAATGCACTGAGTTTCACCCAGTGACCGCAATCGGGTCTGATCTGCGGGGGCGGTAGTTCGCGCGGTTTACTGAACACAGGTACTGCTCAGCGGGGTCCAGGGTCAGCGGTCTGCTTGTCCCGGACACGATGCACTCCGTCGTCACACGGTCGCTGCCACCACAGTGCTGCCCATCGGGCGGCCTGGTTCCTCATGACAGCTTCAGTACACGGAGTTGAGCAATTACATCACAAATACGAGGTCGCCGTTGATTTTGGCATGGTAAAGGGTCAGCTGTGAGCTGAGACATAGTTATGCGGAACAATTAAAGGTCTTACATTTAGGTATCCAAGGGTAAACAAAGTTATTTCAATATACTTTATAAACCCAGCGGAACCGTATTTAATTGCCTTCGAGCTGGCCGGCGCAGCTTCGCATAAACTATATTATTACCAAAAGCCAATTAAAGTCCCATCGGTGACGCCATTGTTGTAGCGACTCGTATCATGTTGTTCGGACTGGTTTATTTCCTCTAAATACAGATGGCATTGTCAAAGTATGTTAACAATGATAAGAGCAGTGGACGGTCTGTCCCTGTCGATACATACAATGCAAACTCGAATACCTAATATGAGTTCTAAATATAAAATGAGAATGGATACTAGTAGCATAAATAACGTACGTAGGCTTACCTGTAAATACAGATGGCATTGTCAAAGTATGTTAACAATGATAGAGCAGTGGACGGTCTGTCCCTGTCGATACATACAATGCAAACTGCCGGCGTTTCGCGCCAAAGCCTATTTATACTAGAGAGTTGTGTATTGCAACTAGCACGAAAGAACCACTCAGTGCGATTGAATCAGGGTCAAGTCAGGTCAGGTAACTATGAATAATTAACGTTGTGCGGAAGTTATGTCCTGTTACATAGGTTTGCAAGGACAAATTCTCTATATATCTAGTAAGTTTTAACCAGCATGAAGCTTTACTTGACATACGCATTCTATTGCCCAAAGCAGAATTGAACGTCTTTATTAAACTAGCAACATAAGTGCATGATAAACGCCCGTTTGAATGCTAAAAGAGAAGGTATTTTAGGCCGTTTACCATCATCTGCCATCGTTTACCATCCCAGAATTGGGGCAAGGTAGTCCTGAGACCCTTACCTATATTGTGAATAAGCTTTGATATAGAGCTTCATGTCATGCAGGTTGAGATCACGATTGATAGCGCCGGGTCTAACACTCCATTGTGTCAATGGCGTTTTGTCATACCTAACATCTGAGCCTGGCTAGTACCGACCTATATTTTAACATGTTCAGGAAGCCAATATACAATGCAGTATGTTTTATGCAAAGATGACACGACAGAGAAATATGCGCATGTAAGTAAACGTCTAGGGTGAAAAGTTTTTGCAGCAGCCCTTCATTAGTGGATAATGAAAATAGCGGACTGCTGCAGATTGATGTCGGGTTAATAAAATTGCCTGACGCCCAGCTAGCCCGCGCTATTTTTATATTAATATATCCACTGGTGATCGATGCACCATGCCGACAACCTGCTTCAGCACATTGAGACGACGCACGCCGAGCATCTGTGACGTCACATCACTGAGTACGGCACACCATTTTGTTGGAGAAAGACTGCACGGGGTCCCCGACTGATAACGGAGAAGGACTGCACGCGGTCACCGACTGATAGCGGAGAAGGACTGCACGCGGTCACCGACTGATAGCGGAGAAGGACTGCACGCGGTCACCGACTGATAGCGGAGAAGGACTGCACGCGGTCACAGACTGATAGCGGAGAAGGACTGCACGCGGTCACCGACTACTGGCGGAAAAGGACTGCACGCGGTCACCGACTGATAGCGGAGAAGAACTGCACGCGGTCACCGACTAATAGCGGAAAAGGACTGCACGCGGTCACCGACTGATAGCGGAGGACTGCACGCGGTCACCGACTGATAGCGGAGAAGGACTGCACGCGGTCACAGACTGATAGTAGAGAAGGACTGCACGCGGTCACCGACTAATAGCGGAAAAGGACTGCACGCGGTCACCGACTGATAGCAGAGAAGGACTGCTCGCGGTCACCGACTAATAGCGGAAAAGGACTGCACGCGGTCACCGACTAATAGCGGAAAAGGACTGCACGCGGTCACCGACTGATAACGGAGAAGGACTGCACGCGGTCACCGACTAATAGCGGAAAAGGACTGCACGCGGTCACCGACTGATAGCCGAGAAGAACTGCATGCAACTGATGTGTGTCTTATTGTAGTCGGTGCGCTCAATATATCTGCCGCCTCGCTTTCGTAAAACATTTGTGCGGCCACGAAATATGCATTTATATACTCAATTACACCAGACACTTGTGATATACCTGAAAGTGTATCTCGTTTAATAACAGCTCAAAACGGTAGTCTACAGCAGTAGAGCGGACGAAAGTGTTTGGACAGCCGCGTTTTATGACGTCGTAAGTTGAAGGTCATATTACTGCTTTTTCATTCGTTAAAAGAAGTAGGCACATGCAAGTGTCTAACATGAGGCACAAGCAATGGAGACAAAACATGATTTGTCCATACAAAGTCAATATATCAATATTTTGACTTCCAATTTTGTATGCGAATATGAGACCAGGAAACTGTGCAAGTAATTACAGTTCGGCATTTACACAACCTAACCCACCTCTCAAAGTACCAGCAATACTAGCGCCAACGGACATGACAGATGATAAAGTAAACAGGGAGGCGACCATGGTAAAACTCGTTTGCTTCGCTTGTATGAAACTATAATAATTTTGGCATCATCCAGATTATCTTGGCAACGATGACTGTGAGTAAGCCAAATTCTGTCGTGTCTTTAGTTGAAGCTAACAAATATAAACTAGTTTTTGAGGTTTGCCAATGAACTATTTCGTGTCAAATTAGAAAACAAGGCGGTAGATTTGTTCCGTGCCGGCTATAGTTCCCTAGTTCCCTACTGCCTAGAGGGTAACGTCTGGCTTAGCCTCAGTTTTGTGGCTGTGTGAGCGGCAAAAGTCTGACAGGGCATATAGACGGGCCCTGACAACTGGGGCTGCCGGTTGCCTTACCTACCGCTGTCCAGTTTTAATAGACAGCTTAACACAGAACATCTGAAACACATATAATGATAACATCTAGCGGCTCGTCACGCGATGCCTTATTGCGCTTGCGGCCGAGAATAGTCTAGAAGATTTATTATCGTGTTATAAGATATTGTGTTGCCAATCTCGTATCCAATTTTATTATTATGCACACAATGTCTTTAATTCAAGATGTCTAGCTTTCCGTCAGAAAGCGTCCGCACACAAGTCTGTGCATAATGTGGTGCAGGTATGTGGCGGCCTAGTGTTTGCTCCGGGTCTTCGTTGGAAACCAGCCTGCCTGTCCAAAACAGACCGCTGGTAACGGGTATCCTCTAGGTTGAAAAGAGCAGGAAACCTGCCTAAGAAAACAAAACATAACTGATGTTCCCATACTGTACCTCATAACAGTTTTCATATACATTCACGACAACCTCGCATTGTAATTTACCTAAGGAAATATCTAATTACGACATATGCTGACTCATAAAGCGGGGTCTGGCCTCGAAACGATGGAAAGCCCAAGTGGAATTCAAATTGACTTCAACTGATCAACATACTTTTACGGAGAGAAGTATGAACCTGATAAAGTTCGAGGCTTGTCGGACGCCTTACCACCTGTTTAAATCATCATTTTTTCTAAGAGCAACAAACACCTACATTCATTAGTTCTAACCGTGTGCACGCACGTCCATAGATATATTCTAGCTGGCCATTAAGCACATGGCTTCCGGCAAACAAATTCAATATGTCTCTTTATTCCCAGTCTCGATGTTGCCACAAGCTATGTTCAATCCCAATCTTGTATCCTCTGAGTGTAATCATTCTTGTTTCAGTCCAATTCCCTTATAAATGCAGGTGTTCAATTTACTTACGTATATGTAGTGTATATTTGTCCGCTCTCTCTCTCACTGACAATCCGACTGCCGGACTGTCCCAGAGTGCACACTCACTCAGCAGTGTAAAAAACAGCCGGCAGCAAACAGCTCAGATGATCCACTACAATGACCTTGATCTTAACAGTTGACTTGACTGTGACTTTGACCTGTGACCTGCAGACCCCGTTAACGAACTTGCTCCGATATCGATGAGTAAATTTATACGACGAAAAGTTGCGTTTTGTGGCCTGCTCAAGGTGTCCAATGACACACCTGAGATCCAGATTTGACCATTCAAATTCGTATTTAGACTCTGAGATCGAGATTTGATACCTCAGACCAGTATTGACCCCTGAGATCCGGCAGCTCCATAACAGTCGTTATAGTGAGCATCCTCTCAATTGTTAGCCCCATCCCAAAGGTAAAAGTCACTCTTCAGTTTCGCCCCCAGGTTCAACGATCTGACTCGGTAGACATCTGAAACCAAACTGCCCGTTTATTTAGTTTCGGTCTACATTTCTAGTTTCTACATCCCTACCATGCACATTAGTTCAACAACTCAATCATCCCACCACCTCAGCTTGACGCCGCCCCCCTCCCCCTCCCGCCTTTCCCACACACAACACTACACCCACCAGGCGACAGAGTTTGACCAGCGTTTCTTAATAGTTAATAGCTCTCGTAGAGTCCCATGTTAAAGTTTAGCATTTTTTGGCGGAGAAACTACGATTTGCCCAATTCCAAGACGTTATACAATTTACCTATGGGCTCAATACGTGACATAATGTACAGCGTCATTAAATAAAAACTGTGAACGTTATAGCGACTTTCCCGATTTTTGGTCCCATCTACCAATGGTTAAGGAACAAACAAAAAAGTTCTGTGACCTTGACTATTGACGTGCATACCCCGCTAACGAACTTGACCGACCCATGTCGAATACCTATCGATGGGTAAAGTTATTAAGAAGGCCTGATTCCCGCCAAAATGCTCCCATAGGGTCCCATGTTAAACTTTGGGAATTTTTAGCGGGAAAACTATACGGGCGATTTGCACAAATGAAAGACGATATAAAAGGTACTAATGGGCCCAATACGTGAAATAATTGGCAGCACCATTGATTGGAAACTGCGAACGTTATAGCGATTTTCCCGTTTTTTGGTCCTATCTTACAATGGTTAAGCGAATTTCGAAAAATTCCTGTGACCTTGACCTTTGACCTACATGGCCCATCTACGAACTTAGCCTGACGATTGCCTTTCCGCATCTTTCTGTGAATTTGGAAGTCGATATCTTAAGGCATTCGAAAGATAATGCCCCGCGTTACACACAGACAGACTCACAGACAAACCGAACACACCGACATAGGACGAAAATTGAAAATTTTCGTCTTAATAATTTACAAACCGAACATAGTACTATACTGACAGAAGTTTTCAACTTCTGTCAGTAACAAGAGATATTCGACCTATTCGAGGTCGAGGACGAAAATCCATAAGCGTTGTCGCAGTTCGGTTGGCTCGGCTGACTTACTGAATACAGGTCAACAATTGCGAAACTACTTGACGATGACGAGGGCCAATTTCGGCTAAAGGCCTTTAAGGAACAATTTGGGTTAAATACTGCTTTCGGCAGGCACTGTGGGCACTGTAGGCGGAGCTTAAATGGACATCCAGTTTGAAGTCACGAATGCTTCTGTCGAAGCAATATTAATGGTACTACCTGACTTTTACCTTTTATTTATTATGACGTTATTTGACGGTCACGACAAAATTCGCGATGACTTCTATTTTGTTAAATAGAAAATTGATACCTACTTATGAACTCCGGTGATGGTAGCTATTACCAAATTAGAACATCAAGCAAGACTTATCCCCCTCGCCATAAGGTGTCTCCGAAGACGACGTGTAACGTCAAAAAAACCGGTAGTCGCCATACCGTATAATAGATGTCAGGCGATATAGGGCTATAAAGTCTCGTTCGTTTAGACTTCCGGTTTACTCATTTTGGGGACAAACAAACGAAGCACGGGTTTAGAATCTCTGCGCACACTGGTATCCTGACTATCTGTTACGTAGGAGTGACGTGTATGTTACGCAAAGAGAGAGACTGGGAACCAGACTACCTGCGCAAAAGCCAGGCGCCGAACGGTGGGTCCATTGCGGAAGGCTTAGCGCTTTGATTAAGAATATTTAAGAAATATAGCTTCACAAAACGGATAGATGACATATTTTTTATTCGTTTGCGCCATCACAATGACGAATATTTGTTACGACGGGACAATACGACTGAGAAACTAACGTATTTGTTTGCATTTCCTAGGAATACGAGGCATTATGACGTCACACGGATTCTCCCCGGTGACAACGTTGGCGCAACGCTTCAAACAGAAAACTTGGTCTTTTCGTGACCCAAAAGTGATACGAAAACATCAAACTGGTCTTATATATATATATTTAAAAAAAATCTTTTGACTTGACTCGTAGAGTAGCGGACCATGGTTGGGGAACCGGCAGTCGATTGTGTAACTTGATACACCTGCTGTCATAGAAACTCACTGTGACTGAAGGGTGTATGGGCGGGTTATGGGTTAGGGTGGGTGGGGTGGCTTTTTGTAGGGGTGGTAGAGAGGGGTGGAGGGAGAAGAGGTGCGTAAAGCTAGCAGCCGGGTCGATTGGTGGGCCATTTGCATACTGTGCAGCAGGGAATGGAGCCAGGGGATGGCGATGGGAAAATATGGTTGAAACAGCTTCAGGCTTCAGCCTCAGCTTTATAGGCCCGTTTGGTCCTCTGCCTACGTACTTAGCATACAGATCATCCTCAAAGCCATTTTTCTTCCTCAAAGCATATCGGAACATACTCTTGAATGTTTGTCGGCTTTAAAATCACACGAGCAATCTTGTGTAGCCATTGCCGCAAAAGCTGCTGGTCGCCTTGTTGACAGCAGTAGAAAGATATCCTGTTTGCTGTCCTGTATGGCTTTCGCTTGTCATTATTCATGAGAGGTGTTAGTCTGATGACTTGTTCCAAAGACGCACCGCTACTCGCATGTAAACACATCTTTGGTTCAGCGGAGGGTCGTCGTCGGTGACGTCAACGCCTTGCGGATGATTGAACTCTGATCACGTGTTCAGAACATGTGGACACCCGATAATCAGTATTTTATAGAGTTGATGTGAGATTTTCTCGATGATGGTTTCTTTTTATTAACGATTAAGGGCAAATAGATTTTATACCAACAGGGGTTTCCTTTTATATCACATCACATCTGAACCCAAAAATTTCTTTCCACCGAAAAACGAAATAAATGTTTCATATTTTCCTGCCATATTTTTGTGTTTCCCGCGCCTGGAGTTCTCGATCAGCTTTCTGTGTCTCACCCCCCATATGGCATGGGCAGTGCACCATCACCTTTGCACACCCCCATCTCTGCAGTATGGCAGGGCCCCTCTCTGCCCGTCCCCCGGGGCGATTTTTGCCACCGCTTTTCGTTTACGGTTTCACCGTCGTTCGCTGATTGGCACGGAGCCTACCAGAGACGCCGACACCATCTGGCCGCGCCTACTGCCGCCATACATCCTCATTATAATGAATATATTATGCACATAGCTTCGCGTGTATATAACTGTGGCTTACTAGGCACATCTGTTCGCTCTCTCTCTTTCTCTCTCTCCTTGGCTCTCTACTGATACCTTGACACGATAAAGGAGACGCAACATAGAGTGCCAGGGATTCACTTTGTGTCCAATAGCCACCAACATGGGTGTAATCTCTGCTGAAACGGATGGAAGTGACAGTGTGTCGTTATCGACTTGGTCAGCCACAGCGCCTACTGACGTCACACTCCTTGACGCGTCCCCGGAAGACCCTACAACTTGGTCTCCTTTAATCAACGACAGCAGTCCCGTGCACGTGCTTGGGTATGTGTTCAGTATTTTACACGTGCTGATAGCCGTTTTCATATTTATCGCGAACAGTTTCGTCCTAACTGCATTCATCAAGTTCGAGGCTGTCAGAACAATCAAAAACGGATTTCTCGTGAGCCTGTCGTCGTCGGATCTGCTGACGTCAATCGGGATCGTCTTGTCGGAGGTTGTGCACATCTTGTTCACGACGTCTAGTGAGGTTCGTTTTGTCTGCGTCTTGGCGGCCGGTCTGACGGGGACAAGTGTGTGTCTGTCCCTCTATAGTCTCCTTCTGGTGACTGTGGAGCGCTACGTGGCTATTGATCACCCGACTCTCTACATCCGGGTCTTTACTACTCGCAGCGTTCGTGTCATGGTGGGCGCTGTCTGGATGTTCGTCATCGGCAATGTAACAATGGGTTTAGTACCCAATACGTGGGAACCCGGGAGTCGCTGCTATGCCCATGCCCTTGCGCCGAGCCATGTCGTGGTTCCTATACTAACTGTTGTTGCAATCCTGCCCTTTATCGCCATCAGCGCCCTCTACAGCCGTCTGGCGGTCGTCGCCTACAGACATCGTCGTCAGATCCACGACCAGCTGGCAGCCGTTGGCCAACAGATGGCGCAGTACAACCGGGGTGTCTACACACTGGGCATCATCTTAAGCCTCCTGTATCTGTCATGGCTACCGGTACTCCTTCAGATTATCGTAAAATATGCAAGTAATGCTTCTTCTCCATCAACAGCTGTCTACATATTCCAAAACACGTTTGTCAGAATCCTTTTGTACATAGGGCCATGTTTGAACCCACTGGTTTACCATCGGAGATGCGCAGAGTTCCGATCGTCTTTCAACAAAATACTTCACCCTAATAGGGTTAACCCTGATCTATAAGATTCATTGATGGCGGCGACGTGGGCCTCAATGACTAACCGCTCGGCTTGCTCAGATCACAGGGAAGCCATTCAGAAGATGCCTTTGTATACTGTGAACGTATGCACGTTCAGAAAGAAACGCTATGTACTAAAATTGTGGACAAAGTTAGTTTTTGAGTATTTGGGGTATAAGTATATAGATGTTAAAATGTTATGGTATTAGATTAATAATCGTTAATTTTTGACCTGCCGGAGTATGTCGTTACTCATTGTAATATTGTTGCAATATATGTTCCTGTTAACCACCGATGCGATATTTGTGGATTACAGGGTAGCGATAGGGACTTTGTTTGCTGTTTGAATTGTGAGAAATTATTTACTGAGATTTTGTATCATAGTTGGTGTAGCTTATTGTTATTTTCTAAGATGGAGGAGCATTATCTACTATGCTTTTGCTGGAATTAGACCAAGTTGCTGCTTACTATGTGTGTGCTAATGATGCTACTATTGGGATAACTATCGAGAAAAAAAATCAAGTTTTGCATGCTTACACCAGGAATCGGTTTTATATATGGAGCATATCAATGTGTCTTGGTCCACATTGATTTGATTAGCCAATGTGGCGACTAACACACGAAGCCCGGTCTATGGGAAATACTTATTAGTCATTTAATACTTTATTGGTGGCCCCATTCAATTAGGCTTTCTGTAAGTTGGACGAACTTCACCACGCGCTTGTAAGGGAACATCAGTGTGACGTAATATGCGTGTCAGGGACTACCAGAGACGCCGACACACCCTGGCCGCGCTTGCTGCCGCCGCGCTTCTTTATGATTACCTGCTTACGGGATTTACCAATTTGTCGACTTACCCAGATAACAGAAAAGGCGGTTTCTCTCGTTTACCTGATAATGCAGATTTGCGGGATATGTCACATATTCTGTCAGGCTACCTCCATTGTGTAATATCGATTAATTTTACGAATTGATGGTCTTTTAACTAGTACATTAGCATTAAATCTGACGGCCGCCAAAATCCTGTAATCTGACCGTAACCGCCATGTGGGCTGTAGGCAAATATCATCTAACCAAAACGACAGAAGTTATTGCCAAACCATTGTCAGACTTATTTAATATGTCGATCTCTATGGGATACTTCCCGGCCCAGTGGAAGAAGGCTAATACTGTTTCTGTTCATAAGAAAGGAGACAAGCGTTACATCCCGCGTTAGTAGAGCAAGGGTAGCGAATACCCTTTGATGATATACGGTGGAACTCCGCTTTAAGACCACCACGGTAATATGACCACTCCGCCATTAAGACCACTAGTTCCGTGTCCCGAATATCTGCCTATACTTTAACATTAGCCTGAACCCCGCTAATGCGACCACCCCGCTAATCCGGCGAGTTGTTGGATGGAAAGTCACACAAATCCTGGCGTACCTCAAGGATCTATCATGGGCCCATTGTTGTTTTCAATATGTATTAATGGTGAAATGAAATGTCAAGCCTCTCTTTTTGCTGATGATTACTCTATTTATCGAATCCTCAAATCCTTAGAGGACGTTGGGGCCGTGAAGGATTATCTGCGAACATTGTGTGTTTGTTAATTGTGTAGCGTGGACCATTAACATGAGTATGCGTCTCTAGGAAATAAATGATGTTTACAAAAACACAAGCAACTATGATATATCTTAGGTGCCAGCCATTGCCTCAGTGCGAACGCTGTAGGTACCAGGGACCGTATCTATCAACACTACAATGCTAAACAAATCTTTAAAGCCAAAATACAATTATTCTTTATTTCTTCAAGGCACAGAACAGACAATATACAATAAACGAGCAGCACATCATGAAAACATCATACGATCTACGATAGAGGTATTTTAACATAAATAAACATACAGAACCTCCTATCAAATAGTGGGGAATTGTTTTAAAGCCCTTCCCATTTTAACATACATTTGACTCTGCTGCCCACCAAGCTTATATAATATTCTTCAGAGTATAATTGTTTCAACATACAAAAAGTGAGCTTTACATGTGAGTTATCTCCCAAGCATCGTGTCTTATGAATATATTTCTAAAGAGTAGAGGAAATTTGATCGATCAATTTATATTTGGCATGTCTGACGCCTAAAGAATGTTTTTACCGATAAATAGTCTGTAATATCTAAAACAGAACATAAACAATCTTCCACTCGCTGCCAAAGCATCCGGGTTTCCTCACATGACCAAAATAAATGTTCTATTGCTTCCGCTTCAGTTTTATTAAACAACGGGCAAAGATCCGTATAAGATATATCCCATAGAAAGATATGGTGATTTGTGGACAATATTAGCTGCAGCATTTTGTATTGAAAGTATATAAATTAAATTTCCTATCCGAGGTTGTTTTAAATGTTCTAATATAAATGTCACTCTAGTTAACATTTAAAGGCTCCAATTTTTATATACTATTTCATCTCTATCTTTCGCTAGAGAGCCATTTTCTGTCAGAATCTCATTAATATAATTGCAAGTTGCTAATATAAAAACCATTTGATGGATCTATTTTTATACCCCGGATAATATTACGAATCTTTTCTAGTGACCAATATTGTTGCACTACTCTCCATAGATAGAGGAAATCAAAATAGTTATTGTTAGAGTAATTTTTTAATTTAAAATAGTCATAGGAGATAAATTTATCCTAAACGAGATCATGAATCAGTAGACCATTACTTTGTATCAATCTGTTATTTTGGCTTCTTTAAATGAGGAATTGTTTATATGCCGTTAATGCAAATACTCCAGACATGCAGTACTTCTTCCATAGTCATAATATGTTTTAAGTAGGTGTTGTAGCGACTCGTATCATGTGGTTTGGACTAGTTTATTTCCTGTAAATACAGATGGCATTGTCAAAGTATGTTAACAATGATAGAGCAGTGGACGGTCTGTCCCTGTCGATACATACAATGCAAACTCGAATACCTAATATGAGTTCTAAATATAAAATGAGAATGGATACTAGTAGCATAAATAAAGTACGTAGGCTTACCTGTAAATACAGATGGCATTGTCAAAGTATGTTAACAATGATAGAGCAGTGGACGGTCTGTCCCTGTCGATACATACAATGCAAACTGCCGGCGTTTCGCGCCAAAGCCTATTTATACTAGAGAGTTGTGTATTGCAACTAGCACGAAAGAACCACTCAGTGCGATTGAATCAGGGTCAAGTCAGGTCAGGTAACTATGAATAATTAACGTTGTGCGGAAGTTATTTCCTGTTACATAGGTTTGCAAGGACAAATTCTCTATATATCTAGTAAGTTTTAACCAGCATGAAGCTTTACTTGACATACGCATTCTATTGCCCAAAGCAGAATTGAACGCCTTTATTAAACTAGCAACATTAGTGCATGATAAGCGCCCGTTTGAATGCTAAAAGAGAAGGTATTTTAGGCCGTTTACCATCGTCTGCCATCGTTTACCATCCCAGAATTGGGGCAAGGTAGTCCTGAGACCATTACCTATATTGTGAATAAGCTTTGATATAGAGCTTCATGTCATGCAGGTTGAGATCACGATTGATCGCGCCGGGTCTAACACTCCATTGTGTCACTGGCGTTTTGTCATACCTAACATCTGAGCCTGGCTAGTACCGACCTATATTTTAACATGTTCAGGAAGGCAATATACAATGCAGTATGTTTTATGCAAAGATGACACGACAGAGAAATATGCGCATGTAAGTAAAAGTCTAGGGTGAAAAGTTTTTGCAGCAGCCCTTCATTAGTGGATAATGAAAATAGCGGACTGCTGCAGATTGATGTCGGGTTAATAAAATTGCCTGACGCCCAGCTAGCCCGCGCTATTTTTATATTAATATATCCACTGGTGATCGATGCACCATGCCGAAAACCTGCTTCAGCACATTGAGACGACGCACGCCGAGCATCTGTGACGTCACATCACTGAGTACGGCACACCATTTTGTTGGAGAAAGACTGCACGGGGTCCCCGACTGATAACGGAGAAGGACTGCACGCGGTCACCGACTGATAGCGGAGAAGGACTGCACGCGGTCACCGACTGATAGCGGAGAAGGACTGCACGCGGTCACCGACTGATAGCGGAGAAGGACTGCACGCGGTCACAGACTGATAGCGGAGAAGGACTGCACGCGGTCACCGACTAATAGCGGAAAAGGACTGCACGCGGTCACCGACTGATAGCGGAGAAGAACTGCACGGGGTCACCGACTAATAGCGGAAAAGGACTGCACGCGGTCACCGACTGATAGCGGAGGACTGCACGCGGTCACCGACTGATAGCGGAGAAGGACTGCACGCGGTCACAGACTGATAGTAGAGAAGGACTGCACGCGGTCACCGACTAATAGCGGAAAAGGACTGCACGCGGTCACCGACTAATAGCGGAAAAGGACTGCACGCGGTCACCGACTAATAGCGGAAAAGGACTGCACGCGGTCACCGACTGATAGCCGAGAAGAACTGCATGCAATTGATGTGTGTCTTATTGTAGTCGGTGCGCTCAATATATCTGCCGCCTCGCTTTCGTAAAGCATTTGTGCGGCCACGAAATATGCATGTATATACTCAATTACACCAGACACTTGTGATATACCTGAAAGTGTATCTCGTTTAATAACAGCTCAAAACGGTAGTCTACAGCAGTAGAGCGGACGAAAGTGTTTGGACAGCCGCGTTTTATGACGTCGTAAGTTGAAGGTCATATTACTGCTTTTTCATTCGTTAAAAGAAGTAGGCACATGCAAGTGTCTAACATGAGGCACAAGCAATGGAGACAAAACATGATTTGTCCATACAAAGTCAATATATCAATATTTTGACTTCCAATTTTGTATGCGAATATGAGACCAGGAAACTGTGCAAGTAATTACAGTTCGGCATTTACACAACCTAACCCACCTCTCAAAGTACCAGCAATACTAGCGCCAACGGACATGACAGATGATAAAGTAAACAGGGAGGCGACCATGGTAAAACTCGTCTGCTTCGCTTGTATGAAACTATAATAATTTTGGCATCATCCAGATTATCTTGGCAACGATGACTGTGAGTAAGCCAAATTCTGTTGTGTCTTTAGTTGAAGCTAACAAATATAAACTAGTTTTTGAGGCTTGCCAATGAACTATTTCGTGTCAAATTAGAAAACAAGGCGGTAGATTTGTTCCGTGCCGGCTATAGTTCCCTTACTGCCTAGAGGGTAACGTCTGGCTTAGCCTCAGTTTTGTGGCTGTGTGAGCGGCAAAAGTCTGACAGGGCATATAGACGGGCCCTGACAACTGGGGCTGCCGGTTGCCTTACCTACCGCTGTCCAGTCTAGTAGACAGCTTAACACAGAACATCTGAAACACATATAATGATAACATCTAGCGGCTCGTCACGCGATGCCTTATTGCGCTTGCGGCCGAGAATAGTCTACAAAATTTATTATCGTGTTATAGGATATTGTGTTGCCAATGTACTGTCCAATTTTATTATTATGCACGCAATGTCTTGAATTCAAGATGTCTACATCGCTTTCCGTCAGAAAGCGTCCGCACACAAGTCTGTGCATAATGTGGTGCAGGTATGTGGCGGCCTTGTGTTTCCTCCGGGTCTTCGTTGGAAACCATCCTGCCTGTCCAAAACAGACCGCTGGTAGCGGGTATCCTCTAGGTTGAAAAGAGCAGGAAACCTGCCTAAGTAAACAAAACATAACTGATGTTCCCATACTGTACCTCATAACAGTTTTCATATACATTCACGACAACCTCGCATTGTAATTTACCTAAGGAAATATCTAATTACGACATATGCTGACTCATAAAGCGGGGTCTGGCCTCGAAACGATGGAAAGCCCAAGTGGAATTCAAATTGACTTCAACTGATCAACATACTTTTACGGAGAGAAGTATGAACCTGATAAAGTTCGAGGCGTGTCGGACGCCTTACCACCTGTTTAAATCATCATTTTTTCTAAGAGCAACAAACACCTACATCCATTAGTTCTAACCGTGTGCACGCACGTCCATAGATATATTCTAGCTGGCCATCAAGCACATGGCTTCCGGCAAACAAATTCAATATGTCTCTTTATTCCCAGTCTCGATGTTGCCACAAGCTATGTTCAATCCCAATCTTGTATCCTCTGAGTGTAATCATTCTTGTTTCAGTCCAATTCCCTTATAAATGCAGGTGTTCAATTTACTTACGTATATGTAGTGTATATTTGTCCGCTCTCTCTCTCACTGACAATCCGACTGCCTGACTGTCCCAGAGTGCACACTCACTCAGCAGTGTAAAAAACAGCCGGCAGCAAACAGCTCAGATGATCCACTACAATGACCTTGATCTTAACAGTTGACTTGACTGTGACTTTGACCTGTGACCTACAGACCCCGTTAACGAACTTGCTCCGATATCGATGAGTAAATTTATACGACGAAAAGTTGCGTTTTGTGGCCTGCTCAAGGTGCACAGACACACCTGAGATCCAGATTTGACCATTCAAATTCGTATTTAGACTCTGAGATCGAGATTTGATACCTCAGACCAGTATTGACCCCTGAGATCCGGCAGCTCCATAACAGTCGTTATAGTGAGCATCCTCTCAATTGTTAGCCCCATCCCAAAAGTAAAAGTCACTCTTCAGTTTCGCCCCCAGGTTCAACGATCTGACTCGGTAGACATCTGAAACCAAACTGCCCGTTTATTTAGTTTCGGTCTACATTTCTAGTTTCTACATCCCTACCATGCACATTAGTTCAACAACTCAATCATCCCACCACCTCAGCTTGACGCCGCCCCCCTCCCCCTCCCACCTTTCCCACACACAACACTACACCCACCAGGCGACAGAGTTTGACCAGCGTTTCTTAATAGTTAATAGCTCTCGTAGAGTCCCATGTTAAAGTTTAGCATTTTTTGGCGGAGAAACTACGATTTGCCCAATTCCAAGACGTTATACAATTTACCTATGGGCTCAATACGTGACATAATGTACAGCGTCATCAAATAAAAACTGTGAACGTTATAGCGACTTTCCCGATTTTTGGTCCCATCTACCAATGGTTAAGGAACAAACAAAAAAGTCCTGTGACCTTGACTATTGACGTGCATACCCCGCTAACGAACTTGACCGACCCACGTCGAAAACCTATCGATGGGTAAAGTTACAGAACGAAATGTTGCGTTTTGCGACCTACAGAGCGCGCACACACACACACATACACACACACAGACAAGGCATATCACCCTGGCGGCTGAGAGCTTATGGCTCAAATGGACGACTGATGACGCATGACGCATGACGCATGACTGGTGCATGGCGGTCGTCTAGCTGCACATTATAAATCAGACCGGGACTTTGTGGGCCGACTATTAAGGGAATTACACCGTTTCGTAGTTTCCCATCCAGATGCAACCGCTGTCACCTCGACCTCAGGGGGGTCCTGCGGGGGGTGGAGGGGGGGGGGGGAGAGCGGGCTTTCGGTTCGCGGTAAGGGCACTATGCAGCACGCCGCTGAACGGCAGCGGACCGGCCAGCAATACACAGGGTAGGGGTGTAAGGTAGGGTATGGGTGTGAATAAGGGCAGGAGTGTGCGCCGGTGAAGCGCATCAAAGCTGGAATGCATGTGTATATTGGCAGGCATGAAGAAGGCCGAGGTGGGGGCGGCGGGAGGTGGGGTGGAGTGTCGCATTAGGAGAACGAGAACGCCGTATAGTGTACTATTGCAACGATCTTTTCGTCGAATTACGCAAAAGTGTTTAGACGGCAAACTTTAATCAATTTTTTTCCTGACGGGCAATACAATTCCACAGCGTCCTATACGATTTTGAAGTTTGTATGGTCAATATTGAGGGCACCGTGAATTTTGTTAATTTTAAATTGAAATGACCCGTTACGTGATAACCGAGAGTCCGATTTTAGTAAAATTTTAAGTAACAGGTGCTAATTTATGCCCCAGTCTGTGGTAAATATTGGAGGACGATAGCTTAAAAATTGAAGAAGTTTGGTTCCAACCCCCAACTACTTGGTGCTCTGGCACCGTTACGCTGCGCTCTCCGAGTTCGAGCTGAGCTTGGATTCGGCATAAGCTACGTCACCCCTATCCACCAGGGCAAGTTTGGTCCTCAGATGTCCTTTAGATTTTGAGCTACAACCGAACACTCGACATTTATAATAGTCAAGAAAACAGACCTTGAACTAACCTTCAGTAATCTTTGTGTCAAAGATGAGTTGCGTGGCATATAGGTTTTGGGCTCATGGCAAGTTTCAAACAATCTTTTACCATTGGACCATTTTTGCGTTGCAATGGAAACAAAATGTAACTGTCCGATCGGGATGATTTTTGACATACGGTACTTGAGTGGAACCGTTAATGTCCCAGCAAAGTCTCGTGACAATCGCATCAAAATTTAAGGAAATAATTTGATGTGGAAAATGTTGAAATTTGTAGCGTAAAAACTATTGCTCCTACGCTAAATTTGATAGCGATATCGACAAAGATATTCAGGAGCTGAGAATAAAGCCACTAATTTTGTGTTTCTAGCTGTAATATTAAGCGAGTTAGACAGGGAATTGTGTTTTGGACGTATGACATCACCGTGACGTTGACATTTGACCGATTTTACCTGAGCAACAAACTTGACCTGAGATTAGACTTCCGGCATCTGTTGACAAAGTTTGACAACGATAGCTGAAAGTGTTCCACAGTTATCGTGCGCACAGACAGACAGACAGACAGACACCAACGCACACACACACACAAACAGGACGGAGTCGCATGATGGCGATTTTCGCCATAACAAACCAACGTAGTGATAGATGACGTAAAATCTTTTATCGACTCGTAATAACATAGCGGGGCGTTAGGTAATTTTATTGGTCTGGCATTAAGCTGTAGTAGCCCGCAAAATGTTATAATCCGCCCGAGGCCGTGAGAACCTGGGGTACCTCAACGATCTATCATGGGCCTGTTGTTGTTTTCAATCTTTATTAATGATGACCTGAAATGTGATGTCTCTCTTTTTCTGATGATTAGGAACCAGGGACCGTATCTATCAACACTAAAACGAAACACAAAATAAATACTATAGTTCTTTATTTCATCAAGGCATAAAACAGACAATATACAATAAACGAGCAGTACATCCTGAAAAAATCATACAGTAAACCACAAATATATACCATATAGTTATTTTAACATAAAGAAACGTGCAACACCTATCATATAGTGGGAAACAATTTAAAGTCCTTCTCATTTTACCTTATACATTTGGCTCTGTTTTATATATTGAAACGCATTATATATATTCGATGTCGTGTTAAATTTTCTAATATAAATTTCACTCCAGCTAATATTTAAAGGCTCCAAATTTAATATACTATTCCATCTCAAATGTCAATTTGTCGTTAGCGAGCCATTTTCTGTCAGAATCGTATAGCCATAATTGCAACTTGCTAATATAAAAGCCATTTGATGGATCCATTTGTATCCCCAGGTAATTATAACGAATCCTTTCTAGTGACCAATATTGTTGTACTATTCTGGCTAGATAGAGGTGATCAAAATATTTAATGTTAGAATCCTTTTTTTATTTAAATTCGTCATACGAGATAAATGTATCCTTTACGAGGAGGGCGTATCAGTGCACCTTTAGTTTGTAATAATCTTTATTTTTTTGCTGTTTCAAATGATGATTTTTTATATGCCTAGGATTTCAGAAGGTATAATATAATTTATTGTCTGGCACATATGTCTTTTTCTGAAAAAAATACTCCGGACATGCAATACTCTTATCAAAAAGTACTCATAATATGTTTTAAGCCGGTTTACATGGTCTTATAGCTCGCAAGTTTGAACCAGAATGTTTTCTTTTTTTCTGTAAATAAATAACATGTATGGATTAAATTGATAATTTAATAAAAGATAACTTATATAGATATAAAAAAAGAGTTCTGACCATTTTTGTCAAATTGGCTTTAACATGGCGGTCAATGGGAAACTGCTTTAAATGTTTTTTTCTCAATATTTTGAAGCCTCCTTCAAAAATTGGTTGACAGACTTCCCCAAAAAAACTGCCTGCTGAAGCCCAGCGTCATGGTCAACATAAAACTAACAAACAAAAAGATATGTTACTGAACTAACTTTTGCTCTATAAGCTCGATTGTAACCAAAATATGCTTTAAAATAGGCCATTAATGCTTAACTAGCACAAGTTTGCCTTTCGGAGCGTAAATGTAATCACTAAACATTATGTGTATTTCCTTGTAATACATTTGAACCTAAAAATTCGAAAAAACACATTGAATTTAGTTCTGAAAAAATCATCCCATAGAAACCCATTGATCATTCACTGGATTTTGCCTTCAGTTCTATTCGTTTTAGGAAAGACTGAAGGAAAACTACGAAGCTCAGGTAAAGTAGTCTTAATTACAGTGACCTTACATTATACAGACTATATAGGATCTATACCTTCTTAATATTTGATAAATTTCTATTTGTTTTGCCTAACAATTTATTTCGACCATTTCTTTCAATTCTGCATCGAAATATATTCCGAGATGCTAAAAATTATCAGTCCGGTTTAAACGATATTCCGGGCATAATGTTTCCCACCATTATTTTCTCGCCATACGGCATGTGTACGTTATGTTCTAGCAAAGAACCAGCTGGAGTGCATTCGCAAAAATAACGCGCGAGACTCAACAGCGTCGAATGGGTTATTTGGGGAATGCACGACAGCGAATTCTTTCAAAGAAATCGTCCATATATGTCGTGTCCTTTGTAATATGTATCGAGAACTGCCGAATTTCCATGTATCTTGAGCTTTTGATCTAACCCCCAGCCACCTTCGAGCCTAAGATTGACTTATGCATTCCATTCCATTAGCAGTCAATATTAACAACAACTGTTCATTATCAAGATAATGCACAGTTTGGCGGTTTATTATTAAAATAATCCACTGTTTTGTCGTTCTTATTTAAATAAAGCACAATTATGCCAATAAAACACGGCTAGGTCTCTTTTCCGGTGTATTACTGAACACT
Source organism: Arenicola marina (assembly GCA_964019135.1). Classification (NCBI taxonomy): domain Eukaryota; kingdom Metazoa; phylum Annelida; class Polychaeta; family Arenicolidae; genus Arenicola; species Arenicola marina. Next base: position 14,848,474 of record OZ025257.1, read on the forward strand.
TAAGTCAAAGGCCTGACGTCACACAATTTCTAAAAATTAAGTTCATCTTTAAGCCTCAGCATAACTGAAACAATCTAAATGCTTGCGCAGCTCTTGAAGAAGGCTACTCTCCCAGATGTAAAACAAATTATCATCTGCATATATCCCGATTACACCATAACCATTTCTCATTGTACTACATTTATTATCTTTAATGGTTCTATTGCCAAAATAAATAAATATGAGGCTGCTGGGTCTCCTTGACGACAGCCCCTCCTTTGCTCCAAAAAGTGGATATATCACCGTCATTAGTTACACAACTTTAAGAATTTTTGTATAATACTTGAACATATCTGACAAATTCATCGCCAAATTTGAACGATTTTAATGTATTTAGGAGATCATGGCAATCTAGTACTTTAAGTATTAACAATGGTCGGTTTGCCTGTAAAAAGATATTCTATTATATCATTAATTATTCGTGTATTTTCCCCAATATATCTATTAAATACCAGTTTGTGTAAGACTAATAATGTTAGGGGGTGCTATGCTTAATCTATCTACTATTACTACAGAAGGCAGTTGATGGTCAGTATTTAGGAGTTATGGGCCTCCAGTTTTGGATGTAACTTCTATCTTGATCCGATGGCGGAATACAAGTTATTAAACCCTGGTTCTGCATTTTAGAGAGGGAATTGTTGTTTATCCCATATTGTAAACTTTAGTACAAAAATTAGCATAAATCCCCCAAAACATTTGTAAAACTCGAAAGGATATCTATCCAAAACCAGGAGTTTTTCCAGGTTTAGTATGAGGATATTATGTAATTTTTGTTGTGTTGTATCCTTGTCACAACATTCCTGTTGTACATCAGCTAGTGGCTTTATATTATAACTATGCAGAAAAGCATCGATAAAGCATCGACAATTATCATGTTTTGGAAACTGTAATCGACAATAGAAACGTGCTTTTCTAAAATGTCTTGTTATTCTGTGAGCTCCCAACCATCTGGATATAATTTTCTAATTAATGTGGTCGCATAATTAAACATCTGTAAATGACAGAACAATTGTGTTAGCTTTTCCCCCTCTTCATATAATTGAACTCTGGTCATAGTAATCCTTTCGTTTTTGTACTGCGTAAAAGATATAATTCCTGAATTGTTTCAATATTATATTGACGTTCAATATTACAATTTTGGATATCAGTTTCCATTTTTTATTCTTGTCTCTAGTGACTTTACCTTCCCGTTTGCAAGTTTTTTGCAATAAACCCAGAGAGAAATAGTTTTTTCTCTTTGTTCTAATCTTCCGAAAGTTTCCTTTATGCAGCAAGGAAATAAATAAAACAAATAACCTCTGCCTCTCGGATTACCTATGATCTTAGCTTTAAACATTGTGATAGAGTGATCAGATGTATCATACATAAATCTTAGATTTATCTAATTTTGATCGAAACAAAATCGAACCTGGCATGTTTCTTAGGTTTTCCAGAATTGATCCATGTGAACGTTCTCGCGTGATTTTTTGATATCCGCCAGGGATCACTTAGTTTAAACTCCTTAAACATTTGTCTGTCTTAAATATTCTCTGGTATTTTATTTTCACACCTCTGGACCAGATTCCGTCTTCCGGCAAGCAGCAGAAAAACATGTGGATAATTTTCAATTATACTTTTTGATTTTAGGTAACATATGGGGTTTTCTGAGGACAATCCAGATCTATAAACGTAGTTATAAACGTAGTTCTGTTATCCAGAACTATGTAGTTCCCACTCTTATCAACAACTTTCTCTCGTTTATAGTTTACCATCTATATTATCATTACAATCATTTCCTCCAAATATATCTGCAATCCACAGATCCAATGTTTGTGACATTTTGAAAACATTTAATTTTGAAATAATTTTGATTAATATGACAGCTGTACTGTTCGACAGCATTAATATAAGTTATGCAAGGTGCAAGGTGGGCTTCCCCCATCCGAAGCCAATGTGATGGTCTTACTTTCTTGAGGGTGAACCACACTTTCCAGCTCATATCAAAAACACTCCTTGAAAGAAAACAAGAAAAAACTGTTCTTTTTCAGGGCGTCATTTAATCATACGTGTCCATATCATCTTTGACCAATTAATAACGGAAATGGGGCACGGTAGTCCTCAGACCATTACCTATATTGTGAATAATTTTTTATGTTCATAACCAATATACATAGAGCGAATAGAGCTTCATGTTATGCAGGTTGGGATCACGATTGATCGCGCAGGGTCTAACACTCCATTGTGTCACTGGTGTTTTGTCATACCGAACATCTAAGCCTGGCTAGTACCGACCTATATTTGAACATGTTCAGAACGCCAATGTACAATGCAGTATGTTTTATGCAAAGATGACACGACAGAGAAATATGTGCATGTACGTAATAGTCTAGCGTGCAATTTTTTTATTTGACATTATCGGTGCAGTCAGACCCCGTTAATCCGACACATTCGGTTACACCCGAATTTGTATCGGATAACGAATATGTTGGATTAACGAATTCAGAAATCCCAGCGGGGGGGGGTGGCTTACATGACCCTTCGGCAATGGCCGATTGTTTGTGCAGCCATTGCGTTATCGGCAACAGCAAAGATATTAGTACACCAAGATAGGTCATACGGCGATTTCCTTGTAATCGTTCTCCGGTGGCGCCGCCAAGCGGTGAGCGCGTAGTGTTGCACAGAACCGCCGTCGACAGGCATCAACTTTAAGCTTGTTCTGCCATAAATTGCGCGAATTCACGGAAGAACTGTCCAGGAAAGCCATTTTTGAGATTCCCCAAGGAAAAGGAAAGGTAAGACCGGCTTCATGCGTTAATTTATGAGTCATTGATATCGTGCATCGTTTATCACCACCACAATTTCTGATAATTCTCTATTATCGCCCACATCTAAGTGGGCGGCTCATGTGAGCAAACCAAGTCAAAGATCTATCGTTGCCACTATCTATTGCTCAACAATTACCAGAAGACAACAAGCTCTAAGTGCCGGCTAATGCCTAACGAATGTGTAATGAGGTGTCCTAATCGATGTCCTGGGGTTTGAATAAAAATAGGGTGAACTCATATAGTATGATCAAGGACCTACTGCCTTGGCCTGGGTGTTCGGCTCCCGGGCTCTGGTTACATTTGACAGAGCTAGCCAGACCGGGGAAAAAGCAAAGTCTTTGTCTGCATTTCTATTTAACGCTTGTCGAGTACATTTTTCTTATGTTTATAAGCATTTGCATTTATTTTTTTTATTTTTTTATTATTACCTTTTAGATGCCAGGGATGGGTGGTCAATGCAAGAAGAAAAGAAGGGGGGGGGGGGGGCGCTAAAAATGGCCGCACATGTGCACCAATTTTTACAACCAGTGGGAGGGGTGGAAAAAATGTCGACTTTAACATCCGTAAATAATCCCTCTCCTCTTGGATCCGCCTCTGGGTTTCATCTACAAAATGTCTCTTTTTCAAGTGTATTTCGTCGGAAAGCCCGAGTTTTACTTCTGAGACTGAACTTCGGGCGTCGTTGTGTTTGTTGTACACTTGTTGGGAAACTGTTTGCAGTGGCGTGGAAGGGTAGACGAATCTATTGTCCAACGAAATGTGTCAATCAAACAAAGAAAGGAGACCGTTAAATGCTAAATAATTATGAAATTGTGTTTTATAACCCATCATTCAAGGGTACATACAGCAAAGTTACCAGCGAATTAGGGAAGCCAAACTGCTGACTGCCAGTCAATGACGTTCTCCAAATATGACGACATGATGACACTAACAACTATTTATTGCCACATAAAAAATACAAAATTATATATATTTAATGTAAAATATACCTGAAAGCATGAAAGAACACCACCAGGCTTTATATCAACCGAATTAATAGCGCTAAAATCCAATTTGTAGTTCACAGAACGCCGCTTATCACGCAGTCTGCGTCATCGTCAGCGCAGTGGCAGCCCAACGTTACGCGCTCGCCGCATAGCGGCGCCACTACTCGGCTTTTGCCGTATGACCTATCTTGATGTACTAATAACTTTGGCAACGGTAACTGTCTTGAGTCATGTTGGCGCTTCAAGCTTCACCATACTTGGTAAATTGTTTGATGATGAAACGTTTCTTGAAGCGATTCAACGACCCGAAAGAGTACTTAAAATCATCCGACTAAAGACTTTGGCTTTAGTCATAAATATTTCGTCAGTGACTGCAGCACCCTTAGACTAATTGAACCATGTAAAAGAGAACATTCTCCATTGGGGGCATGTTGGGCCGATCGTATGCGGAGGACATCTCCCGAATCTTTGGTGAGAGCCAGTCACTTGTCTTTTTTGCCGAAGACATCGCACCAGTGATATGGATGCCTTAATGTGAAATGGAGGCCCGAGTTGCGTTTTTAGTGCGTGTTCATTCTTATAGAGGCAGATCTCGCGTGTCGCGTGTTGACGGTATCCTTTTCCCTTTAATTTTTTAATGATTACAGCCTGAAAGCGCTTTGATAAAGGTAAAACAAAGACATCAAACCTTCAGGTGTCGACGCCTGAAAGCCATAACCATCAGTGTTAATCCTTTGTGTCTTAAGAATCCACTGGCCACTTAGCACAACAAAAGAATCGAACCAAAGCCAATTAACACGACGCGGCTTCCCGGCCAATTGGTCGGATAAACGAGAGAAATAGGCGCTTTGGTTGCGGAAAAGCCGTGTCGGCGTCGGAAAGCGAATTTCGGATTAACGGGGCCAATTAGCATTATGGAAATCCATTACAGGTCGAACTATGTCGGATAGCGGGGTTTCCGGATTAACGGGTGTCGGATAAACGGGGTCTGACTGTATATGAATATGTGCCTGTGGGAAAGGTTTTCACATTGAATTAAACAATTGACCGATCGTTGTACACATTCTGGAAATAAAATTTCGAATTATTTTTTTTCGAATTTGGTGTGGCCCGATTAATGCATAAGACCGTTTGACCGTTGTTGCACAGCACGATAAACGAATAACCGTAACACATATAACGTAATTTTAGGGATAATTGACAATAGTTTTGGAAATGGGGTGTGAAGAGAGATCCACATTCAGGAACTTGCTGGCAAGATCACAGTCTGCTGCAAACTTACAAAACGGAAAGAGTCAACAAGACCTAGCCCCAATGAATACCTATTCAGCACAATGTGGTCGCTTTATTTCATATCAACTTCCTGTACACAAGCGGGGTCGCAAAGAACGGGTTGAAGTTTGTTTTTGTGGGTGACTAGCAGCGAGTTGCTTTACACTTAGGTATATTATACATAGGCCTTCGCCGTGTGCTGTCTGACACAGTACTGATTGTGGCTAACGGAGGTGAGCACTCGTGGCAGCAATATCCCGAGCGAAAAAACAACAGGCGCATAATCGTGCCGCCCAACGCGAGCTAGGGATGTCAATGTTAGGTAATAGAAACTGGATGATCAAAGGTAGCTAGCCATGACAGGTAGGACCGGCTGACCACGATGCTGAGTGTCTTGGTTCCGCGGTTTTACTGCTCTAACGGGTTGCCGGTGTTCGACAGCTGGTCTGTGTTTGTAGGTCATTATCCGTTGAAATCCGACTCCAATTACTGTCTTAGTAATGACGTGTGGCCGTCTCAGACTGAATGCTGACGTAATGGGGGCATCCAGCTTGGCTTCCGTGCTCATTGTTCATGGCCGACATGGCTAGATTATGACATATGATTCCTTATGTATACAATCCAACTAGGCATTTTGGCAGATTCTGATACTCCGCTAACGATGTTGAGAACACTCAATTATCCCCCATTTCACGCATAACACGTCGATCGGGTGCCAACGGTGCTTTGTGCAGGACTTGTCAACATGCTGTTAGCTGCTGTTCATACTACATAATTGATGAAAGAGGTAATGTGAGCCTGGTATGCCAGAGCCATATATGCACAGATGTAGCCTTCTGGCGCTTATAATGATGAGGGCTAGGTGGAGATTTCACGATAAACGACCATTTCACCTGCTGTTTAATTCCTTGGCTAGACTTGGACTGGAAAAGTTTCTTTTTGCACAATTAGTGCATCAGTGTACAGGTGATCATCCTGGGATAGACATTCAGTGATGAAGGTGACGAGAATTGCCCAAACCATCACATATATAGCCGAACTTAATGTTACTTAGCAAACACATGCGACGGTCCAATGCCTCATTATTATTCAATATTCTGAATATTGTTTAATATCGCGAGTATCCAAGGATTCCTGGATCGAATGCGATTGGCTGTTGGCAATTTTTGGGTATCGTTATCCGCATAATTCCTGGTTCAATGCGAAGACCTTTTCTTATTTACCGCGATCCGTTATTAGAAGGCTGTGAATTCCTCGATATTCGCGATATCACCTTTAAGATGTTTTTTCCCGCGCCCGGGCTTGAGCAGTCCTTATCTTGGAGATTACGCATTAATACCAAAACAATCCCTATCGTCCTAACCGAATCAGTGTGAGGGAACAGACCCTTGCAACTTCATCTGAGCAAATGCTTTTAGGTGATCTACTCTCTTCTGATAGAGCCTCAAGCTGAGTCGATGTACGCTTGAAATGGTGTACTTTCCTTTCGTCAGACCAATACTATAATACGCGTGTTATATGGTTAAACTGCCCTAAATATGAGTGCGATCAGTGTGAATCCGTTTAAATACGGGCAGTGCGCATGGTAAGCGGAGCAATTAAATGCCGCGCTCAACTGTAGGTAAGATACCATGTCGCGAAAAGGATATATGTGTATAGTAGTTAATTTAGTTTCACATCTTTTATAATCAAGCACCGTAGTATGTAAGTAGCTTAGTTCCACTCTCAGTATCTGATCGCACATGGGTCATTGTTCGTATGGCTCGCTTCTGTAGTTTAGATAAATTCGTTCGGACGTGTAACCCTACGTTAGAATGCCATAATGCAGATGTGGCCAGATAAGGGATTTGCCGATCATTTCAGAACATGAAATGCTATGCTAGTGTGTATGTCTGTGAGTCCCTTTTTCTGTCTCCGAACATCACAAAACATTAGAGATAGAGACAAGGGATTAATACTCAGGTCTTCAAAATCGTTCGAAGTAGTATGCCTCAAATAAATTTGACGCAGTACCAATAGCCTTCACGCTACTGGCTTCAGACAATTTAAACTTCCGCAAAATCGATTACAAATTCGTATTTCGATCGTTACCACAATAGACCGTTCCAGATACCCCTGGCGACATGTATCGTCAAAAATAGACGTTTCGTTTTTCGGGTTTCGGGAAAATAGATTCCCACATGCGTTTACCATGCATGCGTATGCCGCTCATTCGGGTGACCGGCTTTAACATTCATCAAGTTCGCGGCTGTCAGAACAATCAAAAACGGATTTCTCGTGAGCCTGTCGTCGTCGGATCTGCTGACGTCAGTCGGGATCGTCTTGTCGGAGGTCGTGCACATCTTGTTCACGACGTCGAGTGAGGTTCGTTTTGTCTGCGTCTTGGCGGCCTGGCTGACGGGGACAAGTTTATGTATCTCCCTCTATAGTCTCCTTCTGGTGACTGTGGAGCGCTACGTGGCTATTGATCACCCAACTCTCTACATCCGGGTCTTCACTACTCGCAACGTTCGTTTCATGGTGGGCGCTGTCTGGATGTTCGTCATCGGCAATCTAACGATAGCTTTAGTACCCAATACGTGGGAACCCGGGAGTCGTTGCTATGCCCAAGCCCTTGCGCCGAGCCATGTCGTGGTTCCTATAGTAACTGTTGTTGCAATCCTGCCCTTTATCACCATCAGCGCCCTCTACAGCCGTCTGGCGGTCGTCGCCTACAGACATCGTCGTCAGATCCACGACCAGCTGGCAGCCGTTGGCCAACAGATGGCGCAGTACAACCGGGGTATCTACACACTGGGCCTCATCTTAAGCCTCCTGTATCTGTCATGGCTACCGGTAATCCTTCAGATTATCGTATATTCTACAAGTGATGCTTCTACTCCATCAATGGCGGCCTATATATTCCAAAACACGTTTGTCGGAATCCTTTTCTACCTAGGGCCATGTTTAAACCCACTGGTTTACCATTGGAGATGCGCTGAGTTCCGATCGTCTTTCAACAAACTACTTCACCCCAATAGGGTTAACTCTGATATATAAGATTCAGTGATGACGGCGACGTGGGCCTCAATGACTAACCGTTCGGCTTGCTCAGATCACAGGGAAGCCCTTCAGAAGATTGCCTGTGTCTGCTGTGGAGCGGTATGCAGGTTCAGAAACGAAACGTGATGAACTAAGATTGATCACCATGGTATATTTTGAGTATTTTGAGTATAAGTGTATAGATGTTAAGATATCGTGTTATTAGATAATAATCCCCGGAATATGCCGTCGTTACTCATTGTAATATTGTTGAAATATATGTTCCTGTTAACCACCGATGCGATATTTGTGGATTAGTTTTAACCCGCGTATTCACTCCGCGCTTTCATCAGTGGACACCCATGTCTCCCGCCTCGCCCTCTCTCTCACTCTATATATACAGACTTTCAGGTTAGTCATTATGTGGGCGTAGAATCCACGTACAAATGTACATTGCGCATCGCCCACCGAACAATGAGGGCATTCATTAGCTGTTTTAATTGGAAATGTGCCGTAGAACATGTAACGTGGAAGGTTGTAAGCATAAATATGGTTGATATTAATGTGGTGACCGTCTCCGTCGCAGGTACGTTTCGTCACGGTTATATAGTTTGGGTTTCTCATGATTAGCATTGGTCAAAAGAGGGCACGCGATAGGGAAATTGTTGTTTAAATTGTTTTCTAGCTGCAAAAGGATGGAAAAGAACCAATATCATCTACTGAGGTTTTGTATCATAGTTGGTGTAGCTTATTGTTATTTTCTAAGATGGAGGAATATTATCTACTGTGCTTTTGCTGGATTTAGACTTATGTTGCTGGTTATTATGTGTGTGCTAAAATTGCTACATTTTGAGTAATTATCGAGGAAAAAAGATCAAGTTTTACATGCTCATATCAGGCTTTATCATATCGGTTTTATGTATAGAGCATATCAATGTGTTTTCGTCCATATTGATTTGATTAACCAATGTGGCGACTAACACACAAATCCCGGTCTAGGAGAAATACTTACTAGCCATTTAATACTTAATCGGTGGCCCCATTCAATTAGGCTTTCTATAAGTTAGACAAACTTCATCACGCGCTTGTAATGGAACATCAGTGTGACGTAATATCCGTGTCAGAGACTACCAGAGACGCCGACACGCCCTGGCCGCGCTTGCTGCCGCCACGCGTCTTTATGCTTACCTGCTTACATGATTTACCAATTTGTCAACCTACCCAGATAACAGAAACGGCGGTTTCTCCATTTGACCTGATAACCGCAGATTCGCCGGGATATGTCATAGATTCGGTCATGCTGTCTCCACTGTGTACTATCGATACTTATTACGAGTTAATCGTCTTGTTAACTACTACATCAGCATTAAATCTGAGGGCCGCCCAAATCCTGTAATCTGACCGTAACCGCCCTGTGGCCGCTTCAACAATCAATCGTTGCCATAGTTTCATGGCGTAGAACAATGAAATATGACGTCGCGCACACATAAGCTTTTCGCCGGAGCACACATCTGCTGACCTGGCGTAATTCTAGATTAAAAAACCCATTAGGTTCTACAGTAAATCGGTCAATATATTTTACAAACAAGGTCTAATCGTCTTTTGAACAAAAAGAAGACATGATAGCGGTGTCATTAGCAAAGCAGTTGACAAATTCTAGCATGAACGGTTACTTGTTATGTTAATTTCTTGTGGAATTATATATGGCATGATTGCATGATTGACGTTGCAGTTATCTCTTCAGCCGTAAACAGCGAGTTGGTTTTGATGAAAAGTCACACAAACCCTGGCACACCTCAAGGATCTATCATGGGTCTGTTGTTGTTTTCAATATGTATTAATGATGACCTGAAAATGTGATGCCTCTCTTTTTGCTGATGATTACTCTATTTATCGAATCCTCAAATGCTTAGCGGACGTTGGGCCGTGAATAATTATTTGCGAACATGGCGTATTTGTTAACTGTGTAGAGTTGACCATTTACTTGAGTATGTGTATCGAGGAAACCCTATGAAATAAATGTTGTTTACAAAAAACACAAGCAAATGTGATATATCTCTTACGTGGCAGCCATTGCCTCAGTGCGAGCGGTGTAGGTACCAGGGGCCGTATCCATCAACGCTACAACGCTAAACAAATCTTTAAAACCAAAATACTATTATTCTTTATTTCATCCAGGCCCAGAACAGACAATATACAATAAACGAGCAGCACATCCCAAAGACAACATACGGTACACCAAAAATATACACGATATAGTTATTTTAACATAAATAAACATACGGGACCTCTTATCAAATAGTGGGGAATTGTTTTAAAGCTCTTCCCATTTTAACATACATTTGGCTCTGCTGCCCACAAAGCTTTCTTTGGCTTATAAAATATTCTTTAGAGTATAATTGTTTCAACATACAAAAAGTGAGTTTGCCTGTAATGTATCTCCCAAGCATCGTTTCTTATCAATATATTTGTAAAAGGTAAAGGAAATTTGATCGATCAATTGATATTTGGCATCTCTGACGCCTAACTTTTTTTTTCATCGATAAATAGTCTGTAATATCTAAAAAGGAGCATAAACGATCTTCCCCTCGCTGCCAAAGCATTCCGGTTTCCTCACATGTCCAAAATAAATGTTCTATTGCATCCGTTTCAGTTTTAAATAATAGTTTTAAATAATTATATCCCATAAAAAGGAATGCAGCATTTTATATTGAAACTATATAAATTATATTTCCTATTCGATGTCGTTTTAAATGTTTTAATATAAATTTCACTCTAGTTAACATTTAAAGGCTCTAATTTTAATATGCTATGCCATCTCAAATGTATCTGTTTCGTTAGCGAGCTACTTTCTGTCTGAATCGCATCGACATAAATACAAGTTGCTAATATAAAAAAACATTTGATGGATCCATTTTAATCCTCCGGATTTTATTACGAATCTTTTCCAGTGACCAATATTGATGTACTACTCTGTCTAGTTAGAGGTAGTCAAAATGTGTATAGTAATATATCCTTTACGATGAGATCATTAATTAGTACACATTTATTTTGTATCAATCTTTCCGTATTTGGTAAAGCCAATAAGGGGCCAGAAAAGGGAACGCAGCATGTAGGTTCAGATCCAGATGTCCCGGTAGCCATTTTGAGAGTCGCAACGATAGAAAAAAGGTTTTGCGATTTGCCGTCCGCATCGTGAGGTTTAGCACGCATATATGTACGCACTCACTTCGTAGCGTTATTGTGTCTTGTGCTGTGCTGGGCGGCGAGCGACTTCACATGTCTCGGCCGGTTTCTACGGGCTCATCAGTCTCAGCAGAATAATTTAGACGGACTTGGCTTACACCTTTACACTGGCTGCAGAACAGTCAGAAGGCCCACATCTTGACGATGCATGGCGTTGTGGAGCTGGCTCCATTGTCTAAGGGATATTGCCTTCCTTCGGGTTCTACAACCGGACGTCATTCTCCAGGAACGCGTGCAATTTAACATTTTAATCCAATCAGCGTAGCATCTGATCCATTGATGCGTCTAATCCCGTTGAGCACGATTAATTGGCAGCAGTCTAATTTCACGCTACCGTCAGTAAAAGCAACTAACTGCAACAAAACTATTGAAACGAATTTGATGTTTCTGAATATTTAAGACATGTTTCTGATAACCAATGCAGACGAAAAGGACTTGTATCGATAGGAGTTACCGGGATTGTAGTTGTTGTCAAGTGCAAGGGGATGGGCGATAATGAGGGCCGGTACCGTTTAGCAACAGTTTTGACAAGCATTTCCATATTTCAGCATGATAACAACATCGATAGCAGTCTAGATACTTACCTGGTTATATTCACTCGTGTATACCGATGTATTATGTGAAATGTAACCTCATTAGGAGGCTCTAAATTTATAATATCACGGAGCTCAAGCACATTTGCAAAATTTGCTTGAGCCAGAAAATTGCTTGAGTCGTCACGTGACCTGGTCGCGCTCCTATAAATAGCCCTGCGGAACCGGTGCCAGGGTCAGAGTGATAACGATCTCTGATGAAGCCAACTGGGACTAGCAGCGGTGAGTGCCGAGAACTAGACATGATAATGATTGTCCAACTGAGGAACACTAAGCTTGAGTCGGGAATACATCGGACTTCTTTAGAATCTAACGGCAGAGGAATACTCAGCATAATCGGGATTTAGGCGGGAAACGAGCCCTCAACGTTTTGACCGTCACTATGTGTATTTAAGCTTCAATAAATGGCCAATGCTAAAGAAGAACGCTCTCCTCAATTCTTATCCCGAGCGATTCCGTACGCTACACACCCATACATCTCGTTCAGTAACAACGCCCGACCGAATCGAAACACAACTCAAACACAACTCAAACGCGGGATTTTTCAGTTAAACCTAAAGAATACAAGGCCGCTTGGGCGTTACATTATATATATATATAGGTTTACGTGTTACGGATGTTCCCAATGCTGATCTGCCCCCTTTTAATTCGACATAATTTTTGAGACACTGACACGACTATTTTGCAACTGCTTGCGCCATCAACCCTTCGAATCATGTCCAAGCGATCCATAAAACAAAGTGAAATTGATTAACTTCTTCAATAACAAAGTTTGCAAACACAAGTTGCATGTCACCAAAATAAAAATTGCGAGCCCATTTAATAATAATGCCGTTCTTAACGCTGCTATATTAACTGTAACAGTTGTCATAACCTTATAGCTGTTGTATCAGCTCAAGTAGATCAGTTTATATTCTTAAAGCTGCTTATGCATGTAACTTACTGAAATACCTTATCCATCTATAGAAATGATGTTTTTTTATAAAAACAATTGTAATTAAATCTGATTGATGGCTTAGTTGTTTAGCGTTAATATTTCATATTTGGGATTATAATTATATGCAGAGAAATACAAGAATAAGTAGTTACTTTGCCTACAATTTTTGATATTATTTTATGATAATTATATATATTACATATAGGTTGATGAGATATTTTTAAATCAAGTTTAAAGCTGGTCATAGATTTATAGCAACCTATAGTATGCTTTATGATATCTATGCACCAGGTATATGTTCGTAACAAAGCTACATTCTTTCACAGAAAGTGCCCCAATCTGGCCAAACATTTTTTGTTGACAACATGTCCATAAATAGTTCTTTCTCTGGGCATGATTGTACATATGCTAAGCCTAATATTAATTCTAAACAACAAGCTATCCTAATTCAATTGATATTTTTTAACAAGTTATAAGCAAGATTCGAATCATTTGCATAGAAAGGTCAAGCAGTGCTTTAAGAGCTGGCAACTTAGGCCATGCCTATTCATAGATCCAATGCTATTGTAACAGTTACCCCTAAATTAAAAGTCATGCACAATAATGTATATATCACTTATAGAACGAGCCTAACTTAACAGACAACCGCTGCCACTGCTTTAATGAAACTTGATAATCTTATTTGGGTGACCATGAGGACGGTTGTTTAATGTGGGCCCCCATAGGCGTTTTCCGAGGGGAATAAAAATAGTGCCGTGATACTGCGATTTCATCATACCTGTCCGTGTCTTATCTGCCTAGTGGGGGGTGGGGGTCTCAACCTTCTTGGAATTTGCGGGCAACTGGAAAAGCTGGTGCAATTCTCCGGTTTAGCTGCCCGCTACAGGTTCCCTCTCAGCTAACACGACACCACCGGGTCAGTGCCGGGCCAGTGCCGCATAGCCGGTGCCCCCGACGCCGGCCCTGTGATGGCATCCACTGGGGCCGATTGCACCAAGCGGTCGTAAAAGGTGGTCGCCAATCTGAAACGCCGGACGTACAAACGCCGGACGTATCACCGCCCTGCCTGCGCCCGTCAGCTAACGTAGGTTGCACCAACCACAATTTAGGCGGTCGCTCGTACGTCCTTGCTTACGTCCGCCAGCCGAAAGTGTCGGGTTTTCCACGTTGGGATGTGTCATGTCTGTCATCACATTCAGTCCGTGTCGTTCGCCGGGGGAGGTTCCCACGCAGGAGACGGTTCCACACCGGTGCAAACTCATTTATTAAAGTCAAAGAACTACCGTTGCCAGAGTGATATGTTGCTTTCTCTGTACTGTAGAGTAATAAAAAAGTAAAGATTGGATGAGCACTCGCTGCCAGGCGGCGTTTGCTGGTCAGAGAGGCATGTACCAGGGCTACTCCCGCCCCACCCACTGTGTGCTTCTTGACACAGCTGCCCCCCGTCACTTTCACAACCTCCAGTCACTATTATCCCTCCCTCACACATCACACCCTCACCACTTCACCCCCACAGGCTCCCTGTGCATGGCTGAGCTGGGTACGATGATCCCGCAGTCTCACAAAAGATTCCGATTCTCCCATGATACCGACATTATCACGAAGTATCACTCAGTGTATTTGGATGGTCGAATTGAGGCTTTTCTGGCCAGTGTGCTAGATTTCCTATGCGAAACCTTCATTGAACTGAAAACCTTCATATGCATTTGAATTAACTTGTGTTTACATGTACATTATAGGGCACTAAACTATACTTTGGCTATTTTCTTTCTCTGTGAGTTACATTTGTATTGTTTTTGTTTTCGGAAACGTATCTGTAGACCACATACTCTCATTACAATCACACTTATGGCCGGTATAAACATTCGCCTTAAATGTAACATTCATGCATTAGTTGTAACATTCCACCGCGAGTAAATTACATGAATGACTGACGCAGTTCTGTCCCCGGCAGACCTTGGCTCAGAGCGTGATCCCCGCCACCTGATGTATCATGCCGGTATTCGTGGCCATGTCCACATTCGGAATGGCCAACGGAATTCTCTTGAGGCCAAGCAAGGAAGAACCCACGGACCTCCTATATTCACCACTCGCGTCTGTCAACACATAAAACGGGTCCCCACGGGATGGGTATGCCAACAGTGGCCGCTCTACCATCGCCGTCTTCAAAGCATAGAACGCCTGCTGACCTATGAGCAGTGCTGCCACAGTGGCACAGACGAGCATATACCGACAATAATAGTTTACAAACCTCAAGAACAAACGATTACTACGAGTTGATGGTCGTGTTAACTAGTAAAATAGCGTTACATAAGAAGGCCGGTAAAATACTGTAATCTGACCCGAACCTCCCTTTGCCCCAATAGACGACCGTTTATATAGTTATATAGTTACATGACGCAGAACAATGCAACTTTTCGTCACGCTCAAAATAATTGTGGTTATTGATCTAAATGGCCCGCCTTTCCGCCAAGGCAGCAATTGGAAGGTCTTATAGACGAACGTTTGCATCGCACATGCGAGTCAATACACACTCCAAATGTTCCAGGGCACGGTCGAAAATGTGTCCGTAGAAAACGACGTCGTCTAAATAGATTAGACACATATGTTCCAGGTCAGCCCGTGGAGCACTAACTCCATTAGGCGCTCAAAGTCGCCAGTGCGTTACATAACCCGAAGGGCAATACGCCCCGGTTATACAAACCTTGTCGAGTAACGAAGGCTGTTGCGTCGCGATCTTCTGGCGAAACAGGAAGCTGATGATATATGCTGCCCAGCGTGCTTAAGAACTTCGATCCCCGTAGGGTATCCAGGGTATCGTCGATTCGTGGCAAGGGATAGGCGTCACGAAGGGTGACGCCGTTCAATTTCCGGTAATCCACGCAGAGTCGCTTGGTTCCTTCTTTCTTTGTGACTAGGACTACGAGGCTGGCCCAAGCGCTGGTGCTCGGTTCAATCAGGCCTCTATCTGTCATCCTCTGGATTTCTTCACACTTGATCTCTTGTTTAGCAATAGGTAATCGTCCTGAGGGCTGTCGAATTGGCCTTGAGGAGCCAGTGTTGCGTGACTTGAGTTTGCTGTGTGGGTCATAGAGGAAATACGTCGAGCCCATGATCACGAGTGCCTGTGCCGTACCCGAGCATAGCCTCGTCAAGAAAAGGGCTACCAGGAGCGTTGTCGGGACGTTCTATTTAAACGCGGTGACTGGGTCTGGCGAGCCTACCCCAAGCTGCAACCAGGAAAAATTCACAAGAAGAATGTCGGTCCATGGCTAGGGTGGATAAAGTGAGCGACATACATGATCGCATACAACGGGATGAAAAAGACAACCCCACAGTAGTCCACGTGGACTCTTTAGGGCCCTGCTATCCAGACTTTGAAGAGCGCCTCACTCCCTGGATTAACGTGGACACCATCGGATCGCGTGACGCGACCATACAGACTTGTTTATTTCGGGACAATCCGGTTGGTGATGAATCCGTCACGCCCAACACCGTTATGGACGTTACAGTCACTGATAACGGATCGCAGCCGATGCGGGATGACGTGGCAACCCCGACCGATCCGTCAGTCTCCCGAACAACTGGCTGATGACGTGACCGTGACGCCCCCTAGGCAGAGCCGGCGGAACCGTAAACCCCCTCCCCGCTATACCCGGGATGCAAATGCGACCACTCTGTCGCCCCCCGTTCATTGAGATCAATTACATGCAACCAAAACCTGTCGAATTTCCATACACTCTATTTGACTATATGAGAATGTAGTTCTTTATTAAATGTCATCTTGACGTGTGCGATGCAAGAATGTAAACGGGAAAACTTTTCTCGGTGATTTGACGTTTAGGTTGTGAACGCGGACGATTGTTGTTTATGCATAGCCATATAGAAAGTTTATAATTGCATGCCCGTCCCAACGTATAACACAAGGCGTGATATAAAGGGAACGGGCCCTGGTCAACCCCATATATGTCACAGCGGGTTAGTCTACGCGCAGAGTCATTTCGTGTATTCCTACATTCACCGAGATCAAATATAGCTCGGTATTGTAAAGGGACCCTGGCTCTGCACACTGGTTGCACCCTAATATAACCGGTTTACTGGTATTATTTCGTTTATTTCGTTTCTAACGATAACACCCTGAAAAACAGGATATACATAATAATAATGACCATATTTAGTGATACGTACACGATAAATCACGTTATAAATATAATTTATAGTTAAAACGCAAGGCTATTCCATACCATATTCAATTGACTAAAACCAGCACAACGCGATATGTGAAAAAAACAATACGTAGGTTTATATATACACTGTGTGAAGAACAATTACTTATACAACAATAAAGCGCTTTCCCTATTGTCTATTTTATATAAGATAATAACTATTAAACGCATGTTATATACGAGTGACTATCGCCAATGTTGATATAGGCCGACTGAGGCAGTGAGAGTCCCATAAACAGATTAAAGTAGGCTAGGCTAATAGCCGGGGGCATCACTATACTACATCCTTTATGGAGAGGTATTTACTATATATCCATAATATACAATTAATCTGTTTACATATTACAATTACTTTAATATTTACCCTAGTCCTCTCCTAGTCCCAGCGCAATTACCAAGCCTTAAATTGGTAGTCTTAAGCCATCCAGTATACAGGTATCTACAATAAGGACCCTTATTCTTATGAATAGACTTATTATCATAATGCTCATTCCCATAATCATAACGTATGGAGTCTTATACTCCAAACGGATCTAAAGTTCAGACTTACGATCAGCAAGTATGGTTGTGACACATGAACAGGTGTCATATTTTTACCGGTTAGTCGATTGGCTTTGCACTATATGTGAGAAAAACAATACTTCTGATAATTAATATATTACGATAGAATAAACATACTTAGGCTTATATTGGTTTTAAACAGAATATCAAAATGCCTATGTACAAAATGCTCTTTATAATGAGAGTAAATAATATAACCTTGCCTTAAACGGTCTAAAACTGGAATTCGCGATTAAGTACAAAGGTAGGTAGAGATGCATAGTGTAACCTGATGAACAATGCAACTTTTTATAATTATAACTAAAGTCAAACCTGAAAAAGCACAAAAAGTCGAATCGTATCAAACTTCACATGATATTAAGCACTATTAGCAGATATGCAACAAAACTATACCATAGAAAAGTCCTCAGAACTAATACAATATAGACACAATATAGACACAATATAGACACTTAATTTTACGTTTTTAGTCAAGACCCGGAATTGTCCGCACTGGACGACCACAAATATGCAAGTGCACAGTACATATACAATAGACCTATCCACACTCCGACACCCAGCTCCGGCCATGCTGGTCCTTTCCCCTTTGCCTCAGTGGGAAATTGGCGATCATAGCTGATGGTAGGTACAAGTGGGAAGTACTCATCTGTGAAAGTGACAACAAAGTGGCTTGCTGCTTTGTTTGTCCGACTTGTTTGTCCGACGTACCTTGCGGAAGACATATTTTCACCACATGATTGGATAAAAACACCAATGACGTTAGTGTATGACTGACAGCCTGGATAGGTGTATTGTGTATGTAGACAATCGGGGACGATCTGGCTTAAGTGGGGGGAGGGGGAGGGGGAGTTTGTAGTATGTGGGGTTTGTGTTATGGGTGTATGGTTGTCGGAATTTATATTGTGTGATCCGTTCAAATGAGGTGAGCTAATTTGAGCTCACCGTCGCTTTCGCTTGTTGAGCTGTTTGCTGCCGGCTGTTTTTACAGTGCTGGGTCAGTGTGCACTCTGAGACAGTCTGGCAGTCGGATGGCAAGAGAGAGAGAGAGAGAGCGGACAAATATACACTACATATACGTAAGTGAATTGCACACCTCCATATTTAAGTGAATTGGACAGGCGTTTAACTGAAAAAAGAATGATTACACTCAGAGGATAGAAGATTCGGATTGAGCATAGCTTGTGGAAACATCGAGACTGGGAATGAAGAGACACAATGAACTTGTTTGCCGGAAGCATGATATTTCGGAAACTATTAAACGAAGCTAATTTTGTCGAGCGCTCAGCAAAATTGTGCGAGGTGGGGGAATTTGCCGCTTCCGCCCTGTAGCGCCATCTGTTCACATATTTGACGCTTGTCACTTTGAATGGCTGCGATAATGTTACAAATGAAATGCGGAATATCGGCGGTATTGTGGACATCAACAGTTCTTCAAAGAAACAAACTATACGTAAATAGATAGCTTAAGGTATGTAGAATTTAAATATAATAAGGATTGGACGTGGTATTCACCCACAAAGTGACACTAGGCAGGTTAAAGTAGAGGGGTTTCAAAACGCTGAGATTGCAGGCTGCACTTCAGGCCAATTCTTGAAATGACGGGTCAAAACCACCAAACATACCCAATATCTCGCAAATTAACACTGATCGAACTTATTATTTTTATGCTTATGCACAGGTTTGTGGGTCGCTGAATTAAAAAGATATATTACTGTGTTTCTAGGAACAACGCATCCATGTTCCAAGAGGGCGGACACGGCCAGCAAAAATACTCAATATCTTGAAAACTAAAAAAAAAAAAAAAAATGTTAATGCTTAAGGTTTTCGGGGTCGCTGAGTAAAACAAAAATCGTGATGGACTAGCCAGGAGCGACGCATCCACCATTTCCAAGATGGCGAAACGATTATTTAGAGACCTTTTCAGGGTTGCTGAATTCGAAAAAATACCAATATAATTGAGTATCGAGGAGCAACGCATCAGCCATTTTCCAAGATGGCGGATAAGGCCTGCAACAATACATAATATCTCCAAAATTTTGGTTGGTTGGTTATTCAGGACGCTTTAACCACTTTTGGTCATATCGTGTCAATGGGAGAAAGAAGGGAGAGTGGAGCCATGTCTCCGGGGGTAACCCCCTACTCTTTACGAAGAAAGACATGGGATCTTTATCCTGCGACCGTAAAGACATGGCAGACACAGCAGGGCTCGATCCATCGATCCACGTGCCGTTAGGCTCTCAGGTGACCAGAGCACTCAACGCGAGCGCTCTAACCCACTGAGCTACCTGACCGGCCCCTTCCAAAACTATGAGGGATCACTCTGTTTAAGTCTATGTATAGGTGTCAAAGAATTCACAAAGTTATCGCTCAGTGTCCTTGAGCAAGGCGCTATCGTTTTGCCATAATGGTGGCTATTTCACCAGAAACACACCATATCTGGAAATCTAAGAGGTGTAGGAGCGTCTTTGTGAGGACATCCATATGTATCGCGGTCGAAGACATAAACGCATCAAAGATCTCGAGATCTTGAATCCTTTCAATAAAATTGTGTGTCCAGGATACGCAACAACACTTTTCGACCCCCAAACCTATGTATAGGTATCCGACATGTTTACGTATCAGTGCTAGCTTCGTCCGCCATCTTGGAAAATGCCGGATGCGTGTGTCCTGACTACGCATTAATGACTTTTTGAAGTATTCGACCCCAAAAAACCTATGTGTAGGTATCAACTTAATGCCTCTTAGAATAGGAGATATTGAGCATTTTTACTGTCCTTGTCTGCCTTGGATACTTTGACAGGAAAACCTATTTTGTATCGACAAATAATGTTCTGTCCCCATTGCTTGTGCCTCATGTTAGACACTTGCATGTGCCTACTTTTTTTAACGAATGAAAAAGCAGTAATATGACCTTCAACTTACGACGTCATAAAACGCGGCTGTCCAAACACTTTCGTCCGCTCTACTGTTGTAGACTACCGTCTTGGGCTGTTATTAAACGAGATACACTTTCAAGTAAGTTAAAATCACAAGTGTATGGTGTAATTGAGTATATAAATGCATATTTCGTGGCCGCACAAATGCTTTACGAAAGCGAGGCGGCAGATATATTGAGTGCACTGACTACAATAAGACACATCAATTGCATGCAGTCCTTCTCCGCTGTCAGTCTGTGACCCCGTGCAGTCCTTCTCTGCTATCAGTCGGTGACCGCGTGCAGTCCTTCTCCGCTATCAGTCGGTGACCGCGTGCAGTCCAACGCTATTAGTAGGTGACCGCGTGCAGTCCTTCTCCGCTATCAGTCGGTGACCGCGTGCAGTCCTCCGCTATTAGTTGGTGACCGCGTGCAGTCCTTCTCCGTTATCAGTCGGTGACCGCGTGCAGTCCTCCGCTATCAGTCGGTGACCGCGTGCAGTCCTTCTCTGCTATCAGTCGGTGACCGCGTGCAGTCCTCCGCTATCAGTCGGTGACCGCGTGCAGTCCTTCTCCGCTATCAGTCGGTGACCGCGTGCAGTCCTCCGCT
Organism: Arenicola marina; assembly: GCA_964019135.1. Classification (NCBI taxonomy): domain Eukaryota; kingdom Metazoa; phylum Annelida; class Polychaeta; family Arenicolidae; genus Arenicola; species Arenicola marina. The sequence continues at coordinate 14,869,682 of OZ025257.1, forward strand.
ATCAGTCGGTGACCGCGTGCAGTCCTTCTCCGCTATCAGTCGGTGACCGCGTGCAGTCCTTCCTCGCTATCAGTCTGTGACCGCGTGCAGTCCTTCTCCGCTATCAGTCGGTGACCGCGTGCAGTCCTTCCTCGCTATCAGTCGGTGACCGCGTGCAGTCCTTCTCCGTTATCAGTCGGTGACCGCGTGCAGTCCTCCGCTATCAGTCGGTGACCGCGTGCAGTCCTTCTCCGCTATCAGTCGGTGACCGCGTGCAGTCCTCCGCTATCAGTCGGTGACCGCGTGCAGTTCTTCTCCGCTATCAGTCGGTGACCGCGTGCAGTCCTCCGCTATTAGTCGGTGACCGCGTGCAGTCCTTCTCCGTTATCAGTCGGTGACCGCGTGCAGTCCTCCGCTGTCAGTCGGTGACCGCGTGCAGTCCTTCTCCGCTATCAGTCGGTGACCGCGTGCAGTCCTCCGCTATCAGTCGGTGACCGCGTGCAGTTCTTCTCCGCTATCAGTCGGTGACCGCGTGCAGTCCTCCGCTATCAGTCGGTGACCGCGTGCAGTCCTTCTCCGCTATCAGTCGGTGACCGCGTGCAGTCCTTTTCCGCTATCAGTCGGTGACCGCGTGCAGTCCTTCTCCGCTATCAGTCGGTGACCGCGTGCAGTCCTTCTCCGCTATCAGTCGGTGACCGCGTGCAGTCCTTCTCCGCTATCAGTAGGTGACCGCGTGCAGTCCTTCTCCGCTATCAGTCGGTGACCGCATGCAGTCCTTTTCCGCTATCAATCGGTGACCGCGTGCAGTCCTCCGCTATCAGTCGGTGACCGCGTGCAGTCCTTCTCCGCTATCAGTCGGTGACCGCGTGCAGTCCTTCTCCGCTATCAGTCGGTGACCGCGTGCAGTCCTTCTCCGCTATCAGTCGGTGACCGCGTGCAGTCCTTCTCCGCTATCAGTAGGTGACCGCGTGCAGTCCTTCTCCGCTATCAGTCGGTGACCGCATGCAGTCCTTTTCCGCTATCAATCGGTGACCGCGTGCAGTCCTCCGCTATCAGTCGGTGACCGCGTGCAGTCCTTCTCCGCTATCAGTCGGTGACCGCGTGCAGTCCTTTTCCGCTATCAGTCGGTGACCGCGTGCAGTTCTTCTCCGCTATCAGTCGGTGACCGCGTGCAGTCCTTTTCCGCTATCAGTCGGTGACCGCGTGCAGTTCTTCTCCGCTATCAGTCGGTGACCGCGTGCAGTCCTTTTCCGCTATTAGTCGGTGACCGCGTGCAGTCCTCCTCCGCTATCAGTCGGTGACCGCGTGCAGTCCTTCTCCGTTATCAGTCGGGGACCGCGTGCAGTTCTTCTCCGCTATCAGTAGGTGACCGCGTGCAGTCCTCCTCCGTTATCAGTCGGTGACCGCGTGCAGTTCTTCTCCGCTATCAGTCGGTGACCGCGTGCAGTCCTCCGCTATTAGTCGGTGACCGCGTGCAGTCCTTCTCCGTTATCAGTCGGTGACCGCGTGCAGTCCTCCGCTGTCAGTCGGTGACCGCGTGCAGTCCTTCTCCGCTATCAGTCGGTGACCGCGTGCAGTCCTCCGCTATCAGTCGGTGACCGCGTGCAGTTCTTCTCCGCTATCAGTCGGTGACCGCGTGCAGTCCTCCGCTATCAGTCGGTGACCGCGTGCAGTCCTTCTCCGCTATCAGTCGGTGACCGCGTGCAGTCCTTTTCCGCTATCAGTCGGTGACCGTGTGCAGTCCTTCTCCGCTATCAGTCGGTGACCGCGTGCAGTCCTTCTCCGCTATCAATCGGTGACCGCGTGCAGTCCTTCTCCGCTATCAGTAGGTGACCGCGTGCAGTCCTTCTCCGCTATCAGTCGGTGACCGCATGCAGTCCTTTTCCGCTATCAATCGGTGACCGCGTGCAGTCCTCCGCTATCAGTCGGTGACCGCGTGCAGTCCTTCTCCGCTATCAGTCGGTGACCGCGTGCAGTCCTTCTCTGCTATCAGTCGGTGACCGCGTGCAGTCCTTTTCCGCTATTAGTCGGTGACCGCGTGCAGTCCTTCTCCGCTATCAGTCGGTGACCGCGTGCAGTCCTTTTCCGCTATTAGTCGGTGACCGCGTGCAGTTCTTCTCCGCTATCAGTCGGTGACCGCGTGCAGTCCTTTTCCGCTATCAGTCGGTGACCGCGTGCAGTTCTTCTCCGCTATCAGTCGGTGACCGCGTGCAGTCCTTTTCCGCTATTAGTCGGTGACCGCGTGCAGTCCTCCTCCGCTATCAGTCGGTGACCGCGTGCAGTCCTTCTCCGTTATCAGTCGGGGACCGCGTGCAGTTCTTCTCCGCTATCAGTAGGTGACCGCGTGCAGTCCTCCTCCGTTATCAGTCGGTGAGCGCGTGCAGTCCTTCTCCGCTATCAGTCGGTGACCGCGTGCAGTCCTTCTCCGCTATCAGTCGGTGACCGCGTGCAGTCCTTTTCCGCTATTAGTCGGTGACCGCGTGCAGTCCTTCTCCGCTATCAGTAGGTGACCGCGTGCAGTCCTTCTCCGCTATCAGTCTGTGACCCCGTGCAGTCCTTCCCCGTTATCAGTCGGGGACCGCGTGCAGTCCTTCTCCGTTATCAGTCGGTGACCGCGTGCAGTCCTTCTCCGCTATCAGTAGGTGACCGCGTGCAGTCCTTCTCCGCTATCAGTCTGTGACCCCGTGCAGTCCTTCTCCGTTATCAGTCGGGGACCGCGTGCAGTCCTTCTCCGTTATCAGTCGGTGACCGCGTGCAGTCCTCCTCCGCTATCAGTAGGTGACCGCGTGCAGTCCTTCTCCGCTATCAGTCTGTGACCCCGTGCAGTCCTTCTCCGTTATCAGTCGGGGACCGCGTGCAGTCCTTCTCCGTTATCAGTCGGTGACCGCGTGCAGTCCTCCTCCGCTATCAGTAGGTGACCGCGTGCAGTCCTCCTCCGCTATCAGTAGGTGACCGCGCGTAGTCCTTCTCCGCCATCAGTCTGTGACCCCGTGCAGTCCTTCTCCGCTATCAGTCTGTGACCCCGTGCAGTCCTTCTCCGCTATCAGTCGGTGACCGCGTGCAGTCCTCCTCCGCTATCAGTAGGTGACCGCGCGTAGTCCTCCTCCGCTATCAGTAGGTGACCGCGCGTAGTCCTTCTCCGCCATCAGTCTGTGACCCCGTGCAGTCCTTCTCCGTTATCAGTCGGGGACCGCGTGCAGTCCTCCTCCGCTATCAGTCGGTGACCGCGTGCAGTCCTCCTCCGCTATCAGTAGGTGACCGCGCGTAGTCCTTCTCCGCCATCAGTCTGTGACCCCGTGCAGTCCTTCTCCGCTATCAGTCTGTGACCCCGTGCAGTCTTTCTCCAACAAAATGGTCTGCCCGTACTCAGTGATGTGACGTCACAGATGATGCTCGGCGTGCGTCGTCTCAATGTGCTGAAGCAGGTTTTCGGCATGGTGCATCGATCACCAGTGGATATATTAATATAAAAATAGCGCGGGCTAGCTGGGCGTCAGGCAATTTTATTAACCCGACATCAATCTGCAGCAGTCCGCTATTTTCATTATCCACTAATGAAGGGCTGTTACGAAAACGTTTCACCCTAGACTATTACTTACATGCGCATATTTCTCTGTCGTGTCATCTTTGCATAAAACATACTGGATTGTTAAAATATAGGTCAATCGTGATCTCAACCTGCATAACATGATGCTCTATCCGCTTTATGTATATTGGTTATTAACATAAAAGATTATTCACAATATAGGTAATGGTCTGAGGACTACCTTGCCCCAATTCTGGGATGGTAAACGATGGCAGACGATGGTAAACGGCCTAAAATACCTTCTCTTTTAGCATTAAAATGGCGGCTTATCATTCACTCATGTTGCTAGTTCAATAAAGGTGTTAAATTCTGCTTTGGTCAGTAGAATGCATATGTCAAGTAAAGCTTGACGCTGGTTAAAACTTACTAGATATATAGAGCATTTGTCCTTGCAGACCTACTTAAGACATATTATGACTATGGAAAATATACTGCATGTCTGCAGTATTTGTATTAACGGCATATAAACGATTCCTCATTCAAAGAAGCAAAAATAAGAGATTGATACAAAGTAAAGGTGTACTGATTCATCTTCTTGTTAAGGATAAATTTATCTCCTATGACTATTTTAAATTAAAAAATCATTCTAACATTAACTATTTTGACTTCCTCTATCTAGGGAGAGTAGTACAACAATATTGGTCACTAGAAAAGATTCGTAATATTATCCGGCGTATAACAATGGATTCATCAAATGGTTTTTATATTAGCAACTTGCAATTATATTAATGCGATTCTGACAGAAAATGGTTCGCTAGCAAAAAATAGAAATGAAATAGTAGATTAAAATTAGAGCTTTTAAACCTTAAGTAGACGGACATTTATATTAGAACATTTAAAACGACGTCGGATAGAAAATATAATCTATATAGTTTCAATATAAAATGCTGCAGCTAATATTGTCCACAAATCACCAACTCTTTCTATGGGATATAACTGAGACGGATCTTTGCCCGCTGTTTAATAAAACTGAAACGGAAGAAATAAAACTTTTATTTTGGTCATGTGAGGAAATCCTCGTCCTCTTGAAGGGAAGAGCTTTGAAAAAAAATCCCCACTATTTGATAGGAGGTGCTGTATGTTTATTTATGTCTAAATAACTATATCGTATATATTTTTGGTGTACCGTGTGATGTTTTTGGATTGTGATGCTCGTTTATTGTGTATTGTCTGTTCTGGGCCTTGATGAAATAAAGAATAATAGTGTTTTGGTTTTAAAGATTTGTTTAGCGTTGTAGCGTTGATGGATACGGTCCCTGGTACCTACAGCGCTCGCACTGAGGCAATGGCTGCCACGTAATTGATCTATCACAATTGAGTGTGTTTTTTGTAAACTACATTTATTTCATAAGTTTTCCTCGGGACACATACTCATGTAAATGGTCAACTCTACACAATTACCAAATACACCATGTTCGCAAATAATTATTCACGGCCTAACGTACGCTAAGGATTTGAGGAATCGATAAATAGAGTAATCATCAGCAAAAAGATATCGAGGCATCACATTTCAGGTCATCATTAATACATATTGAAAACAACAACAGGCCCATGATAGATCCTTGAGGTACGCCAGGGTTTGTGTGACTTTCCATCAAAAACAACTCGCTCTTTACGGCTGAAGAGATAACTGCAACGTCAATCGTGCAATCATGCAATCTATAATTCCAAAAGAAATTAACCTAACAAGTAACCGTTCAGGCTAGACTTTGTCAACTGCTATGCCAATGACACCACTAACATGTCTTCTTTATGTTCCAAAGACGAGTAGACTTTGTTTGTAGATATATCAACTGATTCACTGTGGAATCTAATGGGTTTTTAATCCAGAATTACGCCAGCTCAGCAGATTTTTGCTCCGGCGAAAGGTATATATAAATGGATTGGATTGGTCTGGTTTTGGTAGTTTTAATGCCGGATTAACGGGGTGGTCGCATTAGCGGGGTTCAGGCTAATGTTAAAGTATATACAGATATTCGGGACAGGGAAAAAGTGGTCTTAATGGCCGAGTGGTCATATTACCGGGGTGGTCTTAAAGCGGGGTCCCCCTGTATATCATCAAAGGGTATTCGCTCCCTTGCTCTACTAACGCGGGACAAAACGCTTGTCTCCTTTCTTATGAACAGAAACAGTATTAGCCTTCTTCCACTGGGCCGGGAAGTATCCCACACAGACCGGCATATTAAATAAGTCTGACAATGGTTTGGCCATAACTCCTGTCGTTTGTGTTAGATGACATTTGCCTACATGTCATACACCTTGGTCATTTAAATAGCCCGCCTTTATTTTCATTATCCGTCCTCGGCCTCGCGGCCTCGGGCTGATAATAAATATTGGCGGGCTTCTACATCTTGATGTCCGACCACTAAAATCGCTTAACGCCTCGCTAAATCGCGCTATTGTTATATTTTTTATGCGCAAAGTCATATTTCATTGTTCTACCCCATGAGTGTGTTCGACGCCACATTGGCTAATCAAATCAATATGGACCAAGACACATTGTTATGCTATATACATAAAACCGATGCCTGATATAAGCATGCAAAACTTGATTATTTTTCTCGATAATTACGCATCTTAGAAAATAACAATAAGCTACACCAACTATGATACCAAATCTCAGTAGATTATATTATCATTTTGCAGCAAGAAAACAATTTAAATAACAAAGTCCCTATCGCTACCCTCTTTTGACCAATGCTAATTATGAGGATTCCGAACTATATAACCCTTACGATACGTACCTGGGACGGAAACGGTCACCACATTAACATCAACCATATTTATGCTTACAACCTTCCACGTTACATGTTCCACGGCACATTTCCAATTAAAACAGCTAATAAATGCCCTCATTGTTCGGTGGGAGATGCGAAATATACATTTGTACGTGGATACTACGCACACATAATGACTAACCTGATAGTCTGTATATATAGAGTGAGAGAGAGGGCGAGGCGGGAGACATGGGTGTCCACTGATGCAAGCGCGGAGTGAATACACGAGTTAAAACTAATCCACAAATATCACATCGGTGGTTAACAGGAACATATATTTCAACAATATTACAATGAGTAACGACGGCATATTCCGGGGATTATTATCTAATAACACGATATCTTAACATCTATAAACTTATACTCAAAATACTCAAAATATACCATGGTGCTCAATCTTAGTTCATAACGTTTCGTTTCTGAACCTGCATACCGCTCCACAGCAGACACAGGCAATCTTCTGAAGGGCTTCCCTGTGATCTGAGCAAGCCGAGCGGTTAGTCATTGAGACCCACGTCGCCGCCATCACTGAATCTTATATATCAGGGTTAACCCTATTGGGATGAAGTAGTTTGTTGAAAGACGATCGGAACTCAGCGCATCTCCAATGGTAAACCAGTGGGTTCAAACATGGCCCTATGTAGAAAAGGATTCCGACAAACGTGTTTTGGAATATGGAGGCCGCCATTGATGGAGTAGAAGCATCACTTATAGAATATACGATAATCTGAAGGAGTAACGGTAGCCATGACAGATACAGGAGGCTTAAGATGATGCCCAGTGTGTAGATACCCCGGTTGTACTGCGCCATCTGTTGGCCAACGGCTGCCAGCTGGTCGTGGATCTGCCGACGATGTCTATAGGCGACGACCGCCAGACGGCTGTAGAGGGCGCTGATGGCGATAAAGGGCAGGATTGCAACAACAGTTAGTAGAGGAACGATCACATGGCTCGGCGCAAGGGTTTGGACATAGCAACGACTCCCGGGTTTCCACGTATTGGGTACTAATGCCATGGTTACATTGCCGATGACGAAGATCCAGACAGCGCCCACCATGACACGAACGCTGCGAGTAGTGAAGACCCGGATGTAGAAAGTCGGGTGATCAATAGCCACGTAACGCTCCACAGTCACCAGAAGGAGACTATAGAGGGACAGACACACACTTGTCCCCGTCAGACCGGCCGCCAAGACGCAGACAAAACGAACCTCACTCGACGTCGTGAACAAGATGTGCACAACCTCCGACAAGACGATCCCGATTGACGTCAGCAGATCCGACGTCGACAAGCTGACGAGAAATACGTTTTTGATTGTTCTGACAGCCGCGAACTTGACGAATGCAGTTAGGACGAAACTGCTCGCGATAAATATGAAAACGGCTATCAGCACGTGTAAAATACTTAACACATACCCAAGCACGTGCACGAGACTGCTGTCGTTGATTAAAGGAGACCAAGTTGTAGGGTCTTCCGGGGACGCGTCAAGGAGTGTGACGTCATTAGGCGCTGTGGCTAACCAAGTCACCGACACACTGTCACTTCCATCCGTTTCAGCAGAGATTACACCCATGTCGATGGCCACTGGACACAAAGTGAATCCCTGGCACTCTATGTTGCGTCTCCTTTATCGGCTCAAGGTATCAATAGAGAGACAGAGACAGAGAGAAGTGCCCAGTAAGCCATACAGCCACATTTATATACACGTGAAGCTATTTGCATAATATATATATTATAATGAGGTATGACGGCAGCAGGCGCGGCCAGAGGGTGTCGGCGTCTCTGGTAGGCTCCATGCCAATCAGCGAACGACGGCGAAGCCGTGAATGAAGAGCCATGGCAAAAATGTTTATTCTGTCAGCATATGAATAGATGCAACTTATTTAACAGCCTGTGGCAAATAGGCCCTTGATCGCTACAATAGTTGCTACTCAACAAAGGCCATGTCACTCGAGGACACTCAGATTAGCATTGAAAAGACATTGTATAACGGTCCATATCATCGCATTATAACAAGTTATAATCGGTAGACATCGGGTACATAGGGGAGCCTAACAGATAAAACTGTTAAACTGTGATTAATCAAGTAAAATCTAAGCTGTGATTCCATTACATAATATAATACTTACAGGAAATATGTAGCGACAACGGCGTTTGTTCTGTGAATAACAATGCCATAGAACCAATCTACCCCTAACAAAAGAAACGTTGCAGCCGGACACCTGAACCAGCTGCATGCGCATGCATGGTAAACGCATGCGAGAATCTGTTTTCTAACATGAAACACGTAATGTCTATTTTTGACGATACATGTCGTCAGGGGTATCGGGAACGGTCTATCGTGGTAAAAATCGGAATACGAAATCTGTAATCGATTTTTTTTTACTTAATTTTAAATCGGAAGGCCGTACTACTGGTACTGCGTCAAATTTGTGGCCAACTACTTCGAACGATTTTGAAGATCTGAATTTTAATCTCTTGCTGTAGCTCTAGTTGGACGTATGCCGTCGCCGTGTCATTGACCTCACACCTAGTTTGGCCAGTTAATGAACTCGACCGTACTTTCGTCCTTCGGCATCTTTTGGCGATGATTTTAATAAAATAATTATTCAGACACATGTAATATTGAAAAGTGTTATGTTTGCTACAGTAAGACGTGGTTGTATATGGTGTTAATTTCTGGCTCCTCTGTTGCCTTTGTTGTAGTATATATTCACTTATGTAGGTGGTAAATCTTCTAAAATATTCCACTGTCTGTACGTTTTACCGTTTAGGGGGCTCGAGTGACAGCGGCCAGCTGGCCTTAACTGGAGTATCATAGCCAAGTGTATATGTACCAGTTAACGAACGAGGTGGAGTGCATTCGCCAAAATAAACCACGAGACTCGATAGCGTCGAGTGATTTATTTGGGGAATGCACGACAGCGAGTTATTTAACGTACTTATAAAATTGTTATAATAAGGCATTACATTTGCTCATGATTTGGGCGGTTCATTTTCCCTGTTTGGACACATTGAATTGCCTACTGTATCAATTGCACTGCCCGACTAATACGTAATACTAATACATAAAATAATCATCCATATGGGTCTTGTCCTTTGTAATATTTATCCTGCACCATTACGTTATGCAGAAAGTCTCATAAACAACTGTAGAGAACGTTATTTATGTTGATTGCACTTGTCACTTTTAAATAGATAAATACTGAACTGAACTGCCGAAGTATCTTGTTGGATTGCCACCTACATTTCCATCGTTGTATAATAATACATATATTGATGTCCGCGCGCTAGCTTCCTGCCTGCTGGCCTATTTAGAGAGCATGCATACTTCTCCCCGCGTCGATATCTGCAGTGACCGTCTTGGCGGCTGTTTATATAAGCAGTCGTCCATCTTTTCGCGTCATGGTTGCCACCTTCTGTCACTAACGTAATTCGCAATTTCAATTAGTGGATTAGATTTCATGCTTTCCCAGCCCCCTTCATGTGTCGCTAATGTGAGATTCGTTTGGCGCCGCTAGCGACACGCCGACGACGCAATGACAAGGAGACACGGTAAGGTGAAAGGTTTGTATTCATTTCCGCTGGCATGTGATGCGTTCATATCGGGGTGGGGGGGGGGGGGCGGATTAGCTCATTATTTGTTCGCTTTGTCTTGAGCTGATGTGTTCCTTTGAAGCCTCGTCGACAGCTTTCAACAGACTCGATGTCGCATTGCAAGCAGGGAGGGACAATGGAACCACGTCCCCGTGGTAGCACCCTACTTTTTGTTAGAGAAGACATGGGATCTTCATCCTTTTTGTTCATTTTTGTGATATGTCACGATTCCTTGTTCTCAGTGCACCCAAAAAACACCTTCGTGATCAGGATGCAAGAATCATCCATAAGAAACACCGGCCTTTCGGACTGTGTACCGCCTTAACAAGAACCTCTTTAGCCCAGGTTGGGCCAAAAATATCAGGCCGTACAGTGATGCCAATGACTGACTTGGATGAAATCAAAGGTGTCTATGTAGAGAGTACCTACAATAGCCTGTGCTTTACCTGCACTCACTTTTCATGTATAATAACAAGTGTGACATGGCGTTTGATATATTACGTAGTAACTCATTATATCAGGCACAAAATCAGTAAGGGCGACTTGAAAGACCATTTTATTTTCTTACTGGCTGGGTTCGCAACAAATAGTTATTACTGCAATTTGACAATGTGAAGGAAAGTTAGGCATTGCAGCAGCAGTCAATCATCGCGTCGCCGGAAAACTTGTGATGAGATGATGCATTCACAGCCCCCTAGGGACACGGCCAATGTCAATGTAGAGGTACACTGCGTACCCGTGTTAGGTGAGTATCTGCATAGTAACTGAAGACTACTAACAGCGAAAAACAAAAGGAAATGTACAGACTGTCCAGGATGTGGGCGTTGGTGCACATAACGCCGTCTGTCGGAGTGCGAGCTGGAAAGAAAACAAGCGTTCACGATATTTGACTTGACTTAGGATTATTGCGCTAGTATTACCTATTTAATTTAGCAGATTATGTGTGGGGATTGCGCCGATAGCACGCCGGCACTGACATCTCGCTTCAACATAACAGCTACCATTAATAAAGACCTCCCCCAGCTACCTCTCTCACCCCGCGAGCACAATCTGTCACAAGAACAAAACTTACAAGGACCGGAAGCGTTTCTAAATATTTTCTAAAAATTCGCTGTGACGCTGACCGTTGACCTACATCGCGCTGAGAGTTTGTGAAGATGAAAGATGGAGGAATGAATACGAAGGCAGCAGACGCTGGGGATGATACGATGATCAAAAGGCCATGTGTGACATGTTTTCTGTCGCTACGTAGCTAGCAACACTTGTTTGCCGAGTATGCGGTGTGCGGCTTGAACTTTCGGTCAAAATAAAGAAAGACTAGACACCGTCACCCACAGGCTGAAGGATGATGACGGAAATGGTATATTCGGCGACCTACGGAGACACACACTCGCAGATCTAGATTTGATTCTTTATATCCAGATTTGACATCTCGAATCCAGATTGACCCACCGGATCCAGATTGAACCCCTAAGATCCAGATTGAGCCCCTAAGATTCAGATTTGACATCCCAGATCCAAATTTGACCCCTGAGATCCAGATTTGACCTCTCAGATCCAGATTGACCCCTTAGATCCAAATTTGGCCCCTTCGATCCAGAATTGACATCCCAGATCTACATTTGACAACTGAGATCCAGATTAACCTCTCAGATCCAGATTGACCCCTTAGATCCAGATTTGGCCCCTTCGATCCAGGCTTGACATCCCAGATCCAGATATGAACCCTTAGATTCAGATTTGACCTCTCATATCCAGATTAACCATTCAGATCCAGATTTGACCTCTCAGAGGCAGATCGACCCCTTAGATCCATATTTGACCTCTCAGATCCAGATTTGACCTCTCAGATCCAGATTTGACCTTTCAGATTCAGATTTGACCGCTTAGATCCAGATTCGACCTTTCAGATCCAGATTGACCCCTCAGATCCAGACTTATCTCACGCACACACGCAGCGTTGAGCGATACTCCACGCTGATAGGCGGCACGGCTTATTGCTCACGATGAGTAGAGCTTATTGCTCAAATATGTAACCTCATAGAGTCCCATGTTAAAGTTTCTTTTTCAAGTAAAAATTTTTTTTAGCGACCAAACTTCTAAATCGATTTCGATGCAAATTGGCACAGGGTGCGAAACGCCAGAGGACCATATGCGTATTTTTTTTACAAAGCGCTACCTCTACAACTGTCTGTACAGTGACCTGCTTTTCAATTATTGGCCCTAACTCCCAATGGTTAAGGAACATACAAAAATGTGACCTTGACCTTTGACCTACATAACCCGCTGATGAACTTGACCGAGCCGGGTAAAGTTACAGAACGATTTGTTGCGATTTGCGCCCTCCAGAGCGCGAACAGATACACACACCGACAAACAAACGAACTGATAGAAATCGAAAATTTCCGTCATAATAAATCTGTTGAGAGGAAAACGCTGCTTCACGCGTAGAAAAATGGCGCCGACCCAAACGAGGCCTCCGTGCAAGCGCATCCAGATCGTGACGTCACCTTTCAGCTGTTGGCGCGGTCTCTACCCTACACGACGGCATCATGACTGCCGCTCAACAAAACAAAGTATGTGCCAAATTATTCCATTTTTGCGACGAATAGTGTGCCGCAGTGTGCAGGAGATTTATAGCCCGACATCTTGGGCCAGACATTCAGCGAGGAAGGCGGCCAAAATACCGAACCTGTCGCCAACTGCATATGTCAAATGTCATAAGTTGCAACATGCAGTATAACTAAATAGACAAAAGGACCATGACATGATGGCGTACGAGGGGGTAGGAATGCAGTCTTTCTGCCCACCGACACTTTTAAGCGTGTCACGGGACATGGGGGATGCAACTTCAAAAATATATTGAATCGGGGCGAAAATTTACATAACATCTCTATATGATGTGCTATCCGATTTTGGGAGTACCTCCCCGCATGTGCGTCATGAGAAAGCTGACGAAATCGTAATCTGACGCACTGTGCCTGAGATCTCGCAGGTGAAATCTCGCGATGTCCGCCATGTTTGCTCGCCCCTTCCCGAAGTTGATTGTTGCTGCATAATTCTTTATTTGTCTTGACTAGACGGCAGTACAGGCCTCGTTTAGTAATAGATGAAATTAGTAAATTACTTAGAAATCGTACTTACGCATTTATGGAGCCAGTCAAGGAGGGTGAAGGTGCGATATTGGCGTTGGAAGAGGGTACCTGTCGCTCAGTTCCAGTGGGGGTTGGACTTTTGTGTTTTGTATCCGTTGTGGGGCCCCCTCCCCCCCCCCACCCCACCCGCCCCATTTGTCTTTGAAAAATCTTGAATAGTGCATTTTTTAGATTTAGATGACGATGCGTCATGCTAGTCACACCGACACATGTCTGCATCCGTTAATCCATTTCATTATCGGACATAATTATTCAGGTGGAACCAACCATGCCGGATTGACTGTGTCTGACTACATCTACAGGTTATGTGACCAACACGCACCACGCACCAGCACTGACATGAATCTGCGAAAAACACATTATCCAGTCTAGATATTGTCCTGGCCACACGGATCGTGTATGGCTCCTTCCAGTGTTTGTTCTTCGAAGGCAAGCGAGGTGATCACACATACTACAGTGTATACTCCTAGGTGTTGTTCGTTATCTTAGTAATTATATTAAGTCAAAAAACTGAAACCGAGTTTTTTTTAACTCAAGTCCATGCTATTTCATCACTGGTCACAGCAGCAAAGAGGCTGACATACTAACATCGATACAACGATGACAGCTGAACAAGAGACCATCTCAGCGCTAAGTGGCTTATAGATCTATGTTAAGTTGCATGAGTCTCACAACAACGTGACATTGTGTTGTGTGACACAACTAGATTATTGGTCCATAAATCTACATGTGTGAAATATCGATCTACTCCTGGCATGTATTAACATTTTTCACGCGAAATGATCATCTTATTCGAATGAAACAGTCAAAATTACAAGCAGATGAGATACTCTTCAAACGGGCAGTGGTATATTAGGAGCTAAACTATCAAAGATATATCAAGATTTCGGGTAAAACTTGTGTTTGCATGTGGCAATATTTATCCCAATACACCGTATCAAGGGAGCGTCAGGAGATTGCGGGAAATCGGTGTCGTCTGCTGACTCTGATGACGTCACAATGTCGTCCGAGTGCCCCAGACTGGAGCTGAAGCAGCAAGTTGCTCTGACCAAGCAGTGCCAATAGGATGATCGTGAGAACCATTATAGGTAAGATGGATGGATTCGTTTATTCAACAAAGTGTTACATAATAAGACTAACCGAACGATGTTTGTATAAGTATCACACTTAGTCGAGGAGACTCTAGTTAAGGCCGTGATAGGCCGCTGGCACTAGAGCCACCTAATAAATTAAATTTGGTAAATGATGACCCTATTTAAGAGAGAAAAACAAAAAAAACAAAACAAAAAAAAAACGACAGGAATAGGCTAGGAAAAAAAAAATAACAACTTGCGCTATTTGATGGTCAAACATACAAAGCAAAACGTACAAAAGCATTTGGTACATAATTGAAAAATTGAATTGAATTGAAAAATAAAAAATAAAATAAAATAAAACCCCCTATGCTTGACACACAAAACAGTTCTGTATATCACACTCTATTGGGTAGTCATTTATCATAATTTGTTTAATACATTGAGAGAATCCCTGTAGACTATGTGTGTAGATTTTATCTAAGATGGATTTAGGTTCATGATTTATTACATATACTAAACTATGTCTTATACATTTAGTGGCATATTGATGGTGTGCACGGGTTGTTTGAACCAAATATTTACCCCTCGTGTTGTATGAGTGTACCCTTGAAAGCTGGGCCAGTGGTATTTGCTCAAAGTATATTGGAAGTTTTTTATTTACTAGTTTATAGTAAAATTTTAGAGTTTGCAATCGATGAATATCTTTAGCTTTTAGTAATTTAAGATCTTGGAACAAAGGATTCGTGTGTGCGTTATATTTACTGCCGGTTATGATCCGCACAGCTTTCTTTTGTAGCTTTTCCAATCGTTGTGTTTGGTAACCCCAGGCTAAGATACAATAGTTTAAGTGTGGTAACAGAAGCGTTTTATAAATTGATAACAGCGTATGTTGCGGAAGGATATACTTAGATCTGCTCATGATTGCAATTACTTTACATACTTTAATTGCTATTTTATTTATATGGCTATTCCATTTTAAGGTTTTCTCTATAGTTAACCCGAGCATATTAAATTCGCCCACACATTCGATAGACGTTGTACCAATCACAAGTTTGGGAATATCAATTTTTTTTCCCGGCATGTAAAAGGGCATAAATTTACATTTATTCGGGTTCAGAGCCAATTTATTTATTGCCAGCCATTGGCCAATTTTGCTCAATTCTCCATTTAGCATTTCCGCACTGGTCTCATGAGATGATATTGGTAAATTTGCGTTTAATGTGCTCAGAAGGGTTGTGTCATCCGCGTATATAATAAATTTAAAAATGTCACTGGCGGATGTTATGTCATTTATGTATATTATAAATAAAAGAGGACCTAGAATAGAGCCTTGTGGAACGCCAGTGGGAATATTTAAATTATTAGACCTGGTATCTTCAAGTTGCACGTATTGTTTTCTGTCGCTGAGATAACTTTTAATGAGCTTTAAAGAGGTTGAATTCAGGCCATAATGCTTTAGTTTATGTAGAAGTATATCATGATTTATTGTATCGAATGCCTTAGACAAATCCAGATATATATTTATCGGAATTTCCCCGTTATCCATTTTTTGTAGAGTCTGATCAATTAGTTCAAGGCAGGCAAGTTCCGTGGAATGTTTTGGTCTAAAACCGTCTTGGCTGTTATTAAATAATTTGTTATCATCAAAATGTGAATAAAGTTGATTAGCGATAACTTTCTCAAAAATCTTAGAAAAGGCTGGTAGTATTGATATAGGTCTATAGTTATTAAATACATCATTTTTCCCACTTTTAAAAATTGGAACCACCTTTGCTATTTTTAGCGAATCAGGGAAAATACCGGTTGACAACGCTTGAATAATTATTAGTGTAAGGGAGGCACTAACTTCCTGGTTGATAGCTTTGAGCAGCTTCACCGATATATCATCATGACCACAACTTGTTTTAGGCTTTAAAGCATCAACTATTTTATTCGTTTCAGATATATCGATTGGTTTTAAATGCAGTTGATTCAAGCAGGGGTTCCTCAAATAAGTTTTAAACGAGCCACTGGTCTGCTTACTTAATGTCTTGGTTAAACTAGGGCCGATATTGGTAAAGAAATTATTAAAGCCACTAGCTATTTTTGATTTATCTCTTGTTTGCTGACCATCAATTAAAAAACATTCAGGAAATTTCCTTTTGTTTGTTGACTTATTGATTATTTCTCCAAGCGCTTTCCAAGTTTGCTTCATATCAGTTTTACAAGATTCAAGTATTCCAAAAATGTACTTTTTTTTTGCGGCTTCAATGTTACGTTTAAGTATCTTGTTATATGTGTGTAGATTGGTTTTTAATGTGTGATGTATCAATGTATTAGGGGACGTTTCTTTTAGCTTTTTGTATAGTTTATCACGAAATGATATCGATTTAATGATTCCATTCGTTATCCACTTGGCTTTTTTATGTTTACGTCTATTGTATTTAATTGTTTTTAATGGTAGATGCTTGTCTTTGAGCAGAGATATCTCATTTTCTATGATTTGGTAGTTTAGATTAGGATCTAATAACATTGTCTTATCAAGTTTGCCGTAAATATCTAGGGAGAGTAGCTCCTTTTTTAGATTAACTAGCGCTTCTTGATCTGTTGTTTTCAATTTTATGAACCTAGGAGCCTGCACCTCGGTTAGAGCAACGTTCATAGATATAAAATAGGGAAAATGATCAGATATGGCATTTAGAAATATTCCACCAAATGATTCTATAATCTTCGGGGAGAGCCTACAGAACATATTATCTATCAGTGATGCTCGAGTTCTAGACAACCTAGTTGGGAGAGTGATCTTTGGTATAAAACCATGCGTCATAGCCGCATCAAAGAAATCTGCTACCGTTGGTTTTTCATTCAACTTTAATAAATCTATATTGAAGTCACCAGTGACTATTACCTCAGCATTTTGTTTTTCAAAGTATTTTACTGCTTGGGTAAATTCATCTGTGAAGATTCTGTAGTTTTCGTTCACATCCCTAGGTGGCCTGTAGATATTGCCTACAATTATTTTCTTATTGAAGGATATATGTGTCATTTCGACAAACTGCGACTCCCATACGGTACACTCTCCAGGGTAGATCACAGTATTATAAACAAAGTCATCACGCATGTAAGTTACAAGACCTCCGTGATTAGACAGCAGTTTACCCTGTGATATAACATTATAGCCTGGCAAAATAAAGCGAGTTATGTCACAGTCTGATGAAAGCCAGCTCTCCTGTAAACACATAATATCAAATTCATTTCCCTGCTTACGTTGAGTATCCAGGAATATTTGTATCTCATCAAATTTTGCGTTTAATGAACAGCAGTTTAAACTTAGAATAGATAAACGGTCTCTGCAGCCAGTTAACCCCTCTATTATATCATCATTTTTATAATAAGGAGAGCATTTAAACAAATCTGGTAAGAGACGCGTGGAGGCGGAAATTGACAAAGTCTGTTGTAAAATGTTAAAATACATTTCTATGCGTAGTAGTTCATATTGATTGATATACTTGGTGTATGCATTGTTTTATGTTTTATTAGACTACTGTGCATATAGAAGGTTGCTGAGCATAAAATAGTATCTGAACAAATATGATATAGCACTAAGTGGTGTTCCATATGAGTAGTCTTCTCATCAAGATATGAAATTCATGCACTAAATATATCAATATATATATATATACATATATGAGCATACCTCTCATAATGTACCTTATGTAAGTCAATTGTCAACCACAGATTTGTGCAAACACTCTTTGCTGTATGCCATTGTGAGAAGCATGCTTAATTGTTCTCATTGTTATTCAATTCAATTCAATTCAATTCAATTATATTATTTCCGTTGACACAAATTGATTGTTTGTTGTGATAGCGTTGTGACGACATGAACAAGTATGGGTTTTTAAACGTTGTCCGCTATTATCATTATTTTTAAACGTTGCCCGAACGTTTTCAGATAACGTTGTCAGACATTTAGTCCCTTATTAAAATGGTGCCTTCTATTGGAAACAAATGCGTATATGATGAAGTAATTAGAAGCAAGACTGTCAAAAACAATCAACTACATATTGTTTTCATGAAGTCTGATTTATTCAGATGGCGTTGTCCTAACGTTGTGAAAACGTCCACTCCCGACTTCGTCCCATTTTGTATTTATGATAACTGCTACACGCCGCTCATTTGGATTAGTCATTACATATGGCAATAGTTTTATTTTATAGAATTTAGGCTAGAAAATATTTGTTCAATGTTTGCGACAAATATTGTAACAACATTGTCCTGATGTCAACTTTGAGATGACGTGATTGCAACCAAACACCATCGTTGGGCGAACGTTGTGTGTTTGCTAGATATATATCCTATTAATACTACTGCTCACGCACATTCGCTTGAACTTAGGGATCGCTTTATCTGCGATAGAAATATCAGCGCTTAATGTGAGTATGTAATGTGAATACTCAAGTTGAATTTTAGCTTTTATATTAACATTTGCGATAGTAATCTTAGCGATTAATATGACTATGTAATGTAAATACTCAATTTGAATTCCAACTTTTATTAAATATTTATTGCGGCTTATCCACTGCTGCAAATGAGACAAATACCTACGGGCAAAAAATATGGCTAACACGACTTGCTCATATTCATCCTCGTTTCCAGGAAAATGCGCTCAATAACACCAAGCGCCCATTCGCTAGGTGGCGCTACGCACGGGGTGCTTATACCACTGCTGTCGGCAGGGGTCAAATTACAAGATTCTTGACAAACGTTCATGACAAAAATCATTATATTTTTTAAGAACTAAACATAAAACTAACGAGCTCTGCGTATTTAATACAGCAAAATACATCTTGTATCATTTGGAAAAAGTTTTAATTGAGAGTGAACGCTTTCTTTTCATCGCCTGATACCGTGTGTTATTAGGCTTAAGCGGGGTCCCCGGCACTAATTTGTAGAAATGCGCGCCGCATTTGTCCTATCAATTTACGCAGCGCTGCAGTGCGAGCGAGTGGGCGAATGCATTTAGGCAGTAGGCAGCAACAGAGATATAATGGCCCTAACGGAGTGAGACAAAGGTAGAGAGCGCTATAAAACCGCTCTGGAGATATAATGATTTCTCCGAACAGCTGCACAGGTGCAGTAGGACCACAAATGGCAATGCTGGCTCATCGGTTGGCGTGACTGTTGGGGCCGGCCACAATTCTCTTTGGTGCCGCACTCGTCACACCTACTTCTGCTATCCGACTTCGCTGACATGCAAGGAACGCTATGCCAGTTACTGGCAACCTTGCATCGGGCACAGAAGAAGGGTAAAAACAATCTGGACCTTTATAGCCTTTAGTGACTTGATGAAATGATATAAGTGGTGTATTTAAAACCCCATAAAACTACTTATAGACGCACGTAATACGTTGCGCTTATATATATTTTCAAGTTTGTTTTACCACAAACTTTAGCCACTCAAAATCAGTTAAAATGGTCTGCCCGTACTCAGTGATGTGACGTCACAGATGATGCTCGGCGTGCGTCGTCTCAATGTGCTGAAGCAGGTTTTCGGCATGGTGCATCGATCACCAGTGGATATATTAATATAAAAATAGCTCGAGTTAGCTGGGCGTCAGGCAGTTTTATTAATCCGACATCAATCTGCAGCAGTCCGCTATTTACATTATCCACTAATGAAGAGCTGTTACAAAAACTTTTTACCCTAGACTATTACTTACATGCGCATATTTCTCTGTCGTTTCATCTTTGTATAAAACATATTGCATTGTATATTGGCGTTCTGAACATGTTCAAATATAGGTCGGTACTAGCCAGGCTCAGATGTTCTGTATGACAAAACACCAGTGACACAATGGAGTGTTAGACCCGGCGCGATCAATCGTGATCCCAACCTGCATAACATGAAGCTCTATTCGCTCTATGTATATTGGTTATGAACATAAAAACTTATTCACAATATAGGTAATGGTCTGAGGACTACCGTGCCCCATTTCCGTTATTAATTGGTCTAAGATGATATGGACACGTATGATTAAATGACGTTGAAAAAGAACAGTTTTTTCTTGTTTTCTTTCAAGGAGTGTCTTTGATATGAGCTGGAAAGTGTGGTTTACCCTCAAGAAAGTAAGACCATCACATTGGCTTCGGATGGGGGAAGCCCACCTTGCACCTTGCATAACTGATATTAATGCTGCCGAAAAGTACAGCTGTCATATTAATCAAAATTATTTCAAAATTAAATGTTTTCAAAATGTCACAAACATTGGATGTGTGGATTGCAGATATATTTGGAGGAAGCAGCTCTGTATTCATTGGAATAGTTTGCAATATTTATATTAGCATGATTGTAATGATAATATAGACTGTAAACTATAAACGAGAGAAACTTGTTGATAAGAGTGGGAACTACATAGTTCTGGATAACAGAACTACGTTTATAACTACGTTTATAGATCTGGATTGCCCTCAGAAAACCCCATATGTTACCTAAAATCAAAAAGTATAATTGAAAATTATCCACATGTTTTTCTGCTGCTTGCCGGGAGATGGAATCTGGTCCAGAAGTGTGAAAATAAAATACCAGAGAATATTTTTAATACAGACAAATGTTTAAGGAGTTTAAACTAAGTGATCCCTAGCGGATATCAAAAAATCATCAAAAATAAACATGCCAGGTTCGATTTTGTTTTGGTCTCACAGGATTTCACGTCGAAATTAGATAAATCTGAGATTTATATATGATATATCTGATCACTCTATGACAATGTTTAAAGCTAAGACCATAGGTAATCCGAGAGGCAGAGGTTATTTGCTTTATTTATTTCCTTGCTGCATAACCCTGAAATCACTTATAAGATTAAGGAAACTTTCGGAAGAGAACATTCAGATTAGAACAAAGAGAAAAAACTGTTTCTTTCTGGGTTTATTGCAAAAAACTTGCAAACGGGGAGGTAAAGTCACTAGAGACAAGAATAAAAAATGGAAACTGATATCCGAAATTGTAATATTGAACGTCAATATAATATTGGAACAATTCATGAATTATATCTTTTACGAAGTACAAAAACGAAAGGATTACTATGAACAGAGTTAAATTATATGAGCAGGGGGAAAAGCTAACACAACTGTTCTGTCATTTACAGATGTTTAATTATGCGACCACATTAATTAGAAAATTATATCCAGATGGTTGGGAGCTCACAGAATAACAAGATATTTTAGAAAAGCGCGCTTCTATTGTCGATTATAGTCTCCAAAACATGATAATTGTCGATGCTTTATCGATGTCTTTCTGCATAGTTATAATATAGAGCCACTAGCTGATATACAACAGGAATGTTGTGACAAGGATACAACACAACAAGAATTACATAATATCCTCATACTAAACCTGGAAAAACTCCTGGTTTTGGATGGATATCCTATCGAGTTTTACAAATGTTTTGTGGGATTTATGCCAATTTTTGTACTAAAGTTTACAATATGGGATAAACAACAATTCCCTCTCTAAAATGCAGAACCAGGGTTTAATAAATTGTATTCCGCCATCGGATAAAGATAGAAGATACATCCAAAACTGGAGGCCTATAACTCCTAAATACTGCACATATTACACCTATTGTGTGAGCAAAACAAGAGCGCGTGATAATCGCTAATGTAAATAGCTGCGATTCTAACTCCAATCATAGCATTGTTGCGGACTCAATCGTCGCAAGACGTACATCAATTTGTTTGAACTGTACTTTTCCATGAAAGACTAAGATCTTGGGCTACTGCGCGGCTTGGAACTGCCGCTGTTCATCTGTAAATCGCGGTCCTGATCTCTCTGTCCGCGGGTTATAACGCCATATAAATAGTCACAATATGCGTCACTGCTCCCGGCAAAATGGCGCTCTGCTTGACATTGCTGGGGGCGGGTTGCCTTAATTTTGTTTTTCTTACCAATCGGCCGAAACGAAGCGTTAACACTCGCAAATTTAATTTTAAGATGTAAACTTTCGGTGCAGATCGCGATTAAGTTATGTTGGACACCCGCTTTAAGCATTAATTGCCTATTTTATAACATAATTTGGTTACAATCGAGCTGATAGAGCAAAAGTTAGTTCAGTAACACATATTTGTTAGTTTTATGTTCACCATGACGCTGGGCTTCAGCAGGCAGTTTTTTTGGGAAGTCTGTCAACCAAGTTTTGAAGGAGGCTTCAAAATGTTGAGAAAAAAACATTTAAAGCAGTTTCCCATTGACCGCCATGTTAAAGACATATGTGCCAGACAATGAATTATATTATACCTTCTGAAATCCTAGGCATATAACAAATCATCATTTGAAACAGCAAAAAAATAAAGATCATTACAAACTAAAGGTGCACTGATTCATGACCTCCTCGTAAAGGATACATTTATCTCGTATGACGATTTTAAATAAAAAAAATTATTCTAACATTAAATATTTTGATTACCTCTATCTAGACAGAATAGCACAACAATATTGGTCCCTAGAAAAGATTCGTCATAATTACTTGGGGATACAAATGGATCCATCAAATGGTTTTTATATTAGCAAGTTGCAATTATGGCTATACGATTCTGACAAAACTAACTTTGTGCACAATCTTAGTACATAAAGTTTTCTTTCTGGACGTGCATACCTCTTCACAGCATACAAAGGCATCTTCTGAATGGCTTCCCTGTGATCTGAGCAAGCCGAGCGGTTAGTCATTGAGGTCCACGTCGCCGCCATCAATGAATCTTATAGACCCTATTGGGGTGAAGTATTTTGTTGAAAGACGATCGGAACTCTGCGCATCTCCGATGGTAAACCAGTGGGTTCAAACATGGCCCTATGTACAAAAGGATTCTGACAAACGTGTTGTCGAAAACGTAGACAGCTGTTGACGGAGAAGAAGCATTACTTGCATATTTTACGATAATCTGAAGGAGTACCGGTAGCCATGACAGATACAGGAGGCTTAAGATGATGCCCAGTGTGTGGATACCCCGGTTGTACTGCGCCATCTGTTGGCCAACGGCTGCCAGCTGGTCGTGGATCTGACGACGATGTCTGTAGGCGACGACCGCCAGACTGCTGTAGAGGGCGCAAATGGCGATAAAGGGCAGGATTGCAACAACAGTTAGTATAGGAACCACGACATGGCTCGGCGCAAGGGCGTGGGCATAGCAGCAACTCCCGGGTTCTCACGTATTGGGTACTAAAGCCATTGTTACATTGCCGATGACGAACATCCAGACAGCGCCCATCATGACACGAACGTTGCGAGTAGTGAAGACCCGGATGTAGAGAGTCGGGTGATCAATAGCCACGTAGCGCTCCACAGTGACCAGAAGGAGACTATAGAGGGAGAGACACACACTTGTCCCCGTCAGACCGGCCGCCAAGACGCAGACAACACGAACCTCACTAGACGTCGTGAACCAGATGTGCACAACCTCCGACAAGACGATCCCTATTGACGTCAGCAGATCCGACGACGACAGGCTCACGAGAAATCCGTTTTTGATTGTTCTGACAGCCGCGAACTTGATGAATGCAGTTAGAACGAAACTGTTCACGATAAATATGAAAACGGCTATCAGCACGTGTAAAATACTGAACACATACCCAAGGATGTGCATGGAACTGCTGTCGTTGATTAAATGAGACCAAGTTGTATGGTCTTCCGGGGACGCGTCAAGGAGTGTGACGTCAGTAGGCGCTGTGGCTGACCAAGTCACCGACACACTGTCACTTCCATCCGTTTCAGCAGAGATTACACCCATGTTGATGGCCACTGGACACAAAGTGAATCCCTGTCACTCTATGTTGCGTCTCCTTTATCGTGTCAAGCTATCAGTAGAGAGCCAAGGAGAGAGAGAGAGAGGGAGAACAGATGTGCCCAGTAAGCCAGTTATATACACATGAAGCTATGTACATAATATATTCATTTGAATGAGGATGTATGGCGGCAGTAGGCGCGGCCAGAGGGTGTCGGCGTCTCTGGTAGGATCCGTGCCAATCAGCGAACGACGGTGAAACCGTAAACGAAAAGCGGAGGCAAAAATCGCCCCGGGGGACGGGCGGAGAGGGGCACAGAGATGGGGGTGTGCAAAGGTGATGGTGCACCGCCCATGCCATATGGGGGGTGAGACACAGAAAGCTGATTGAGAACTTCAGGCGCGGAAAACACAAAAATATGGCAGGAAAATATGGAACATTTATTTTCGTTTTCCGGTGGAAAGACATTTTTGGTTGGTATCAAATCTATTTGCCGTTAATCGTTAATAAAAAGAAACCATCATCGAGAAAATCTCACATCAACACTATAAAATACTGATTATCGCCCGTCAGGCGGGTGTCCACATGTTCTGAACACGTGACCAGAGTTAGCCAATTACCCGCAAGGCGTTGACGTCACCGACGACGACCCTCCGCTGAACCAAAGATGTTTTTACATGCGAGAAGCGGTGCGTCTTTGGAACAAGCTATCAGACTAACACCTCTCATGAATAATGACATTGTGTATTTGACATACAGGACAGCAAACAGGATGTCTTTCTACTGCTGTCAACAAGGCGACCAGCAGCTTTTGCGGCAAAGGCTACACAAGATTGCTCGTGTGATTTTAAACCCAACAAACATTCAAGAGTATGTTCCGATATGCGTTGAGGAAGAAAAATGGCTTTGAGGATGATCTGTATGCAGAGGACCAAGCGAGCCTATAAAGGTGAGGCTGAAGCCTGAAACTGTTTCAACCATATTTTCCCATCGCCATCCCCTGGCTCCACTCCCTGCTGCACAGTATGCAAATGGCCCACCAATCGACCCGGCTGCTAGCTTCACGCACCTCTTCTCCCTCCACCCCTCTCTACCACCCGTACAAACAGCCACCCCACCCACCCTAACCCATAACCCGCCCATACACCCTTCAGTCACAATCGACTGCCGGTTCCCCAAGCATGGTCCGCTACTCTACGAGTCAAGTCAAAAGATTTTTTTAAAATATATATATATATAAGACCAGTTAGATGTTTTCGTATCACTTTTGGATCACGAAAAGACCAAGTTTCTTCATTTTTTGTAAGTTTTCTGTTTGAAGCGTTGCGCCAACGTTGTCACCGGGGAGAATCCGTGTGACGTCACAATGCCTCGTTTTCCTAGGAAATGCAAAAAAACGTTAGTTTCTCAGTCCTATTGTCCCGTAAAAATATTCGTCATTGTGATGGCGCAAACGAATAAAAAATATGTCATCTATCCGTTTTGTGAAGCTACATGTCTTAAATATTCTTAATCAAAGTGCTAAGCCTTCCGCAATGGACCCACCGTTCGGCGCCTGGCTTTTGCGCAGGTAGTCTGGTTCCCAGTCTCTCTCTTTGCGTAACATACACGTCACCCCTACGTTACAGATAGTCAGGATACTAGTGTGCGCAGAGATTCTAAACCCGTGCTTCGTTTGTTTGTCCCCAAAATGAGTAAACCGGAAGTCTAAACGAACGAGACTTTATAGCCCTATATCGTCTGACACTGACTTTTACTCATGAACATTCTCGTTTATCAACTGTCTAACCGCTCATATATTACATAAATATACTCGGATGGTTATAATTTTGATATGCACAGAAATTCAGTGGTTAGTGGTGCATCAAAGGACAGCTTTAGCCGATCTTGTGTGTGAAGAGAGTGAAGGCAAACAACCGGAAAGTAGGCAGCAAATAAAGGCACTTGGTGCTACGCATTGTCGTAGAGAATTAGTATGGTTATGTCGTGGGGTCTCGATAAGATCCCGTAGTGACTTTACCAAAGCTGGCCTAAAGGCCAGAGCGGACAGCCTGCTGAAAGCCAGCCATCGTGAGAGTAGGCATTACATTTACAAAAAGACTAATTATGTCATGTGTTTGTCCCCTATATATTAATACCTGCCTAACTGACAACCTGTTATAATTCAAAAATATCTGTCTAATAGTCCCACTGACTCTTGTACATGATTCAGCGCTCATTTTTGTCAGACACTAGTCTACTTCTGAAGGAACTCCTGAACATTATTATGTTTGATTAAAACTTGTTTTTCTAAGTTAAGAGTACATCGTAGACGCGCCACAAATATGTTAATCGTTGGGAAAGCAGTTTGGCACGTACACGAGTATATATAGTGCTTGGCTGGGAACACAAAGTCTATGGTCAAATCGTATCCACCAAACAATATCAATTTAAGATTGTACTCTAGCGACCTTCCCATTTTACACTGTAACCAACCTAATACGTTTTGCCAAAAGTGTTTTACAACTTCACATTCCGCGAACCCAAGCATGATGGTATCTACTTCTTCTTGACGGAAACGACATAAATCGCGTGTTTTAAACCCCACTTATATACCTTTTCATTCGTTGATATAATGCGGTGTAATAACCTAAACTGGAAATCTTGTGATTTGACATATCTCGTAACCTTAAATAAATACCCAAGACAAATATTCGGCTCCTGTTATCTGTATATCTCTCACTCAGGCTCTAAAAGGCGTTGCTGGTGTTGTTGCAATTCTTTTGATAAGTTTTCCATAAACATATTTACAAGCGTGTTGTTTCTCCATATATGTCATATATACCGTTTTACAGACATCCTTTGCGTACTCTTGTCTCAACAAACGTTTCCAATTTTCGGGGATACTACACATTATTCCGTGGTAATGAAGCACATTAAGATTACATTTATACTTCCTTATGAACTCTTCGTACGACAAAAATATTTCTTGTTCATCTAAAAGATGTCTAATATGTATAATTCCTGCCTTCAACCAGTTGTCATAACAAATGACCTTGTCAACTTTTATATGTGTTAAACCATATGACTTCTTGCATTATTTGTGCTATATCATCAATTGGGTGGAAGTAAAATTCACACCAGGCTCTTACGATTTCTCGAATAAAGGCGTTTCTCATTCGTTCATAAAAAGGTTTCCTTATTAAGTCTTTATCAATTAGGTTGCATTGCCAACATAATGAACCCAGCGTTTCAAAGTGATCGTGTACAAAAACTCCACAAGAATCACTGTTAACCAAACGCTGCACCCATGCAATCTTAAGAGACTTATTTTTAACTTCAATATTGGGAATGCTTAAACCTCCGGCATTCTTGACATTATACAGGACGGCCCGTTTAATTTTTTCTGGCTTACCATTCTAAAAAAATTGAAATATATCATTCTGTATATTCTTGATCAGAGTCAAATCTGGTGAAGGTAAAACAGACATCATATAGACCAGTTGTGACACTGCATACGTTTTTATAATAACTGATTTACCAAACAGAGTAAGATTTCTTTGTTTCGATATATTAAGAAGTCCAGTCATCTTTTTCCGTATTTCATCGTAGTTTTCCAGCAGCAAATTAACTGTAGTTGCCTTTTATCTCATTATAAGTCAACTGACAAATAAAGAGCTATAATCTCATTTGCTTCCGCTGCATCAAAAATTCTCATAAGCTTAAAAATATGATCGCCTATATACCTCCCTTTAAAAAAAACAGTTTGATCTCTATTGATTAATTGTTGTGGTTTTGTCTTTATACGGTTTGCTATACATTTTGTCATTAATTTATAATCAGCATTAAGGAGGGATATGGGGCGCCAATTCTTCAAATAGGTATTGTCTTTTCCCATTTTTGGCACCAATGTAATTACTTCTTGTCTTTGAGTGATCGAGAAAATTCCATTGGCATAACTTTCGTTAAATGATTTAATCAAGTAGAATTGCAGATCATCCCAAAAGAATTTATGAAAATCGGCCGAAAGTTCATCTGGGCCAGGCGATTAGTTATTTTTAGTTGATGGCAAGGTCTCTTTTATCTCTTTTTTAGTCAATTCTCCTTCTATATCAGCCTGCTCATCTGGCGTTAACTGTGGGTGCTTCTGTTTAAAGAAATCATTGTGTTCAATGCTTGAGTATACGTTCCCTGTGTATAAATCGGTATAAAATGTTTCTATTTCTTTGAGTACATTGGCTTTCCCCTGAACTTCAGACCCATCTGGCAGTTTAAGTCTATTTATAACTTTCTTATTAAAGTTTTTTTTTCTAGATTTAAGAAGAACTTGTTGATTTTTCCCTATATTCATACCATGCTGCCTTGCTTCTTATTATAGCCCCTCTAGTCCTTGCCTCCAGTATATTATCCATGTCTTCCTTAACGAGTGCTATGTCACCCTCTACTTCTTGAATTCCGTCTATTAGTTTCTGTTCTAATCTTTTAAATCTCTTTTCTAAAGCCGACAATATATTTTCCTCTGATGGTTTCTTCCGTGACAAATACCGAATAGTAGCTACCGTTACATTATTTTTAATAGTATCCCACATCAGCATGTCATCAGTTTCTATATTTATTGTATCTAACAGAGTGTTCTTTACCAGTTGGATATAATCTTTATCCTGCAGAAGCGAGCAGTTAAATTTCCAAAAACCTCTTCCCCTTTCAGAGACCTCAAGAGAAAATACCATTAATACCGCAGAGTGATCCGAGAGAAATTTTGACAGGATTGAGGAGTGTTGAGTCAAATTCGATAAGTTATAAGACATAAGAAATCTAGGCATGAGAATATAAATTCAGGGAACGTGTATAATAGGTAAACTCTCTTTTACTCTCATGCTGAATTCGCCACACGTCTGCCAAACCGCTTTCCTCCATGTATGTTTTAATTGCGTTTCTAGCTTTAATATTTGAGTGGTCACTCTTTCCTCCCTTTTTATGTAAATCTTTCTCAAGGTTACGATTGAAATCTCCACTAATTATCCGACTTCCTAATAATAAATTATTATCCAGAATATTAAATATTTCTACGAAGAAATCGGGGTTGTTTTCGTTTGGCCCATACAGGTTAACTAGTGTTATCCTCCTTTCTCTTATTGTTAAATCTAGCATGATATATTTCCCCTTTGCTTCACCGATGACCGAATGCAGTTCACAAGCAAGCCCTTTTCTAATGATTATCGAAACCCCCCTGGAGTTACTCTCACCGTGTGCAAAGTGAATTTCCCCTCCCCATTCAGTCTTCCACTTGTTTTCACACAGTCTTGTGCTATGTGTTTCCTGCAGAAAACCAATGTCTACTTTCTTCTCTTCTCTTAGCCAGTGCCATACTTTCTTCCTTTTTATGTCTTTTTGTAACCCTCTAGCATTTATTGAACATATTTTAACTCTATCCAGCACAAATGTCGGAACACATACTTAATACAGTGGGTATCCTCCATTGTTTACCCCATACCCAATCCTTAAAGCCAAATGAATACATGTAGGTGAGCCGAGACGAGCGTTGGTTATCTCTTGTTATCAAAGTGGCAAATGTGAGTGGCCCCACTCCGTGTATCACATGCGGTCTTCATATTGCCTGCTTTCAGGCCCACGAAAAAAATCACTTTGACCAAACGTTGAAAACAATTATGGCGCCTAAGCGGTCCGCGTAGACGTTGGGCTTTCGTTATGAAGCCCAGCGATTCGCACATGACATTTATTTGCAGAAAAGCAGTTTTGACATAGTCTGAGACTTTGGGAGGTAGACTAATATCTAATTTTACTAGCTTTCTACCGGAACAATCAATCGTCTCTCTATTTATAATTTGACCGCCTTGGGTGCAATGAATTATTGAACATGTTGAAGGAATAGATATATGTACTTCGCACATTTTGCGGCCGTATTTACAAACGATCATATTAGAAATGCGTTTTTCAGCAGGACTGTACTGTATCCATCGCGTGTACAATTTATCATAATGCTATCCTCTCAAAATTCTTCTGAACTTCGGCATATAGCTGTTATACGAATAATGCTTTCAAGTTTCGCAAATTGAGTTTGTAAATGTACCAGCACACTCCTATGTACTGCACTTTCCACTGAACTGATACCATGGGCCAATGGCCTGAAAGGTATGACATCAATGTTTTATTTAATCAGTGCATGATTTCGCATGTAAAAGCGTCAGGTCACCGTGTTTGTTATGATCGAGGCCTGTGTCTGATTTGTCGTCCACGTGGCTACTCGCAACCTGATTGGCTGAAATGCGTGTGACGTCAACAGATGATTGACAGCTTAGATCGGTCTATTGGGCGCTGCAGGCAATATTTTAAACATGTGCGCACTGTATAAACCGATATTAACATAATTTTATAAGTAAAACCGTGCTCCTACTACCGTCACTCCCGGAACGAGAAGTAAGATTGGAACGTATTGTTATTATTATTCCGATGGCCATTCCACAACTCTTAATGCATTTGGAAGTCGATATCTGAAGGCGTTTGCTCTCAAATTGCCCACTGAAAGTTGGGCCCAAATTGCTCGTTGAAAGCGCAATTTAGCCCAAACTGGACCCCTATGATCCGGGTGCTGGATGATCACAATCTAACGGCTGCTGTTCAACCCGCCTGTTTTCCCAGATAGAGGGCGCCGTTTAGAGTGAATACGTCCAAATCCCGACTTTCTATGTGTGCTTGGTCACTCCCTAATCCCTGTTCGCAGGCGGATTAATTGCCCAAAGTTGACGTGTGCCCGTCTTTCGCAACCAGTCCCGACTCTCTAGCGTCGCTATTAAGCGAACGTCGGCCATCGCAACTCAAAGGAGTGCCGGTCAATATCGCCGTTGACTCTTGACGTCAGCAGGTAGGGGTGCACCTCTGACGAGCGCTCTAGCCGCCAAAATATCCGTCCTGGAGCAATTCTATAATTCACTATCCCCTAGTTTATATTGTTCTTCAGCGTCATGCCAACTTTGGGCTCTCTAGTTCAAATATTAATCGAGTTATGGCCCTTTAAAATTCAAAACGCCACTTAACGCGAGGTTGACGTCAACTATTCCTGTCACATCGATGCCATTTGCCACACATGACGTCACTGTCGCTCACCAAATGAAACAAATTGGCTTCTGACTTTTCATGTTGCCTCCTTATGAACTTATAGTGATATTACCTAGTGGTAAGGTGAAAATGAAAAGATTTCAAAATTTCGTCGGGTAACGTAAACTTGAACGTCATTTTTGACGCACACGTTTCCTTAAAGCAAAAACAGTTACGCACGGCAACAGTTGTTCCTTGATA
The DNA here is from genome assembly GCA_964019135.1 of Arenicola marina. Taxonomy (NCBI): domain Eukaryota; kingdom Metazoa; phylum Annelida; class Polychaeta; family Arenicolidae; genus Arenicola; species Arenicola marina. The sequence goes on from OZ025257.1 coordinate 14,900,905, forward strand.
CAATGCACAACTTAAAACAAACCGGAAGTCGACATGACATAGCCGTAAAATAAAATGGCCTGTGTGAAACTGTGACATCATCACGTCATTGTGATGTCGTGCATGACGCACGACAACGTCCAAATAATAAGACACAAACGTTATGCACCAAAGCCTAAAACGCTAACCACCATGGCGGTAGAAGCATCAACCCTTCAGATATGACGACGTAATTACCAAAAAATGCTATACTTCATCATTAGGGATCGATACATGGAATACGAGCAGTCGCAAAAAGGACAATGCGGTCGGAAGAAAGACGGCAAGAATATTTTATTCTGTCACCAGTTATCTGGGGATGTATGTTTTCAGATTCTGTCTCCAAATAGTTGTAACTCCTCATGCAAGTTTCATCCGGATCATTGCAAGACACGACAAGACGAAGTAAACATATCCATTTGATTTGGTGACTTTGCTTTGGTTTCCAGGTCATGGCCTGGTTTTCCGTTCCTACCATAGATGGACGTCAGGGAGGAGCTGCATATATGAACAGAAATTGTTATTATTATAATATTTGGTATTTTTAGTATTTTGTAGTTTAAATTTGACACATATCGGACGAATCTTAATGCGTTGGATATGCAGTAACTTAGGTTACACTTGCCATACATTTGACTTGTCTGGACACATGTGTTATAAAACCCGAGCCGGATGTCTACGGTAACTTCACCTGAACAGATCTGTCAGATATCTGGCGGATGACCACGGTAGCTTTAACACACTTTAACACATGTGTTTTAAATCTCGAGGCGGGTGTTCATGGTTACTTCATCTGAACACTTGTTCTATAACTTCCGAGATTGTTGCTCACAGTTTTAATGTTTTTTATGTATAGTTTTATAGGATTGTTTGTTTTGAATTGCCGCTGATTATATTACATTCTCCTTGTTCTATTCCAGGAGCACATTACCACGTGAATTCGCTTCTGTGAAGCTCATGAGATAAATAAAGATTGAATACATAAACATCCTTCCGGCGTATATTACAACTATAAACTATTTCGTCTGGCCGGTAATGCAGCTATAACATTACCAATCAACCTAGATAACACGATTATGACGCTTGTCTTATGACCTATTCCACCACTAAAAATGTTACCTTCTTATATTTACCGCGACATTCTTATCTATACTATCGCAAAAAAGGTTACTAAAAATTGCCTACCATGGAAAGCACAACCACGATAACCTAGACCTTATTGCCTACCATGGAAAGCACAACCACGATAACCTAGACCTTATTGCCTACCATGGAAAACACAACCACGATAACCTAGACCTTATGCATATATTTTAACTATACAATATATCTTCGGACTCTACAAATATAACGCAGATCTTATTATCTATATTACATCTGTTATGTATAACTCGAAACCTATTACAAAGAAAACATATATGTTATTACCTATATTAGGATTACAAAATATACCTTCGAATCTACTATAAAGATAACATATTTTATTACCTATATTACTATTACAAAATATACCTTCGAACCTACAACGAAGATAAACATATCATTCATTACTGTATTACGAAAATATGCCTAAAAAAACCCACATATTTTATTACCTATATTACACCTATCAAATATGTCTTTTCACCGAATACAAAGATAATTTTATGTAGTGCCTTGGTGACGGTCCAGAGAGTGACCAGCTGTGAAGGACATCGCGTGATCTACTTTGAGCCCCGTCTAATCTCTGACATTTTTTATTCCACTCAGGATAAAATCATGCAAGCACGAAAGACAACCCTTGCTTGATACACTGGGGTTATCACATAACTACTGAGCGAGAGGTGTGGGGGGAGGGGCGGGGGTGCGGCGGGGTCGGATTGGTTCACGTTGCGGAGGGGGGGGGGAGGAGGGGCGCACAAGGGAAACTCCTGCAACGGTGTATCGCCCATATCGGACCCTTCGTTGATCAGGACTTGTGTTTACATCTTATAGATTGTTAATATAATATGCTATCACTCATAAACCGACGTAACCTGGAACCAATGTAGTACCAAAGTACCAAGCGACTGCTACATACAGTCTTGTTAGGTAGCAAGTACACTCGACCGGATGTGGTATAACTAGACAGAATAAGGGCATGCAGTGTGAAGATCAACCACCCCCCCTCTCACACATACACGCAACAAAAAACTGGAGCCGTTCCCTGCATCATGGAGGCAAACAGCTGTGAATTGACAGACGACATTATCTCTTGATTTTCTTTTCTTTTCCACAATCAACATTCGGTTTTGGCGCCTTTGGAGGCTTGCCCAATTTCACAAAGGGCCATATTTCTTCCCACTGTGTGAGATGATAATCGAGTTATGGCAAATGATGCCAATAGGATGTCCGCAGGGTGTGCCGTTTCAATGCTTGTACACTGCCAATTCCAACCTAATTAATATGGACTTGCGCGCGTGTGCGTCTGTTTGCGGGATTCTACTTAACAGGTAAAGTGCTTGTGCTCATTATTTTATACATATTGCTACATACCGAGAAGGCAAAAACATACTCATCAGTAGTCATAATCTTGAAGGCGGAAAAGTCGGGCTCGTTGTCAGGGATGCAATACAATATCTTTCATAGTCTAAGCAGCTCGCTCACGCACTCGATTTATTTATAATATATTAGTAATATATTCGTATTACTAAAACAGTGCGCCCTATAGAGCTTTCAGGGCGACAAAATAGTTACAAGACCGGCCGGTCCAGACTGTCTTGGCATTAATACACGATCGACCCGTAAAATATTCGACTCGGTTCGCTGGTCGAGTGTTAGTGTCGCACACTGAGTGTTATCCAAATGACTGTGGGCAAAAAAGGCTTCTATGTGGAGTCCTGGTGTTATCCATATCAATGTGGGCAAAAGAGGCGTCTATGTTGCATTCTATTATTACGCAATATGGAGTTTAAACAACGCTACTAACGCTATGTCAGATCAATCGGCTTTGGAAAAAAGGGTTCACGCGTCGTCACTGTCTGTTAAGTAGGTCTCTAAGGAGGATAACATGATCCAGGTCAGATATCCTCGTTAACATATCAAGGGATTCCGCGTACGCTGCGCGAGAATGTGTACATTGATGAAAATTGAAACTGAAAAATTGAACCTGTTTAAGGATTGTGACCACACGGTGTGTTTGGTTGGTTGTATATTCAGGACGCTCTACCCATTTGGGCCATATCGCGTCAACAGGAGAAGGAAGGGAGAGTGGAGCCATGCCCCAGGGGGTAACTCTTTGCGAAGAAGGACTTAGGATCTTTATCCTCCGACTAAACATACATGGCCCCAGCGGGGCTCGAACCACCGATCCACGTGTCGCTAGACTCTCAGGTGGCCAGCGCAATGTTTCAGCTGATACGTTTTCCATATCCTTTTTAGCTTTGCAGATAAGGTGATAAAGAGCTTACTATGCTCCAAAAACTATTTTCCAGTTAATAAATGCGTCCATATTATCTATGTAAAGGTCCAGTGCCATTATGGAGAAGGGGGCTTGGGGTTCAGGGATAAGTTTACTGATCCCCGCGATTGGGCATTATTGAGCCTTGTCAAGTGTTGAAGATTCGATAATATTCCCCCTAATTCACCACTAATATAACCAGAGCTCGAGTTATCGGGGCGTTAGGCAATTGTATTGGCCCGACATTAAGCTGTAGCAGAACGCCAATTTTCCTTATCCGCCCGAGGCTGCTAGGCTTGATGCTACCGCTTGGTAAAGGGCCAATAAAATGTCTAACGCCATGCAAGACTCCCGCTATTACTATTATTACGAGTTGAATTTAAGTTTTAGTTGTGCTGGGCGTTAACATGTCTCCTTGCTTCTTTTGTGTAATTCGTATGCAACGTTCGAAATAAAATGTTTAGCGTTTACAAGCCCAAATCTTGTGAGCCAGTCGCCCTCTTTATGCCATGTAAGTAAATATCTGTATATCGTGACGGCGCGCGTAGCTAAGCAACTAGGTGGCGAAGCGGGCCATTTAAATCAATACCACCATTGTGTGTGACGTCATGTTGTAGTGTTCTACACCATGTAACTATGGTACCGATTGTCTATTGAAAAGGCCGAAGGGCGGTTTGGATCAGATTACAGGATCTTAGCGGCTTTCAGATGTAATGCTAATGGACTAGTTAACAAGACCATCAACTCGTAACAATAGCGGGTATTCCCCCTCATTCGTTCTAACCCGATGTACTCCAATAATGATTAACATAATGACCGATATTGCACAATTAATTGCCACATAGTATTCATTGACACCTTGAAGGACGAAGACATTACACAGAACGAACATATTTTTTATCAACATGTACTTATCACTAATTACAGAAAATAAAACGTTATTGATCAGAATCTCATCAAACAACCACGGAATAAGCACGTTAATTGATAGTTTGTTTCATTTTGTGCTCATTCTGGCCTTTGTGGGCACAGCAAGAACGGTATTTACGTAATACCGCCTGCACCCAGTGATCTGTCTCATCATGCCATCTGCTTAAGCCAATGAGATGGTTTTGGAGACAACTGCCCGAAACGTAGTTTATTGCAAACCCGCATTCCTCTCGTTTGCGTTTCATTTTGTAGAGGAGTCACAGTCAACTTGGCTGGAGTATGCATACCAACGGTAGGTAGCATAATTTCAGTATGTTCATCATAGCGCATTGAAATTAATTTAAACTTTTGTTGGCCACTTGTACCTGGTGATGAATCGATCGTTTCTTTCTTCACCTGTGCCCGGTACGTGAATCACCTATCGGATATGTGTATCTTATTCCAATGATATTTGAAGACGTAGGACTATATGGACCAGTTGCACCGTGCACACTTAAATATTTGCATCTTACAGCTTCTTTGAATATGTACTTCTCAAATAACGAAGTTCATCTCTGAGTAATTAAGCTAGGGAATGCATATTTTCAAAATGTTATGGAATCTTCGTTGTGAAAATTTGACAGAAAAAAGACCAGCCATAAGCATTCATTTTTGCCATTGAGAATTTGAAATGGTTCAAATTGACATGTTTAAACAGCTACTTAATTTGTTAGGAGTTAAATCGAGGCACTCGAATCTGCCAACGAAACCCAATGCCGCTGACGATGACGACGCAAACAGAGACCAACTGCAGAAAGGAAATAACTTGAAGGGATGCGAGGCGCCAGAAAATGACGCAGATTCGCTGGATTCCGATGACGTCGTACTCCAGCGCAAGATTGGCGTCCCCAGCGCCATTGGCATTATAGTGGGTTCCATCGTAGGTAAGACCAATACCATCACCAGCGGAACTAAAATACAAACTTTAAGGCCTAATTACAGCTAATGGTTATGGTAAAGAAATAAAACTTTAGGGCATAGCCATCCATCCTAACCAATGGTGATTCTGTAAGTTTCAATACCGTAACAACCACGTGAAACAGCATTGCTTTCTTGTGAAGAAGTCATCTGTGCTGGCACTGAAATGAAAGCAAGCAAACATCCCCATCCCATAATGTAACATTCAACTAGCAAAGAGGGTCGCACTCTATTAGTAGTACTAAGGTGTACAAGTTACAAAATATGGGAGGACATACATAATCTCCGTACGAGAGACTTGTTGGTGTCATGCGCAGACACTAGGTTTTGTGCGATCCTATTGGGAGCACCATCTCAACTTGTTTGCGATGTAATGCAAAAATACATGTTACTGTTTGTTCGGAACACTTTGATCCTTTACCAGGAAATATTAGGCATATAATATGTAAGCTAAATTGCTATTTCAATACTTTGCTATGGATATATGTGCTCGTTTGTTCGCTTCAGTTGAAGCTCTTCAGTTCTAATTTATGTAAGTGACCTTTTTGTAGATTCCTCATTTCAATGGGAAATAAAGATCAAATTAAATCAAAGAAGGGATAGGGGGGTGGCGGGACGTTTCCTCAGGGCTTAGACTAAGCCCCTTACGTGTGGGCTTCGAGAAGTCGTTCTTCCATGTGAGGGCGAACCATTGTTTCAGCATAGCTCTCGTATTACTCAGGCCAAACGTTTACAACAAAAATACATTTCGTGGGCTCTAACATGGAAGATTAGCGGTTCGAGTAGTACCCAGAGTAGGTGCACAGGGGCTTGGTATGTTGCACGGTGGAGTAATCGCTACTTGATTCATTTCGAAGACACTGTTTTTTTGCTCAAAGTTCTTTGGAGCGCGTCAGAACAACGCGGTGCATCGCAAATGCGCATGCGCTTGGACAGTCACGTGATTCGCACAGACCTCGCGGGATCGCATTTAAAGACACGTATCGTTTGTATATTGTACAACTTGGCTTACTTTCAGGGGTCAGTGCGGTCGGTATGGTAGGAGGGGGGGGGGGGGGGGCTTGTGATGTTTGAAGAGGTACTACATTCGGCATCTTCAGTGTGATTTATGTACTAGCTAAAGAACACTCAATGCGAGCGCTCTAGCCCATTGAGCTATCGCGCCGGCCCCGGGGGCGACGTGAGAGGCCACAGGGACGCGCCAAATTATAGCACATGATCCGATGGGCATCGAACAAGGGTTCCGCATTGTTGTACCCCAGGTTCCATGCATAACCATGCCTTGCCTGACGCATTATGCAAGCATTTCGCAACAATGGCGCTCCTCCACCTGACCCCCCCCCCCTCCCCCTTACCATGACCTACCGACCCATGCCTGCCGTCTTCCGCCGTGTGATCCAGGTTCCATGCCTAATCTGATGCATTATACAAGCATTTCGCAACATGGCGCCCCTACCCCTTCCTCCTTGTCACTCCCCCTCCCCCTCCCCCTCCCCCTTCCTCCTTGCCACTCCCCCTCCCCCTCCCCCTCCCCCTTCCTCCTTGCCATTCCCCCTCCCCCTCCCCTCCCCCCTTCCCTCTTACCATGACCTACCGACACATGCCAGCCGTCTTCCTCCGTGTGATCCAGGTTCAATGCCTCATCTGACGCATTATACAAGCATTTCGCAACATGGCGCCCCTCCCCATTTCCTCCTCCCTACTCCCCCCTCCCCCTCTCCCTCCCCCCTTCCCTCTTACCATAAACTACCGACCCATGCCCGCCGTCTTACTGCGTGTGATCCAGGTTCCGGGATCTTCATCTCTCCGGCGGGAGTGGCGGCCGGAGCGGGAAGTCCGGCTCTGTGCCTCATCATCTGGGCATTTGGTGGTATCGTCTCCATCATCGGTAAGTGCACGAGTACTCATCGGTAAGGACACGAGTACTTATCGGCATGGGCACGAGTACTCATCGGTAAATGCACGAGTAATCATCTGTAAGTGCACGAGTACTCATTCGTAAGTACCAAAGTTAAACCTACTGATACAGCAATTTCCCAATTCGAATGTGGTCATTCGAAGTCGTGTATGTTGGTTCTTATTGCATTAGTAATAATATGTAATGTCATAGATGTCCATATGACGTCTGACATCCGGTCCGTAAGTTCGAAACGGGGCCCGAATACTTTCGTCTGGCTCCATGTTAATGTGTTATTTGAGGGCGCAATATTAGGCCTCTCACCGCTGTTTCATTTAAATGAAGTGACAATACAAGTGATATAATCAAACATAATATGAAGTAATTTGCATATCACACGTCATAATTCACCATTGGGTCAACTGATTGACAACGACACACCCCATTCTCCACCCGCCAAACCTAACGTTAGTCTCACCCCAACAGCTGCACTCTGCGTGTCTGAGTTGGGCACCATGATAGCTCCCTCCCATATCTCTCTCTACAGCGGCCATGAAGTTGTCCGAGCTGGGCACCTTACCTCTACAGCGGCCATGAGAGTGGCTGAGCTGGGCACCATTATAACTCCCTCGCCTCTCTCTCTCTACAGCTGCCATGGACTTGCCCAAGCTGAGCACCACGATAACTCCCTCCTTCCTCTCCTCTCTCTCTACAGCTGCCCTGAGCGTGTCTGAGCTGGGCACCATGACAACTCCCTCCTCCCTCTCCTCTCTCTTCAGCTGCCATGAGCGTGTCTGAGCTGGGAACCATGATCTCCCTCCTCCCTCTCCTCTCTCGCTACAGCTGCCATAAGTGTGTCTGAGCTAGGCACCATGATAACTCCCTCGCCTCTCTCTCCTATCTCTCTACAGCTGCCGTGAGCGTGTCTGAGCTGGGCACCATGATAACTCCCTCCTCCCTCCACTCTCTCTCTACAGCTGCGCTGACCGTGTCTGAGCTGGGCACCATGATAACTCCCTCCTCCCTCCACTCTCTCTCTACAGCTGCGCTGAACGTGTCTGAGCTGGACACCATGATAACTCCCTCCTCCCTATCCTCTCCCTCTATAGCTGCCATGAGCGTGTCTGAGCTGGACACCATAATAACTCCCTCCTCCCTCTCTCTCTACAGCTGCTATGAGCGTGTCTGATCTGGGAACCATGATAACTCCCTCGTCTCTCTTTCTCTACAGCTGCCATGAGCGTGTCTGAGCTAGATACCATAATAACTCCCTCCTCCCTCTCCTCTCTCTCTACAGCTGCCATGAGCGTGTCTGAGCTGGGCACCATGATAACGGCCTCGGGCGGGGAGTTTGTCTACATGAAGCGGGCCTACGCAGACTGGGTGGCCTTCCTTTGGTCCTGGACCAGCTGCCTCCTCATCCGCCCCGGGGGGTTGGCCGCCGTGGCCCTCACGTCGGCAGACTACATCTTATACCCGTTGTACCTCGGCGACGGTGGCGGGGCGCCCCCAGTCATGACCACCAAGATGTTGGGCTCGTGTATCATCCGTGAGTGTTTGTCGGTGCGTCTGTCAAAATTCTGGTTAAGGAGCCTAATGAGGAAAAGAAACGAGAAAAGCATCTGAAAGACACGTGAGGTGAACGTGAATTTTTGTTTGTTATATGCCTGAGAGGGCTTGGTGGACGGTCTGAATGCTTGATTAGTCATGCGCATGAGACGGCTTGGCAGACCATATGACTGACTGGTTTCTCTGGACATGAGCGTGACAGGGTTTGGTAGACGGTTTGAATGCTTGGTTTGTTATGACCGTGAAAGGGTTGGTGGACGGTGTAAATGTTTGGTTTGTCATGAGCGCGAGATGGCTTGGCAGACCATGTGAATGCTTGGTTTGTCATGAGAGTGAGGGGGCTTGGCAGACCATGTGAATGCTTGGTTTGTCATCAGCGTGAAAGGGCTTGGCAGACCATGTGAATGCTTAGTTTGTTACGACCGTGAGAGGGCTTGGCAGACCATGTAAATGCTTGGTTTCTCATGAGAGTGAGAGGGCTTGGCAGACCATGTGAATGCTTAGTTTGTTACGACCGTGAGAGGGCTTGGCAGACCATGTAAATGCTTGGTTTCTCATGAGAGTGAGAGGGCTTGGCAGACCATGTAAATGCTTGGTTTGTGACGACCGTGAGAGGGCTTGGCAGATCATGTGAATGCTTGGTTTGTTACGACCGTGAGAGGGTTTGGCAGACCATGTAAATGCTTGGTTTGTTACGACCGTGAGAGGGCCTGGCAGACCATGTAAATGCTTGGTTTGTTACGACCGTGAGAGGGCTTGGCAGACCATGTGACTGCTTGATCTGCCATGACCGTGAGAGGGCTTGGTAGACCATGTGACCATGTTAGGTAGGGAATACTGAGGGATTTTTTTTTTCGATTTGTTAAAAACAAATTAGCGCTTTATTTTACTTGTCAAGTATTTAAGTAAAAAGATTTGTTTCTGTGACACCGCCCACACCCAACGGGCCGTGGGGGAGGGGTAATAAGCGGGCGGGGGTACTTTGCTGTACTTGCCTCTCGCTGTATTTGCTCCTGGTGTTATAGTGTTGCTGGGTGCCGTCAACGCCTACAGTGTGAACCTCAGTACCCGGATACAAGTGATCTTCACCGTCACCAAGGTCGCGGCTCTGATCGTCATTGTTGGCGGCGGCATCGTCAAGTTGGCTCAGGGTTAGTATGTATGTATGCACGAAGGATCTAGGGTACTGTGCAGGGTATGCATGTATTGTGACAGGTTTATGCATTATGAGAGCTGTATGTATTATGAAGGTTTTACGTATTATGAAGGCTTTACGTATAATAAAGGTTGTATGTATTGTACAGGTTTTATGTATTGTAAAGGTTTCATGTTTTATGTATTGTACAGGTTTTATGTTTTATGTATTGTACAGGTTTCATGTATTGTACAAGTTTTATGTATTGTACAGGTTTTATGTGTTGTACAGGTTTTATGTATATGTTTTATGTATTGTACAGGTTTTATACATTGTACATGTTTTATACATTGTACATGTTTTATGTATTGTACAGGTTTTATGCATTGTACAGGTTTATGTATTTTACATGTTTTATGTATTGTACAGGTTTTATACATTGTACATGTTTTATGTATTGTACATGTTTTATGTATTGTACAGGTTTTATGTATTGTACAGGTTTTATCTATTGTACAGGTTTATGTATTTTACAGGTTTTATGTATTGTACAGGTTTTATGTATTGTAAAGGTTTTATGTATTGTACAGGTTTTATTTATTGTAACCATTTTATGTATTGTAAAGGTAATATGTATTGTAAAGGCTTGATGTATTGTACAAGTTTTATGTATTGTACATTTTGTGTGTATTGTAAAGGTTTTAAGTATTGTACAGTTTTTATTTATTGTAATCATTTTATGTATTGTAATCATTTTATGTATTGTAAAGTTTTTATGTTGTGTAAAGGTTTTATGTATCGTACAGGTTTTATGTATTGTAAAGGTTTTATGTATTGTAAGGTTTTATGTATTATAATCGTTTTGTGTATTGTACAGTTTTTATGTATTGTACAGGTTTTATGTATTGTAAAGGTTTTATGTATTGTAAGGTTTTATGTATTATAATCGTTTTGTGTATTGTACAGTTTTTATGTATTGTACAGGTTTTATGTATTGTAAATGTTTTATGTATTGTAAAGGTTTTATGTATTGTAAAGGTTTTAAGTATTGTACAGGCTTTATGTGTTGTACAGGTTTTATGTATTGTAAATGTTTTATGTATTGTAAAGGTTTTAAGTATTGTACAGGCTTTATGTGTTGTACAGGTTTTATGTATTGTAAATGTTTTATGTATTGTAAAGGTTTTAAGTATTGTACAGGCTTTATGTGTTGTACAGGTTTTATGTATTGTAAATGTTTTATGTATTGTAAAGGTTTTAAGTATTGTACAGGCTTTATGTGTTGTACAGGTTTTATGTATTGTAAATGTTTTATGTATTGTAAAGGTTTTAAGTATTGTACAGTTTTTATGTATTGTAACCATTCTATGTATTGTAACCATTTTATGTATTTGTAAAGGCTTTATGTATTATGAAAGTTTATGTATAATGAAGATTACCTATATTATGAAGGGTAATACGTATATATGTATAGAAGGCATATATGAATATAAATAGGCATATATATATATGTTTTATTGAGAAACGCTCTTGTACATGAGACTGAACCAACGGAGCTTTGAAATTGTTAATTGGAGTTGTAATTTTTATGAAAAGAGGTGCACATGAAACACATGATATCGCCACTGGGAATAACACCCAGGATCGCGGCTTAGTAGGCCTGTGGCTCCAACCACCGAGCTAAGTAGGTAAACTGGACGGGACCTTCCCATGAAGGGTATTATAAATAATATTGACTTAATGTAGAGCGATACACTCATTACATTTTCGACATAAACTTAGTGACTTTCTAGCGTTCATATGTCATTTGAGTCACCACTTAATATGATTGCAGCATTATGGCGTAAGTATATAAGACTGATACCGAAAATTCAGTTTAGTATATGTTCTTTCTTCTGTGACTAAGTGCCACTAACACATTATTTCTTTCCACTTGCCTATTTCTGATCCAGATAAACGCTAAAGGAAAAACAACGATTTGCAATTTATGTTTCCGTCTGGCGTTTTTCAGGATATACAGAGCATTTGGCCGTCGGCTTCGAAGGTTCGAACACGGGAGGCGGTGACATTATCATGGCCTTCTACAGTGCTATGTTTTCTTACGATGGATGGTACGTCTCTTATCTCCAATAACACTTCAAAGGATGAATTTTGTCATGACTCTTCCAGTACGCGCTATATACGCGGGATAAACAAGCCATGAGCTGCTTACGTGTTATATAGACAAATACTTTACCCAGTTCGTTTTAACACCATAGCATCGAGTTGGCGGTATATCATAATTAACTGAATCAAGTCAGATAAGTCGGGGATTCAATCTGCGCCTGTGTAGAGTGTAACGAATCTCGGTGGGTTTAACTGATGCCAAAATGTAACTACTATATATCGTAAATGATGGCGTTGGACGTCATTTTATACTGTAACTACTTGTCTTTTGTCAATTTTTACACATTTCGGTTGTCTAGGTATAATCTCAACTCAGTCATGGAGGAAGTCTCAAATCCGTCCAGGTGAGAAATAGCACCAAGATCTAGGTAATTGTTAATCATTGTGTTGTTTATTTCTGCTTCTAGCGCTCGTTTTTATTAATATATTTGATAGCAACTGGGGTAACAAACGGATAGCTTTTGATTACCCCGACGGTGATTGAACGCGTCTTCTACTTCCAGAACCTTGCCCCTTTCAGTCCTGATCGGGGTGCCCTTGGTGATGTTCCTCTACGTCATGGTCAACGTGTCCTACTTCACAGTGATGTCCCTGAGCGACATCCTCGCCTCCCCAGCGGTTGCCATAGTGAGCATTTCGAGATAGAAAGCAGCAAGAAACGAATCTCGAATGCACATAAGAACCATATACAAAAGACTTGAAATGAATACAAGTTTGGACTATAAAGACTTTTTTGTAATAGCTGTAGCAACAGGCGTTATTATGCGTCGCACGGATGAGTCGAAATGAATAAGTTGTAATTATGACCTCGCACGGGGAATTGTAACGATGAATGATAATGATGAGTTTCGTGATGAAATGCGGAATTTGTATTATGTGTTTTACCGCGATGAACTATGCTATTCTGATGAATTACACGCAGACCTGGGCCCAGCGTGTTATGCCCGGCGCCTGGTGGATTATGCCAATCTTCGTGTCGCTGTCGGCATTCGGCGCCTGTAGCAGCGGTCTCTTTACCATTGGAAGGTACGAGCACCTACACATTGCGTCCACAAACTCTTTATTGGCGGTCGTGCGAAAGCAACTATTAGATATCACTGCGGTATAATTTGTTATAAAAAAAGTGTGGATATTGTACATCAATTATGAACAGCTAGAGCGAAGTTTATTAATGCATAGCAATACCATTAAAATAACACGATGGTCAGATTTGTTGTCGGCAGTATATAAGAACAATAGCATAATCGAATAATAATAATAAAATTAATTATAATCATAATGCATCTAATGTGGTGCAATGAACTGTTTCAGCTTCGAGCAAGCAGCTTGTCTTGGGAATAGCAGAAATGCTTTATACTCCTAAGCAAGCAAAACATACAGGCTTATTGACTTCACACAGGGGGCAGCACCAATGGTGTGTAGTCCATATCTGTAGCATGTACCTCAGCTACAGTTTTACGGCTCTCTTGGATTCGTTCAAGCTAGGACTCGATATTACGATTATGGTTGGCGATGGAAGCGGCATTTGTCGATGTCAAGTTAATTGATCCCTCGGTTTTTGTTTTCTGTATTTAGTCTTATTGACCCCTAGCGTCTCGTTAACCATGTTGGTGAAACGAACATCAATATATCGTCGATGAATGATACTGATATGTTAATTTTGCAGATCACCATATATAGATAAACAGGTTCATTCACCCTTAGTGATGAAGCGATAGACAGAGCTTATACACTCCATAACCGTCTAGCAACTACTAATCGTTACAGAATCTTCATGGTCACTGCCCGCGAAGGCCACCAGATGGAGCTCCTGTCCATGATCCACCCCAAACGCCTAACTCCTATGCCTGGCATTGTGTTCATGGTAAGTGCGGTGTTTATAAGACAACAACCTCGTGCAAGGAGTGTAACCGTTATAGTATTTATGTAAAGGTGTTGCATTGTCAACAACGTCCTGTAATATGTATTCATTATCATTCAATGCAATCTCTTGCATTAGTCTGCAATGTTTACAACCTCACTCCATATGTGTCCTCCACCTGTAATGTTCACAATGTCATTCAATATTTATCCTCCCCTTGCAGTGGTTGTTCTTCCCCCGCAGTGTTTGTCCTCCCCCTGCAGTGTTTGTCATCCCCTTGCAGTGTTTACAGCACCACTTGCAGTATTACAACCTCATTCGGTTTTGTCTTTCCCTTGCAATGTTTACAACTTCGTTCGGTGTTTGTTTTCCCCTTGCAGTGTTTACAACCTCATTCGGTTTTTGTCATTCCCTTGCACTGTTTACAACCTCATTCGGTGTTTGTCTTCCATTTGCAGTGTTTAACCTCCTTCATTTGGTGTTGGTCCTCCCCTTTCAGTTTTTACAACATCATTCAGTGTTTGTCTTCCCCCTGCAGTGTTTACAACATCATTCAGTGTTTGTCTCCCCCCTGCAGTGTTTACATCATTCAGTGTTTGTCTTCCCCTTGCAGTGTTTACAACCTCCATAATTTGGTGTTGGTCCTCCCCCAGCAGTATTTACCTCATTCGGGTTTTGTCTCTACTTGCAGTGTTTACAACCTCAATCGGTTTTTGTTCTCCTCCGTGTTTACGAACTCCCTCATTAGGTGTTGGTCCTCTCCTTGCAGTGTTTACAACATCATTCAGTGTTTGTCTTCCCCCTTGCAGTGTTTACAACCTCCTTCGGTGTTTGTCCTCCCCTTGCACTGTTTACAACATCATTCAGTGCTTGTCTTCCCCTTGCAGTGTTTACAACCTCCTTCGGTGTTTGTCCTCCCCTTGCACTGTTTACAACATCATTCAGTGCTTGTCTTCCTCTTGCAGTGTTTACAACCTCATTCGGTGTTTGTCCTCCGCTTGCACTGTTTACATCTTTCGGTGTTCGTCTTCCCCCTTGCAGTGTTCCCAACCTCATTCGGTGTTTGTCCTCCCCTTGTACTGTTTACATCATTCAGTGTTTGTCTTCCCCCTTGCAGTGTTCCCAACCTCATTCAGTGTTTGTCTCCCCCCTTGCAGTGTTCCCAACCTCATCCGGTGTTTGTCCTCCCCTTGCAGTGTTTACAACATCATTCAGTGTTTGTCCTGTGTTTTAAACCGTATTCAGTTCTCCCCTTGCAGTGTATCTTCAGCGTCGTGTACACCCAAGTTGGAGCTGTCATGGTGCTCATAGACTTCCTAAGCTTCGCCATGTGGATGTTCCACGCACTCATGATGCTGTCAGTCATCGTCTTCCGGTTCAAGATGAAGGACGCTCCTAGACCCTACAAGGTCAAGGCCGTTAAGAATAGCCCGCAGCTATACATGTAATATAATTTTGAATAGGAGGTGGATTGGGATGGCGGTTTGGTAGAGTTCGTGGGGGTCGGGAGCGGGATGGGGTGGGGGGGGGGTGAGAGGCGAGGGTGATGGAGGCTGTGGACAGGTTAAAGCCAGGATTTGACGTCATTCACGAGGGATACCTTAAGAACAATTTGCTCGATATTCAGCATTACTATATGTGGATGCACGGGCCTTCGTTCCAACTTCATGGGTTGAATATTTGCGGAAATAATTTTCTCATTTCCTATGATAATTAATGTTTTTATCGGCGAGTGATGAACGCGACAACAGCACATCATAAACATCGTATATATGGGACACCCCGTCTCTATCCCACAGGTACCCATTATCCTTCCGGCCATTGTCTTCGTCTTCGCCGTCATACTGGTTATTGTGCCCATCATCTTGGCGCCCCAGATGGCCTTCCTGTATGCCTTCCTCATTATGATGGCCGGTCTCATCCTGTACTTCCCTTTTGTCTACTTCAAAAAGAGTCTCCCATGTATGGGTAAGTCATAGCTTAAGCCAAGGTCATGTCGTCTTTGTCCCCTTCAAGAAGATTCTCCCTTGAATGAGTAATTCATAGTTTACGCCAAAGTAATCGTTCCTCGTATAGGTCAGAGCCTAGGGCAAGGTAACACCATCTGTATTCCCTTCAAGGAAAAGTATTGTTTAAACTTCTCATTCTCGTGCTATATCTTCTAAATTACTTAACGCATCCTGTCTATATCTCGTTTTAAGCAACAGTTCGGTGCAATAAAAATCACCGTGAAAAATAGATATATCATGAAATTAATGCATATGCTAAGACCATGTAATACATATGTATATTTACACATATTTACAAGAAGGGTAATGTTTATAAATACATGATAATCCATTGTGTACGCCCAACCTTTGTCCGTTCATGTATTTCGTTTGCATTCATTCGTTTGTATCGTGCACTTTGGGCCTTGAAAACGGAAATAAAATCAATCCAATCCAATCCAATATAAAATATAATTAAATATTTTAGGTGAAAAATTAAACCTATATCATTTCTTCCAGGTTCTTTTACAAGGTTCATGCAGCTTTTAATGCAAGTGTGTCCACCAGATGGCGTGGCTAGGATGAACTAAACTTGATGCGTGTTATTGAAACATTGATGGAACCCGCTATACGAAATTACCCTTCCTCATTTATAATCATTATGTATACATTGTAATATTTCTGTATTACCAATTAAAGTGCTGGCATTTAGAAGGTTCGTCGACTTTGTGTTTCTTTCTTGAGGCCCTGGGCCCGTATTCATAAACCACACTGAGACTAGGCAACTCTAATTAGCGCCTAGTTGAACACTTGTGGAACGATTATTGGGTTTAAAAAGTAGAGAAGAATCCACCCAAGAGGTGAATGTTCTGCATTAATAATGTGCTAAATTATATTGAGTATGATTTCTTGATCATAAGCATGACTACGACGAGCTGGTGAAGCTATGACCGAAATGCACTTTCCGTGTGTAAGGTACGTGTGGACCCCGGGGAAGGTATTCATAAACTATAATAGGCTTATGCATAGAATTTAGCAGGCTCATTGTACAGTTACTGACTGTACATTACACAGTTACTGACTACATTATACAGTTACTGACTGTACATTATACAGTTAATGACTGCATTATAGAGTTACTGACTGTACATTATACAGTTACTGACTGTACATTATACAGTTACTGACTATATTATACAGTTACTGACTATACATTATACAGTTAATGACTGTGCATTATAGAGTTACTGACTGTACATTATACAGTTACTGACTGTACATTATACAGTTACTGACTATATTATACAGTTACTGACTATACATTATACAGTTAATGACTGTGCATTATAGAGTTACTGACTGTACATTATACAGTTACTGACTGTACATTATACAGTTACTTACTGTACATTATACAGTTAATGACTGTGCATTATAGAGTTACTGACTGTACATTATACAGTTACTGACTGTACATTATACAGTTACTGACTATATTATACAGTTACTGACTGTACATTATACAGTTACTGACTGTACATTATACAGTTACTGACTGTGCATTATACAGTTACTGACTGTACATTATACAGTTACTGACTGTACATTATAGAGTTACTGACTATATTATACAGTTACTGACTGTACATTATACAGTTACTGACTGTACATTATACAGTTACTGACTGTACATTATACAGTTACTGACTATATTATACAGTTACTGACTGTACATTATACAGTTACTGACTGTACATTATACAGTTAATGACTGTGCATTATAGAGTTACTGACTGTACATTATACAGTTACTGACTGTACATTATACAGTTACTGACTATATTATACAGTTACTGACTGTACATTATACAGTTACTGACTGTACATTATACAGTTAATGACTGTGCATTATAGAGTTACTGACTGTACATTATACAGTTACTGACTGTACATTATACAGTTACTGACTATATTATACAGTTACTGACTATACATTATACAGTTAATGACTGTGCATTATAGAGTTACTGACTGTACATTATACAGTTACTGACTGTACATTATACAGTTACTGACTGTACATTATACAGTTAATGACTGTGCATTATAGAGTTACTGACTGTACATTATACAGTTACTGACTGTACATTATACAGTTACTGACTATATTATACAGTTACTAACTGTACATTATACAGTTACTGACTATATTATACAGTAACTGACTGTACATTATGCACTTACTGACTGTACATTATACAGTCACCGACTGTACATTATACAGTTACTGACTATATTATACAGTTACTGACTGTACATTATACAGTTACTGACTGTACATTATACAGTTACTGACTGTACATTATACAGTTACTGACTGTACATTATACAGTTACTGACTGTACATTATACAGTTACTGACTGTACATTATAGAGTTACTGACTATATTATACAGTTACTGACTGTACATTATACAGTTACTGACTGTACATTATACAGTTACTGACTATATTATACAGTTACTGACTGTACATTATACAGTTACTGACTGTACATTATACAGGTACTGACTGTACATTATACAGTTACTGACTATATTATACAGTTACTGACTGTACATTATACAGTTACTGACTGTACATTATACAGTTACTCACTATATTATACAGTTACTGACTATACATTATACAGTTAATGACTGTGCATTATAGAGTTACTGACTGTACATTATGCAGTTACTGACTGTACATTATACAGTTACTGACTGTACATTATACAGTTAATGACTGTGCATTATAGTTACTGACTGTACATTATACAGTTACTGACTGTACATTATACAGTTACTGACTGTATTATACAGTTACTGACTGTACATTATACAGTTACTGACTATATTATACAGTAACTGACTGTACATAATGCAGTTACTGACTGTACCTTATACAGATACTGACTGTACATTATACAGCTACTGACAATATTATACAGTCACTGACTGTACATTATACAGTTACTGACTATATTATACAGTTACTGACTGTACATTATACAGTAGTAGTAACTGCCTGTACATTATACAGTTACTGACTGTTTGTTATACAGTTACAGACTGTACATTATACAGTTTCTGGCTATATTATACAGTTACTGACTGTTGATTTTACAGTTACTGACGGTATGTTATCCAGTTACTGACTATATGTTATACAGTTACTGACTGTACATTATACAGTTATTGACTACATTATACAGCTACTTGCTGCATTTTACAGTTACTGACTGTACATTATACAGTTACTGACTGTGCATTATACAGTTACTGACTGTACATTATACAGTTACTGACTGTCCATTATACAGCTACTGGTTTTTCGTAGCGTGCCAGCTATTGTTGTCCCAAATTTATACAAAGAAAGCAAACTAAAAAAATGATCATATCATTACAGATGTAGGAACCGACAGGGTTTACCGTCGTTAGTTTGTTAAAAAGATGATGGATAGGTATACAGTTGCTTCCAGTACAACGTTACAATTACATACTCCGTATCTATTGCTTCTACCACCATATATAATGAGAAAGGCGCGTAGAATACCACAGTCCGTGTGTCGGTAGCCAGTGGCGGATCTAGGAGGGGGGTAGGTAGGGGGGTTGCAACCCCCCTTGTGAACCAGAACATACAACATAAATATTAACATACATGTTAAAGTCCCAAGTCTTGAGAGAGCAACGCCCCCCCCCCCACTTGGGAAACTGGACATACACGGTTAAAGTCGGCGGGAATCTCAAAAACCCAAGCACCCCCCCCCCCCCCGGGTCACAAGTCTCATTCATTCAGAGCAGGCCCCCCCCCCCCTTGGCAAATTCCTAGATCCGCCCCTGGTAGCAGTGTGATAAATGGAAATGTGACATGTAAGCCACGCTATGTGTGGTTTATCAATATCGCCGCTGGACCCTTAGGATAAACCCGTTTGAAACTAGGGGAACAAATAGTTCTGACGTCTGATAGCGAACGTCGTACACGCACATATATATACGTTTCGGATACGTACCGCCTTTCGTACTCAGAGCTGCTATTGGCAGATAACAGCAACTCAGGTATTCATCATAGCGTTTCATTTGCTTGCCACTATCCTGCTTCTTTGATTTTAAATCACTAAAGTTGCTTACTATTTTAAACGATGCTGGTGAAGCATGTTCATTATGTCAAGTATTTGATTATCAATTTGTATTAGGCTTGACAAATCGCATTATCCTGCATGGATATTAAATAGGTAAACGGGGATTAATATTAGGATGGCGCGTCATACACGTGGGCCAAAATATGTGCTATATATCAGTAGGATAAGGAGCAAGGTTACTGACCGCCTAAGTGGCTATGCGACACTTACATTGGAGAGTAATGAGATGTTGCACTGCGACCGATATAACAACTACCAAGGGAGAGTACAGATAGAGTGAGAGAGACAAGAGACAGGTGTCAACAGAGAGATATGGGGCAGAGAGGCAGGAGAGAGAGAAAAAGTCGTTACCTGCACGATATGCGTAGTATGTAAAAAAGACACA
Source organism: Arenicola marina (assembly GCA_964019135.1). Taxonomy (NCBI): domain Eukaryota; kingdom Metazoa; phylum Annelida; class Polychaeta; family Arenicolidae; genus Arenicola; species Arenicola marina. The sequence continues at coordinate 14,921,412 of OZ025257.1, forward strand.
CGCATTGAAAGTTAGACTAGAGCGCTCTTGGTTCGCCAAGCATTAAAAGTGCAATTTACGGTCGAAGTTCAGTGAGTTAACAAAGTATTAATTTGCGGTATAGCATATAGGAACATGGCGGTATTGCGGTATTGCCAAAGTAAATGAAATTAGCTAAATCCGCTAAGGAGTTCCAAACCATGTTGTCTACCTTGCAAATGCCATTCTTGCTTGTGTTGTGTTTGTTATTCAGTGTCATATGAACATAATTCGTCACCTTCATCATCATTGTTATTGTCGATCAATTGCACATGTGCTAATGAATTTTGTGGACTTAATATCGACGTTAAATAGAGCTTGATCTTACTATATATTATCTGAGGCACTTTGGAAACCAAGTGTTGTTACAATAGGACGGAATTTAAATACGCAAATACGAGTTGAAGGTGGGGGGTAGAGAGATTTACAAGCGCCCATCCGTCCATCAACCCTTTCTCACGCGCTGCCTCCGTCTAACATACACCCCAATACACACATGCACACTCGCTTTTTGTGTTTCAAGTTGCGTGATTGCCCTATTTCGATCTGGCTGGGGGTCCCAGACAGGATAACTAGGTGACGACGAGACACATTCAATGACTAGACGCTTCATGCAACCAGACCTCGTCCCACAGATCAAATCAAAACACGATGTTATATATCACTTTGGATGTGTCAATCGTCTCTACACCGCGGCACCTAAAGCCCACCCTACACCTCTCCCCCAGCTCATGACCTCCCGCCGATGAGCCACTTGGAGTGGTAAAGTCAAGACTCGAAGGTAGATCAAACCAATGGTAGAAACGCTCTACGTCCGATGTTGGCTCGTGTAGTGGTAATTTGCCAAGCCATTTTTGCACCTTGAATTCATACAGCAGTAAATCGTGGGTTCGCCCATGACAGAAGTGCGAGAGGTACACACGAGTTACATGCGCAGAATCCCGGTTTGGCCAGACCGTTTTGCCGTCACCGCCTGTGTCATAACAACTACAGCTCTCCCGCTGGTAGACATCAAACAACGGGTATATAATGGATACCATGAACAGTACCGGTAAGCATATTGTACTCCATGTAGATTATTAGTTAATAGTAACAATAACGTTTAGTATGTAAAGTTATGTGTAGCCAACGTGAAATAAGTACACTTAGCGCCGAAATCGGATATATGCCAGGGGTGCTAAAAAACAACAACACAAGAACATGCGTGTGCCTCATGACAATGCATATTTATATGACAAAGAAAGCTATTGGATATCCAAAACTGTTATAGAATAATTGATGTCTGCCCAAAGTGACCAGAAACCCAACATATCAATTGTGTCGAGGTGGCAAAATGTATTTGACAAAACTTTGTTCTGTATTGATATACATTTATATAAAGATCATGTCCATATAATTACACTGGGTTTGAGTGATTTATAGCGATTCGTCGATCGAGGTTGCGATGGAAACAATTATAGTGTTAGACATGGCTACTATTGACCAGTCATTGATAAAACATCTATTGGTAACGAGTCATCGATTATTATCGATTCCTTGATCAAAATTTATTATAGCGATTCATTAATAACAATTCATCAATAGCGATTCATTAATAACAATTCATCAATATCAATTCATTAATAACAATTCATCAATATCGATTCCTTGATGAAAATTCATCAATATAAGGGGTGCACAATTTCATATCAGGAGGGGGGGGGGCTAGAAAATTCATTACCATGCAATTTTTTTATTTTTCACAAATTTATTGACATTTTATTTATTTTTTTGTATCTTTCTCATCCAATTATTTATTTATTTAGACACTCACGAGGACATTTTATAAGGCATTTTTTGGAGAGAATTATGAAAGCAAGTTATTTTTTTTGTAGCATCTGAAAAGCAAACATTTTTTTCCCCCAAATAGTCACAACAAACTATTTTTTTCAAATATTTTCTAGCCCTCCCCCCCCCCCATGATATGAAATGGTGTGCCCCTAACAACAACGCGAGTGATCGGGGCGTTAGGCAATTTTATCAAGCTGTAGCAGCTGTAGCAGCCTGCCAATTTTCTTTATGTAAATGAAGGGCTGCTACAGGTTGATGAAGAGCCAATAAAATGTCTAACGCCATGCTAAACTCGCGCGATTACTATTATTACGAGTTGAATTTAAATTCTAGTTTACCTCACACCTGTGCTGGGCGTTAACATGTCTCCTCGCTTCTTTGGATTAACTTTCGCATACAACGGTTGAAGTAAAGTAAAATTGTATCGCTTAGAAGCCTTCACAGAACGTGTGAGTATATATATCAGTAAGCTTATATCGTGACCAAGAAACGGCACGCGTAGCTAGGCAACTAGGCGGCTAGACGGGCCATTTACATCTATAACCACAATTCGTTTGTGTGTGACGTCCTGTTTCATTGTTCTACGAGAGGTATCTCTGGCAACGATTGTCTATTGAACCGGCTGAAGGGCGGTTTGAGTCAGGTTACAAAATTTAGGCGGCCTTCAGATTCAATGCTATTGTACTAGTTAACACGACCATCAATTCACAATAATATCGATTCCTTGATAAGAAGTCATTAATAGCGACTCCTTGATAACAATTCATTAATAGCGATACCTGGTAACAAATCTTTATTAACGATACTTTGTAACAACGTTCCTGCATAATATTCCATTGATAGCAAATTTGCATAACGATACCTTGGTAGCGATTTTACTAATAACGATCAATCGATTCATCGCTGAAGGGTTGTAATGATAATGATGTTATTGATGACGGTTACAATTGTAATGATCTTATTGCCGATGGTTACAACGATAATGATGTTATTGATGACTGTTACAATGATAATGATGTTAATGATGACGGTTGCAATGACAATGATGTCATTAATGACGGTTACAATGATAATGATGTTATTGGTGACAGTTACAATGATCATTACCTTATTGATGACGGTTGCAATGATAATGATGTTATTGATGATGGTTACAATGATACAGATATTATTGTTGACGGTTACAATGATAATGATGTTATTGATGACGGTTACAATGATAATTATGTTATTGATGACGGTTGCAATGATAATGATTTTATTGATGATGGTTACAATGATACAGATATTATTGATGACGGTTACAATGATAATGATGTTATTGATGACGGTTACAATTATAATGATGTTATTGATGACGGTTAGAATGATAATGATGTTATTGATGACGGTTACAATTATAATGATGTTATTGACGACGGTTACGATGATAATGATGTTATTGATGATGGTTAGAATGATAATGATGTTATTGATGACGGTTACGATGATAATGATGTTATTGATGATGGTTACAATGCTACTGATGTTATTGATAACGGTTACAATGATGATATTACTGATGACATTTATGATGAAAATGATGTTATTGAAGGCATTTACAACGATAATGTTATTGATGACGATTTGCGAACCTTCCGGCGCGTCAGCTTTTATTGTCCCAAACTTATACAAATAAAACAAAATAAAATAATTGTCTTGTGATCACAGATGTAGGAACCGACAAGGTTTACCGTCGTTAGTTAAGAGGATGATGATGATGACGGATAGTTATACAGTTGTTTCTAGTACAACGTAGCTTAATAAATAAATATGTTCTTTGACAGACGCATCAAAAGCTAAGCCGCCGCTTAGCAATGATGACGTCAGAAGCGTGACGTCATCAAGTGGCAGGGTGGTCCTGAAGAAGGAAGTGAAGCTAACCAGCGCCATTGGAATTATCGTCGGCACCATCATAGGTGAGCAAACATGAATGATAAGTTCCATTTTTGTTATAAGCTTTCATTTCATGAGGTTGTCGATAGCAAAAACACATATCAGCGGCCACCATAAGTTAGGTTCCATGACACTTAAGCCCATTCTACTTGGTTCGTTTATAAACAATAATCGATTAAACAGCGCTAAGCTAAAATCAATTGGGGTTTACAAAGTGTTGTTTATTCATGTGGGTATGTCCTACTTTATATGCTGGCATATATGTGTCGTACGCAGTGTCTCGCATAGTTGGTGACACGCCTTGAGGTTATATATTATTGTACGGCGCTTGCATTTCTGATTTACAATCCCCGTAGTAGGGGACAGTAGTATTGCCTGTGAATTTCCAAGCTTCTTAGCTGAATTTCCAGAGGTAAGGAAAACTACGTTACAGAGATACACAAACCCTGTTTTCATACTGAGATTCTGATTGTCCCTGTTCAGTGCCTTGAACCAAAAAGGCTCTCACGCATGCATAAAGACAAAACGTGCATTCGACAACAGATGTCTATGTTCAGCATCAAAGGTAATGTTAATCTTTTAATCTTTTTCTGTTCGCAGGATCCGGAATCTTCATCTCGCCAAAAGGTGTCGCTAACGGGGCCGGAAGTGTGGCGTTGAGTCTCCTATTGTGGGGCATTGGAGGAGTGGCGTCCATGTTTGGTAAGCGGCCGTGTCTCTGCCCCTTCCTCCCACCGCCCCCTTCCATTCCCCCCCCCCCCCACCCACAGCCTTATATCCGACCTCAACTCTCACGTTTCGTAAGGCTGATCACACCTCAAGCATAACATAGCATAGTCCTATACCATATAGGTCACTTGCGCGTCTTGACGTTTGACATGTATTGGTATTCATGACAGGTTGCAGTAGGTGGTCTGATCTCACATCATCTTGTCACTTGTTACAACTGTGTGAAGGGGTGTGAATTAGGGTAAAGTGGTGGGAGACTGGCGCTCGCCCAACATGTTGGTACACTCGCGTTGGGTTCCCGGACTTCACTCGGGCACTTCACACCTCTTCGATTGGTCTGTGTAACTGATAACCGATCACCGAGATTGCGATGACTAGCGTAGTACCAAGTCCCTGAACATTGAACTGTTATACTGACACCAATATGGGCGTCTAGAGTCATCATGACAATACTTATACTCGCTTTTCGGAGAGATGCCCCCCCCCCGCCCCTCCTTCTTCGTGGCAATTATCCAGCTCATATAGAAGAGGACCATCATTTTAGGCTATATATGGCAATATGTATATCTCAGATGTGCACCAGTTTCTTCATTAACAATGTTGCGATCGTTAATTGTGTATATTGTCGGTGCCATACGACCGCCCACCCCCCACCCCCCACCCCACCTCCTCTAATCCGCCGTCGTCCTTGCCATATTTTGGATCCGTATACAATCCATGCAACGAAACACGACGAACTCAGATCCCAATGCGATACTAGATCTAGATCTCGTCCGACAAAGACGACCTCTTTCAGACAACCGCGTAAAGAGGTTTCTTTGGCTTGCCAGAACAGGCACTAGAATACCGTTATGCACATGAAAATTTAACGAACATTTGTAGGCCTTAATTCTTTCTATACTCATAGCCTAATTATTAAAACCCGACGACGAAAGATCGCTTGGTCTGCCAATCGTTGGATGGTGGGTCAATAGCGTTTATGCTTATGTTTATTGTTAACTTTCGTCACAGGATCTCATCACTCGTTACAATCCGAAAGTGACGTTATTTACGACGTCATATCCAAATGCAGAAATAAGAATTTTGGTCCCAAATAATCTTTGTTTATTTTAACGCGCTCCTAAAATTACTTAATCTTGGTTACGTCATAACAATCAAAGGTAAATAACGACGTTGGATTTCCGGAACGTAACAAGGGGCGTGATCCTCTGACTTTTATATACTGACGTTAAATAAAAGTTTATTTCATCCCTGATCATCCCTGGCCACTGACCGAGGCCAACAGAAGCCAATTAAGGAGTCATTAAATGAGTCACGTGACTGTTTCAGCGTCCCTCAGCATCGCCGAGCTGGGGACGATGATCCCGACCTCAGCCGGGGAGTACATGTACATCTACAAGGCCTACGCCGCCTGGCTTGCCTACCTCTGGAGCTGGACCTTCAGTATCCTGATGAAACCCTCCAGCCAGGCCATCCTATCGCTGACCTGCGCCCAGTACATCCTGGTTCCTTTCTTTGAGGACGGCTGTGGGGACCCGCCAGAGAGCTACCGGAAACTGCTCGCCTCCGCCATTTTGGGTGAGTGGATCATCTTGGTTGGTTGTATATTCAGGACGCATTAACCACTTCTGATCATGTCGCGTCCATGGGAGAAGGAAGGGAAGAGCGGAGCCATGTCCCCGGGGTCACTCCCTACTCTTTGCGAAGAATGAAATGGGATCTTTATCCTAAATCAAATCTCCTGGGGGAGAGGGTATGTTGTTGGAATCATCGTAGACATGGCACTTATGCGCTCTTCGTCATTTGGCTTGTCAGTTATATAACACAGATTACGTATATGCGCGCTACGTCGCATGCATGTGATGACGTCACTATAATGCATTGCTGTTATGGACCCAGACAATCCTGTATAAGCAAAACAAAATGTTCTCCCGTAGTGTAGCTTAGCTGTTCTAGGGGAAATTCTGGCATGCATGTGTTTCGCGTAACTCCAACTGTGCAAAAGGCGGAGTATACGGATTTATAGCTGCATATTGTTCAGCAGGCTAACAGGGTGATTTCAAAACACAAAAACTCACTTTGTATAGATCAATATCTTGACTATCAAAGGATACCATTTTAATATTGAGAAGAGATAATAGGCAGAAAACAGCTGCCAACCGGCGAATGTGAAGACATTCACCACGATGTGCGTAGCAGAAAAGCGGTCATATTCCCGGTTTGCTGATGTTCTTCAGTGCGATAATGATCTCTCTGGGATCTATTTTGTTTGGAGATAACTTATAAAATATCTGATTCAGGCATATAAACTTGTGCAGAATACATAACTTGTTACCAGATGTGTACCCCATTGTAAAATGTCATAAAGCGATGATATGGGCCGTTATACACTGCTTTTTCAATGCGGATCTAAGCGCACTAGCATGACATGCCAATGCGGAACCTAACAGAAAGGACCGTTAAACTGTTTGTAATCTTTTGAAATATATGCTGAGATTTCATTTATCATCATATTTAATATTTAAGGAAAGAAAGTTTTTGTTTTTGTTCGGTGAATAACAATACCCTAGAGCCAACCTACTGACAAAAGAAACGTTAAAGCCGGGCACCTGAACCTACTGCACATGCATGCATTTCAGACGCATGCAAGAATCGGTTTTCTGACCGGAAACACGCAATGTTTATTTTTGACAATAATTGTCGCCAGGGGTATCTGGAACGGTCTACTGTGATAGCGGATGCGTGTTCTCCCGCAGTGCTGATTGCCGCAATCAACGTGTTCAGCGTTAAGCTGGCGGCCCGGATCCAGGTCTTCTTTACTGGTACCAAGCTCATCGCCCTGCTCATCATTGTCATCGGAGGAATCGTCAAGCTGGTTCAAGGTGAGGCGTGGTGGGGAAGACAGGGTGTCAGGGGGTCGGTGAGGGGTGATAATGGGTTGGAAAAGGTGGTACGGGGTGGGTGAGGTGGTGAGGGGTTAGGGTGACGGAGGGACGAGTTGGCCGGGAGGGTGGGAAGGGGTGACATGGGGTGGGAGAGGCAGTGAGTGGTGAGGGGTGGTCGGGGTGTGGGGGTGAGAGATCATGATCATGACAGCCTGGTTTTGTGTGAGATAAGGGGACGTACGTGTAGATGGTTACGAAATGAAGTAGTGGGTGAGCGGGTGTGTGAGAGGGTTGTCGTGGTGGCGAGAGTGGTGGTGCAGAGCTGCGGTGTGGGGCATAATGACGTAGGATGGCGGCTGTGGAGCATGGTGGTGCGGTGTGAGAAGAAAACTAGCGGGTGCCAAACTGTGATATCACACTTGATAAATTGCAAATTATACAATATCAGTTAATGATCCGCGTGGTTATAAATGCATAATTATGGTATTTGCCTGAACTTTCCCTGAAATTTCCCAGAAATAATTTTCCTGAAATTTGCTGCTAGTAAAGCATTATACGCTGACTCGCCTTCTTTCCCCCTCAAGGATACACGGAGAATCTGGCAACGGGATTTGAAAACAGCAACGCCAATGCGGGACAAGTAATCATGGGATTCTACAGCGCCATGTTTGCATACGATGGATGGTTAGAATAATGAATACTTTATGAACTGGACGATTCTATCATTGGTGGGCTTTTATGCACTTAGCCAGTCACCAGCGAGCATTTTGCCTGGCTGTTCGGCTTCTGTTTACTCCCCCCCCCCCCCCTTACCCTTCCCCCAACCCGCGGCCTTAGGAATTGGAAGAAATTGTTAAACATATTTAAAATATTACGGAATCATTATTAATGTGCCGTTGCGGGATGTGATCTAGATAAAGGTATGCTGGCAGTATAGTGTTGACATGATGTGTTTCCATCGATTTAGGCATAATCTCAATCAGGTTACAGAAGAGATACAGAACCCTTCAAGGTAAGAGCCCTGCGGGTCAGTGGTATTTAGTACATTTCTGGGTTGAGGGGTTCCTCTGTAAAGCCCCCCTACCCCTTTTTTTCATCTCCAACATCCTCTCGGAATGGGGCGATTCACTTCGAAATCTGCTTTAAAATTGGCTCGGAAGAGTTATTTTTCTCCGTTGACCCGCTCTATGTCGCAGTTCTATGCGGTCGGTTTATTCTTTTTTCTCGGTAAACCCCGCTCTATCTGTATGAACGCACACCCCCCTTTGAACGAAAGCAGTTTATTCCCAATGCCTACTAAATTTGGGCGATATGATCCGAAATTTTTATATTACCGATCTATTTTCCATGTCAAATAAGAATGTTGTGTCTTGAAATTAAATTTGTTCGGTATTCTGTGTGATGTCGACCGCGACCTGCTAGGACGTCCGAGCGTGTTTTTCAGACTCAACGAGATATAAAACATCTATATGCATCATAATTTTGAGATACTGGTAGTCTTGATTCTAAAATGTAAAAAATCTAACATGGCGCATGTAAGTATGCTGCTGTTATCCAAAAAGGCCTAATGTGACAACGTGCTTAGAATTAAAGCGTTATGATATCAACGTCTGAGATCACAGAGACAGTTTATCACGCGTTTATCCTATACTTTGGACCGGCTTCCCCGACCCGCCCATGAGGACACATTGCCTGTTCTGTTGACCATATTATCGATGTTGCCACTTTGGACAGATAGGGATAATGCTTATTTGCTTATTGGCTTGCCCACCAGAATCATTCCCTTGGCCTTATCACTGAGCATCCCATTGATCACAGTGCTCTACCTCCTGGCCAACGTCTCCTACTTCACAGTCATGTCAGTCGACGAGCTACTCGCCTCGCCCGCGGTCGCCATTGTAAGTAAGACCCGGATGTCACCATTGTAGCTAAGACCCGGATGTCGCTATTGTAAGTAAGATCCGGATGTTGCCTTTGTAAATAAGAACCGGATGTCACCATTGTAAATAAGACCCGGATGTCGCCATTGTTAATAAGACACTGATGTCGCCTTTCCGGCGTGTCGCCATTGTTAGTAAGTAATCCACAGGCCTATAGCCACGTGCACCTCTTTCGTCAAAATGGCGTCTCATGTCCATCGTGCTGCCTAATTAGTTAAACCTGGTGTCATCTATCATCATTAGAAAGAACAAAAAACTACATAGCCAAATGTCGCTTCTATTGATCCGAATCTCCATGTATTCTGTAACACGGGGAAGTCCATGATTATCATATTTATTACAAAAAGATTATTGTTTTTCGCTGACTTTCCTGTTCAGACCTGGGCCCAACGTGTCATCCCGGGGGCATGGTGGATTATGCCAGTCTTTGTCGCCATGTCAACCTTCGGCGCTTGCAATGGAAGCTTATTTACAGTCGGAAGGTAAATTGCGACACGATGTCGGCACCTTCCTTGACGCTGAAAGCGTGTTCGCGAAAACATGGCTCCATGGAATAGATGAATACACGTTAGCATGAGCCATAATAATACTATTTCGCCATACATAGTTATTATTAAATAATGATAATTGCCTACCAAACCAAAAAAAGCAATATCGTATCAACTGCAATAACAGTAAAACTATCTGTTTATGCACCTATCCGCTGCAGTGATAACAAGCGGGACAATAGTATCCTTATCTCTCGTGAAGTGTTAAGTAACTTTTATTTTGCAGACTATTCCTGGTGGCGGCAAGGGAGGGTCATCAGATGGAAATCCTGGCCATGATTCATGTCAAGAGATTTACTCCCATGCCCGGCATCATCTTTTCTGTATGTAGCTTAATAATGAACGTTTAAATCTGTTTCGTCAAGATTGTGCTCTACAATTGAAAACTACCTCGGGTCTTTCTTCATGGTCGTGGTGGTGGTGGGATTAAAGAATAATCTGAATAAAGCAATGCATAACGAATGCATTTGATGATTCAATAGATCACTTCGCTAATCATAGTTCCAATTTTGCCACCGTGAGGCGCCACTGCATGTAAAAATGCATTCTGTGTATTATTTTGGTATTTGCGACATGTCAAGATTGCGTCATCGCCTGCCAACGTATTTTACAGACACTTAAACATGAAATAGTGTCATCTATATAGCGGAAAAGTTACATAATCTGAATGTAAGTTAGATATGCTCATTAATTTTATACATGCCTTCCCAATAACGTGGAAATATGGTATTTATCTCCATAGAAAAAGTCAAGATAAAGCCAAAATATTTCCCATAACTTATTACGCCAGTGGATTTTTCCAAGATGGCGTATAATAGCGAAGTCGTGTATGACAAGGTAATAATATATTACGTAATTTTTGCACACAGCGAAGATGATCCATGTATGGTTATGGTGTTCGTTTGATCACTTTGCTTTTCGTAGGCTTTCTTCGCGATCATCTTCATCCAAGCGGGTGCAGTGACAGAGCTAATAGACTTCCTCAGCTTTGCCGTCTGGATGTTCCACGCGCTCAGCATGATCGCCGTCGTCGTGCTCAGGTTTAAGATGAAGGACGCCCACAGGCCATACAAAGTAGGGCCCCCCCCACCCCCCATTGTTTCCCCCTGCTTGGGTCTAAATATTACAGTGGTATCAGTAATCTGTATTGTAGTGTCATCATGACTTTGCCTAGTGCAGTAAATTCGTTTGTCGCAAATATTAGTTAATAGAAGGAGATGTTGAAATCATGCAAATTAAAGAGCCAGGAACATGCCAAAACGATGCTGTTTTCAGCGCTTGCACGTGTAATTCTAAACTAGTTTTACATATTTGTACGCGGCCGAACTACTTTACTTCGTAACAACGGGCAGTTTCACCCGATCGTATAACTTCAAATAAATCGATGGAACCATTCGCCGGAGAAAAAAGCAAGTTCGGGTATGAAGTCTCATGTCAATTTTATTGTACGACAATTTTCTAAGACAATTTTTCTGCGCTTAGTACAGTGCAAATATTCATTTGAGACTTTGCTGAATTCCCCTGAATTTGCAAACAACAGACTCGGAAAAGAGATATACGCGCCAGGGTTATTTCACTCCTAAAGCGTTTCTATATTATTATAATATATTAATATTAACTGAAAAGAAATATAAATATTAGTCCTTGTAGCTGACCCAAGCGTTTATTTGTTATCCATGCGTCAACCCGCCAAAGCGCAGATTTTTGTGACGTCCCAGTTGGTCGCAATACTTTTTTGAAGTGACCGCTTGTCGAGAAAGCGCAGCTTTCCCGGGCGCAGCCCTCTTGGTGGGAGTGGCTGGCGCTAGCAAATCAGAGAGCGAGACCCAAACCGGAAATAGCGAAACGGAAGATGTTAACCTAACTTCGCTCATATTTAGCGTCACGCGTCATAGACGTCACGCTCTGTGGCAAAATGGCGCTTGAATTTACTGTGGACAGGATTGCAAATATATTTGTTCGAACCCGTTGTTCCCTAAGACGTATCGTGTTTTGCAAAGTTGCTTTCACGACCAAAATATTACTAAGGCCTCACGATTAAATTGACGTTTTTACCCGCTTTAAGCAACCAAAGTAGTAATTTTATGACTATCTAAGAAATTGAAATTAAAGATTAATGAATGAATAAACTAATGTACTTTCTGCGCCAGGTTCCCCTGGTCCTCCCTATCCTGGTCTTCATCTTCTCGGCTGTCCTGGTTATCGTTCCGCTGGTTCTGGAGCCGCAGCTGGAGTTCTTGTACGCCACGCTGGTCATGTTGGCCGGATTCATCTTCTGGGTCCCGTTTGTCTATTTCAAGCTGCGAATCCCATGTATAAGTAAGTGATCCGGAATATATATATGTTTGTGTGTGTGTAGCTGAGGACGATATGAGAAAACCTTCATGTTTGCTGCCCAGCAACCCCCCCCCCCCCCACCCTCCCTCGCCAACACACTCATCATAGGCCCTGCCCACTCCATCCAGACGCTATTGTAAATAAGTGTGCAGTGAAGTCGTTTCTGACGTGGTTTCAAAGGAGTTAAAGAGCGGAATATGTTTTCATGTTTGGTTTAAACATATGTTTATTTCACAATAGGATAAACAGTTTCATGTTTGTTTATTGATTCTATCAGAATCATTGTGATAAGGTGCCAAAAGCTATGTAGCGCGTTGTCACTATGAATCAAGTTCGTCCAAACAGAGTAATAGCCGTATGTGCACCAAAAACAATTCGTATTATAATTCATTTTTGACTACAATTTATTCATTTTCCAGGGAAAGTCTACCTATTTTTCCAGCTGTTGATGCAAGTGGCTCCGCCAACAAGTGAAGTCCAAAAAGTGGCATAACCGCTGACGCCGTTTACTTTCGTATGATTTACTAGACTACCGTAGAACCGCCGTGGCGCGTTCATGCCACTTAGCTATTTATAGAAACGCTTCAGCCCGGACTGGCGGTTCTACGGTAGTCTAAATTTCGGAGCCTGCCACTGCACAATGCGTGAACACCCAACGGTGGTTTGAGGGCACTCTAGTAGACGGCCTCACGGGGCCTACAAACCACCACGCATTACAACGCAACGTCGGTTTAAAGGATATGAAATAATTTTACCTTAAACGTCAAAACATAATTCCGACGCCTGTCGTGCGCTGCATAACTTCGAATTTCATTATTGCAACGCGCTCAACATTTCTTTTGTGTACTGCATAATGCCGCATTTACCGTAGTGTAGCTCGAAAGAGCGTTAATAAAGACCCATCAATGGCAGTTATCACCATACAATACAGCGATACGAGCGGTGTGAAATGGAGGAGGGCGGGGAAGGGGTGTTGAGCAAATATCCAACCGTCAAGATGAGGCGATCAACATTGGGGCATATATATTTATTCTTAATCCAATGATCACACAGATTTTCGGTTTGGCATAAAGTATATATCGATATTGGAGAACGCCAATTTTCAGAAATGCGATTTGATATCCTATATATACAGTATCCCAGACATCCAAAAATGGACTAATGGGCAGTAAAAATGAAAACATCCTTAGACACCTATAGATGATGGTTCATGAAGCCTTCAAATTTAAATACTCCTTATTAACTGACATGTAACGTGCATGCTATTACTGCAGTGTGATTACTGCAGTGTGAATTGTATATATCTGCCATGGGCGTTGTGCCCGGAGTACTGAATACACATATTACTATGATATTATTACTATTAACAGCCATTATCCCAGACACGAAATCGAAAACAAAGGCGTCGTTTTGGCGTCAAGGCGTGGCCCAGAAATTAGATCAGCGACGTGGGTGAACGGTATTACTAATGCCCCTTTCTGTTGTATAACACCTACAGTAAAAACCCGTAATTAAGACGGCGAACAGGACTGAGCGGGGTGGTCTCATTATCAAAACTTCCCCGCCAACACACTGGGGCGTGAGATGCAGGCGGAGGTGGGGGAGGGGGGGGGGCGTAGATGGCGGTTATGTAGTACGAAAACTAGTACAGTCGCTGACGTCGTTGTATGCGCATTCTGGTACTGAACTGTAAACACCTTCAGCATCAAGCCAGAATCAAGTCAGGTATAAATGAATGAAGCCCAACGGCTCGGCCAGTTTACAAGCAGGTAATTACTATTGCCATGCCATGCGCAACTAGTATTTAAAATGTAAAATAAACATGTCACTAGCAAAGCCATGTCCCTGATATAACAGATCAAACAACGATGTGTGTTACTGTCTTTGTACCCATCAATGTTGACCCACACACATACATCACTCGGCAAGAGGTTAATACGTATTCTTCAATCTGTAAAATAAACATTTCGCTAACAAAAAAAGATAGAGCCCGCGGCCGTGTCCCTGATGTAACCCATCGGTCTTTGTACACATCAATGTCCACAAGTGCATTCACGGTCTGGCGTCACAAGAAAGCGGTTACTCTTTGTCTTAGGACTCGTGACACACGGACACTCATTGGAGAAAAACAGAAACTTCGGTGGTCGCATTAGCGGGGTTGAATTCCATTGAAATTGGTTGGTTGGGTCTGGTCTTGGTGGTCTTAATGTCGCATTAGCGGGGTTCATGCTAATGTTAAATTATAGGCAAAAATTCGGGACTGGAAAAAAGTGGTTTTGATGGCGGTCACATTACCGTGGTGGTCTTAAAGCGGGGTTTCACTGTACCTTTAAACTCATAGTGATGATAGTAGGTGGAACTGCTCTATGTGCTCCAGTAACATTACCAATTTCGATGTAATTTGACGAACTCATCCACCCTGCGCTAAAAAGGTACGCACGCCAGTTGTCACTTGATATACCGTTCAACGTCAAATGAACCGGAAGTCATTATAACGTATAATAACATAGCAATAGCCCAAGCATAACTGTGATGCGATACATTGCGCCATCAGCGGACACCATGCACGCTGTAGGCGTTATGTATGGTTAGGGTTAGGGTTAGGTTTGGGCTAGGGCAACGTGCGCACCGCTGGCCCTACTTTGAGCAATTGCACACTGTATTAAACGATATTAACGGGATTAGAGATCAACCCGTGGTTTGGGACCGTGACGTCATCATGACGTCACGTGACGCATCTTCCACCCGCCAATTTAATGCCCTGATAGAGCTTAAGTGAATGTGCATTTTTGAAGTCAAGAGCGTTTTTCTTAAATCAATATTCATGACCCTATGAATTTTACCTTTAATTTAATAAGACGTCATCGTGATGTCACATGACGTCATTTGACGGTCAGGAAAATGTTTAAAATGGCATATATTTCTGTCATATATCTACTTACGAATTCGGATGATGATGGCTATTACCAAAGTAGCTGAACATGAAGCGAGCCCAACATTTCGTGGAACCACATTATCTATGACGTCCTATTTGATGCATACATATGGCCTGCGCCAAAATAGTTACTCGCGGCACAAGTTGGCCCTGAGGACGACACTTAACTTTGTTGCCATGGAAACAAATGCAATATTGAGATCGCCGTGTTTTTCTTATAACTTGCTTTGCAATGATAGTACCTCACTGTGTGGTGAAGGAGACTGAAATAGCTTGAGCGAAAGCAGGTCATATTCACTCAAGTTCGGTTTCCCCCATAGGATCCCATGTTAAACGATTTCGACTATATGCCAAAAAAAGTAATATGGCTATGGCACCATGTTCACAGATTATGACTCAGCTTAGTATTATCCATCCAGAGCTGCAAGCATTGAGTGATGGCTTGAATAGGACGCCCGTGGGACCCATTGCTAATGCCACAAAGCCGTATCTTTCACCATTGGCCAAATTTCAAAAATATCCTGTGACGCCACGTTTTGCTCCAATTGCATATGGTGAGCACTGTGGCTACTAGGTATCATGTTGAACTAATGAAAAAATCCCGGTGTTGCTCGCTGCTGGCACTTGTGAAATACGCGACAAAACATGTTTCCCAGCCTGAGAGATCCAGGGCTTTAACATGGGAAGTCCAATAGAGAAATGCCGTCGGCCCTGAAACCGGAAGTAGGATAGGAACGTATCGTTTTTAATTTGCAGCTATACTAGGAACTACTTTCCCTACAATATGACGCCAGTCGCGCATTTTTAGGATTTTTTTGCCGATTTTTAACGATCTTTTGTAAGTACCAAAAGTGACGTCATGGTGACGTCACGTGACGCATCGAAAATTCTAAAATTCAATACAAGTGATCTCAATTCATATTTCTATGAGATATTAGAACATGATAGCGAGACCTTAAAATAAATGTGTCAAAAGGCGTAAAAACTGACAAAGGTCATTTAGTTCATTTTCTGCAAAACTTATGACTTATGACCTTATAAGCACATTCTGAAACTTATCCGATACCTCTAGCTTCAGTATGAACGGAGATATATGCATTCCTATTTTTTGTTCTCTTAAATCGCCGAGACCTTGACCTTTAACCTTTTGACCTCGGTGACGAGTATGTTCTGGCCCTACCGCGTACCTATGACATTGTGAAGACTGCAAATCGATAAAGATAGTCGTTACAACGCAATGAGACTTCAAACTTGAAAACGAGTGAAAACGGTTATACAAGCAAACAAACAAGCAAAGAAACAAACAAACAAACACGACCGACTGACCGACATATTACGAAAATTTTCAATTTTCTAAAATAATTATCCATGTAACGCTAGCGAATTAACAGTGCACTTGATTTATCTTACGAGCAGGTCTCACCAACATTGAAATGAAGATCGTCGGTCAGAGCGAAAACTTGCCAAGATTCAGACGCTTGGAGCACAGCATTGGTGTTTTCAAGCAAAGAATGCCTTATGCGACTCACCCGCTACCTGGCGGCTTGACCCTGTTGAGGGCAGTAAATCTCTGTGGTTATCTAATGTGTCTTTGTGGGGCTCTAATTAACCCTTGTGGGGTCCGTTGATCTCTGTGGGAGCCAGTTGATCTCTGCAGGGTCTAGTTGATATTGAGTTTGAGACGTAACGTAATTGGTCTTTCCGGTGGTCTCAATAATCTCTGTTGGGTCTAATTGATCCCCTGGAATACCACTGTACTGTGACGCCACGTGTCTCAGACGTCCAGCCATCTGGCGGGTTGATTACGTATATTGGACCCGCTAAAATCCATACGTAAGCTACGCGGGGTTTATTAACACTGCCCCTAATGCGCTAGTTATAATCTAAACATGGCGTTACGCAGATCTACTTCATGCTAAGTAACACATCTTTAAAAGCTGCGTTAAGGCGGTTTCAGGAGCGCAAACATGGCCCTATGTACAAAAGAATTCTGGCAAACATGTTTTGAAATATGTAGACAGTCACTGGTGGAGAGGACACATTTCTTAATGCCGATTTGATGATAATCTGAAGGAGTACCGGTAGCCATGACAGATACAGGAGGCTTAAGATGATGCCCAGTGTGTAGATACCCCGGTTGTACTGCGCCATCTGGTGACCAACGGCTGCCAGCTGGTCGTGGATCTGACACACACTTGTCCCCATCAGACCGGCCGCCAAGACGCAGACAACACGAACCTCACTCGACGTCGACAGCGACAATTCGGGGTGTTGTTGATTACGAATGTATCGTATGTTGTAAATACAATGGCAATAAATAAAGCAAATGTTGTGACATTGACGATGTCGGAGTTGGAGTTTTGAAAATTCTTTCTAACGTTTCTATAGATTTTTCTTTCTAGCGTTTCTATAGATTTTTCTTCGAAAATTCTAAACGTTTTTCTAGTTTCCATAGATTTTCCATGGAGTTTCCATAGAATTTCAATAGGTTTCCATAGAATTTCCACAGAATCTTCAGAGTTTCCAGTTTCTATAGAATTTCCATAGAATTTCCATAGAGATTCCATAGAATTCCATAGAGATTCCATGGAATTTCATAGAGATTCCATAGAATTTCCATAGAATTTCCATAGTTTCCATAGTTTCCATTTCTTAACTCCTATGCCTGGCATTGTGTTCATGGTAAGTGCGGTGTTTATAAGACAACAACCTCGTGCAAGGAGTGTAACCGTTGTAGTATTTATGTAAAGGCGTTGCATTGTCAACAACGTCCTGTAATATGTATTCATCATTCTTTATCATTCAATGCAATCTCTTGCGTTAGTCTGCAACCTCATTCCATATATGTCCTCTGCCTGTAATGTTCTAAATCTCATTCAATGTTTATCCTCCCCTTGCAGTGGTTGTTCTTCACCCGCAGTGTTTGTCCTCCCCTTGAAGTGTTTTTCATACCCTTGCAGTGTTTACAGCACCACTTGCAGTGTTTACAACCTCATTCGGTTTTTGTTCTACCCTTGCAGTGTTTACAACTGAATTCGGTTGTTGTCATTCCCTTGCAGTGTTTACCTCATTAGGTGTTTGTCTTCCCCTCGCAATGTTTACAACTTCACTTGGTGCTGGTTCTCCCCCGGCAGTGTTTACAACCTCATTCGGTTGTGTCTTCCCCTTGTAGTGTTTACAACCTCATTCGGTGTTATCCTACCCTTGCAGTGTTTACAACCTCATTCGGTGTTATCCTACCCTTGCAGTGTTTACAACCTCATACGGTATTGTCCTCGCCTTGCAGTGTTTACAACATCCATTATTTGGTGTTTGTCCTCCCCCAGCAGTGCTTACAACCTCACTCGGGTTTTGTCTCTACTTGCAGTGTTTACAACTTCAATCGGTTTTGTTCTTCTCAAACAGTTTCTGTAAACCCTCCTTCATTTGGTGTTGGTCCTCCCCTTGCAGTTTTTACAACAGTATTCAGCGTTTGTCTTCCACCTGCAGTGTTTACAACATCATTTAGTGTTTGTCTTCCGATTGCAGTGTTTACAAGTTTCGTAATTTGGTGTTGGTCCTCCCCCAGCAGTTCTTACCTCATTCCGGTTTTGTCTCTACTTGCAGTGTTTACATCCTCAATCAGTTTTTGTTCTCCTCCGTGTTTACGAACTCCCTCATTTGGTGTTGGTCCTATCCTTGCAGTGTTTACATCATTCAGTGTTTGTCTTCCCCCTTGCAGTGTTTACAACCTCATTCGGTGTTTGTCTTCCCCCTTGCAGTTTTACAACCTCATTCGGTGTGTGTCCTCCCCTTGCATTGTTTACATCATTCAGTGTTTGTCTTCCCCTTGCAGTGTTCCCAACCTTATTAGGTGTTTGTCCTCCCTAGCTGTGCTTACATCATTTGGTGTTTGCCCTGTAATTTAAACCGTATTCAGCTCCATCCTTGCAGTGTATCTTCAGCGTCGTGTACACCCAAGTTGGAGCCGTCATGGTGCTCATAAACTTCCTAAGCTTCGCCATGTGGATGTTCCACGCGCTCATGATGCTGTCAGTCATCGTCTTCCGGTTCAAGATGAAAGACGCTCCTAGACCCTACAAGGTCAAGGCCGTTAAGAATAGCCCGCAGCCATACATGTAATGCAATTTTGAATAGCGGAGGAGAGGTTAAAGCCAGGATTTGACGTCATTCATGAGGGATACCTTAAGAACAATTTGCTCGATATTCAGCATTACTATATGTGGATGCACGGGCCTTCGTTCCAACTTCATGGGTTGAATATTTGCGGAAATAATTTTCTCATTTCCTATGATAATTAATGTTTTTATCGGCGATTAAGTGATGAACGCGACAACAGTACATTATCAACATCGTATATATGGGACACCCCGTCTCTATCCCACAGGTACCCATTATCCTTCCGGCCATTGTCTTCGTCTTCGCCGTCATACTGGTTATTGTGCCCATCATCTTGGCGCCCCAGATGGCCTTCCTGTATGCCTTCCTCATTATGATGGCCGGTCTCATCCTGTACTTCCCTTTTGTCTACTTCAAAAAGAGTCTCCCATGTATGGGTAAGTCATAGCTTAAGCCAAGGTCATGTCGTCTTTGTCCCCTTCAAGAATATTCTCCCTTGAATGAGTAATTCATAGTTTACGCCAAAGTAATTGTTCCTCGTATAGGTCATAGCCTAGGGCAAGGTAACTCCATCTGTATCCCCTTCAAGGAAAAATATTGTTAAACTTCTCATTCTCGTGCTATATCTTCTAAATTACTTAACGCATCCTCTCTATATCTCGTTTTAAGCAACAGTTCGGTGCAATAAAAATCACCGTGAAAAATAGATATATCATGAAATGAATGCATATGCTAAGACCATGTAATACATATGTATATTTACACTGTTGAAAAAAGAAGGATAATGTTTATAAATACATGATAATCCATTGTGTACGCCCAACCTTTGTCCGTTCATGTATTTCGTTTGCATTGATTCGTTTGTATCGTGCACTTTGGGCCTTGAAAACGGAAATAAAATCAATGCAATCCAATCCAATATAAAATATAATTAAATATTTTAGGTGAAAAATTAAACCTATATCATTTCTTCCAGGTTCTTTTACAAGGTTCATGCAGCTTTTAATGCAAGTGTGTCCACCAGATGGCGTGGCTAGGATGAACTAAACCTGTATATGATGCGTGTTATTGAAACATTGATGGAACCCGCTATACGAAATTACCCTTCCTCATTTATAATCATTATATATACATTGTAATATTTCTGTATTACCTATTAAAGTGCTGGCATTTAGAAGGTTCGTCGACTTTGTGTTTCTTTGTTGAGGCCCTGGGCCCGTATTCATAAACCACACTGAGGCTAGGCAACTCTAATTAGCGCTTAGTTGAACACTTGTGGAACGATTATTGGGTTTTAAAAGTAGAGAAGAATCCACCCAAGAGGTGAATGTTCTGCATTAATAATGTGCTAAATTATATTGAGTATGATTTCTTGATCATAAGCATGACCACGACGAGCTGGTGAAGCTATGACCGAAATGCACTTTCCGTGTGTAAGGTACGTGTGGACCCAGGGGCAGGTATTCATAAACTATACTTGGCTTATGCATAGAATTTAGCAGGCACATTGTACAGTTACTGACTGTACATTACACAGTTACTGACTACATTATACAGTTACTGACTATATATTATATAGTTACTGACTGTACCTTATACAGTTACTGACTGTACATTATACAGCTACTGACTATATTATACAGTTACTGACTGTACATTATACAGTTACTGACTGTACATTATACAGTTACTGACTATATTATACAGTTACTGACTGTACATTATATAGTTACTGACTGTACCTTATACAGATACTGACTGTACATTATACAGCTACTGACTATATTATACAGTTACTGACTGTACATTATACAGTTACTGACTATATTATACAGTTACTGACTGTACATTTTAAGTTACTGACAGTATGTTATACAGTTACTGACTGTATGTTATACAGTTGTTGACTGTACATTATACAGTTATTGACTACATTATACAGCTACTGGCTGCATTTTACAGTTACTGACTGTACATTATACAGTTACTGACTACATTACACAGTTACCGACTGTACATTATACAGTTACTGACTGTGCATTATCCAGTAACTGACTGTACATTATACAGTTACTGACTGTACATTATACAGCTACTGGTTTTTTAACCTGCCAGCGTGCCAGTTATTCTTGTTCCAAATTTATACAAAAAAAAGCAAACTAAAAAAATGATCACATCATTACAGATGTAGGAACCGACAGGGTTTACCGTCGTTAGTTTGTTAAAAAGATGATGGATAGGTATACAGTTGCTTCCAGTACAACGTTACAATTACATACTCCGTATCTATTGTTTCTACCACCATATATAATGAGAAAGGCGCGTAGAATACCACAGTCCGTGTGTCGGTAGCCACTGGCGGATCTAGAGGGGGGAAGGGGTTGGGGGCTGGAACCCCCCCCCCTTGTAAACCAGAACATACAACGTAAATATTAACATACATGTTAAAGTCCCAAGTCTTGAGAGAGCCCCCCCCCCACTTGGGAAACTTGACATACACTGTTAAAGTCGGCGGGAATCTCCAAGCCCAAGCCCTCCCCCCCTCCCCTCCTGGCAAATTCCTAGATCCGCCCCTGGTAGCTGTGAAATAAATGGAAATGTGACGTGTAAGCCACGCTATGTGTGGTTTATCAATATCGCCACTGGACCCTTACGATAAACCCGTTTGAAACTAGGGGAACAAATAGTTCTGACGTCTGATAGCGAACGTCGTACACGCACATATATATACGTTTCGGATACGTACCGCCTTCCGTACTCAGAGCTGCTATTGGCAGATAACAGCAACTCATGTGTTCATCATAGCGTTCCATTTCCTTGTTACTATGTTGCTTCCTTGATTTGAAATCACTAAAGTTGTTTACTATTTTAAACGATGCTGGTGAAGCATGTTCATTATGTCAAGCATTTGATTACCAATTTGTATTAGGTTTGACAAATCGCATAATCCTGCATGGATATTAAATAGGTAAACGGGGATTAATATTACGATGGCGCGTCATACACGTGGGCAAACATATGTGCTATATATCAGTAGGATAAGGAGCAAGGTTACTGACCGCCTAAGTGGCTATGCGACACTTACATTGGAGAGTAATGAGATGGTTGCACTGCGACCGATATAACAAATACTAAGGGGGCATACAGAGAGAGTGATAGAGGCAAGAGAGGGGTATAAACGGAGAGACATGGGCAGAGAGAGGCAAGAGAGAGAAAGAAAAAGTCAAGTTACCTGCACGATATGCGTAATATGTAAAGAAAACATATGCATTGAAGGATAGACAAGTGATTTACGGTCGAAGTTCAGTGATGTACCAAAGCATTAAATTGCGGTATAGCATGTAGCAATATGGCTGTATTGCGGTATTATCCAAGGAAATAAAATTAGCTAAATCAGCTGACCATGATGTTGACCTTGCAAATGTCATGCTTGCTTATGTGGCGTTCGTTCTTAATATGAACATAATTCATCACCGTGATCATCATTGTTATTGTCGATCAATTGCAAATGTGCCAATGATTTTTGTTGGCCTGATATCGACGTTCAATAGAGCTCGATCTTAGAATATATTATCTGAGGCACTTTGAAAACCAAGTGATGTCACAATAGGACGGAATGTAAATACGCATGAGGTGGGGGGGTGGAGAGATTTACAAGTGTCCCTGCGTCTATGGACCCCTCCTCACGCCCCACACCCCAATACTCACATACACACGCGCTTTAGGTGTTCCCAGGTGAGTGATTTTTTTTTCAGTCTGTCTGGGGGTCTCAGACAGGATAACTAGGTGATGACGAGACACATTCAATGGCTTGACGCGTCTTGCAACGAGACCTCGTCCCATAGATGAAGTCAACACGCTATATATCACTTGGGATGTGTCAATCGCCTCTACACCGTCGCACCTAAAGCCCACCCCACACCTCTCCCCCAGCTCATGACCTCCCGCCGATTAGCAACTTGGAGTGGTAAAGTCAAGTGTCGGAGGTAGATCAAACCAATGGTAGAAACGCTCTAGATCCGATGTTGGCTCGTGTAGTGGTAATTTGCTAAGTCCTTTTTGCTGGTGGAATTCAAATAGCAGTAAATGGTGGGTTGGCTCATGACAAGAGTACTCGTGAGATACATGCCCCGAATCCCGGTTTGGTAAGAGCGTTTCGCCGTCACCGCCTGTGTCATAGCAACTACAGTTGTTCCGCTGGTAGACATCAAACAACAGCTATATGATGGATACCATGAACAGTACCGGTAAGCATATTGTACTCCATGTAGCTTATTAGTTAATAATAACAATAATATTTAGTATGCGGAGTTATGCGTAGCCAAAGTGAACCAACTACACTAGTCGCATGTTATATGCTGAAATCGGATATATGCCAGGGGTGCAACAAAACAACAACACAAGCACAGGCGTGTGCCTCATGACAATGCAGATTTATATGACAAAGAAAGTTATTTGATATTCAAGTTCATGTCGATTTCATTACACTGGGTTTGTAGCGATTCATCGATCGAGGTTGCGATGGAAACAATTACAGTGTTAGACATGGCTTCTATTGACCAGTCAGTGATAACAAATCTGTTAGTGACGATTCATCGATTACTATCGATTCCTTGATAACAATTTATTATAGCGATTCATTAATAACAATTCGTCAATAGAGATTCATTAATAACAATTCATCAATATCGATTAATTAATAACAATTAATCAATATCGATTCCTTGATGAAAATTCATCAATATAACAACAGCGCCAGTGATCGGGGCGTTAGGCAATTTTATCAAGCTGTAGCAGCTGTAGCAGCCTGCCAATTTTCTTTATGTAAATGAAGGGCTGCTACAGGTTGATGAAGGGCCAATACAATGTCTAACGCCATGCTAAATTCGCGCGATTACTATTATTACGAGTTGAATTTAAATTCTAATTTACCTCACATCTGTGCTGGGCGTTAACATGTCTCCGCGCTTCTTTGGCTTAACTTTCGCATACAATGATCGAAGTAAAGTAAAATTGTATCGCTTAGAAACCTTCGCAGAACGTGTGAGTATATATATCAGTATATCGTGACCAAGAAACGGCACGCGTAGCTAGCTAGCCAACTAGACGGCTAGACGGGCCATTTATATCTATAACCACAATTCTTTTGTGTGTGACGTCCGGTTTCATTGTTCTACGAGATGTATCTCTGGCAACGATTGCCTATTGAACCGGCTGAAGGGCGGTTTGAGTCAGATAACAAAATTTAAGCGGCCTTCAGATTTAATGCTATTGTACTAGTTAACACGATCATCAATTCACAATAATATCGATTGCTTGATAACAAGACATTAATAGCGACTCCTTGATAACAATTCATTAATAGCGATACCTGGTAACAAATCATTATTAACGAAACCTTGTAACAACGTACTGCATAATATTCCATTCATAGTACATTTGCATAACGATACTAATAACGATCAATCGATTAATCGCTGACGGTTACAATTGTAATGATCTTATTGCTGATGGTTACAATGATAATTATGTTATTGATGACGGTTACAATGATAATGATGTTATTGATGACGGTTGCAATGATAATGATGTTATTGATGATGTTTACAATGATACAGATATTATTAATGGCGATTACAATGATAATGGTGTTATTGATAACGGTTACAATGATAATGATGTTATTGATGATGTTTACAATGATAATGTTGTTATTGATGACGGTTACAATGATAATGATGTTATTGATGATGGTTACAATGATACAGATATTATTAATGGCGATTACAATGATAATGGTGTTATTGATAACGGTTACAATGATAATGATGTTATTGATGACGGCTACAATGATAATGGTGTTATTGATAACGGTTACAATGATAATGATGTTATTGATGACGGTTACAATGATAATGATGTTATTGATGACGGTTGCAATGATAATGATGTTATTAATGATGTTTACAATGATACAGATATTATTAATGGCGATTACAATGATAATGGTGTTATTGATGACGGCTACAATGATAATGGTGTTATTGATAACGGTTACAATGATAATGATGTTATTGATGACGGTTACAATGATAATGATGTTATTGATGACGGTTGCAATGATAATGATGTTATTGATGATGTTTACAATGATACAGATATTATTAATGGCGATTACAATGATAATGGTGTTATTGATGATGTTTACAATGATACAGATATTATTAATGGCGATTACAATGATAATGATGTTATTGATGACGGTTACAATGATAATGATGTTATTGATGACGGTTACAATGATAATGATGTTATTGATGATGTTTACAATGATACAGATATTATTAATGGCGATTACAATGATAATGGTGTTATTGATAACGGTTACAATGATAATGATGTTATTGATGACGGTTACAATGATAATGGTGTTATTGATGACGGCTACAATGATAATGGTGTTATTGATAACGGTTACAATGATAATGATGTTATTGATAACGGTTACAATGATAATGATGTTATTGATGACGGTTACAATGATAATGATGTTATTGATGACGGTTACAATGATAATGATGTTATTGATGATGTTTACAATGATACAGATATTATTAATGGCGATTACAATGATAATGGTGTTATTGATAACGGTTACAATGATAATGATGTTATTGATGACGGCTACAATGATAATGGTGTTATTGATAACGGTTACAATGATAATGATGTTATTGATGATGTTTACAATGATACAGATATTATTAATGGCGATTACAATGATAATGGTGTTATTGATAACGGTTACAATGATAATGATGTTATTGATGACGGCTACAATGATAATGGTGTTATTGATGACGGTTACAATGATAATGATGTTATTGATGACGGTTGCAATGATAATGATGTTATTAATGATGTTTACAATGATACAGATATTATTAATGGCGATTACAATGATAATGGTGTTATTGATAACGGTTACAATGATAATGATGTTATTGATGACGGTTACAATGATAATGATGTTATTGATGACGGTTACAATGATAATGATGTTATTGATGACGGTTGCAATGATAATGATGTTGTTGATGACGGTCACGATGATAATGATGTTATTGATGACGGTTACAATGCTACTGATGTTATTGATAACGGTTGATATTACTGATGACATTCAGAATGGCAATGATGTTATTGAAGGCATTTACAATGACAATGATGTTATTGATGACGATTTTCGAATCTGCCGGCGTGTCAGCTTTTATTGTCCCAAAATTATACAAATAAAACAAAATAAAATAATTGTCTTGTGATCACAGATGTAGGAACCGACAAGGTTTACCGTCGTTAGTTAAGAGGATGATGATGATGACGGATAGTTATACAGTTGTTTCTAGTACAACGTAGCTTAGTAAATATATATGTTCTTTGACAGACGCATCAAAAGCTAAGCCGCCGCTTAGCAATGATGACGTCAGCAGCGTGACGTCATCAAGTGGCAGGGTGGTACTGAAGAAGGAAGTGAAGCTAACCAGCGCCATTGGACTTATCGTGGGCACCATCATAGGTGAGCAAACATGAATGATAAGTTCCATTTTTGTTATAAGCTTTCATTTCATGAGGTTGCCGATAGCAAAAACACATATCAGCGGCCACCTTAAGTTAGGTTCCATGACACTTAAGCCCATTCTACTTGGTAATTTATAAAGTTTAATCGATTAAACAGCGCTAAGATAAAATCAATTGGGGTTTACAAAGTGTTGTTTATTCATGTGGGTATGTCCTACTTTATATGCTGGCATATATGTGTCGTACGCAGTGTCTCGCATAGTTAGTGACACGAAACAACAACTTGAGGTTATATAGTATTTTACGGCGCTTGCATTCCTGATTTACAATCCCCGTAGTAGGGGGCAGCAGTATTGCGTATGAATTTCCAAGCTTCTTAGCTGAATTTCCAGAGGTAAGGAAAATTACGTTACAGAGATACACAAACCCTGTTTTCATACTGAGATTTTGATTGTCCCTGTTCAGTGCCTTGAACCAAAAACAGCTTTCATGCATGCATAAAGACGAAACATCCTTTCGACAACAGATGTCTATGTTCAGCATCAAAGGTCATGTTAATCTTTTAATTTTTTTCTGTTCGCAGGATCCGGAATCTTCATCTCGCCAAAAGGCGTCGCTAACGGGGCCGGAAGTGTGGCTCTGAGTCTCCTGTTGTGGGGCATTGGAGGAGTGGCGTCCATGTTTGGTAAACGGCCGTGTCTCTGCCCCTTCCTCCCACCGCACCCTTTCACTTCCCCCCACAGCCTTATATCCGACCTCAACTCTCAAGTTTCGTAAGGCTGATCACACGTCAAGCATAACATAGCATAGTCCTATACCATATACTTCGCTCGCCCGTCTTGACGTTTGACATATATTGGTCTTCACGACGGGCTGCGGTAGGTGGTCTGATCTCACATCGTCTTGTCACTTGTGACAACTGTGTGAAGGGGTGTGAATTGCCCGTCCTACATGTTGGTACACTCGCGTTGGGTTCCCGGACTTCACTCGGGCACTTCACACCGAGATTGCGATGACTAGCGTAGTACCAAGTCCCTGAACATTGAACTGCTATACTGACACCAATAGCAGCGTCTAGAGTCATTGTGACAATACTTATACTCGCTTTTCGGAGAGATGCCGCCCCCCCCCCCCCCTCCTTCTTCGTGGCAATCATCCAGCTCATGTAGAAGAGGACCATCATTTTAGGCTATATATGGCAGTATGTATATTCCAGATTTGCACCAGTTTCTTCATTTCCAATGTTGCGATCGTTAACTGTGTATTGTCGGTGCCATACGACCGCCCCCCCCCACCCACCCCCTCTAATCCGCCGCCATCCTTGCCATATTTTGGATCCGAATACAATCCATGCAAAGAAACACGAAAAACTGCTGTACTAGGTCTAGATCTCGTCCGATAAAGACGACCTCTTTCAGACAACCGAGTAAAAAGGTTTGTTTGCCTTGCCAGAACAGGCACTAGAATACTGTTATGCACATGAAAATTTAACGAACATCTGTAGGCCTTGGTCTGCCAATCGTTGGATGGTGGGTCAATAGCGTGTATGCTTATGTTTATTGTTAACTTTCGTCACAGGATCTCGTCACTAGTTACGATCCGGAAGTGACGTTATTTACGACGTCATATCCAATGCAGAAATAATAATTTTGGTCCCAAATAATCTATGTTTATTATAACGCGCTCCCAAAATTACGTCATCTTGGTTACCTCATAACAATCAGAGGTAAATAACGACGTTGGATTTCCGGAACGTAACAAGGGGCGAGATCCTGTGACTTTTATATACTGACGTTAAATAAAAGTTTATCTTATCTCATCCCTGGCCACTGACCGAGGCCAAAAGAAGCCAATTAAGGAGTCATTAAATGAGTCACGTGACTGTTTCAGCGTCCCTCAGCATCGCCGAGCTGGGGACCATGATCCCGACCTCAGCCGGGGAGTACATGTACATCTACAAGGCCTACGCCGCCTGGCTTGCCTACCTCTGGAGCTGGACCTTCAGTATCCTGATGAAGCCCTCCAGCCAGGCCATCCTATCGCTGACCTGCGCCCAGTACATTCTGGTTCCTTTCTTTGAGGACGGCTGTGGGGAGCCGCCGGAGAGCTACCGGAAACTGCTCGCCTCCGCCATTTTGTGTGAGTGGATCATCTTGGTTGGTTGTATATTCAGGACGCTTTAACCACTTCTGATCATGTCGCGTCCATGGGAGAAGGGAGGGAAGAGCGGACCCATGTCCCCGGGGTAACTCCCTACTCTTTGCAAAGAATGAAATGGGATCTTTATCCTAAATCACACGTCTGGGAGAGGGGGTATGTTGTTGGAACCGCCGTAGACATGGCACTTATGCGCTCTTCGTCATTTGGCTTGTCAGTTATATAACAGATTACGTATATGCGCGCTACGTCACATGCATGTGATGACGTCACGATAATGCATTGCTGTTATGGACCCAGACAATCATGTATAAGCAAAACAAAATGTTCTCCCGTAGTGTAGCATAGACTGTTTTAGGAGAAATTCTGGCATGCACGTGTGTCGGGTAACTCCAACTGCGCAAAAGGCGGAAGATACGGATTTATAGCTGCATATTGTTCAGCAGACTAACAGAGTGATTTCAAAGGATATCAAAGGATACCATTTTAATATTGAGAAAAGATAGAAGGAAGAAAACAGCTGCCAACCGGCGAATGTGAAGACCACGATGTGCGTAGCAGGAAAGCGGTCATATTCCCGGTTTGCTGATGTTCTTCAGTGCGGAAATAATGATCTTGTTTCTGGAATCTATTTTGTCTGGAGATAACTTATAAAAGATCTGATTCAGGAATATAAAATTGGGCAAAATACATGACTTGTTACCAGATGTGTACCCCATTGTAAATTGTTATAAAGCGGTGATATGGGCCGTTATACACTGATTTGTTGATGCGGATTTAAGCGCACTAGCATGACATGCCAAATGCGGAGCCTAACACAAATGACTGTTAAACTGTTTGTAATCTTTTGAAATATATGCTGTGATTTCATTTATCATCATATTTAATATTTAAGGGAAAGAAAGTGTTTTCGTGTTTGTTCGGTGAATAACAATACCCTAGAGCCAACCTACTCCTGACAAAAGAAACGTTGAAGCCGGGCCCCTGAACCTATTGCATACGCATGCATGGCAGACGCATGCAAGAATCGGTTTTCTGAGCGGAAACACGCAGTGTTTATTTTTTACAATAAATGTCGCCAGGGTTATCTGGAACGGTCTACTGTGATAGCAGATATGTTCTCCCGCAGTGCTGATTGCCGCAATCAACGTGTTCAGCGTTAAGCTGGCGGCCCGGATCCAAGTCTTCTTCACTGGAGCCAAGCTCATCGCCCTGCTCATCATTGTCATCGGAGGAATCGTCAAGCTGGCTCAGGGTGAGGCGTGGTGGGGAAGGCAGGGTGTCAGGGGGTCGGTGAGGGGTGATAATGGGTTGGGAACGGTGGTACAGGGTGGGTGAGGTGGTGACGGGTTGGGGTGACGGAGGGACGAGTTGGCCGGGGAGGGTGGGAAGGGGTGGTAGGTGGGTGGGAGAGGCAGTGAGTGGCGAGGGGTTATAGGGTTGTGGGGGTGGGAGATCATGATCATGAGATCGTGGTTGTGTGTGAGGTGAGGGTACGTACTTGTATATGGGTACGTAATGAAGTTGTGGGTGAGCGGGTGTGTGAGAGGGTTGTCGTGGTGGCGAGAGTGGTGGAGCAGAGCTGCGGTGTGGGGCATAATGACGTAGCATGGCGGCTGTGGAGCGTGGTGGTGCGGTGTGAGAAGAAAACTAGCGGGTGCCAAACTGTGATATCAGACTTGATAAATTTCAATTTATATAATATCAATTAATGATCCATGTGGTTATAAATGCATAATTATGGTATTTGCCTGAACTTTCCCTGAAATTTTCCTGAAATTAATTTCCTGAAATTTCCTGCTGGTAAAGCATTATACGCTGACTCGCCTTCTTTCCCCTTCCAGGATACACGGAGAATCTGGCAACGGGATTTGAAAACAGCAACGCCAATGCGGGACAAGTAATCATGGGATTCTACAGCGCCATGTTTGCATACGATGGATGGTTAGAATAATGAATACTTAATGAACTGGACGATTCTATCATTGATTCTATCTATCATCATTATTCCATGATACATTACATTCATTAATATATTCATACAGCATTCGTGAAGAATCAGGCGTGTTTGTTGGTGTTCTGAAAGTTAATTAAGGTTAACCCAGATTCTTGTCAGCCGCCGCTGACGATGCAGTGACTCGATAATACTAACATTTAATTTTATAAGAAAGGGATTAGAAAAAATTGTTAAACATATTTAAAATATTACGGAATCATTATTAATGTGTCGTTGCGGGATGTGATCTAGATATAGGTATGCTGGCAGTATAGTGTTGACATGATGTGTTTCCATCGATTTAGGAATAATCTCAATGCGGTTACAGAAGAGATACAGAACCCTTCAAGGTAGGAGCCCCGCGGGTCAGTGGTATTTAATACGTTTCTGGGTTGAGGGGTTTCTCTGTAAAGCCCCCCCCCCTTTTTTCATCTTCAACATCCTCTCGGAATGGGGCGATTCACTTCAAAATCTGCTTTAAAACTGGCTCGGAAGAGTTATTTTTCCGTTGACCCGCTCTATGTCGCAGTTCTATGCGGTCGGTTTATTCTTTTTTCTCGGTAAACCCCGCTCTATCTGTATGAACGCACACCCCCCTTTGAACGAAAGCAGTTTATTCCCAATGCCTACTAAATTTAAGCAATATGATCCGGCCTTTTTATATTACCGATCTATTTTCCATGTCAAATAAGAATGTTGTGTCTTGAAATTAAATTTGTTCGGTATTCTGTGTGATGTCGACCGCGACCTGCTAGGACGTCCGAGCGTGATTTTCAGACGAGATATAAAACATCTATATGCATCATAATTTTGAGATACTGGATTCTAAAATGTAGAAAATCTAACATGGCGCATGTAAGTATGCTGCTTTTATCCAAAAAGGCCTAATGTGACAACATGCTTAGAATTAAAGCGTTATGATATCAACGTCTGAGATCACAGAGACAGTTTATCACGCGTTTATCCTATACTTTGGACCGGCTTCCCCGACCCGCCCATGAGGACACATTGCCTGTTCTGTTGACCATATTATCGATGTTGCCACTTTGGACAGATAGGGATAATGCTTATATTTGCTTATTGGCTTGCCCACCAGAATCATTCCCTTGGCCTTATCACTGAGCATCCCATTGATCACAGTGCTCTACCTCATGGCCAACGTCTCCTACTTCACAGTCATGTCAGTCGACGAGCTACTCGCCTCGCCCGCGGTCGCCATTGTAAGTAAGACCCGGATGTCGCTATTGTAAGTAAGATCCGGATGTTGCCTTCGTAAATAAGAACCGGATGTCAGCATTGTAAATAAGACACGGATGTCGCCATTGTTAATAAGACACTGATGTCGCCTCGCCCGCGGTCGCCATTGTAAGTAAGACCCGGATGTCGCTATTGTAAGTAAGATCCGGATGTTGCCTTCGTAAATAAGCACCGGATGTCAGCATTGTAAATAAGAACCGGATGTCAGCATTGTAAATAAGACACGGATGTCGCCATTGTTAATAAGACACTAATGTCGCCTCGCCCGCGGTCGCCATTGTAAGTAAGACCCGGATGTCGCTATTGTAAGTAAGATCCGGATGTTGCCTTCGTAAATAAGAACCGGATGTCAGCATTGTAAATAAGACCCGGATGTCGCCATTGTTAATAAGACACTGATGTCACCTTTCCGGCGTGTCGCCATTGTTAGTAAGTAATCCACAGGCCTATAGCCACGTGCACCTCTTTCGTCAAAATGGCGTCTCATGTCCATCGTGCTGCCTTATTAGTTAAACCTGGTGTCATCTATCATCATTAGAAAGAACGAAAAACTACATAGCCAAATGTCGCTTCCTTTGATCCGAATCTCCATGTATTCTGTAACACGGGGAAGTCCATGATTATCATATTTACTACACAAAGATTATTGTCTTTCGCTGACTTTGCTGTTCAGACCTGGGCCCAGCGTGTCATCCCGGAAGCATGGTGGATTATGCCAGTCTTTGTCGCCATGTCAACCTTCGGCGCTTGCAATGGAAGCTTATTTACAGTCGGAAGGTAAATTGCGACACGATGTCGGCACCTTCCTTGACGCTGAAAGCGTGTTCGCGAAAACATGGCTCCATGGAATAGATGAATACACGTTAGCATGAGCCATAATAATACTATTTCGCCATACATAGTTATTATTAAATAATGATAATTGCCTACCAAACCAAAAAAAGCAATATCGTATCAACTGCAATAACAGTAAAACTATCTGTTTATGCACCTATCCGCTGCAGTGATAACAAGCGGGACAATAGTATCCTTATCTCTCGTGAAGTGTTAAGTAACTTTTATTTTGCAGACTATTCCTGGTGGCGGCAAGGGAGGGTCATCAGATGGAAATCCTGGCCATGATTCATGTCAAGAGATTTACTCCCATGCCCGGCATCGTCTTTTCTGTATGTAGCTTAATAATCAACGTTTAAATCTGTTTCGTCAAGATTGTGCGCTACAATTGAAAACTACATCGGGTCTTTCTTCATGGTCGTGGTGGTGGTGGGATTAGAGAATAATCTGAATAAAGCAATGCATAAGGAATGCATTTGATGATTCAATAGATCACTTCGCTAATCGTAGTTTCAATTTTGCCACCGTGAGGCGCCACTGCATGTGCAATGCATTCTGGGTATTATTATGGTCTTTGCGAGATGTCAAGATGGCGTCATCGCCCTGACAACGTATTTTGCAGACATTTAAACATGAAATTGTGTCATCTATGTAGCAGAAAAGTTACATAATCTGAATGTAAGTTAGATATGCCCATTAATTTTACGCATGCCTTGCCAATAACGTGGAAGTATGGTATTTATCTCCATGGAAAAAGTCAAGATAAAACCAAAATATTTCCCATAATTCTTTGCGCCAGTCTGGATTTTTCCAAGATGGCATATAATTGCGAAGTCGTGTATGACAAGTTAATAATATATTATGTAATTTTTGTGCACAGCGAAGATGATCCAGGTATGGTTATGGTGTTCGTTTGATTACTTTGCTTTTCGTAGGCTTTCTTCGCGATCATCTTCATCCAAGCGGGTGCAGTGACAGAGCTAATAGACTTCCTCAGCTTTGCCGTCTGGATGTTCCACGCGCTCAGCATGATCGCAGTCATCGTGCTTAGGTTTAAGATGAAGGACGCCCACAGACCATACAAAGTAGGCCCGCCCCCCCCCCCCCCCTGTATCCCCCTGCTTGGGACTACACTTTACAATGGTATCAGTAATCTGTATTTTAGTGTCATCATGACTTTGCCTAGTGGAGTAAAATCGTTTCCCGGCAAATATTAGTCAATAGAAGCAGATTTTGAAATCCGGCAAATTGAAGAGTCAGGAAAATGCGAAAACGATGCTGTTTTCAGCGCTTGCGCTTGTAATTCTGAACTAGTTTCACATATTCGTACGCGGCCGAACTACTTTACTTCGTAACAGCGGGCAGCTTCACCCGATCGGATGGCTTAAAATAAATCGTTGGAACCATTTGCCGGAGACAAAAGCAAGTTCGGGTATGAAGTCACATGTCAATTTTACTGTACGACAACATTTCGGCGCTTAGTACAGTGCAAATATTCATTTAAGACTTTGCTGAATTTCCCAAAATTTACAAAAAACAGACTCGGAAAAGAGATATACGCGCCAGGGTTATTTCATTCCTAAAGCGTGTCTGTATTATTATAATATATTAATACTAACTGAAAGGAAATAAAAATATTAGCCCTTGTAGCTGACCCAAGCGTTTATTTGTTATCCATGTGTCAACCCTCCAAAACCCAGATTTTTGTGACTCCCCAGTTGATCGCAATATTTTTTTAATTGGGTGCTTGTCGAGAAAGCGCAGCTTTCCCCGGCGCAGACCTCTTGGTAGGCATGGCTGGCGCTAGCCAATCACAGAGCGAGACCGAAACCGGAAATAGCGAAACGGAAGATTTTAACTAACTTCGCTCATATTTAGTCACGCGTCATAGACGTCACGCTCTGTGGCAAAATGGCGCGGCGCTTGAATTTACTGTGGACAGGATTGCAAATTTATTTCTTTGAACCCGTTGTTCTCTAAGACGCATCGTGTTTTGCAAAATTGCTTCAGGACCAAAACATTACTAAGGCCTCACGATTACATTAACGTTTTTACCCGCTTTAAGAACCAACCAAAGTAGTAATTTTATGATTATCTAAGAAATTGAAATTAAAGATTAATGAATGAATAAACGAATGTACTTTCTCCGCAAAGGTTCCCCTGGTCCTCCCTATCCTGGTCTTCATCTTCGCGGCTGTCCTGGTTATCGTTCCGCTGGTTCTGGAGCCGCAGCTGGAGTTCCTGTACGCCACGCTGGTCATGTTGGCCGGATTCATCTTCTGGGTCCCGTTTGTCTATTTCAAGCTGCGAATCCCATGTATAAGTAAGTGATCCGAAATATCTATATATATAGCTGAGGACGATATGAGAAAACCGTCATGTTTGCTGCCCAGCATGTTGGACGTATTTATTCGTCTCGTAACCCCCCTCCCCCCTCCCCTCGCCAACACACCCGTCATAGGCCCTGCCCACTCCATCCAGACGCTATTGTGAATAAATGTGCAGCGAAGTAGTTTCTGACGTGGTTTCAAAAGAGTTAAAGAGCGGAATATGTTTTCATGTTTGGTTTAAACATATTTTTATTTCACAATAGGAAAAACAGTTTCATGTGTGTTTATTGAGTCTATCAGAATCATTGCGATAAGATGCCAAAAGTTATGTAGCGCGTTGTCACTATGAATCAAGTTCGTCCAAACACAGTAATAGCCGTATGTGCACCAAAAACAATTTGTATTATAATTCATTTTTAACTACAATTTATCTGCTTCATTTTCCAGGGAAAGTCTACCTGTTTTTCCAGCTGTTGATGCAAGTGGCTCCGCCAACAAGTGAAGTCCAAAAAGTGGCATGACCGCTGACGCCGTTTAATTTCGTATTATTTACTAGACTACCGTAGAACCGCCGTGGT
Source organism: Arenicola marina (assembly GCA_964019135.1). Lineage (NCBI taxonomy): Eukaryota > Metazoa > Annelida > Polychaeta > Arenicolidae > Arenicola > Arenicola marina. Next base: position 14,957,418 of record OZ025257.1, read on the forward strand.
GCGTTCATGCCGCTTATCTATTTATAGAAACGCTTCAGCCCGGACTGGCGGTTCTACGGTAGTCTAAATTTCGGAGCCTGCCACTGCACAACGCGTGAACACCCAACAGTGGTTTGAGGGCACTCTGGTGGACGGCCTCACGGGGCCTACAATTTACCATGCATTACAACGCAACGTCGGTTTAAAGGATATGAAATAACTTTACCTTAAATGTCAAAACATAATTCCGACGCCTGTCGTGCGCTGCATAACTTCGAATTTCATTATTGCAACGCGCTCAACATTTCTTTTGTGTACTGCATAATGCCGCATTTACCATAGTGTCGCTAGAAAGAGCGTTAATAAAGACCCACCAATGGCAGTTATCACCATACAATACAACTGAACGGCGATACGAGCGGTGTGAAATGGAGGAGGGCGGGGAAGGGGTGTTGAGCAAATATCCAACCGTCAAGATGAGGCGATCAACATTGGGGCATATATATTTATTCCTAATCCAATGATCACACAGACTTTCGGTTTTGCATAAAGTATATATCGATGTTAGAGAACGCAAATTTTCAGAAATTCGTGTTGATATCCTATATATACAGTATCCCAGACATCCAAAAATGGACTAATTGGCAGTACAAATGAAAACATCCTTAGACACCTATAGATGATGGTTCATGAAGCCTTCAAATTTAAATGCTCCTTCCTAACTGACATGTAACGGGCATGCTATACGATTACTGTAGTGTGAATTGTATATATCTGCCATGGGCGTTGTGCCCGGAGTATTGAATACACATATTACCATGATATTACTACTATTAACGGCCATTATCCTTGGCACAACGACATTGTTTTACAGCGGAACTGGTCGCACGTGGAGCAAATGTCATTTTTGGTACCATTGCAGAATTCGACCCATGAAAACAACGAACTTACCCTTGACATAGCAAACTATTTCTTTCCGAAGAGTAAATCAGCCAGACAATGAAATTCGAACGGCTCAGCAATGTGAAAGGATTGACTGTTCTATTAATGAAATATTATCTTAATAAACACAATGGGACACTCAGCGGTCATCAGCTTGTCATTAGCTTGTGGCACCCAGCCTGCATCGAAGCATCTGGCACTCTTCCTTTATCAACATCTGGCACTCCGCCGTCTTTGCTCGCTATATAAAGGCAACCCTATATAAATACTGCCCCCCCCCCCAAAAAAAAAAACACTCCCAAAAACACTTTCATACTACCAGATTATTTACTAGGACACCGAATGCTCACAAGTGACGCAATTATTATTATAACTCCATCTGTGCGTATGGACCTTTTTCCTGACCATGCTCGAAATACATGTAGCATAAAACGAGTCACGCCATTATGTGGAATATAATCCCTTTTACTCGACAAGCAAGGTACATCAAAGATCTATTAGTGGTCAAGTTTCATTATTGATTGATACCAATGATAGTGGCCATCTCATTCCCTTTGTAACAATTGCGCATGGAAACTCACGAAGATATTTTACCTAATTTTCATTTTATGTGCAACAAATACCATGATATACATGTACCAGTTATAACTAAATGTCCATAAATATGTCACAAGACAATAACATGGTTTATGGTCCAAAATATGGAACTATGATGGTCTAACGCATAAGCGTAGAAGATATCTTCTAAACAAGCTATGTTGCTTACCCTATTTCATGCTACAACCTGATAACAATACATGTATCTGTCACTGTTTTATGTCAGACCGGGCATCTCAAAGGCCAAGAGTGCTTTAGTCTCTTGTTTCTGTCTAATAATAAATATTCCTTAAAATCGCCAGACCCAGACTACCGTAGACCTGCAGTGTGTTTATGCGGTGTGCATGTGACGGATCCGGAATCCTGCCTTTTGGCTATTTATAGAAACGCTTTAGCACGCACTGGCTGGGTTACTCCGGCGGCCGGCCTCCAGGTGCCTGCACCTGCACAGCGCATGAATACGCAACGGTTTTATGGTACTCGGGCGCCTGGCCTCCCGGGGCCTTCAAACCGCTACGCATTACAGGCTCGCGCAGCTAGGCGGGCCGTTCATGTTCAATAACCAGAGGTGTGTGCTTGGTATGATGTCATGATGATCGTGTTAACTAGTACAATAGCGTTACATCAGAAGACCGCTAAAATCATGTAAATCATGTAATCCTAAAATCCTTTAATCTGACCCAAACAGCCCTTCGGCCTTTTCATTAGACAATCGTTGCCATAGTTACATGGCGTAGAACAATAATACATGACGTTACACACAAAAACATTGTGGTTATTGATTTAAATGGCCCGCCTAGCCTCCTAGTTGTCTAGCTAAGCGTGCCGTTTCTTGGTCACGATCTACTGTTTTTTTACTTATAAATATGCCGTAGAGAAGGCGACTGGCTCACAAGATTTGGGAAGGCTTGTAAGCGCTAAACATTTTTCTTCGACCGTTGTATGCGAATTATGCCAAAGAAACAAGGAGACATGTTAACGCCCAGAACATATGTAAGGTAAACTAGAACTTAAATTCAACTTCTAACGAACAGATATGGACGTTTCTGCTGCCCATACTTTTGGTTACGGGCCAGCGCATTGTTTAGCGTCACACAAGGAGGTTGTGTTGTTTTGTCAGGGGAAAAACAGTCAAACTGTTACTGACGATTGTCGACACAACAGAGGATCAGGATGGGAATGATGTCAAACGCGTCCTTTGTTTGTCCTTTTTATAGTCCTTTTTTACACATCGGATGGTCGTGACGGGTGACGGGTGACAGGGTGACAGGGTGACGGGGTGACGGGTGACGTTAGATTAACTGGGCAACTGTCCTGCCTGTTGTTACGCAGGACAAACCGTTCATAGACCAACGTCACCGGTCACCCCGTCACCCGTCACCCGTCACCGTCACCCGTCACCCGTCACCGATGTGTAGAAAATAAAGACGAGATTGCGTCACCCGTAGGGTAAAAATGACGTAAAATGTAAAATCCGGACATGTCTTCGGTCCACTACAATTGCCTTGACATTAATAATTGACTTGACTGACTTTATTTGTGACGTATTGAGCCCCTCAGATCTAGATTTGATACATCAGATACAGATTGACCCCTCATATCTATATTTGGCATATTTGATACCTCAGATCTATATTGACCCCTCAGATCCGGCAGCTCTAAAACTGTCGCTATAGTGAGCATCTTCTCAATTGTTTGCCCCATCCCAAAATTAAAATCATTCTATAGTTTCTCCCAGGCTCAACGATCTCACTCGGTGGACAGCTAAAACCAAACGGTCTACATTTCTAGTTTCCACATCTCAACCATGCACATTAGTTTCATAGCAACTGAATCATCCCAGCACCCCAGCTTGAACCCCCCTCCCCCCTTGCCCCGCCCCGCCCCCACAACAGTATGCCTACACTGGTATTCGCGGTCGCTGCCACCGCTCGCGACAGTCAACTTAATTATCCCACCACCCCGTCGCGCTTTGTTATGATATGATAGTACCCTTCACGGAGAAATTGAGACCATTTTCCCGCCAAAATACTGCCGTAGGATCCCATGTTAAAATTTGGGAATTTTTTGCAGAGGAACTATTGAGACGATTTTTAAAATTGAAATACCATATACAAGGTACCTATGAGCCGAATACGTGAATAATTTTGAGCGTCATTAAGTAAAAACTGGGAACGCTATTGCGATTTTGCCGATGTTGGGTCCTATATTTCAATGGTTAAGCGAATTTCGAAAAATTCCCGTGACCTTGACCTTTGACCTACACGGCCCATCTACGAACTTGGCCTGACGGTGGACCGTGGCATTGTCTGTGCAGAAGGAGGAGTCGATATCTCAAACTTTATAAAAAAAAATAAAAAAAATAAAAATTTCTAATTTTCAACTGCCTGTGGCACGAAAACTTTTCATCTCACGTCAAATCTGATGTCAGTGACGCTTTAAGGAGTTGAGTATTTTGACACGAATTGCGGTTCTCTAGCTGCAATATTAAGAGAGCTAGAGTAGAAAAGGTGTTTTGGACGTATGACGTCATCGTGACGTTGACCTTCAAGTGTTATTGCCCATCTACGAACTTAGCCTGACGATTGCCTTTCCGCATCTTTCTGTGAATTTTGAAGTCGATATCTTAAGGCATTCGAAAGATAATGCGCGCACAGACAAACAGACAGACGGACAGACAGACAGACCCACCGAACACACCGACAAAACAATTTTCGTCTTAACAAACGAACGAAGTGATAGATGCCGTAAAATCGAAAATTTTACGTCATAACAAACAAGCAAAGGACAAGAAAACAAGGGACAATGATGATGACGAAAAATCTATTTTGTGTTCACCAAACCGCGACTTTCTACGAGGATTAGTAATTGAAACCAAATTAGTAATTTGGCGTCAAGGCGTGGCCCAGAAATTAGATCAGCGGCGTGGGTGAACGGTATTACTAATGCCCCTTCACCTACAGTAAAAACCCGCAATTAAGACGGTGAACAGGACTGAGCGGGGTGGTCTCATTATCGAAACTTCCCCGATAACAACTGTTAACAAAGTGTTTTCATCACTGAGATTAGCACTGACGCCAACACAATGCGGCGTGAGAGGCAGGGCGGGGTGGTGGGGGGTGGGGGGCGTAGATGGCGGTTATATAGTACGAAAACTAGTGCAGTCGCTGACGTCCTTGTATACGCATTCTGGTACTGAACTGTAAACATCTTCAGCATCAAGCCAGAATCAAGTCAGGTATAAATGAATGAAGCCCAACGGCTCGGCCAGTTTACAAGCAGTTAATTACTATTGCCATGCCTGTTGAGCGCAACTAGTGTTTAATAATATAAACATGCCACTAGCAATGCCATGTCCCTGATATAACAGATCAAACAACGATGTGTGTTACTGTCTTTGTACCCATCAATGTTGACCCACACACATACATCAGTCGGCAAGAGGTTCATACGTATTCTTCAATCTGTAAAATAAACATTTCGCTATCAAAAAAAGACAGAGCCCGCGGCCGTGTCCCTGGTGTAACCCATCGGTCTCTGTACACATCAATGTCCACAAGTGCATTCATGGTCTCGCGTCACAAGAAAGCGGTTACTCTTTGTCTTAGGACTCGTGACACACGGACACTCATTGGAGAAAAACAGAAACTTCGGTGGTCGCATTTGCGGGGTTGAATTCCATTGAAATTGATTGATTGGGTCTGGTCTTGGTGGTCTTAATGTCGGATTAGCGGGGTGGTCGCATTAAACGTTAACAGGCCAATGCTAAATTATAGGCAAAAATTCGGGACTGGGAAAAAGTGGTCTTGATGGCGGTCACATTACGGGGTGGTCTTAAAGCGGGGTTTCACTGTACCTTTAAACTCATGGTGAGGTGGAACTGCACTATGTGCTCCAGTAACATTAACAATTTCGATGTAATTTAACGAACACATCCACCCTGCGCTAAAAAGGTACACACGCCAGTTGTCACTTGATATACCGTTCAACGTCAAATGAACCGGAAGTCATTATAACGTATAATAACATAGCAATAGCCTAAGCATAACTGTGATGCGATACATTGCGCCATCAGCGGACAATATGCACGCTGTAGGCGTTATGTATGGTTAGGGTTAGGGTTAGGGTTGGGCTAGGGCAACGTGCGCACCGCTGGCCCTACTTTGAGCAATTGCACACTGTATTAACCAATATTAACGGGATTAGAGATCAGCCCGTGGTTTGGGACCGTGACGTCATCATGACGTCACGTGAAGCATCTTCCTCCCGCCAATTTTAATGTCCTGATAGAGCGCAAGTGAATGTGCATTTTTGAAGTCAAGAGCGTTTTTCTTAAATCAATATTCATGACCCTATGAATTTTACCTTTAATTTAATAAGACGTCATCGTGATGTCACATGACGTCATTTGACGGTCAGGAAAATTTTTAGGATGGCATATATTTCTGTTATATATCTACTTACGAATTCAGATGATGATGGTTATTACCAAAGTAGCTGAACATGAAGCGAGCCCAACCTTTCGTTTAACCACGTTATCTATGACGTCCTATTTGATGCATACATATGGCCTGCGCCAAAATAGTTACTTGCGGCACAAGTTGTCCCTGAGGACGACACTTAACTTTGTTGCCATGGAAACAATTGCAATATTGAGATCGCCGTGTTTTTCTTATAACTTGCTTTGCAATGATAGTACCTCACTGTGTGGTGAAGGAGACTGAAATAGCTTGAGCGAAAGCAGGTCATATTCACTCAAGTTCGGTTTCCCCCATAGGACCCCATGTTAAACGATTTCGACTATATATCAAAAAGTAATATGGCTATGGCACCATGTTCACAGATTATGACTCAGCTTAGTATTATCCATCCAGAGCTGCTAGCATTGAGTGATGGCTTGAATAGGACGCCCGTGGGAGCCACTGCTGATGCCACAAAGCCGTATCTTTCACCATTGGCCAAATTTCAAAAATATCCTGTGACGCCACGTTTTGCTTCAATTGCATATGGTAAGCACTGTGGCTACTAGGTATCATGTTGAACTAATGAAAAAAGCTCGGTGTTGTTTGCTGCTGCCACTTGTGAAATACGCGACAAAACATTTTTCCCGGCCTGAGAGAATCAGGGCTTTAACATGGGAAGTCCTATAGAAAAATGCCGTCGGCCCTGAAACCGGAAGCAAGATAGGAACGTATCGTTTTTAATTTGCAGCTATACTAGGAACTACTTTCCCTAAAATATAACGCCAGTCGCGCATTTTTAGGATTTTTTTGCCGATTTTCAACGATCTTTTGTAAGTACCAAAAGTGACGTCATGGTGACGTCACGTGAGGCATCGGAAAATTCTAAAATTCAATAAAAGTCATCTCAATTAATATTTCTATGACATATTAGAACATGATAGCGAGACCTTAAAAAATAAATGTGTCAAAAGGCGAAAAAAATTGACAGAAGTCATTTAGTTCATTTTCTGCAAAACTTATGACCTATGACCTTATAAGCACATTCTGAAACGTATCCGATACCTCTAGCTTCAGTATGAACGGATATATATGCAATCTTATTTTTTGTTTTCTTAAATCGCCGAGACCTTGACCTTTAACCTTTTGACCTGGGTGACGAGCATGTTCTGGCCCTACCGCGTAGCTATGACATTGTGAAGACTGCAAATCGATAAAAATAGCCGTTAGAACGCAATGAGACTTTAAACTTGAAAACGAGTGAAAACGAATATACAAGCAAACAAACAAGCAAACAAACAAACAAGAGATATTCGGCCATAGGTCGAGGACGAAAATCCATAAGTACTTTTGGAAGCTGTAATAATGGCGACGTGACGAGTCGTCAGGGCCAATTTCGGCTGAAGGGCCTTTTAAGCGCAATTTGGGCTAAATACTGCCTTCAACAGGCAGTGTGGGCACTGTAGGCGGAGCTTAAATGAACATCCAGTTTGAAGCCAAGAGCGCTTCTCTTGAAGCATTATTAACGGTACTTTCGTATCTTTTATTTATTATGTCTTCGTGACGTCATTTGACGGTCACGACAATATTCGCGATGGCTTCTATTTTGCTAAATATACCTACTTATGAACTCACGGGTGAACTCATGAACTTATGGGTGATGTTAGCTATTGCCAAATTAGTTGAACATCAAGCTGGCCCAATCTTTCGTAGGAGAATGTTACCTATGACGTTGACGCACACTTATCACCCTCGCCATAAGGTGTCTCTGAAGACGACGTGCAACGTAAAATACACCGGAAGCCACCCTACCGTATAATAGATGATAGTCCCGCGCATATGCGAAACAATCGCGCATGTTGTGATAAAAGCATGAATTTGGCACACATGTCCGAAATTCCACCATGGCTAATCAAATTGAGCTATAGTGTCAAATCAGATTTGACACCTGACGTCTATGGCGGCAATTTCCATAGTATCTTGGAAATTGACAAGGACAAATATAACACTGTTATTCTGATGTCTATCCATAGCTTTGCAGGTTCGAAGTATGCCACATGAACCATTATGGATGACTTCTTTCTCTGTAGCCTAAACCCTGTATCTACAGCCTAAACATCCTCACTCAGAAGGTTCTGCCTTGTCACCAGAGAGTTTCTCCAATTGGCTGGGATGGCGTTCTACTTGTAGTTACCCCATTACATTTACTCGTAGTGATGGCGGGCGCGGATGATTCTCAATGAGAGGGTAAGTCTTTCAGGTTTCCGTTGCGAACTTGACACGCATTTTTGCGAGCAAAGCTACGAGATACGAGCGAAATGAACCTAGATCTCGAAATCTGTAACCTATTGTTTGTAGATCTGTGACCACGGAACATATGGTTATCCTCACAATGACGCCCCTGCACCTTTTAGAAATCCAGGTATTGTGTATTATTGTTAAAATAGACGTCATTATGGCAAACTAAATACGCCTTGCTCTTGAAGACAAGTTGTTGAATTCTTTGACCACGAAAACCAATACATAAAGTTAAATAGAGTGATCCCACTTCGTTTTGGAGATGTTGTGTACTGTTACAGACCGTATCCGCCATCTTGGAAAAATGGCAGATGCGTTGCCCCAACTTACACAATAGCACTTCTTTATTTCCCAAAAAGTATACATAAACATAAAAATCATCAGTGTTAATTTTCAAATATTGAGTATTTTCGTGGTCTTGTCCGCCATTTTGAAGAAAAAAAAACCCGTTGCAACAGGATATTCAATTATTATTGTCTTTCGAATTCAGTGACCCCGAAAAAATATGTACAGGTATCAAAATAATAGTTCTATCCCTGTTGTTTTCAAGATATTCAGTATTTTGCTGGCCTGGTTCGTCATATTGGAAAATGGCGGAGGCATTGTGTTCTTTTTTTTCGTTCAGGGGCCTGAGCTAGCTCAGGAGGCTAGCTCAGTCCCAGGCTACTAGTCCATATCGCTGGCCCAGGGCACCAGCCGAGGCCCCTAAACCAGGCCTAGCCCTGGCCGCTAGTCCAGGCTGCTGGCTCTGGGCGCTACCCCGGTAAGCTACCCTAGGTTGCTAGCCTAAGCCGCTAGCGCAGGTTTGCCCCAGTATGCTAACCCAGGTTTAGCCCAGTATGCTAACCCAGGCCGCTAGCCAGGGCGCCAACCCAGGCGGCTAGCCAGGGCATCAATCTAGGCCTTGCCAAGGCCGCTACCTCAGGCCGCTAGCCCAGGCCCCTGGCCCAGGCAGCTTTGCCCAGGCTGCTAGGCCAGGTCGCTAGCTTAAACCGTTAGCCCAAGCTCCTAGCCCAGGCTGACCGAGGAAGCATTGTGTTAGGGAGGCGGGGCATGGGGTTGACCAAGCGAGTATTGTCTTGGGGGGCAGGGGGCATGGGGCTGACCGAGGGAGTATTGTCATGGGGGAAGGGGGCATTGGGCTAACCGAGGGAGTATTGTCTCGGGGGAAAGGGGGCATTGGGCTGATCGAGGGAGTATTGTCATGGGGGGCAGGGGACATGGGGCTGACCGAGGAAGTATTGTCATGTAGAGGGAGGGGGCATGGGGCTGATGGAGGGAGTATTGCCATGCTTGAGGAGGAGGAATGGGCTGACCGAGGGAGTTGTCTCTGGGGGGGGATTGGGAATGGGGCTGACCGAAGGAGTGTTGTCTCGAGGGGGGGGGGGGTGCTGCCCGAGGGTGTATTGTCTTGGGGATGGGGCAGACCGAGGGAGTATTGTCATGGAGGGAGGGGGCATGGGGCTGACCGAAGAAGTATTGTCATGAGGAGGGAGGAGGCGTCGGGCTGACCGAGGGAGTATTGTCAAAAGAGGGCATGGGGCTAACCCAGGGAGTATATTCTTGGGGGGTGGGGCGGGATGAAGCATGGGGATGATCGAGGGAGTATTGTCATGTGGGGAGGGGGCATGGGGCTGACCGAGGAAGTATTGTCATGTGGAGGGGGGCGGGGGGCATGGGGCTGACCGAGGAAGTATTTTCATGTGGAGGGAGGCGTTATGGGGCTGACCGAGGGCGTATAGCCGTGGGGGGTGGGGCGGGATGAAGCATGGGGCTGATCGAGGGATTATTGTCTTGGAGGGCGGGGGCCTGGGCCCTAATCGAGGGAGTATTACCATGAGGGAGGAGGGGGAATGGGGCTGACCGAGGGAGTATTGTCTTGGGGGGGGGGGGCGCATCGGTCTGCCCGAGGGTTTATTGTCGTGGGGATGGGGGGCATGGGGTTGACCCAGGGAGTATAGCCTAAGGGGGTGGGCGGGATGAAGCATGGGGCTGATTGTCAGGAGTATTGTCATGGGGGAAGGGGGCATAGGGCTGACTGAGGGAGTATTGCCATGAGGGAGGAGGGGCGTGGGGCTGATCGAGGGAGCATAGCCTTGGGGGGCGGGGGGGTGGTATGAGGCATGGGGCTGATCGAGGGAGTATTGTCATGAAGAGGACAGGGTGCTTGTCAAAGGGGAGGGAAGTGGCGGTAGGAAGCATTGTGTGTGTGTGGGGGGGGGCACGGTCTGTGAGGGAATTGTGGGGATTTGCCGGGGGGGGGGGGTAGTTGTCCGGGGATAATTCAGCCGGTAGGGAGGGCGTCTTTAAGACACAGATTGACAGATTGCAGATAGGCAGATTGCAGATCAGCAGATTGCAGATCGGCAAATTGCAGTTTCAGGCAATTATTCGTTAATTCAGTCCACTAATGGAATACCATGTCACCCATATGTACTCTAACATACCAGATACCATGGGGCTGACCGCAGGAGTATTGACATGAGGGGGGGAGGGGGCGTGGAGCTGACGGAGGGAGTATTGTTTGGGTTTTCCCAAAAGACATATCGTTGTGTGGTTATGCCCTTCGCTTTGCCGTCTGTCTGTGATAGTACTGTGGCCCATAGGTACAACGGTGGCGCTGAGGGTATTTCTTCGCTCCGCGAGGTGAAACGGCTCCGCGGAGGTCTAGCGAAATGTACCGCGCGGAGCGGAGAAATAGACTGCGCGGAGCGAAGCGGCGCGGGTGTGGGGAATGAGCAGAGAGGAATGCATTAACACTGGTTGGTGTGGGTGGGTGAGGGGGGGGGGGGCGGAGGAGCAGGAGTCCGTGAGGCTGGTGGGTGGCTGCGGGGGCGATTCGTTTGGAACTCTTTGTACACAATATCAATGCGCTGAATTTGTGTGCTACCTGCTTCCCTCCCCCCCTACGACTGCGCCTGATCGCCTCCCCCGATAAATCACATCACAATATATAAACAACACGGTGCTTTATCGCGAACGGCTCACTCACTGCCCTCCCTCACTGCCCGCCCGCACTTTAACATGAGAATGCCCGTAAGGAATGTTTGGCACTCTAGCGGGAAAAGTAAAATAGAAAGTATCTTTTTTTAACTAAGAAACAACTAGGCGGTAAAATTAGACGTCCTGTGACCCGAATCCGATCTCTCTGTTTCCAATATTAATTATACAGTGAATATTCTTCGTATTTAAATATTTTATTTTTTTGACGTCATGTGACGTCATTGACGGCGAACTTTTCTTCGGGAACTGGGTCATACCGACTCCATTAATACATCTTTGGAGGTTGACGACGATTGAGAAAGTTAAAGTGGGAAAACAACGTGCATCTAGTTTGAAAATAAGGACAAGGTAAACTATGACGTAATTTTGCGCGAAACTTCTTCCTACGCGCAAAAAAATGATCTATATTAAAATTGTTTCCCCTAATCAGTGGAACATTTTAACGCTAGTCGCATCTCTTTAGGACACATATGAAGAAAGCCTTAGCACTTTTACGTTTTTCCTTTAACCGGACGGCCTTGACCTTTGACCTTTGACATTGGAAAGTCCATGACTTGAAAATTGTAGAGGTTCGGACATGCCACATTTCCATAAGTATTGGTGAACGATAGCTGTTGTCGTTAGGGCAGGAGAGGGTACGAAAGAAATGCAATCAAACAAACATTGTTGTTCAAAAAATCGTCCTTCCGACATAAGACGACATATCTACGATATTTCGTCTTAACAGACACGACCGACCAACCGACATATGATGAACATTTTCAATTTTCAAAAATAATTATCCATGTAACGCTAACGAATTAACAGTGTACTTGATTTATCTTATGAACAGGTCTCACCAACATTGAAATGAAGATCGTCGGTGAGAGCGAAAACATGCCAAGATTCAGACGCTAGGAGCACAGCATTGGTGTTTTCAAGCAAAGAATGCCTTATGCGACTCACCCGCTACCTGGCAGCTTGACCCTGTTGAGTGCAGTAAATCTCTGTGGTTATCTAATGTGTCTTTGTGGGGCTCTAATTAACCCTTGTGGGGTCCGTTGATCTCTGTGGGAGCCAGATGATCTCTGCAGGGTCTAGTTGATTTTGAGTTTGAGACGTAACGTAATTAGTCTTTCCGGTGGTCTCAATAATCTCTGTTGGGTCTAATTGATCTTTGTGAGAGTCTAAGTGATCCCCTGGAATACCACTGTACTGTGACACCACGTGACTCAGACGTCCAGCCATCTGGCGGGTTGATTACGTATATTGGACCCGCTAAAATCCATACGTAAGTTACGCGGGGTTAATTAACACTATCCCTAATGCGCTAGTTATAATCTAAACATGGCGCTACGCAGATCTACTTCATGCTAAGTAACACATCTTTAAAAGGTTCTACTGCGTTAAGGGGGTTTGACGAGCGCCAAGTAGTGTTTGTGAATACGGTCGCAAAAATTTAGGTACAAAAGTATTCTGGCAAACGTGTTTTGAAATATGTAGACCGCCACTGGTGGAGAGGACACATTTCTTAATGCCGATTTGATGATAATCTGAAGGAGTACCGGTAGCCATGACAGATACAGGAGGCTTAAAATGATGCCCAGTGTGTAGATACCCCGGTTGTGATGCGCCATGTGTTGGCCAACGGCTGCCAGCTGGTCGTGGATCTGACACACACTTGTCCCCATCAGACCGGCCGCCAAGACGCAGACAACACGAACCTTACACGACGTCGTGAACAAGATGTGCACGATCTCCGACAAGACGACCCCGATTGACGTCAGCAGATCTGAAGACGACAAGCTGACGAGAAATAAGTTTTGGATTGTTCTGACAGCCGCGAACTTGATGAAGGCAGCTAGGACGAAACTGTTTGCGATAAATATGAAAACGGCTATCGACACGTGTAAAATACTGAACACATACTCCAGCGATTTGAGGGGACTGCTGTCAATGGGTAAAGGGGACACAGTTGTTGGGTTTTCTTCCCTTGACGCATCAAAGATAGTGACGTCAATAGGCGCTGTAGCTGACCACGTGATCAACACTCTGTCACTTCTCACCGTTTCATCAAGGATTACACCCATCTTGACGGCCAAAGAAGCATATCCAGCCAGCCCGTTTACAATCCCTCTGCTCCCATCTCCGTCACTTTAATGTTATAGCTAAGCACGTCTTGCCCTCACCGACCTTATATATGTCTGATTTGCCCTCCAGTGAGTAGCGAGCACGAAACCGCATTGATGTCGTGTCTTCACCTGGGACACCATCGACGAGATGATGTCGTTATGAGATTGAGGCTGTTAATTAAGGTCTCCGCATTAGTGGAGCATTAGCATAACTAGGTATACATATATGAGCCGCCCAGATGCTCTCTGCTTTGATCCCTTACTTATCTCCTTCCCCTGAGCGAAAACCTGCATATTTGTTTCATGTGCTAGTCTCACGCGGACCGATTCTCTCTGTCCTCACCTTGCAGCTCTTGACCACATACTCCCGGGTGCCACCGCCCCCCCCACCCCCACACCCACCCACCGGACCACATGGATCTACATGATTCTACGTTTGATCTACATGACTTCTCCACATAAGATTTATTGCAGTGCTTTCTCGAGTAAAAGCACTTTTTGACATGAGGTTATGTCAATCATATAGTAAATAAAGTAACAAAATGCTCAATTTCACATGTGCTGAATGGTGCCTAAGCCAAATAATATGACAGTGAATTACAGTCGTACGGCGGCATAATTGGCAACAGTTTATCATAGGCTAACAGGGTATTTTCTAAAAAAACAAAGACACACTTTGTACAGATCAATATCTTAAAAAACATGTAATTACTTATGCATGTACTGATTTGGAGGTGACTGAACTGACTGATCTAACAAAAAAGGTGTGACATGGAACTTTCATACAATTTATACAAACGCTATTCCAGCTTCTGAAATCAACACATCCAACACCTATTTTCTCAAAAATATCAAATCATGTGAATATTGACATAAACTCTTCACCTGCATATATTTGATACCCGTATTTGGAACTGCGTTTGGACCCGTGTTTGTACCGTGTTCGATACCTGTGTTTGTAAACATGTCGTGACTAAAACGTGCCACTCTTACCAAACGCTAAGCCACATAATTTACCCAACCAACCGGTTTGGTTTAATATCTGCTCTACTGTGGGTATATGATGCCAATTGTACAAATTAACTTACCCAGAAGGCGGCTCTCAAAGCTATTCAAGCAGTTGTTCCGCCAAAACAATGTCAGGGTGTGAAGTGGTTACATATCATGGCTTCATTAATGCCAGAATTATCTATTTTGATGGGCGGGCAGTTATAATTTTGGCCTGCAGATTTTCCAGTTGACGCTCAGTCGGGTGCTGTTTACCCGCTAAAAGAGGCCCTTTTGGTCAGGAGGTTTGGAAGAAAATCATAACGCCCAATTTTACATGACCTTTTTTTTACCAGCCAAAATTCTGGCTGGTAAATAACGCGGATGGCACGGTACCCAATTTTGACTTGACTCGTAGAGTGGCGGGCCATGGTTCGGGAAGCGGCAGTCGATGGTGTTCCTTGATGCTGCTGCTGTCATAGGAACTCACTGTCACTGAAGGGTGTATGGACAGGACGGCCGTATGGGTTGGGGTGGGGGGTATTGAGGGGTGGAGGGAGGAGAGGTGCGTGAAGGTAGCAGCCGGGTCGACTGGCAGGCCATGCGCATACAGTGCAGCAGAGGGTGGAGGCAGAGGATGGCGATGGAAAAATATGATTAGAACAGCTCCAAGCTTCAGCTTTATAGGTTCGTTTGGTCCTATGCTAACGTACGTGCTAGCATACATATCTTGGTCTTGAAGGTTTGGTGGGTTTAACATTCACACGAACAAACTTGTGCAGCCATTGACGCAAACGCTGCTGGTCGCCTAGTGGATAGCGGTAGAAAGATATCCTATGTTTGCTGTCCTGTATGGCACTTGATTGTTACAGCCAACAGCTGAACAGTGCACCATTTTGTTCTAGATGCGTCGATGTTTCAAATTTATATGTCAAATTCGCTTGTCACTATTCATGAAAGGTGTTAAGCTGACAGGTTTTTCTCAAGACAAACCGCTTCTTGCATATTGTACATCGCACATTACACATTTTCGGTTAAGCGGAGGGTCGTCGTCGGTGACGTCAACGCCTTGTGTGTGATTGGCTAACTCTGGTCACGTGTTCAGAACTTGTCGAAACCCGCCTGATGGGCAACAATCAGTATTTTATTCTGTTGATGTGCGATTTTCTCGAACATGGATTTATTTTAAACAAAAAGATTAACGGCAAATAGATTCTTTCCTTCGCCTATATACGTTGCATAACTGTCAGTGTCTCATCTCGCAACGTCGCATTCTGTCTCTCACCCCCCATATGGCATGGGCGATACACCACCACTTTTGCACACCATCATCTCTGCAGTACGGCAGTGCCCACCTCCGCCCGTCCCCCGGGGCGATTTTTGGCACCGCTTTTCGCTCACAGCCTCACCGTCGTTCGCTGATTGCCGCGGAGCCTACCAAAGACGCCGACACCCTCTGGCCGCGCTAGCTGCCGCCATACCTCATTATAATGAATATATTATGTACATAGCTTCATGTGTATATAAATGTGGCTGTATGGCTTACTGGGCTCCTCTCTCTCTCTCCTTGGCTCTCTACTGTTACCTTGACACGATAAAGGAGACGCAACATAGAGTGACAGGGATTCACTTTGTGTCCAATGGCAATCAACATGAGTGTAATCTCTGCTGAACCGGATGGAAGTGACAGTGCGTCGGTGACTTGGTCAGCCACAGCGCCTACTGACGTCACACGCCTTGACGCGTCCCCGGAAGACCCTACAACTTGGTCTCTTTTAGCCAATGACAGCAGTCTCGTCCAATCGCTGGAGTATGTGTTCAGTATTGTACACGTGTTGATAGCCGTTTTCATATTTATCGCGAACGGTTTCGTCCTAACAGCCTTCCTCAAGTTCGCGGCTGTCAGAACGACCCAAAACGTATTTCTCGTCAGCTTGTCGACGTCGGATCTGCTGACGTCAATCGGGATCGTCTTGTCGGAGGCCGTGCACATCTTGTTCACGACGTCGAGTGAGGTTCGTGTTGTCTGCGTCTTGGCAGCCGGTCTGATGGGGACAAGTGTGTGTCTCTCCCTCTATAGTCTCCTTCTGGTGACTGTGGAGCGCTACGCGGCCATTGATCACCCGACTCTCTACATCCGGGTCTTCACTACTCGCAGCGTTCGTGTCTTGGTGGGCGCTGTCTGGATCTTCGTCATCGGCAATGTGACAATGGCTTTAGTACCCAATACGTGGAAACCCGGGAGTCGTTGCTATGTCCAAACCCTTTCGCCGAGCCATGTCATGGTTCCTGTAGTAACTGTTGTTGCAATCCTGCCCTTTATCGCCATCAGCGCCCTCTACAGCCGTCTGGCGGTCGTCGCCTACAGACATCGTCGGCAGATCCACGACCAGCTGGCAGCCGTTGGCCAACAGATGGCGCATTACAACCGGGGTATCTACACACTGGGCATCATCTTAGGCCTCCTGTATCTGTCATGTCTGCCGGTAATCCTGCAAATTATCATCAAATTCGCATTCGGTAATGTGTCTTCTCCATCAATGGCGGTCTACATATTCCAAAATACCATTGCCAGAATACTTTTGTACATAGGGCCATGTTTGAACCCACTGGTTTACCATCGGAGATGCGCTGCGTTCCGATCGTCTTTCAGCAAACTACTGCACTGCAACAGGATCAACCCTGATACGTAATCAAGCCACCACGTAGCGGAACGGCTCAGTCACGTCACGTGATGCTATGGTAGAGCTCCCGGGGAGCTGCCTCATGCCCGACAAAGAAAACTGTGTGCTAACGCCCACTGGGCGTGTTACGCTGCTCTGCGACGGAACTCACGCGGGTCCAAAAAATAGAACAGTTGAGTTTCACTTGGCTACGCCCACTGCACGCGGCGCCGACGCCCACTGCACGCGGCGACGACGCCCACTGCACGCGGCGCCGACTCCCACTGCACGCGGCGCCGACGCCCACTGCACGCGGCGCCGACGCCCACTGCACGCGGCGCCGACGCCCACTGCACGCGGCGCCGACGCCCACTGCACGCGGTGCCGACGCCCACTGTACGCGGCGCCGACGCGGCTCCGCCTTTAGTCGCGCCCATTGTGTGTTGGAAACCGCGTCCGTGCCGCGCCGCGTCGCCTCGGTTCCGCCGCCGCTCCTCATACCGCGTCCAGCACTTTATACTCTGGTAAATATTCCAAAGTGATGACATTTCCACAAACTGGCAGAATGACCCATGAAGAAAACTAGTGCGTGACGTAAGAAAATCATCAAATAATAAATGGAACGTTGTAAATCGAAATCGGGTCGTTGACAAATGTATCTTATATTGTTAGATGCAATGACAATAAATAAAACAAATAAGGTCACATTGACAATGTCGGGGTATGTTGTTAAGTGAATGAAAGAATGAAGTTTCTTTCCATACTGTAGGCGCAACGCCCACAGTACAAGCAGTTGATACCAGATATATATACAATTTAATAAAAATAATACAAAACACATTCAAAGTCCTAGATTACGACACGCTGATGTTGTAAAGTGCAATGACAATCAATGAAACAAAGATAGTCAAATTGACGATGTCGAGTTCGGGTTGGTGACAAATGTATCGTATGTTGTTAAGTGCAATGATAATAAATAACACAAATAAGGTCACATTGACAATGGCGTAGTATGTTGTAAAGTATAATGACAATCATTTAAACAAAGATAGTCAAACTGGGTTCGGTTGGTGACATATATATATATGTTGTAAAGTGCAATGAAAATAATTAAATCAAAGATGGTCAAATCGGCCACGTCGGAGTCAGGTTGATTACAAATGTATCGCATGTTGTAAATACAATGACAATAAATAAAGCACATATTGTCACCTTAACGATGTAGGGGTTTGGTTGGTGACGAATGTATCGTATATTGTTACGTTCAATGACAATAAATAAAAGAAATAAGGTCACATTGATATTATCGGAGGGTGTTGCAAAGTGCAATCACCATCAATTAAACAAAGATGGTCACATCGGCAATGTCGGGGTGTTGTTGATTACAAATGTATCGCATGTTGTAAATACAATGGCAATAAATAAAGGAAATGTTGTCACATTGACGATGTCGGAGTTGGGATCGGGACAAATGTGTCTATGTTGTAAAGTGCACTGACGATAAATAATATAAACACGCCCGTACGGAAATATCATAGAGATTCTATAAAATAAGCTCTAAGGGTTTTTATCGATTTTTCTTTGAAAATTCTAAACGTTTCTCTCGATTTTTCTTTGAAAATTCTAAACGTTTTTTCCGTAGAGTTCCCATAGATTTTCCATGGAGTTTCCATAAATTTTTTATTAAATTTCCATAGAGTTTCCATAGTTTCCATAGAGTTTCCATAGAATTTCCATTGAGATTCCATAGAATTTCCATAGAATTTCATACAGATTCCATAACATTTCCATAGAATTTCCATAGCATTTCCATAGAGTTTCCATAGTTCTATAGAATTTTCATAGTTTCTATGGAGTTTCAATAGAATCTCCATAGTTTCCATAGAATTTCCATAGAGTTTCCATAGAATTTCCATAGAGTTTCCATAGAATTTCCATAGAGTTTCCATAGAGCTTCCGCGGGGCCTCCCTATTGTAGTGATTAGCGCACTCGACCGCAGATCAATAGCTCCTGGGTTCGAATTCGGGCACATAATCTGGGGCATGATTCATCCTTTCATCTTTCATCGTCCCGAAGGTTCCTTGGGCAGACCTTCGCATCTCATGCTGCTAATGTTATTGTCCACAGGATTGGCTCAGCCGCTACTCTCACTTCGCAGCAGGCAGCCGGTGCAACAGTCAATATGCCGGCAAGGCTTCCAAAGTTCCTTAAAGTTTTAAATCTTCGAATATCACCTTATATAGTGCCGTGCCGTGCCGTGCCGTCGGTATCCGTTCATATATCGCTTGCATGAGTCTTCTTAAACAATATATTCCAAAATTCGTCACACCACTCGTTCGCTTGTCCCAGAGAACGTAGCCTACGTGTGTTAAATCCAGAGCTCGTTGTTGTGCCTGTCGTCAGTTGTAAGGCCGGTCTGGAAACTATGGAAACTCGATGGAGACTATGGAAACTCCATAGAAATTCTATGAAAACTCTATGGAAATTCTATAAAACTCCATAGGAAAACGTTTAGAATTTCCATAAAAAAATAGATAGAAACCTTTAGAATTGTTTTTAGTGAAATTCTGTGTTATTTGCCTACGGGGTGTAATGATGTCTGCTAAACTTAATGCCATAATTAGCGTAAGAAATCTAGGAAGAGAGAATCACCTTCATGTATCCTTTCACATAAAGAGTACTTCTACAAACCTGCAAACGTACCTGAAAAAAATGGCTCTGTCGACATATTATCTATCTATACGTTCTATAACAATCAATTGCTCTATAGAAGTATCCCTACATCTTCTATAGAAATAATGTTTTCTATACAAATATCTGTTTACGTTCTATATAAAATAATTGCTCTACATAATTATGTAAACAAGTTCTATGGAGAATCATACTTCTATAGATTTCTCTATAGAAATTCTATGAAGTTCTATAGAGTTTTCTATAGAAATTCTATGGAGTTCTATAACACGTTTTGCTACGGGCCTCTCTTATAACATTCTCATCGCACTGTATTCTTCGTTGGGCTCTTCTTCGTAATACATATGGCCTTCGTAGATCAGTTTGTTGCCATCTTTATTATTAGATATAAACTTCATAGGCGGATGCAGAAGGATTGGAGTCCATATGGTCCTTTTTATATGCGCTATGAGCTTTTCTGGTAATCTATTTGTACTCCATGCTTGAGATTTCACTTAGCTTTTACCTTTGATAGATAAATTAAATATATCTTCGTTTGTCATTTTCATATAACACATACCGCTGATCCTTAATTGCATCTAAGATGGAACTTAGTGCAATTGCCAATGTGCGGCCTTTGTTATTTTTCTCTTTGACGCTAACAGTGAACATAAAGTAAAATTATGTGGCCAACCTCAGTATGAAAAGAAAGAATATGTAATATTTATTTTAAACCCTGCTAAACGCCTTTGACATCTCAACACGTTTCATGCATTTTAGGTTGCCCATCTTCAGATTGAACACCGAATCAACAATTCAGGGTGAATGTTTCCTGGGGTGAAACATCAATATTTCAATACTTCAGCACTGTATTCTGTATCATATTCCTCAATTTCCGAGTATTACTCTATTCAATATGCATAATATTCATTACACCTTGAGATATATAAGGACTATTTCCCGTCAATGCCTAACTGCACTTTGTTCATCTCCATGACGTTGGGATCAAATGGAAACAGTAGCAAAGTGTCAGCGACAAGGAAGTGTCAGTTTGTTGAGTGATAGTTGATGTCATGCACAACGGTATTTCGCACCCAATGCGGAATAAAGCGTTCAAACGGTTCATTGATGTTTCGCGGCAACACATGCATTATCAACCATAGTAATAATATAGTTATTTTGAAATACTATTGTAGTTACAATAGGATGATCATAGTTTCACTAAGAGTATCTATAATACAGTCACGAACTGCACCGATTCCATCGTCAGGTGGTCGGCCCCATGCCATAGTTATGCATAAGCTGCACTAGAAATCTGCAACACTTGTCATATTCTTCCTAACAAAAATGTCTTTACCTATACATGTACCCACGTAATTCAGTAGGCCAGAGATATCATAGATGTAATTTCCATTAGTATTTTCAAAATATGTTTATGGAAAGGCAATAACATATACAATTTATCAAGATTCTTTATGTGGCCTAATGAACATGTACATTCAATATATATTAAAATAACCTCCCTATAAATTAAGCCACTGATTTTAAGGGAATGCTAATAAAGCTGATTTTCAGTCAAAAGCAATTTATTGTCCAGCAAAAGTGTAATCTTGTGGTAAACAAATTAAATACTTCTTTTGAACAGTTTATTTTTTAAAGTGTCACTCATTGGACTTTTGATAATGTTTAGATTGTGCATGTTACCAATGGTGGCTACCTAAATCACATTTGCATTGACTTTCCGCTCGAGTTTCATTTACTGATATGAATGATTAAGTGTGTCGAATGCCTTTCAGAAATCTATAGCGATCGGGATGAGGCCGTTCGGTCTGTGAACAGTATTAACAAAACCCGTTTTGTACAGATAAATATCTTGACTATCAAATAATATCATTTTAAGAACGAGATGGAGAGGCACAAAAGCAGAGAAAACAGCTAATATAAATGCCAACGGGCGAACGTAATGACTGTTCTAACGCTGCAACCAGGAATGTCGAACAGGGAGCCGAACAAATAGAGCTGCTAAACTGTTCTTAATCTTGTGAAATATAAGCTGTGATTCCATCATATAATATAATACTTAAAAGAAAGTTTATGAAAACAACTTGTGTGTTTGTTCTGTGCATAACAATGCCACAGAACAAACCTTCCCCTGACGAACGAAACGTTGAAGCCTGGCACGTGAACTAACTCCATAGGCATGCATGGTAAACGCATGTGAGAATTTGCTTTCTAACCCGTACCACGCAGTGTATATTTTTGACGATAGATGTCGCCTGGGGTATCTGGAACGGTTTATGAGGTCTTGACATTTAAGGTAAAGTTATTTCATAGCCTTTAAACCGTCGTTGCATTGTAATGCGTGGTTGTTTGTAGGCCCCGTGAGGCCGTCCACCAGAGAGCCATAAAACCACTGTTGCGTGTTGTGCAGTTGCAGGCTCCGAAATTTAGACTACCGTAGAACCGCCAGTCCGGGCTGAAGCGTTTCTATAAAAAGCTAAGCAACATGAACGCGCCACGGCGGTTCTACGGTAGTCTAGTAAATTATACGAAATTAAACGGCGTCAGGCGAGACTTCACTTGTTGGCAGAGCCACTGGCATCAACAGCTGGAAAAACAGGTAGACTTTCTCTGGAAAATGAAGCAGATAAATTGTAGTTAAAAATGAATTATAATACAAATCGATTATACTGCACATATTTGGACGAACTGGATGCATAGTGACAACGCGCTACATAGCTGTTGGCATTTTATCGCAGTGATTCTGATAGACTCAAGAAGCAAGCATAGAAACATATTCGGCTCTTCAACTCCTTCGAAACTACGGAAACAACTTCACTGCACATTTATTCACAATAGCGTGGGGATGGACTGGGCAGGGACTATGACGGGTGCCTTGGTGAGGGGAGGGGGGGGGGAGGGGGAGGGTTATGAGACGAATGACAGCGTCTAACACGCTGGGCAGCGAACATGACGGTTTTCTCATATCGTCCTTAGCTATATATATATATATATATATATATATTCCGGATCACTTACTTATACATGGGATTCGCAGCTTGAAATAGACAAACGGGACCCAGAAGATGAATCCGGCCAACATGACCAGCGTGGCGTACAGGAACTCCAGCTGCGGCTCCAGAACCAGCGGAATGATAACCAGGACAGCCGCGAAGATGAAGACCAGGATAGGGATGACCACGGGAACCTGGCGGAGAAAGTACATTCGTTTATTCATTCATTAATCTTTAATTTCAATTTCTTAGATAATAAAATTACTATTTGTTTGCTGTCCCAAACTTGCGAATGTTCAAAGTACAATATTTTAGATGGTTCTTACTTAAGTTAATATTGAAATGCTGAATGTTGATTGCAACGATCTGAAATCGGGAAGCGGTGGCAAAATTGGTAACGCAAGGGTAGACACGCATTAGCAGTGAAATAACCACCCAGGTGCGTATATCTCTTTCCCAGAGTCTGTTGTTGCAAATTCAGCCAAATTCAAATTACATGCGACTTCATGGCCGAACTTGTTTTTGACTCCGGCGAATGGTTCCGACGATTTATTGGAAGTCATACGATCGGTTCAACCCGCCCGTTGTTAGGCCGTAAAGAAGTAAGAAGTTTGTACGCGTACGAATATGTACAAATTGTTTAGAATTACAAGTGCAAGTTTTCCGGAACATATTGCTTTAATTTAGTAGGTTTGGGGAATAAACTCCCTTCATTTACAAGGGGGTGTGCGTTCATACAAATAGAGCGGGATTTGCAGGGAAAAAAGAATAAACCGACCGTACCTGCATGGAACTGCGACATAGAGCGGGTTAACGGAGAAAAATAACCCTTTAGGTTGAAGGTAAAAAAGAAGGGGGGGGCTTTATCGAGGAACCCCCCAACCCAGAAATGTATTAAATACCCCCCACCCGCGGGGCTCTTACCTTGAAGGGTTCTGTGTCTCTTCTGTAACCGCATTGAGATCATTCCTAAATCGATGGAAACACATCACGTCAACAATATACTGACAGCATACATATATCTAACTCACATCCCGCCACGACGCATTATTAATGATTCTGTAATATTTTAAGTATGTTTAAGACAAAATGTCTTTTAATTCCTTTATTATCAGATTAAATGTTATATATTATCGACTCACTGCATCGTCAGCGGCAGCTGACAAGAATCTGTGTTGATGAATGACAGCTGAAGGAAATAATGGTTACTGGTTAATCACCGATCTTAATTACCTATCGGAACACCAACAAACACGCCTGATTCTTCACGAATGCCAAATGCTCGACTGTGATGATCTAGTTATTATTAGACAAACCTTGCTAATTGCATATGTTAATGAATGTAATGTACGATGGAGTAACGAGGGCGCGGTTTAGGGGAGCGGGGGTGGGGGGTTAAACAGAAGCCGAACAGCCAGGCAAAATGCTCGCTGATGACAGGCTAAGTTAAGTGCATAAAAACCCACCAATGATAAAATGGTCCAGTTCATTAAGTATTCATTATTCTAACCATCCATCGTATGCAAACATGGCGCTGTAGAATCCCATGATTACTTGTCTCGCATTGGCGTTGCTGGTTTCAAATCCCGTGGCCAGATTTTCCGTGTAACCTGCAGGGGGAAAGCAGGAGAGTCAGCGTATAATGCTTTACAAGCGTTCTCGTTAATTTCAGGAAAATACCACAATTATGCATTTACAACCACATGAATCATTAACTGATATTATATCAATTGTAATTTATCAAGTGTGATATGACAGTTTGGCACCCGCTAGTTTTCTTTCCACCCCGCACCACTACTCTCCACAATCGCCATCCTACATCATCATGCCCCACGCCGCAACTCTGCACCACCACTCTCGCCACCACGACAACCCTCTTACACAACCCTCTCACACACCCATATACACGTACGTACCCTCATCTCACACAAAACCATGATCTCATGATCATGATCTCCCACCCCCACAACCCCATAACCCCTCACCACTCACTGCCTCTCCCATCTCCTACCTCCCCTCTCCACCCCCTACCACCCCTCCCCACCCTATACCAGCTCTTCCCACCCCTTACCACCTATCCCCCGTCACACCTCACCACTCACTGCCTCTCCCACCCTATATCACCCCTTTCTACCCTCCCGGCCAACTCGTCCCGCCATCACCCCAACCCCTCACCACCTCACCCTCCCCGTACCACCTTTTCCAACCCATTATCACCCCTCACCCACCCCCTGACCCCCTGCCTTCCCCACCACGCCTCACCCTGAGCCAGCTTGACGATTCCTCCGATGACAATGATGAGAGCGATGAGCTTGGCTACAGTGAAGAAGACTTGGATCCGGGCCGCCAGCTTGACGCTGAACACGTTGATTGCGGCAATCAGCACTGCGGGAGAACATATCCGCTATCACAGTAGACCGTTCCAGATACCCCTGGCGACATTTATTGTCAATAATAAACACTGCGTGTTTCCGGTCAGAAAACCGATACTTGCATGCGTCTGCCGTGCATGCGTATGCAGTAAGTTCAGGTGCCCAGTTTCTTTTTTCAGGTGTAGGTTGCCTCAAGGGTATCGTTATTCACCGAACAAACCGAAATTTTTTTTCTCTTTCTTTCCTTTAAATATGATGGTAAACGAAATCACAGCATATATTTCCCAAGATTACGAACAGTTTAACAGTCCTGTCTGTTAGGCTCCGCATTTGGCATGCCACGCGAGTGCGCTCAGATCCGCATTGAAAAAGCAGTGTACAACATCCTACATCATCGTATAATAATAATTTACAATGAGGTACACATCGGGTAACAAGTTATGTATCCTGCACAATATATATTTCTTAATTCGATTTTTAGTATCTCCGGACAAAATATATTTCAGAAAGATCATTATTTTCTCCCTGATGAACACGCGTAGTGAAGGTCTTTACATTCGCCCGTTGGCATTTATATCAGCTGTTTTTCATCTCTTCTCAATCTTAAAATGGTATCCTGTGATGGTCAAGATATTGATCTATACAAAGTGAACTTTAAAAGTTTTTTAAAACCACTCTGTTAACCTAACAAAATAATATGTTCCTATCTTACTTTCGGTTCTAGAGTTGACGGAAAAATCCCTACGGAAGACCCTATGTTACAAACGTCAATCTCTCATCATTACGGCCAAATATTCTCGAATATTTCAGAAGTGCCTTCTTCAAACGGTCCCATAATAATTTACGCTTTGCAAGTAGTTACCCAGCAGACATTACTAATCCAATGTGCAATGGACTCGGAAATGACGTCACAGGAATTTTTCGAAATTTGGCCCATGCTGAAAGATACGACATTTGTCAAGTTAAAAATGTGCCACAAAACATAGAAACCTATAAGCCGGGTAACTCATCTTTCGTATAAAGATTATTTAAGGTAATATTGCAAAACTTCGGTCAAGGGTCAAGGTCGTGACCTTGACTATTGCGAATGTCGAGTGTTCGGTTGTAGCTCGAAAACTAAAAGACTTGCTGCATGGGGCTCTCACCGTTAACCCGGCGCCCCCCCCCCCCCCCGGACCATACCTGAGGTCGAAGTGACAGCGATGGTATCAGCATAGGAAGCTGCGAAACGCTGACATTTTTTTTATAATTGGCCCAGAAAGTCCCGGTTTGAATTAAAATGTGCAGCGAGACGACCCCCGTGCATCAGTCGTGCGTCATCAGACGTCCATTTTATCGGTCAAAGGTCAAGGTCACAGTGATTTTTGGAGAATTTTTTTTTTTACAATGCGTCTATCTAGGTTAATATTAGAATCACCGACGTCCGGTAAGATTCACAAGGTGCTACACCAAATTTTGCATCTTTCGTGCATTGCGTCTTACGCATCTATGAGCAAAATACCGTTTTATGTTTTTCTGAAAACGGAAAAAATTAACTTGAACAGTTCTTCTGTGGTTTGTCCTATTTAAGTTGAAGATATCGCTTTGGGAGTCTAGCCAGCCATAAAAATATGAGTAATAAAGAGGTCTATGAAATCTGAGGTTTGTCGCCTGCGTCATATGGCGTCACGATTATTTCAGTTTCGGTACATTAAAAAACTCTGAAAAATGTCAAAAATGCGCAAATACGCTCATTATGTGGCAAATAAAATGTCCTGCTTGACCATCGTATAAAAATAGTACGCTCCCATCTTACTTCCGGTTCTGGGGTTGACGGAAATTTCCCTACGGGACTCCCCATATTGAAAACGCCAATCTTTCATCATTTTGGCAACATTTTCTCGAATATTTCAGAAATGCCTTCTTCAAACAGTCCCAAAATTGTTTACGTCATGTAAGAAGGTACCCAGCAGTAACTGTCGATTCCATGTGCGATTCAACTCGGAAATGACGGATTGTCACAGGATTGTTTTTTTAATTTTACCCATGCTGAAGGATGGGACATTTTTCAAGTTCATTATGTGCCCAAAACATAGAAACCTATAAGCCACGCAACTCACATTTCGCACGAAGATTACTTTGTTATTAATTTAATAATTAAGTTATATCTCAAAAGTGACGGGCTTTTAGCGCCCTTGGTCAAGGGTCAAGGTCGTGACGTTGACTATTCGTAAATTTTGAGTGTTCAGTTGTAGCTCAAAAACTAAAAGACATATGGGCACCAAATTTGCTCTGATGAATAGAGGTGATGTAACTTATGCCAAATCCAATGTCAACTTGAAGCCGAAGTGCGCAACGTAACGGTGCCAGAGCGTCTGCAAGTTGGAGATTCGAACTCGGCTTTTTCAATTTTAAAGCTATCGCCTTAGAATTTTTACCACAAACTAGATCATAAATTAGAACCTTATGTTTCACATGGTACAAAAATCGGATCAGCGGTTATGACGTCACGAATTATGACAATTTAACATTTACGAAATTCTCGGTGCCCTCCATATTACCCGTAGAAACTTCACAATTGTATAGGACACTTTGGAACTGTATTGCCGTCAGTTAAAAATACGGTTAAAACTCGCTGTGTTAACACTTTTGCGTAAACCGACTAAAAGGCCATTGCATTGGTAAACTATATGGCGTTTCCGTTCGCCTAACGCAACCCCCCCCCCCCCACCCCCCTAGGTTCGTTAACGGGCAAACTGGGTCAAAGGTCTACGTCACAGTGACGTCATACGTCCAAAGCACATTTTTCGGTCTAACTCGCCTAATATTATAGCTATAAACACGGTATTAGTGTCAATATACTCAGATTCTCAATATCTTTCTCGCTCATGCCATCAAACATGACGTAGAATCAAATTTTCACTCTACAAGCTCTGGAAATTCCAAAATTGTCTACACCAATTGTTGTTCTTTTATCTGAGAGTGATTGTTACGAGACTTTGTAGGCGCATTAAGGGCGCCTCGCAGATACCGTATGTCAAACATCATAATGATCTCATCAATAGTGTCGGTTTCCAAGGCGACAAAATTCCCCATTATGAGCCAATGGAAGATTTCGACAACTTGCCCTACAGGTACCTCAACGCTGCTTAGCAGGGACATATAGTCCGCCACCTAGATGGACTATGTAAAAAATCACGGCGATCGGACTCGTTTCCAAGGCAACAACAAATAACATTATGAAAGATACACATTTTACTTTCTTCCATTGTTGGTGCAATTACAATGCACGTAGCCTCAAGCTACTTGGCGCAGGTTTCCTAAGGGACGGCTACATGTATTATACGCAAGATGAATGCAATCGCGAGGGTTACCTTTTGTTTCCATGGCCACGTAAAAATGGCCCAATGGTGAAAGATATGACATTTTTTGAAGTTAAGCATGTGCAAAAAAAACATAGAAACATATAAGCCACGCAACTTATCTTTCGTACAAAGATTACTTAAGGCAATATCTCAAAAGTGACCGTCTTTCAGCGCCTTCGATCAAGGGTCAACCGTGACCTTGACTATTGTAAGTGTCGAATGCTCGGCTGTAGCTCGAAAAATAAGACATCTGATCGCCAAACTGGTCCTCCTGAATAGAGATTACGTAGCTTATACCGAATGCTATGTCACCTTGAACCCGAAGTGCGCAACGCAGAGATGCTAGAGCGCCTGGAATTTGGGAGTTCAAGGTTTTACCACTACCTGGGGCATAAATTAAAAGCTTATTTTTTAAATTTCAGTAAAATCTAACTTGTGGTTATGACGTAACGAGTCATTTAAATTTAACATTTAACGCTGGAGCACACCCATCCACTCACCCCCTCCACCCCTACCGCACATCCGTACCCTATGTACTGGTGGCCGATCCGCTGCCGGTCGGTTGCTTGCAGCATGGTGCTCTTATCGTGATGCGAGCCCCCTCCCCCACCCCCCTCCCCCCCCCCCATCCCCCCGGCCCCACCTGAGGTCGGCATGTGAAGCTGCGAAACACTGCAATTCCTTAAATAATCGGCCCAGAAGATTCCGGTTTTAATTATAATGTGCAGCGAGACGACCCCCATGCGTCATCAGACGTCAATTTGCGTCATAAGCTGTCAGCCGCCGGGATGATGTGTCTTGTTAACTGTTTGTCTCTTTCACATAATATGAAAACATTGCCCTTCACCGATTGCTGTCGCTGCTTGGCTTTAATCGGCTTTGCCCGATGTTGCGCCTTCTGGACCCACTTGCATGAGCAGCTGGAAGAACTGTGTGATGTAGGCTGAAAAATAATGAGAACCAGTCACATATCCTCCTGGAATATATGTTGAAAGACGATCAGACTGTATCCATGATCGCGTAATGTAGAAATACGTTCAAAACGTTTTCATGATCGGGTAAGGTAGAAATACAATCAGAATGTTTCCATGATCGGATAATGTAGAAATGCGTCCAGAATGTTTCCATGACCGGGTAATGTAGAAATACGAACAGAACACTTCTAAAAGTCAGGTAACGCATGTATGTTTCATAACATGTTGTCAAACATTCAGCGATTCTCCGAGACTAACTGCCTGAATGCATCTCACGGTCGTGGTGTT
The DNA here is from genome assembly GCA_964019135.1 of Arenicola marina. NCBI lineage: Eukaryota > Metazoa > Annelida > Polychaeta > Arenicolidae > Arenicola > Arenicola marina. Next base: position 14,987,121 of record OZ025257.1, read on the forward strand.
TTTCTTTAAATTGTCACCTCGCAAACTTCAAGCCCAACATTTAATGCATAGCCAGCTCGAGCGAAGATGGTTAATCGCGGCTACTTACTCATGCAGGGCAGACTCTTTCGGAAGTGGACGAAGGGAAAGTAGAAGATCAGTCCGGCGAGGACGACGAGGGAGGAGTAGAGGAACCCGATCTTTGGGGTGAAGACGAGGGGCACGAAGACAAGGGCCAGGGCGAAGATCAGCACGAGGATGGGCAGGATCAGCGGCACCTGGCGACAAATGGCAAAGTCATGGTGAAAGTGAAGGTCATGGTCAAGGTCAAGGTCTGTCATCAGCAGGTTGGTCTCTCTGACAACTAGCAACGACACTATGGAGGGGGGTTAATTGGTTTACGTGGCTCCGGTGAGCCCACGTGTAGACAGTTGTCGTCAAAAACTGAAAATGTTAAACGTTGAAATTACAAGAGGTGTAAGCGACGTTAAGCATGCCATTGGATTCCCAGATTGTTACGTTAATATATACTTGATAACTCTCAAAAACGGTGGACTACCTTGGTTTTCGTCACAGAAAGACACTAATTAAAGGTGTCCAAAACGCCCAAACGCCTGCAATTGGATACCATTCTCCCCCTCTCCCTCATCCCTCCCTCCACTCCCCGGCGCTTTCAAAATTCCGAATCGGCCGATGAGTGTGAGCTGTGAATGTATGTTTCTTGTACCTTATAAGGTCTCGGGGTATCTTTCATGGTAACTCGCATGACGATGAGGGATATCATGAGCAGTGCGTGGAACCCCCAGATCACGAAGCCCAAGTTGTCGATCAGAGTCATGACGGCTCCGATTTGGACGTAGATAATGGCAAAGGCAGTCTGAAAAAAGTGACGTTAGAAAAAACAGAGGACGATACTGGTGGCAAATTTCTCACTTGCTGATTAATGCATATACAATAATAAACAACATGAAATGTTATATTGATAACACATGAATGTATTAATAACGGTATATCTGCTTTTCACATTGCAAAGCTTTACCATGAAAATAATAGCTGGCTGTGGCGTCAGTCTCTTGACGTTAATCATCGACAGTATCTCCATCTGGTGGCCTTCGCGCGCGGTCACCATGAAGATTCTGAGATACAAACCAGTAGCGCGTAAACAATGATACCACTTAAAGGAATATAATCAGGTGCATCATCTCAACAAATAAGATTGATTTTCGTCTTCAGCTTGATCAACTCATTTTGTTCTTAACCTATTGTCATGACTTGATCAAATGGACTTCTTCTGTTTTTGAATATTACGTCAACGATATTTATCTGTTGGTTCCATTTAGCTCCATATGTTTTAAAAATTAGTTCACAATTGACAGGTTTAACCATATATCACACAAGACAGGTTAAATTATACCGTTACAAGTATGCATCAACTTATATAAATATAGCAATAAGTCCTCCCATCTCTCCGTCTGTCAGTTATATATGACCACAAAGATGTATACACTGGACTAGCTGTCTCCGTGCTACCCCGCACCTACCTGCCCACGGTGAACATGTTTCCGTTACAGGCCCCGAATGTTGACATGGCAACGAATACCGGCATGATCCACCAGGCGGCGGGGATCACACGACGTGCCCAGGTCTGCGGCGAGACACATCCAGAAGGTTATAACACATGGAAACACATAGAGGTCATAACACTTGGAAACACACACAGAGGTCATAACCCATGGAAACATATCCAGACGACCATAATGCATGGAAACACACACAGAAGGTCATAACACACGGACACACACCCAGAAAGTCATAGCACATAGAACGACAGCCAGAGCATAACACATGAAAACACATCCAGAGGTCATACCACATGAAAACACACCCAGAAGGTCATAACACATGGAAACACTTCCTTTCTACTATTGATGAATAGTAGAGATACTATATAGAATGACATACTATATTTGGGATAGAATGACGATACAGGGTACTTACATGCTTTCTGTGGAGCCGATGTGGAAAGTAAAATAATTTAGTATGTATAATAGATATTCAGTCACACGGTACTTACTATGGCAACGGCCGAGGACGCCAGTAGCTCATCCACCGACATTACAGCGAAATAGGACACGTTAGCCATCATGTAGAAGACAATGACCAATGGGATCCCGATTAAAATTGCCCGCGGCATGGTCCTGAAACAGTGAAACCATAGCAACTGATGCACAGTGAAATTCCCCTGGATCCACTATAAATATATCAGGATATAATGAAGCGACATTTAATGGTCTAATTAGTAAGAATAATATATTCTTGACTCATGGAGTCTGCGGTTTTCAGCAGGAAATTACAAACCTCTGAACTACGCGTTTGGAAATTTATTATTGTATTTGCTTCCTATGCTATATTTTGTTGGCAAGTCTGAGTGAAATATATATCATTTCCGTATAGCATGGTATATAATTTCTTAATGCAGGAATTTTTCCATGCGAAACATTTTATAAAAAAAGTAGAGGCTTTCAGAGTTTCTGTCAGAAAGCTACAGGTACTTGAAAGATCTGTGTAATTAAGTCACTTGAAGGCAAATGCTAGTCTTATTTAGGTCCTGGATACTGGTATATGGCTGACTGGCATTGACTCTTACTTTGAAGGATTGACGACTTCTTCAGTGACGGCGTTCAAGTTGTACCTGAGAGACACAGGCAAGGAAGCAATCATATTACATATATTTTAAGATACATGACATGTTGCTTATCGAAGCCCATTTTCAAATTCAAAGATCCGCCCCTGCGATCAATTAAATGCAATGACGACAAAATCAAAAAGATAATCAGATATGGTGAACATTTTTTGGAGTACATTTACATTTTTGGTTATAACCATGCGATAAGCTGGACTCCTTGCAAAGCCACAATTGACGGATACCGAATTATTTGTGATCTATTTGAGCCATATTTCTATCTCGAAAAGGATGGAAATCACACATTGCTGTAATTGTTCGACGATTTGCTTACCATCCATCATACGCGAACATGGCACTGTAGAACCCAATAAAAATCTCTCCGATGTTATCGTTGGTCCCCTCGAAACCAGCCGCTAGATGCTCTGTGTCACCTACAACGACAGTATCGGGTGGCTTATATGGAGTAATAGACTAACAGTAACAATTTAAACAGATGCAATGAAAGTGGAAGGGCTTTACAGTTCATATGATATCGTTACTTATCACTGAAAGTAATTTCTTACCTTGAATAATTCGGACAACGTCTGTTAATTAATCAATGAATATACTTTACTTGCTGGCGCCACTTTCAGGGTAACATATTACACATTTGTGAAGCGAAATGGCTTTAACAATTCTGACGAGGCCGTCGGTGTTTATAATGAACAATTATATGACTTTATTACCTTGAATCATCTTGACGATGCCGCCGATGATAATGATGAGCAAGGCGATCATTTTAGCCACCGTGAAGATAATCTGGATTCTCGCTGCCAGATTAACACTGAATGCGTTGACCGCCGCCAATAACACTGGAAATCATGGGTGATAGATTATGATGGACAGTCGTGAATTATGCCAGAATCTGCCTTCATGTGTACAGAACAATCTTAATACCTTTAATACCGGGTATATCATATTTGAACAGGAGAATCTTTTTATACGATGTTTTGAAATTAATTTAAGTACAAAAGCAACATTTCGTCTTAGGAAACACAATTGTATTCGGTTTTCGAGGTACTTACAAATGACAAGGGATGCCAAGAGTTTTTTATGCATATCCGGGGCTGACCCGCAGCCATCGTCATAGAAAGGAGCCAGGACGTACTCTGCACAGGTGAGTGCTATGATGGCTATTGAACCAGGCCGGATAAGCAGACACGTCGCCCAGCTCCACAGGAACGCCAACCAATTGGCCAACGCCGTCTTGAAGTACACGAACTCTCCGCCAGAGGTTGTGATCATCGTTCCCAGCTCGGCTATGCTGAGAGAAGCTGTGAATCGAGTTGGTAGGTTGTACATGTCATCGTTTCCAGCTCGGCTATGATGAGAGAAGCTGTCAATCCAGCTGGTTGGATGTACATGTAGATTCAGAACGCTTTAATTAAACCAATTCTGGTCATATCGCGTCAATGGGAATGAGGAAAGAAAGTGTTAAATCTTTATCGTTAATGCTAAAGGTATGAACAATATTAGTAGCATTCGAAATGCGGGAAATTCGGAAGTTGGGCTGATAAGATGAGCAATTAAGCCTACTTGCCAAATAAGGTAATTAGGCCTCCAACGCCCCAGAGAATTAAACTGAGTGCTGTGCTACCGGCGCCACTAGCGACCCCTGTCGGTGATATGAAGATACCAGAACCTGGAACAAAAACACAATGAGAATATGGGTTACACGTTATCAGCGACCACCAATGTGAATAACATTACAGATGATTTAGTCAATATTAATGTCAAAGTCGAGTAGACTTCGCTAATCCCCTTGGGGTTTCATGCAATGATTCATAAGCTAGGCAATGAGTCCACATCTCAAGAGATTCTTGGGTTTTCAAGCGTAGGCATCTTGTTCGGTTCCGTGACCACTATCCAGCATATTGTTTTCTATAGCATACTAGTGGGGAGCAGTTATGTGTGAGGGGATCAAACCGTTGACGACATTGAGCCGAAGACAAAAGCATTAGCTGCACAGGGTGTCGGGGTGGCGGCGTATCATTTCATTAGAGTTACAGTAAACTAGTATGCATATATGGGTCAAATGACAAAAGGATTTTTGCGCAAACAGCAATACTAATTTGGCTGGACCAAGACGTGACTTCATTACATCAATCAAAAACAGCCAGTTTGCCTTCTCCGTTTGTATTGTTGCAGTAATGAGCGTTCCAGCAATACAGTTGCAGCAATGAGAGTTCTAGTAAATGCAGTTGCGGTAATGAGAGTTTCAGTAATACAGTTGCAGTAATGAGTGTTCCAGTAATGCAGTTGCAGTAATTCCCAATTCCTGATTCCTGAACTCACCTACGATGGTGCCGACGATGATCCCGATGGCACTGGTGAGTCCGACCTGCTTCTCGAGAGCGATCCCGGAGGCAGCCAGAGAGGACATGGACACGGTGTCCGGATCGCGGCCCATGGAACGTTTGTCCACGTCTCCCGAACTCTTTTGGAGTACCACTCCATGTTTGTGTCCTGAAACAAGTAACACGGTTTGGTTTAGTTGTATATTCAGGAAGCGGTAACCACTTTTGGTCATATCGCGTCAATGGGAGAAGGAAAGGAGAGTGGAGCCATGTCCCCGGGGTTTACCCCCTACTCTTTGCCAGAAGAACATGGGATCATTATCCTGTGACCACACAGATATGTCCACAGCGGGGCGCGAACCACCGATCCACGTGCCGTTAGGCTCTGAGGTGGCCCCACTGAGCTACCCGGCCGGCCCCCAAAGAAGAAGGCTGTGGTAACATCAGGCAATCCCGGTTGAAAAGTAAAGTAGACAACCCCCCCCCCCAAAAAAAAAAGATAGTGGCTTGAGTTGGTAGTGTTTTTCGCCGCGGCAGATAATGCGCTTCCCGGCCAGCCATGATAGCGCCCCGGGGGGTGGTTCGAACCCCATATGTACAAAAAACTTCATGGGCGTGCAGGATAAAGATCCCATGTCTGTCCCCGCAAAGAGTTAAGTCCCAGAGACCTGGCTCTAACTCGACCATTCCCGTTGCCGCGATAACACGTATACAAATGGGCGCTACTTAACTTATCAGTCGATCAGATATGTACACATGGATATTATCTTCAGTAGTACTTGATCTGCTCGACATGATACTGAAAATCTTAATATGACAAGAGTGAGAAGAGACGTCACACTATATACATTTGGTGGCGGTATCAGCGAGTATTAGCTTGAGGAATAGAGCGGCGCCTTTGATGATAGGAATTTAATCAGTTCCCAATCTCAAGAGAATGCAATGAAATAGGCACAACAGCAGCAAGCGAGCCTTTAACGCCACATATATTAGCGAGTCTTAAGTATTGAACGTATTACTCACTGGGGTAACCAGTTCCAATTATAGGATACAAAATGTGGACCTGTGCCTTTTAACGCAAAGATAAATAATTACACAGCCATGTATTGACCGGTTAAACCAAGATTAGACACTGTCCATACAATTCGTGTAGGGTTAGACCTCTGCCAAGATTATACGATGGCAATATATTTCCTAAATGGTTAGAATTATTCCAAGAGTTGACACTTACCATACATTACTCTGAAATTAACTGGTTGCTGGCGCATTGCTGTATGAGTTTTACCTCTTATATAGCATACCAATCCGTTGCGACTCGCAGCCGATTTTGATTGTTCGGGTCATTATGGACTTAGATTGCAGAAAATAAAGGCGCGTATACATATATTGACTATCATCAAATTCAAACGATCATATACAATGCGATGTTTACACCAGTCGCAGAACGCTCCATTAACGACTCAAAGCGCACTGACCTCTTCTCTGCGCGATGGGGCTTCGTCGGTACGCTAAATGACTCCGAATAAATACCATGGGTGGAGCCTCCCTGCTGTAACGATTAGCGCACTAGACTGCAGTGCATTAGGTACTGGGTTCGAATTCGGGCCCAGGTACCTAATCTTAGGCATATTTCATCTATATATTTTTCATCGTCCCGGGAGATTTCTTGGCACAGCGTAACAGTGCAGTGTACAAAAGAGGCCTAAAATATCCATTTATTTTATTGAATGACGCCTCACCTTCGCAGTATAGGTCACTTTGCTCGAATAGAAAGGGTCAAGACGAGCCATGTCCAGTTCGTGTCCCCGTACTCTTTCGAGGCAAATCATGGATCATTATTCTGCAAAAACATTGACATTTGCACAGGTGGGATTTGAACCACACACCACCCGCTTGTGCGGGACAATAGACCGACCCACACTCCTACACTAAGCTCCCACGCTTGAGTGTTTTTTCTTTAGTCGTGAGTATGAGATCGACAATCGTAGTTGATGGTAGTGAGAAGTACTCATCTCTGAAACTGATAACAGAGTGACATGCTGCTTCGTGGGTCGTTCTTGAACACGCCGCTGTAATGACCCACCCAGGGACAACAACCACCCATTCGTGTAAGGAGAAAGCACGAGAAAGTGTTGATTCGTTGTTTAGAATACACGAGGCATTAACCGAGTGGATTCTGAACAACGAAATCAACGCTTTCGAGTGTTTTCTCTTACATAAAACATGTCACCAATTTGCCATTTTTCTACCCATTATTCCGCAAGTCTGAATCGACACGCTGGACTCGGGCCGCCACACACTGGACGTGCCAGCGTCAGCGCCTGCGCCCACGCCAACGCGAGCGCCAACTTTTTTTCAAATAGCACGCAGGAGTTTCAATGACACGCCACACACTGGACGCGCCATGCTGCGCTGCAAAAGTGAGAAATAGAAACGTTGCTAATTTCAAAGCGCCCAGCGGCGAGCCGCTTCATATGTGACCAATCAGAAAACTGAGTCGTATTTAGTCCGAGTCCAGCATGTCGTCTGCTTTTGGCCGTGACCCTTCTTTCAAGAGTACCATGGATGCAAATCCATTGTTTTGGTGGCTACAATATAAATATATGGCCAGCCGTTGTTCTAGACACCAGCTGCTTGTCACTGGTCATTTGTTTGTACATGTTTGTGGCCGACGGTTTTCCGCAATTAACCAAACTCCTCGCGCATCGAACGAAAGTATTGACAGAATCGCTTGTCATCACCATGATCACCATTCGTAAGCTGCTGGATCAAGCGATGATACCCCCCCCCCCCCCCCCAACGCTAGCCGCCTCTGTGTTGCCGGGTGGACCCAGTAACGTCTTCTGCAGCAGCTAACACAAAGATTTTCTCATTACTCCATTTTTGAGGCTCGTGGTTACTGTATGATCGTCTGGTTAAATGAAGGTCAAGGTCGTGGCGCGCAGCACGCAGCACTGCATGGCGCGTCCAGTGTGTGCACAAAATATACGCTGGCGTTGGCACAGGCGCGGGCGCTGATGCTGGCGCGTCCAGTGTGTCGAGGCACTATTAGGGCCACCAAGTCCCCCATATGTTATTTTTTTTGGTATTTTTTAGTATGATTTTTTTTGTAAGGGCGAACCATTAATTCAATATAGCTCACGTATACCTTACGCCTAACGTTTACTACAATAATGCATTTCTTGGGCTCTAAAATTTCTTCAATACGTATCCCTTTGTGTCATGCATGTCTTTGTTGACATTGGCTCGTTATTGCGGATAATCGAGTACTGTATTGTCTCTGCGACGTCAGTGCAGCTGAATTAGGCCTACCTAGATAGGCCAAACACAAGCCTGAATCAGTGAGGACATGACCACCGATTGAGCTTGTCTGTTATTTCTCTTGTTATGTTATGAATGGAGTGGGTTATCCGGTTTCATGGGAGATTGGAGAGTTAATGCACTACGTTTTCGCGCCACTGATACGCATACCGATCCGTTAGCGCCGATACGTTTACGTTTCGGGTTTTCACTCTCGCGCCGCGCACAAATGAGTTATTGCAGTCGGTATTCTGTCAATAGAAGCAGAATTGAATACAAATAGAAAAGATAGTTTAAACGATTTTGTTAACATCTGTTTTAGTGTTTTGTCTATTTATATTACTTCTTTCGCTATCTTACCTCTAATCAAACAAAAGCACAAACTGTAACCGAGCAGTTTCTTTAGGACTAATTCTGTGATGGATTTAGATAGATGATGAAGTAGCCATTTCCAGAAAAACACCTTCTGAACATGGTAATGTCATTCATTTTTTCATTTACATTTGTGAAAATTTCTTTTTTACATGGAACAAGTTCCTCAACAAACAGATTTAAAGTTGAAACTTCTTATTGAATCCACGATTATATTAATAAATGTGAAATCATCTGAACAGTTGGCATTTTCATTGAACAATCATTTTTCAAGTAGGTTCTGACCACTAATCAGGAGCTGGCCTGGCCAATAATATTTCTAAATGTAGCGGTGAATTACGGGTGACACCTGAATAAATAAAAGTAATTTATTTGTTGAAACTTCTTATTAAAACCACACTTATATAAGCTTAATAAATGTGAAACGATCCAAACAGTTTGCATCATCATTGAACAATCATTTTTCATGTAGGAGGAGGGGTGGTCTAAAAGTCTTGCACATGCAGTTTCTATTGGGCCATCTAAAGAGGACGTCCTATAAAAAAAATGGTATTGTTATGTTTAATTATTTTTTTTAAGGAATTGCAACTGGCAATGCTTCTTTGCGAGGAAAATGTTTACACGAAACTTGAGTTGCTGAAATTATAAGCAACCCACCATCGTCCATTATCTCTTTTTCTGTATAGTGCAGTCAGTCTTAGTCGCCGATGTAAATACACATGTATGTTTCAAACAACCCTGGTGGTCGAGTGTTAATGGTTTGTGCGGCATTGTGCCCTGGGTGAACTGGCCACTGCGCTGGCCACGGCTACTGCAGACGAGCGAAAAATGTTCCACTTACATTCGACAACTTTTTTTGCTTTTCCTCGTCTAAAGACATTCACTGCAATATATAAGCATCCGTGAAGTATCCTCTACCGATAACTGCAAAAACTGAGACATGCATTCGCAGAAAAACAAAAGATATGAAGGAAATTCCCTTGGGCTGTGATACGTACGGGCAAAACGTTAGAACGGCGATTTAGACGTTGTCCCGCAAACGGATTCCGCAAACGTATCTATGTAGGTCAGGAAACACCCCGAGTTTTGATGACGTAATTGGTCATCGGGTTACGTTTAGGGATACGATTAATCGAAAACGTAGTGCAATAACTCCCTAATATGTTATGTGGGTTCGATGCACTGAGGATACACAGACTTTTTTCGTGGAGTGCCTTACCATACATCCTGGATACATCATGGGTACATGTCGGTTACACCTTTGATACATGCCGAATACACCCTGGATACATGCCGGATACACCCTGGACACAAGCTAAATTCCTATGATATCATGTAGATGCGCCGAATGGAACATGGATGTATGCAGGATATACCGTCGATACGCACTGGATAGGGGGTGGGGGGGGGGGGTCCCTAGTGAAGTGGTTAGCTCACAAAACCGCAGATGAATGTCCTGTTTCGTATCTTGGATACTGGGGCCTGTACAAGTACAAGGTACAAGTGAGAAGCACTCATCTCTGAAACTGACAACAAAATGACATGCTGCTTTGATGGCCTACTTGTTTTTCACCCACATGAGTGGATAAAAGCAACGTCAATCAATGATTGACAGCCTAGATCGGCCTGGTGACAAACCTTGGTGACGGAGAAAGCTGTACTTTTCTGCTCATGTAGTAAGTGAGCAATATTTAACGTCCAGCCTCGGGTGGAACAAAGTCAACTTATAAAAAGTGTTGATTCGTACTTAATGCATACTTCTATTGTTTTCTCGGAGTCGTGTTGTATTAGATAAGGAATGACCTACAACTCATTCCTTGTCTGGCTTAATGCATACTTCTATTGTTTCCTCCGAAGAGGCGGCGATGGCATGGAGTATGTGAGCGAGGGGTCATTATTGTGACGGAACTATAATGACCCGCTCTGGTACAATAATGACCTCCTGCTCACGGTCCGCAGGTCCTTACCGGCAAAACACGACTCCGAGGAAACAATAGAAGTATGCATTAAGTATTAGATAAGGACTGAGTTGTAGGTCATTGTTGGGATCGAAGAACTTCGAGGCGTAGCCGAGAAGTTGTGAGATCCCAATAATGACCTACAACTCATTCCTTATCTGGCTTAATGCCTACTTCTATTGTTTCCTCCGAGGAGGCGGCGATGGCATGGAGTATGTGAGCGAGGGGTCATTATTGTGACGGAACTATAATGACCACCCGCTCTGGTACAATAATGACAATTGGGATCTCACAACTTCTCGGCTACGCCTCGAAGTTCCTCGATCCCAATAATGACCTTACAACTCATTCCTTATCTAATACATAAGAATCAACACTTGTAACAAAAGAATGACGTCATAAGAATGTTTTAAGAGAAGATAATCCTTCCCCTAGTCCCTGGGCATTAACTGAAAAAATACTCAAAGGACTCAAAGGAAACAATAGACGTATGCATTGACGGGTACTCAGGCGGCTGCAAAACGACCACGCAAGGTGCGCTTTAAGTGCTGACGCCCACTGGACGCGTTCGCGGCGCGGTGACGGAACTGACTCGGCGACGGAACCAAGGCGGCGCCGTTCGGTCGCGGTGGCTATAGCCCACTGCACGCGGTGGTGGCGCGGTGGGTGACCGAATAGCAGCTGTCTGAATTAACGGCTTAGGCTATTTTTAAATATTGGCGGTATTTTGAAACAAATGAAAGCTAGTTTCTTCTGATGAGGACGCACTCATGCTGTTGGCAACGGGAAGACGTCGCAAAAGGAAGAGGTATTGGCTTCATCGCACTCTTCAAAGAAGACTGGCACTGGGAGAATACCACAGGCTCATATAGGAGCTAAAAATTGCAAACAATGAGAGATTTTGGAGAGATTGCCGCCATGTTGGAGAGTTGACATGGCGCTAAAAACAAAAATCTGATTGGCTGAAATGTCCACCGAAAAATAGAGCATGTCCTATCTCGCCGCGGTGGCTTGACGGTACCGCGACGGCACTGCGCCGGTGCCGTCCCGCTTAGGCGTGCAGTGGGCGTTAGCCAAGCGCAACTCAATTGTCCTATTTTTCCACGCCGCGTCAGTTCCGTCGCCGTTCCGCAAACGCGTCCAGTGGGCGTTAGCACTAAGTGATATGAGGTCACAATCATGCTCTATTTGCGTGTGGGAAGGAGAACTTTGATCATTACATTATGCCGGGACAGAGAAACTAACGTTACCTGAACGTTCTCTGATGGGGTACTGGACGGAAAAACTGACTTTGTGACAAATGTATTGAAAAATAAGTAAGCGTCCCCATTTAAATCTCAATACTGAAAGCTAATCTTCAATCGGGATCCATTTTGTGTTGCCCAATTCCTACGATGTAGAAGAACTGGCCGAATATGTATATGTTGAACGACCCTATATATTATCTCCTGAGCATGCATATTAGGTATTATATTTAAATTTATTAAAATCAATGAAAATCATCTAAGTACATAAACAATATTTCTCGATATAAAAAGCATTGCCTCTACCGATACTGGACAGAGAATTAATCTGATTCAAGAACTGAAATGTCAAGAAACGAAATGTCAACATGTCTGTGGTTACCCCCACCATGTATTAAATTCTACGTTGTGGCTCCCATGCCTAATTCACTACGCAAATTGGAAGCGATTGCTAGCAGCCCGTGATTTGTAAGGTCGTAAATTGACCATTCGAATATTTTCTCCTGGCATAGAACAGTCTGGCTAATCATCTGCCCAGTATGAATGAATGAATACTATATTAGTACATGTACATAACAAACATGAAGCATATGTCGCGCAAAGTACTCGATGTCCGAGGTATTATAGGTGTGAGACGTGAGGCGTGAGGCGTGAGGCGTGAGGCGTGAGGCGTGAGACGTGAGGCGTGAGGCGTGAGGAGCTGAAGTTCGTCGCTGCTTACCTTGGTCGGATATCGCGTACTGCGGCATGGCTCGGGACTGTATGTTTCCAATGGCGCCAACCTCACAATAATAACGGATGCAAGCCTCCAAGGAGGTGTTATATAGCCGAAGATCGCCTGGTCAAAGTTTGCTTTCACTTGACTCGAGACCTGATTGATTGTCACCCCTCATCCCAGCCGTGCGTACTGCTGTAATTAGTCGTTTTTAATCTGCGGGTCCCGACAGCTTCCTGGTTCCCCTTCTATAATGAATACAATACAATGAATGATGGATCTCAAATCAAATCGGCAAGTCACCATGGATGCAAGATTATTATGGTATAAGTGTTGCGAGGAGGTTCGTCTATCTTTCTATGAGGACACAGCATGACAGGAGTAATGTCGTACGAGATGTGACGCACTAGTTAATCATTCTATATATTTTTACGTGTGCTTGTATGGGTCCGAACAAATAATCGCCGATCGCTATAATTATTTAATACGAATCCATATTACTATGTATGAATAAAATAACAGTATTCATTGAAACATATGACGATGTGCTTTTGCCAAGACAAAGAACAAAACAATAGTACACAAAAACCCCAAAAAAGGTTTTTGTTCAAAAAACGCACAATGGAACTATAATATGGGCTTTGATGTGTAGGGCAGTTGTCCAGGAAGCACCAACTACCATCATTAAAGCGTGGCAGTCCATTTTAGTGCAGACACTCTTCCATATTAAGCGTGGCTCCACTCTTTTGTTTTGCTCACCCTCCCTTTTTAGGGTGCGCCCCCACTACTTTGTCTTGCTTAAGCTCCCCTTTTAGGGTGCGCCCCACACTACTTTGTCTTGCTAACACTCCCCTTTTAGGGTGCGCCCCGCTTACGGAGTTTTTCAAAATACAATTTAGAAATAAGTAATTTCAATTTCTCTTTTGAAAAACAAAAGAACTCAATATTCTTCCCGGCTCAGGCTAGTCCACACGTTGCTTCGTGTTTTTATTTATGCCATTTATCTCTGTTTAATGAATGGCTGCCTGTCGAATGTCTTTCGGGCTATATATAGACCACTTCCAGTTTTTAAAGGATTGCTTTCGACTTTTAAGTATGGATTCCGGTGTTATTCTAAAATATGTTTGATACATATTCCTTGTTTTATGCATGGCGACACCAGCCCAGCGACTGATGAGTGGGTTGGATAACACCACCTTGTACCATTATGGTGATGATATGAAGTTGTCCTTCCAGGCGTTTACGCTGCGCTCTTTTCTTATCTGTCACTTCGCGCTCCCAGAGAACAGGACGAGATCTGCTGCCGCGTGTCACTACAAGATCGTCGCACCTACATGGTATTGCTATTCCTCACGGCCGATACTGACGCAATATCTTGCTACGTCAGGTCCTAACATGACTTCATATTTTACGACGTCAAGTCCGATACTGACGTAATATCGTATGACGTCAGGTCAGATAATGACGTAATATCTTACGACATCAGGTCCGAACATGACTTCATATTTTGCGACGTCAGGTCCGATACTGACGTAATATCTTATGACGTCAGGTCAGATAATGACGTAATATCTGATGACGTCAGGTTCGAACATGACCATATTTTACGACATTAGGCCTGATAATGACTTAATATCTCACGACGTCAGGTCCGATAAAGAAGGTAATGTTTTATGACGCCAGGTCCTTATATGACTTCATATTTTACGACATTTGGTCCGATAATGATGTTATAGCAAGCGTAGCAAGCTCTATAGATAACCCACATCACATGTTACGAGATCGCATGTTATTTACGCATGCGTTTGTTCGTCGAAGATTGCTTACTGTAAGACATATATATATATATATATATCTACATATATCAACGAAACTTTGCCGATTTCCAAACAAATTTGCTCTTGTTTTATGTTCTATATTTTATTTAAAAAAAAGAATTTAACGTGTTAAAACGGAATTCGAGACTTTGTCGCGGTTATAATACTGAGTAGTTGTGACGTCAAAATGTTATAAAAATGACGTCACACTGGGAGCTCCTAAGCAACCGAATGGTATGCCACAAGCACATGCACGGTTTACGTCATCCCGCCAAAGATGCGCATTATGGCAAGCCGATGTGGGATTTATTTTGCATATTGATCTCGATGTATCGGATATGCTGAATTAATATTGATCTCGATGTATTGGAATAGCTAAATTAATATATATACGCTCGTATATTAGGTAGCACCTATCCATATTATCTTATTATGTCAGGTCCGAACATGACTTCATATTTTGCGACATTAGGTCCGATAATGACGTAATATCTGTGCCTTTGTACGTAATATCTGGAAATTTGTTTATATGTTACAAAATTAATTACGCACTTACGATGGTAGGTCTGAGAATGTTTTAAACTCATAGGTTCGATCACTAACTTGTGAGAAGAGCAAAATTTACGGATGCCAGCCAGTAAGAATGACGATATGGTTTAGCACTATCTTAATTCAGAAAATCCACCTCTTGGGTGACTACTTATGTATTTTGTACCCGATAATGGATAAATCTTCCACTTATGGCTAAGTCTAGTGGCGTAGTCTGAGTGGCGATTATGAATACGGCCCATGATACCTTATCAGCTATATGCACTATACCGCAGAGACAATAGGTGGAGGAGTATGCACCATAAGTTCATAAAACCTAACGATTACATGGTGAAGTTGCATCATAACCAAAGGCCATTTCCAGGTAGCAAAGCATGCAATTATTCACATGGAGAGGGGGTGGGGCGCTGTAAGCCCAAAGTGGTGTGACGGCTAAGAAATTAGGTGAATTGCTTAGAGACAGGCCCGGTCATGAAGAGATACTAGGTTACTCCACCAGTAATGTCACAAATCTGCTCGTGGTTGTCATGGATAGAGACAGACAACCACTTACAGACGGTCAGGTGATAATGGCGAGATCTCGGTGTCAGCATGCTGCATAAGCCTGATCGAGTGGCGAGATGCAAATTATGCCAATACGTTAGGCATCACAGCTATAGGGCCCCAGAGGTCATTTTTCGACACGGCAACACGGCGATTTTTAAAATCGACAAAGCGACATGGACCTCTTCTTAAAATCGACATGTGATGTGGCCCTCTTCTTAAAATCGTCACGCGACATAGCGACACCCATCATGTGCCATAGCTATATTGTAGAATACAAATTTGTGATGGTATAAAAAGTGTCCAGTGATGGTGTAAAAAGTGTCCAGTGATGGTATAAAAAGTGTCAAGTGATGGTGAAAAAGATCAGGTCTGTCTGTTTTGACGAATTTTACGAATAAACAAATGGCAGGCTTTTCTGTCATTTCTTAACTGGAAGACACACTTTACCAGTGGTCTTTTTCGAAAATGAAAACTCCTCCCATCGAAGACGTCTTTCTACAAGCTACTGGCTTCACCCAGGCAGTGTTCTCTGACAACATATGACACCGTGACAACGCGGACACACCTCCAAGAAGAGTTGCCCTCTGGTTGAGCGGCCTAATCGTGGCATCCAAACATATTGCTATATCTCTTGCAACGATTGTCTCCGTAAAACAAGTCATCATTGGAGTTATAATCGCAGCTAATTATATTTGCGATGATCACGCGCTCTTGTTTTGCTCACACAGTAGGCGTCATTTCATGTTTGAATAAAATTAGTATTGTCTTCTGATTGGTCAATCGCGGACATACCTCCAAGAAGGGTTGCCTCCTGGTTGAGCGGCGTAATCGTGGCTGGCGGTCACTTTTAAATTTTATTGTGAGCTACAGACAGGACGGAAAATTCTGTAATTTGAAGGTTAGACACTTTGGTATTATATGAATCGGTACAGCAGCGTTAATGGCTAGGATGGGGATTTTCTTTAACTATGCTGTTCGTAGCAGGAAGGCGGTCATATTCCCGGTTTGCTGATGTTTTTCAGTGCGGAAACAACGATCAGAATACATAACTTGGTTTACGATATGTACCGATTATAAATTAAAGCGATGAATATGGACCTGTATACGCCGTCTTTTCAATGCGGATCTGTGTGCATTCGAGTGACATGGCATGCCGAACGGGGGAGCATAACAGATATGACTGTTAAACTGTTCTTAAGCCGGTGAAATATAAGCTGTAATTCAATAATAATAATAATAATAATCTTCATTGTCATGGATAGTACACAAATCAATATAATAGAGAACAGGTTGGCAGCAAGCAATAGCCGAGGTTTATTTGCTCAAACAAAAAAACAAAAAAACATGGAAAAAAAAACAAAAAAAAAACAGGACAAATGGAAGCAGTAATTCGACAATCTAAATTGTATATCGATTTGGCCTAATAGTTGCGCTGCAATACATATCAAATTATGCCTACATATACATCAAATTAACGTTAACATATAGCAAGCCGTCCTTAGTAGTTCCCTTAAAAGGTGAAGCGATGATTAAAAGTTTAACTCACCAAACCATTTATTAAATATGTATTTATTCAATATATATATATCATTATATTTCATAGATATTTTCGTCCGTTGACACTTATGTTTAGGAACAGCTGCGACCTTCTTGTGTTATACCTATGCATGTCAGCATTTCTTGTAAACAAATATTTTATGATAAAAGTTGCAATCCATTGTATTGCTTAAACATAAATAATAAAAAGCTAAACTAGTATAATGATGTGAGCGGTAGAATCTTATTCATTACGAATAACGGTGCTGAATGGGCTCATTTATTAACTCCAGACAATATGCGAACTGCTTTTTTTCTGGATTATGATAAGAGGGGTTAAATAGCTATTACACGAGGCTCCCCATACTTTAATACAATATGATAGATATGGAGAAACAAAACAATTATATAAAATCTGCAGGGTGGCATTGGTTAAAATTCTCCTTGCACAAGTGATTATCCCAAGCGCCCTTGCCAATTTGACTTTAGTATAATCTATATGTTGTTTTCACAACAGGTCACAGTCTAATTGTACAACCAAAAATGTCGTGGCAGTAGTTTGCACAACTACTTTGCCAGAAATAATGACATTGCTCTGGATTTTCTTCTAATTTTCGTTTACTTGGGTTTAAAAACCATGAATTTAGTTTTATCGAGATTGAGAGCAAGCTTATTAATTTGTAACCGGTACTGTATTTGCTTTAATTCTCCGTTCAGCGTATCAATCATTTTATTTTCATCCTTGCCTGATATAAAAAAAATTAGAAACATAAGCAAATAAGATTGCAAACAATTGCTTACATAAAAGTGGACCTAGTACAGAACCTTGCAGGAGGTAGTAAAGTGATATGATCTAAAACCAAATTGGTTTTTATGTAGTAAGTCCTACTTGTTAATAAAGTTGATCAGACGTTTCTGCATCAGCTGTTTGAATATTTTACAGAATGTTGGAAGAATTGAAATTGGCCTGTAGTTAGTAAATAACTTACCACCCCCCCCCCCCCTTTCAGGATAGGTGTTACTTTTGCACGTTTAAGTTCTGCGGGGAATATCCCTTCACTAAATGAAAGATTAATTACATGGGTTAAGGGTTAGGTGAGGGGATCTATAAGCGTTTTGATTACTTTGGCTGTTAGCGAGTTTCTTCCTGGTAAGCTATTCTTTAGGGATGCAAGAGCATTGACTTTACTACTAGTAACTGGCTCGAGGAAAAACGACTTATTATTGGTATCTTTCATAAACGTGAGTGGGGAGTGTTCATTATTTGAGAATGTTTTTGTTATAGGTTTACCAACTTTAACAAAGTAGTTATTAAACTCATTAGCAAATTTTGGCTTCTATCTGTAATCAGTCCTCCTCCAATCGAAAATGTCGTTTGAAACTTCTGACCCTGTTTTTTGTTTACTACCTATTTAATAGTTTTCCACATCTTAAACAAGTTGTTTTGATTGGCTTTTATGGCGGATTGATAGTACGTTTTTCAGCCTCTCTAAGAGTGGATAAAAGCTTATTTTTATATTTTTTATAATCATGACCAGATTTTTTGGTTTTTAGTCTCATAAATCTACAATACAATCGATTTTTCTTAGATATGCAGTGTTTTTATCCTGCACTGAGCCAAGGCTTTCGGTTTTGGTATTTAGATCTGGAGATAGTGAGAGGAAAACATCTTTCATGTATAAGAGAAACTGAACGATATAGTTTAGTATAGGCTTCCTGGGTGCTGATAGTGTCTCTAAAATATTATCCCAGTTTTCATTTGTTATACAATGAACAAAGTTCTCAATATTCGGCTTACTCACATCCCTTTGCATGATAGTAACTCTGTCAACATTAATTTGAACATACTCTGATATATAAAATACAGGAAAATCATCTGTGATATCTGTATACATAATGGCTTTCAGGGAAGAGTTAATATCGCACTCGTTAGTGAAGATATTATCAATCAAGGTGGCTGTGGTACTCGTTACCCTTGTCGGGTTACTTATGGCGGGTAGAAACGCATGGCTAAACATTGAATCGATAAAATAAGCTGTGGGTCTATTGAGTCCATATTGAGCAGATTAATGTTAAAAGCTCCTGCGAGATAACAAACCACCTTTTAATCTGAACGTTTTTTCAAGCTCGACCAGTGGAATACGAGAAATATTGACACTACTAGACGAGATAGCGAGTTCGAAGGCCGTAGTCTCAGTTATGCCATTAAAAGAAAACATTTCAGTTATATAATTGGTGCAATACCATGGGTGATTATTTTCCTTCACAACCTGCAGGTCTTCTCTGGTAAAATGAGATAATCAATTAACATGATAGCTACAGTAGCAAATAGAACAGTTGATATACGAGTGAGGTAATATCTTACGTTTGCACACAGCACATATATCGATATGACTATCGGCTTAGCATACGAGGGAGTAGTACAAATATTATAACAAGAAAAACTCATGGTAACAATAAACCCAAATAATGGGAGCAACCTGCACAAAAGTACATAAACATACTATATATGTACAAACAACGTATTTACATGTAAGATATTGATGCCAGAAAAACATCGAACAAAGGTAAGGTGATCCGTCTTCCACCTATCGGGTGCTCTGTTCTTACAGATAACGGGTGTGGGCGAAGATAAGACAAAACCAAACAAGACACTCAGGAGTGATCAGGTGCTTTTTTCAGGTGGTAGCCAAATGGTGTCAGCTTTAGAGAGTCGAACAACGACTTGTTATACCCCTCTTGCAGCGAGACAAGCAGGGCAAGAAAAGCACATGCATTAAATGTTCTTGTGATGAGATGTTGGTCAACTTCCGTGTTGGTACGAGTACCATTGTTCACATAATAAAAAGCGCATGTGCTGGCCACGCACAGCTTGTATTCTGTAATTGACCTTTGAGGGACGGCAGAAAGGAGAGGAGTTATTTGAACCACAGTATCGCTAGCACTAATACCTCCGTTTACATTTACATTAACATTTACATTTATCGGGCACCTGAAACTCCGCCGGTGTAATTTAGCAATACAATGTCAGATCTCATGCTATTAGTCTTGCTGTGCATCGATCATCGAACCGGAAGCAAGCATTTGATTAACTCGCGAGTTGTTTGTAACATGGTATCAAATATGCATTCTTCGAGCAACCTTCTAACATAGTCAGCTAAGGTTATATAATATAATACTTAAAGCGGGTGTCCAATCTAATCTAATCGCGATCTGCACCGAAAGTTTACATCTCAAAATGAAATTGCCATTGGCACTGCCTCCCCGTGTCAGTGACACTGACAGTGTGTCACTGTCCCCTAGCTGCATGTCCACAATTTGTAGGCTGACCAGGCTTGGATCTAGAAAGGAGAAGGGGGGGGCATGAGGTAGACACAACAATTGGCCAAACAATCTTACGTATAGGGGTGGTTGAGGGTTTACTTGAAATGCTATGCATATTCATTAGGCCACACACAGGATATTGATCAATTGTATATGTTATAATCTTTCCATATACACATTTTGCAAATACTAATGGAAATTACATCTATAATATTTCTGGCCTACTGAATTACGTCGGTACATGTATACGAAAAAAAAAGTATATGTAAAAACATTTTTTTAGGAAGAATACGGCAAGTGTTGCAGATTTCTAGTATAGCATCTTTGATTAAATTATTCTCATTGCACTTTACAACATAGATATATGCGTCACCAACCCAACTCCGACATCGTCAATATGACAATCTTTGTTTAATTGATTGTCATTGCACTTAACAACATACTCCGACGTTGTCAATGTCACTTTATTGGTTTTATTTATTATCATTGCACTTGACAACATATACATTTGTCACCAACCCGACTCTGACATCGTCGATGTGACCAACTTTTATTTACAATGTTCCATTTATTATTTGATGATTATCTTGCGTCACACACTATTTTTCTTCATGGGTCATTCGGCAAGTTTGCGGAAATCACTTCGAAATATTTACCAGATTATAAATGCCTAAGAGCAGATGGCCACTGGCAGCGGTACGCGGAGCGGCGGCGGAACCGAAGCGACCCAGCGCGGACGCGGTTGCCAATGCACAATGGACGTGACTTATTCTTCTTCCTGATTGGCGGAAATGGCGACGGCACAGTCGACCGACGGCCGAAAAATAGAATCTTCACCTCGCCAAAAGGTGTCGCTAACGGAGCCGGAAAACGTGGCGTTGAGTTTCCTGTTGTGGGGCATTGGCGTCCATGTTTGGTAAGCGGCCGTAGCTCTACCTCTTCCTCCCTCTGCACCCTTCCACCCCCCCCCCCCCCCCCGCCCACACACACACAGCCTTATAACTTACCTCAATTCTCACGTTTCGTAAGGCTGATCACATGTCTAGAATAACACAGCATAGTCCATATAGGTCACTCGCGCGTCTTGGCGTGTGATATATATTGGTCTTCATGACAGGATGTAGTAAGTGGGCTGATCTCACACCTTCTTATCCCCCGTTACTTAGAACTGTGTCAAGGGGTGTAAATTGGGGCAAAGTGGTGGGAGACTGGCGCTCGCCCAACATGTTGATACACTCGCGTTGGGTTCCCGGACTTTACACCTCTTCGGTTGGTCTGGGTAACTGATAACCGATTACCGAGATTGCGATGACATGCGTAGTACCAAGTTCCTGAACCAGGTTAATGTGACCTTATTGGTTGAACCAATTGCTTAACCTGGATCAAATTGTTAGTAAAAAAAAAGCTTAGCCGAATTTGTACATGAAGCCAGCGTACAGAGTCGTTTAGAAAACTTGTGACGCACGTATGTATTTTGCGCATATTTTTATAAACTGTATATATGTACCATGGGCGTTGTGCCTAAAGTACTTCAATAAACTATTATTATTATATGTTCCTGAACATTGAACTGCTATACTGATACTAATTACGGCGTCTAGAGTCATTGTCACAATATTTATACTCACTTTGTCGGAGAGATGCCCCCCCCCCTCCTGCACTCCTCCGTCGTGGTGATCATCCAGCCAATGTAGAAGTGGATCATCATTTTATATATGGCAGTGTATATATCCCAGGTTTGCACTAGTTTCGTCATTAACAATGTTAACCATCTTTAATTGTGTATTTTGCCGGTGCCATACGACCCCCCCCCCCCTCCCCCTTTCTACCTTGCCACAGTGATCGCCTAGTTAATAAAACCCGATTGACAAACAATAGATATAATACGACGAAAGATCGCTTGGTCTGCCAAGTCGTTGGATTACCACTTACTGGTGGGTCAATAGCGTTTATGGTCATGTTTATTTTGACTTTTATCACAGGATCTCCCCACTCGTTACGATCTGAAAATGACGTCGTTATCATATCCAATGCATGAAATAAGAATTTGGGTCCCAAATGATACTTGTTTATTATAACGCGCTCCCAAAATTACGTGTTCTTGGTTAGGTCATAACAACCAGAGGCGTAAATAACGACGTTGGATTTCCGGAACGTAACAAGCCGCGAGATCCTGTGATATACTGACGTTAAATAAAAGTTTTTATTGTCTTAACGCTCTCAACATTAGACAACGAAAACGTTAAGTATATTTATTATCGTTGAAACCGATATATATATTATCGTTGATACCGAAGATATCGTTCGATTATAAAGATTGCTATCATAATTAATCGTGTTCGGTTTTCCACCCTCGCATGGTGATAACGATCAGCGGATGGATTAAATACAAGTCATATGTAACAGCGATTTGTTGTTAAGGTCATTTTATTAAATGACGGATGGAAAGCAATACCTGGTTGGCAGGTTGCATATCATGAATACAAAGCTTCAAGCAAAGCTTGACCACATTGAAATGTCTGCCTTTTAGCAGTGCCATATAATTAAATCTATATCTTGTAAATACCAAATAACTTTAATTGATCCTGCTTTAAATATAAGCAATGACATGACTGTTGTGAGGGCGTCCAAAGGCCCACACGACCGAAGGGAGCGCCCCACAAAAGCCAATGGCAATCCCATACTATCAAACCCAACACACTGCAGCAAGCCCCTGCTTTAACCGCCGTGCCGTGAGTCCAAATAGTAAAGATTGAGGCATATGACCAAGCTATGCTTGAAACTTCGTACAAAAAAAACAATATATATATACGAAGAGGGAGCCTCTGCTCTACACCCTATGTGAGTCCATCAATAACGCACGATGGTCGTTACAAGCCAAGAATATTTAAAATATTCTAGATATAAGCGAATCCTCATGAAAATAACTGTTAATAGGGGGAGCCCCTGCTCTACACCCTATACAGTTAAGTATCAACACCACACGACCGTCTTGACAAGGTAGTAATATACACATACTCTAGATATGAACCAATCATCAAGACTAATAATCAGAACATATGGGGAGCCCCTGCTCTAAACCCTATACAGTTAAGTATCAACACCACACGACCGTCGTGACAAGCTAGTAATATACACATATTCTAGATATGAACCAATTATCAAGACTAATAATCATACATAGGGGGAGTCCCTGCTCTACACCCTATAGTGTTAAGTATCAGCACCACACCACCGTCGTGACAAGCTAGTAACATACTCATATTCAATTACATGGGGTAAGGCCCTGCTCTACACCCAATGCAGTCAGGAATTAACACCCGTAAAGGTAGCTATAAGATAGATGTAACAAACGTTCCGTTTATATTGGGGTCCGCCCTTATTAACGAGGATATTTACAACGCAGCTTCAACACATTCAGCACGAACACTTCTGACGCGTACGCGCAAACATATAGGGTGAGCCTTTAGCATAAATCCTAACATTAATGGTGTAAATAATGGATAGTCCATACACATGAATTGAAAACTCAAATTACGCTATTACGTAGGTGCACCTAGGAGCTAAAAGTTACCCCTGGTAATACTACTACGAATAGTTGTTATCAGCTTGGGGTAGGAACGTTAACACGAGGAAGAATTATGTGTGAATGAATTATGGGCGAATGTATTTCATGCACGCATCCGATCCGACCTGCCGGATAGTCTGATAGTGGCATCAGACAACCCCAAAGCAGCCGCATGAGTTGCAGCGCCTATTCTGAAGGAATGGGACTTAATAAGAGTTTGGTCAATACCCGCCAGTTTGAGTGATTTGTTTAAGCTGGTGACAAAGTATGTCATGGAGACCGGAGACCCATTAGACAGAGGAAAAAACCTTTGGAGTGTTTGAATCATTTCAGATGACAGTTTAGCGTGACAGTGCCATTGCCAAAGTTGAGACAAATAATGTCTGCCAGCTGCAAAACATGTTTAGTTGAAATTGAAGTAACTGAAAACTCCTCTATCCTTAAAAAGGCGCGAAACAATAGCAAATACCTAGCTGAAAGGAGAGACCGCTCATATGGTGAGAAGTGCGAAGATTTAAGTTTTATCACTTAGCGAGTGTAGCATAAAAGAGTAATAGGTTGTCAGGTTGAGTTTTAGATTTCCTTTCTTGAAAAGCAAATCTAGGATTACGATCTGGTTTGCACGAGAGATTAAAGGCAAATGAGATAACTGATACCTGGCTTATGATAATTGCTGGAGCGAAACCTTTTCGGAACATAAACGCTATATAAGACATAATTCGAACCGGTTCAATTGTAGAAGGTGGTAGTTCAATTACCACAGAACTCCAAAAATCTCCCCAAAGCCTTATGATTAGATATTCTAGTATACAGTAGGCTTGAGGGTGATAGGGCAAGTGGAATAACTTGGTGATAAATCCAACCAAGAAGCACCATTCTGGCCGATCCACATGGCAATGTGACAAGTTTGTTGTTCCGGGAATGTACTTCGCTCTGAATAGGATATTAAATTCCACTGACAGCATTTTCTGACTTGAACCATGATATTAGGATCCTAGCTGGGACGATTACTTATTAATAATAAATAACCACTGCTTCATTGTCACAACAAAATAAAACAGCTTGGTTTGCAACAAACTTCTTCAAAGCGCAATCGCTACTAGCAAAGTATGAGCTCCAAGACAGTGATGTGAAAGACTTTCTAAGACTCTGGCCATGGACCGCTGAACCACTTTCAACCAAATATTCCTGTAAACCTCAAACTACCGGAAGCATCGGTGAAGAGTTTGAATCGATGCGAAGAAATCCAACGTTTATCAATATACATAAATTTACCATTAAATGACGGAAGAAAAACATGCCAAGCCGCTAAATCTGTCCGTGCCTCACTGTTCAAACGAATGTGATGAAAAGGTTTACTAATGTTATCAGCCTCTGACAAAAAGCTCTTCCAGGAACAATCACCTTGCAAGCAAAAATTCAAAGACCCAAGCATGGTTTCCATGATATTTTGGATATTTGCTTTTAATTCAGAAAGTTTATTAAGCGGAGTCTGACTTTTCTCAAGATAGTGTCCACTTCAATTTCATATAATGATAGCGTTGTAGTAGCATGTGTAGTCCTTAAAGACTTTATATGAATACCTAATGTCTTGGCCATGGAAATAAATGCAGAGAGATCGGAAGCACACTTTTGTCTGATAGAGCAAGACCAAAAAACATGAAATCATCCAAAGTATGGCTCGAGCATAGGTTGTTTCACAACAGAGGGTGATTTGGGCTAATTGATGTAGACGGTTCCATTTCGACAGGGATATGAAATCCCTCAGAAAACCCTGTAAGAGAAATTCAGATTGTTTTTGACAATATAATCTTGGAAAAGCGACTGGTAATTCTTAACATTGACTGGGTTGGGAATGATCTAGTCATCAACCAGAGTCGACAGTTCATTGTTCAGATATTTGACTAATTGGGGTCTTTTTAAGCATTGCTCTGGCGACAGGTCAGGCGATATTACTTCCCTGCTTGGCTCGACATTGCATTTGAGGGGGAGGTCCCTTACAGGTGATACATTGGTATTTAAGAAGCAACTGCGCCCTTCGGGACAAGTTTTACTGTTTAACTTGAAGTAAAACCGTTGCCCTGTCGACGAAAGGGCTGGGAACTGGATCTGCCTCTAACAGGTGTGAAGAAAGGTCTGGTAGTTTTGGACATAAATGTCCATAAAGATCAAAATGCATCAGTCCATTTGTCAATATGGAAATTGGTTGAGATTTGCTAGAACACTTAAATATAGCCGCAGTGGTTTCGTTTAAATACATGAGGCTAATTTGAGATGAGGTTTTAATATTCTTTTGTCAGTGACAGTTAATGGATACATATGTTGGGGCTAGCCCTGTTGCATGCCCCTCCCTGGCTTATCCGCTCTGGGGAGCGGGCCGGAGGGCCATAAAGCCAGTGTCGGTTGCGATTATTGATTTAAAATACATGTTCGATCTCCCGGCAGAGGGCGTTACGCTTACGCCATAGTCCTAGGAAACATTGTGATGCGAGGAACGAGCTCCGTCTGCCGGGAGATCGACGAGAACTGTGACGTAACAGCGACATGGCGGCGGGGAGAGTTGTTGAAAATTGTTGTTGAAAACTTTCACCAGTACAAAACGTAGTGGATTTTGTTTGTTTTCAATCTCATTGCCCTTGAAACTATAAAGGTATGAAGAACAACTTGACAAATTGATAAGGACCGTTTATTTCTGTACTTTCTGCAATCGACGGCCGACCGCCGTAGACATGGCACGTATGCGCTCTTCGTCATTTGGCTTGTCAGTTATATAACAGAGATTACGTGCTACGTCACATGCATATGATGACGTCACGATAATTCATTGTTGTTATGGACCCAGACAATATTGTATAAGCAACACAATGCTCTCCCGTAGTGTAGCATAGACAGTTCTAGGGGAAATTCTGGCATGCGCGTGTTTCGGGTAACTCCATATGCGCAAACGGCGAAGTATACGGACTTATGGCTGCATATTGTTCAGCAGGCGGAGTGATTTCAAAAACAAACTCACTTTGCATAGATCAATATCTTGACTATTAAAGGATACCATTTGAAGATTGAGAAGAGATGGAAGCGAGAAAAAAACATTTATACCAACCGGTCTAGTCTATCAGCCAGTCTTCACGAAGCTCGTTGCTGGTGAAATAACACACTGCATTGGCGGTAAAAGGTCATTTATTTCTAAAGGATGAAACATATATACATATTCATATCGGAACAGCTATTACCAGATATTGCGTATTTGACGCAAGATGACCTAAGTCGAAATAAGTATAAACTTTCATTATGGTTCTACAGACCCTTAAAGGCTACACATTCCAACGTCACATTACGTACCTTTACGTAAGATGACGTCAGATCGTGCATAGCTGATCTTGCGTTTTGTTACGCAAGATGACAAAATATAATGGAATAAGTAAAACCTTTCATAATGGTTATACAGACCCTTACGGGCTACAGTGACATAAGGTATTGCCCTAAGTGTAACCTTACATAATGATTATCCAGACATTTAAGGGGTCCACAGTTCAACGTCACATTACGTACCCTTACGTAATATTACGCCATGCTGTGTAACTGGATATATAGACAAGTAACCAGGAAGGTGGGGGACAAACAGGCCCACGAAAAACATGGCAGTGACCGTACGTAAGATGATAGGGAGGGGACGTTGGGTGGGAAATTCGATTGTCGATGCTGCTGGGTTGCTGCCACTGGTCAGAGAGAGGGATTCTGTCTGGATCATCGTTTGACCCTCGAGATGACCGGAAATGAGCAACCGGGATGCAGCCTCGAAATCGGTTTAACCAGTGCACCGGATGTAAACAGACGCACGTGTTATGGTGCATATATTACCGTAAACATTTGAATAGCAGATGCCTCGCCTAAAATAAAAGTGTTCTGGAACATGAAAATCCTGAAGGAAATAGTAGTATGTAACCACGGACAATCGCCCGCAGCATAAATACGCTTATAATAATAATAATAATAATAAAATAATAATAATAATAATAATTATAATTGTAATTAGAATTATAATTATAATAATAATAATAATAATTATAATAATAATAATAATAATAATAATACATTCCACATCGAAATTTTGACAGGGCCTGGCGAAGTCTAAAATTAGAGAGTAATATTAAATAATCTTCACACATGAGAGACCTTTTATATTCTTTATAAATTCCTAGTCTATCTGTATTACTAAATTTACTACACCATTCCTGCTCTGCACAGTCAATAACTCTTGACTGTGCAGGGCAGGAAAACACTTATCGCTTTGCATATAAGTTACATATAAATGCCAACCGGTGAATGTGAAGACCTTCACCACTCTGTGCGTAGCAGGAAAGCGATCATATTCCCGGTTTGGTGATGTCCTTCAGTGCAGAAATAATGATCTTTCTGGAATATATTTTGTCTGGAAATACTAAAAATCTTATTAAGAAAAAGATATTGCAGAGAATACATAAATTGTTACCCAATGGTACCCTGCTTTGTCAATGCGGTTCTTAATCTTGTGAAATATATGCTGTGGTTCCATTTACCATCATATTTAAAGGATAGAAAGAGAGATTTTTTTGTGTTTGTTCGGCGAATAACAATACTCTAGAGCTAACCTACTCCTGACAAAAGAAACGTTAAAGCCTGGCACCTGAACCTACTGCATACGCATGCATGGCAGACGCATCCAGGAATCGGTTTTCTGCCCGGAAACACGCAGTGTTTATTTTTGACAATAAATGTCGCCAGGGTTATCTGGAACGGTCTACCGTGATAGCGGATACATGTTCTCCCGCAGTGCTGATTGCTGCAATCAACGTGTCCAGCGTTAAGCTGGCGGCCCGGATCCAAGTCTTCTTCACTGAAGCCAAGCTCATCGCTCTCATCATTGCCTTTGGAGGCATCGTCAAGCTGGCTCAGGGTGAGGCGTGGTAGGGGAAGGGGTGTTATAGGGTGGAAGAGGCAGTGAGTGGGGAGGTGTATCGCGGGATAGGTGGTAGGGGTGGGAAGAGCTGGTATAGGGTGGGGAGGGGCGTTAGGGGTTGGGGAGAGGTGGTAGGAGGTGGGAGAGGCAGTGAGTGGCGAGGGGTGGTCGGGGTGTGGGGGTGAGAGATCATGATCATGACAGCCTGGTTTTGTGTGAGATAAGGGGACGTACGTGTAGATGGTTACGTAATGAAGTTGTGGGTGAGCGGGTGTGTGAGAGGGTTGTCGTGGTGGCGAGAGCGGTGGTGCAGAGCTGCGGTGTGGGGCATAATGACGTAGCATGGCGGCTGTGGAGCATGGTGGTGCGGTGTGAGAAGAAAACTAGCGGGTGCCAAACTGTGATATCACACTTGATAAATTGCAACTTATACCATATCAGTTAATGATCCATGTGGTCATAAATGCATAATTATGGTACTTTCTTGAAATTAACGAGAATATTGGTAAAGCACTATACGCTGACTCACTACAGCGCCATGTTTGAATACGATGGATGGTTAGAATAATGAATACTTAATGAACTGGACGATTCTGTCATTGGTGGGCTTTTATGCACTTAGCCTGTCTTCAGCGAGCATTTTGCCTGGCTGTTCGGCTTCTGTTTACTACCCCCCCCCCCCCCCCGCCGCACCCCCAAACCGCGCCCTCGTTATTTCATCGTACATAACATTAATTAACATATGCAATTAGCAGGGTCTGTCCAATAATAACTAGATCCTCACAGTCGAGCATTTGGCATTCGTGAAGAATCAGGCGTGTTTGTTGGTGTTCCGACAGTTAATTAAGGTCGGTGATTAACCAGTAACCATTATTTCCTCAGCTGTCATTCATCAACACAGATTCTTGTCAGCCGCCGCTGACGATGCAGTGAATCGATAATAAATAACATTTAATCTTATAATAAAGGGATTAAAAGAAATTTTGTCTTAAACATACTTAAGATATTACAGAATCATTAATAATGTGCCGTGGCGGGATGTGATCTAGCTCTAGGTATGCTGGCAGTACAGTGTTGACGTGATATGTTTCTATCGATTTAGGAATAATCTCAATGCGGTTACAGAAGAGATACGGAACCCCCGCCAAGGTACGAGCCCCGCGGGTGGTGGGGTATTTAATACATTTCCGGGTCGGGGGGTTCCTCGATAAAGCCCCCCCCCCCTCTTTTTCACCTTCAACCTCTTCTCGTAAGGGACGATTCATCTCGAAATCAGCTTTACAATTGGCTCGGAAGGGTTATTTTTCTCCGTTGACCCGCTCTATGTCGCAGTTCTATGCAGGCCCGGTCGGTTTATTCTTTTTTTCCCTGCAAATTCCGCTCTATTTGCATGAACGCACACCCCCCTTTAAAACGAAAGCAGTTTATTCCCCAAACCTACTAAATTAATGCAATATGATCCGGAAAACTTGCACTTGTAATTCTAAACAATTTTTACATATTCGTACGCGTACGAACTCCTTACTTCGGTTCGACCCGATTGTATGACTTCCAGTAAATCGTCGGAACCATTCGCCGGAGTCAAAAACAAGTTCGGCCATGAAGTCGCATGTAATTTGAATTTGGCTGAATTTGCCAACAACAGACTCTGGGAAAGAGATATACGCACTTGGATGGTTATTTCACTGCTAATGCGTGTCTACCCTTGCGTTACCAATTTTGCCACCGCTTCCCGATTTCAGATCGTTGCAATCAACATTCAGCATTTCAATATTAACAACCAAAATATTGTACTTTAAACATTGGCAAGTTTAGAACAGCAAACAAATAGTAATTTTATGACTATCTAGTATAATGGAAATTAAAGGTTAATGAATGAACAAAGGAATGTACTTTCTCCGCCAGGTTCCCGTGGTCATCCCTATCCTGGTCTTCATCTTCGCGGCTGTCCTGGTTATCGTTCCGCTGGTTCTGGAGCCGCAGCTGGAGTTCTTGTACGCCACGCTGGTCATGTTGGCCGGATTCATCTTCTGGGTCCCGTTTGTCTATTTCAAGCGGCGAATCCCATGTATAAGTAAGTGCTCCGGAATATCTATATATAGCTAAGAACGATATGAGAAAACCGTCATGTTCGCTGCCCAGCGTGTTAGACGCATTCATTCGTCTCATAACCCTCCCCCTCACCAAGGCACCCGTCATAGTCCCTGCCCAGTCCATCCCCACGCTATTGTGATTAAATGTGCAGTGAAGTTGTTTCCGTGGTTTCGAAAGAGTTGAAGAGCCGAATATGTTTCTATGCTTGCTTCTTGAGTCTATCAGAATCACTGCGATAAGATGCCAACAGCCATGTAGCGCGTTGTCACTATGAATCAAGTTCGTTCAAACAGAGTAATAGCCGTATGTGCAGCATAATCAATTTGTATTATAATTCATTTTTTAACTACAATTTTTCTGCTTCATTTTCCATAGAAAGTCTACCTGTTTTTCCAGCTGTTGATGCAAGTGGCTCCGCCAACAAGTGAAGTCCAAAAAGTGGTATGACCGCTGACGCCTATTGAGGAGCCAGGCTTCAACGTTTCGTTTGTCAGGGGAAGGTTTGTTATATGGCATTGTTATGCACAGAACAAACACACAAGCTGTCTCCATAAACTTTCTTTTAAGTATTATATTATATGATAGAATCAGAGTTTATATTTCACAAGATTAAGAACAGTTTAGCAGTTCTATCTGTTCGGCTCTCCGTTCGACATTCCTGGTTGCTACGCAACAAGGCCACTCAGTGCACTTGGATTCGTATTGAAAAGACAGTGTATACCGGTCCATATAATCGCTTTGTAAGAAGTTATAATCGGTACAAATCTGGAACCAAGTTATGTATTCTGTACAACATATATCACTGAATCAGATTTGTAACAGATCTAGACTAAATAGACGCTAGAACGATCATTATTGCCGCATTGAATAACACCCGCAAACCGAGACTATGGCCGCTTTCCTACCAAGCGCAGCGTTATGACTGTCATTATGTTCGCCCGTTGCATTTATATTAGCTGTTTTCTCTGCTTTTATGCCTCCATCTCGTTCTTAAAATGGTATTATTTGATAGTCAAGATATTTACTTGTACAAAGTGGGCTTTTGTTATTCTGTTGACCTATGATAAACTGTTGAAAATTATGCAGCTGTAAGTCAGTACTCGCTTTTGCATGTTATGCACCACAGAGCGAGCTATAGAGCTACCCGAAACACGTGACTGCCAGAATTACCCCTGGAAGGGTCTATCATGATGCCTTTCGTGCGCTGCGTAACTTCGACTTTCATTATTGCAACGCGCTCAACATTTCATTTGTGTACTACATAATGCCGCATTTACGATAGTGTAACTCCAGCAAGAGCGTGAATGAAGACCCAGCAATGGCAGTTATCCCCATGCAATACAACGGCGATACGGCGATACGGCGATAGGAGCGGTGTAGGGTGAAATGGAGGAGGGCGGGGATGGGGTATTGAGCAAATATCCAACCGTCAAAGGTGAGGCGATCATCAGTGGGGCATATACATATATACTTAATGTAATAGCTCAGTGGGGTAGAGCGCTGGCATTGAGTGCTCTGGTCACCTTAGAGCCTAACGGCACGTGGGTCAATGGTTTGAGCGTTGCTGTTGCCATGTTTCTGTGGTTGCAGGATAAAGATCCCATGTCTTTCTTTGTAAAGAGTAGGGGTTAATTACCCCCGGGGACATGGTTCCCCTCTCCCTTCTTTCTCGCATTGACGTAATATGACCAAAGTGGTTAAAGCCTCCTGAATAACCAGCTAATCCAATTGCGCATAAGGTATATATCGATATTAGATAACGACCGTTTTCTGAAATTCGTGCTGTTGTGTTATATATACAGTAACCCACATCCAAAATATCATAAGACTAATTAGCAGTAAAAAATGAAAACATCCTTTGAAACCTTGAAATGTTGGTTCAGGAAGCATTCAAATTTAAATACTCCTCCCTAACGGACATGTAACGTGCATGCTATACGATTTCTGTAGGGTAAATTGTATATATGTACCATGGGCGTTATGCCCGGAGTGCTGAATAAACATATTACCATGATATTATTACTGATAACGGCCATTATCCCAGACAATCACAACCGACATTGCTTTACAGCGGAACTGGTCGCACGTGGAGCAAATGGCATCTTTGGTATCATTGCAGAATTCCACCGCCAAAAACAAAGAACTTACCCTTGACATTATTAAACTATTTCTTTCTGAGTAAATCAGCCAGACAATGAAATTCGAAGGGCTCACCAGTGTGAAAGCATTGACGGATCTATCAATGAATCTATTAAAGCCTGTCATAACAAATTAATTGTACATATTTATAATTGTTCTTTATTGGTGGCAAGGGGGGGGGGTGGGGGGTATTCACAAATTTATTAAATTCGCCAGACTAGTTACTATGTTTAAAGGCCGAAATGATTGTCGTATATTGTTCTCATTACCCGAATATAATAACAACGAAGTTACATTAGCAAATACGCTTTGCCTGAAAAATTATCAATGAATTCGAGCTAATTTAACCCATCACACCAGCAAGAAAAGCAAGAAATACTGAACTTATCTATTTATTTATTCAAGGCAGAGATATTGCACCAAACAAACGTTGTAATTTGGCCTGTATATACCCTGTTACACCGTCTTAATTATGATATACCCTGTATGTACTACGGGCCCGATGGCCTCTTATACTGAATAAACTTACCATTACACCACATTGATGTTAATACTGTTCACAGACCGAACGGCCTCATATCGATCGCTATAGATTTCTGAAAGGCATTCGACACACTTAATCATTCCTATCAGTAAATGAAACTCGAGCGGAAAGTAATTCGATTTTTAACTCTACAAAAACTGGCACGTCATCCAGGGAATGATAAATGTGCCCAGCACAAGACGCAGTTGTATTCAGCTGACACAATTATTATTATAATTTTATCTGTGCCTATCTGCATGGACCTTTTGCTGACCATACCTTTAGAAAACACATGTAGCATAAAACAAGCACGACTTACTTACTCGAGTCACGCCAGTATGTGGAATATAATTCCTCTAACTCAACAAGCCAGGTACATCAAAGATCTATTCTTGGTCAAGTTTTATTATTGACTGATACCAATGATAGTGCCCATATCATTCCCTTTGTAACAATTGCACATGCAAACCTAACTCATGAAGATATTTTACGTAATTTTAGTTTTATATGCAACAAATAGCATGATATACATATACCAGTTATAACTAAATATCCATAAATATGCCACAAGACAATGAAATGTTTTATGGCCCAAAATATAAAACTTTAATGGTCTAACGCATAAGGGTAGTATATATCTTCTAAACAAGCTATTTTGCTTATCATATTTCATGCTACAACCTGATAACAATACATTTATCAATCACTGTTTTATGTCAGACCGGGATGTCAAAGGCCCAGTGTTTGCATCGTATGCCTTGTTCTTTAGTTTCTTGTTTCTATATAATAATGAATATCCTTTAAATCGCCAGACCCAGACTACCGCTGTTGCGTGTTTAGGCGGTGTGCATGTGCCAGACCCGGAATAACGCCTTTTGGCTATTTATAGAAACGCTTTAGCACGCACTGGCTCGGTTACTCCGGCGGCCGGCCTCCAGGTGCCTGCAACTGCACAGCGCATGAATACGCAACGGTTCTATGGTACGCGGGCGTCTGGCCTCCCGGGGGCTGGAAACCGCTACGCATTACAGGCTCGCGCAGCTAGGCGGGCCGTTCATGTCTAATAACCAGAGGGGTGTGCTTGGTATGACGTCATGATGGTCCTGTAATTTGACCCAAACCGCCCTTCGGCCCTTTAAACAGACAATCGTTGCCATAGTTACATGGCGTAAAACAATGAAACATGACGTTACACACAAAAGAATTGTGGTTAATGATTTAAATGGCCCACCTAGCCGCCTAGTTACCTAGCTACGCGTGCCGTTTCTTGGTCACGATCTACTGTTTTTCACTTATATGGCGTAGAGAAGGCGACTGGTTCACAATATTTGAGAAGGCTTGTAAACGGTAAACATTTTACTTCGAACGTTGTATGCGAATTATACCAAAGACGCAAGGAGACATGCTAACGCCCAGCACATGTGTAAGGTAAACTAGAACATAAATTCAACCCGTAATAAGAGTAATAGTGCACGCAAGTGAATCTCGTTTTATGCGTGCGATACCTCACAAGGTCACGAGATCACAATTCTTGTTAGATCTATTTAGGCCACGACTGATTTTATTACTGTTTTGTCCAAATCAAGATATCAATCATCAAGGCTTTGAAACATTATAACTAAGCATTATTTAAATAAAACATTGAATAGGAATAACACTGATAAAAATAAAAACATTTTTTTATTATATTTACTTGTACATTATACGTGCCTTTTATATGCGGTAAATCCTCAATCATGTCCTTTGTATTTAGGAAATATTTGATATCAAATAATGCGTAACTACATTTTCGTCTGAGATATATCACACATATATATAGATCTAAGCTTATGATAAGTAAATATTTATGGTACATATTTTTTATCTATGATTAATTCTCTTTCAATTTGTCATTTTTTTTTTCGTTTTTGGATAATATTGGCGTCTCTAGCATGTCAACAGTGACCATACCAATAAAACCTTGCAAATTATGTAAATATGAATTAGACAAGAGTACAATTATGTAGTTGCAAAGGTCAACTAAATCTATGAACAATAAAAAACGTTAGACATAATATTCTGTTAGAAACTTTTAGAAAGGAGCACTTTTCAAAATCAGTGATTTTGCACATATTGAACTATAATATCCCTGTAATTGAAATGCAGTAAACTGATCTTTTAAAATAATGTCAGCTACCAATATATTGACACTAACAAGTTAGCAGCTCTTTATTTAAGACGCACGAGAGGCGAATTGCGATCCACCCCTTTTTTCCCTCGCCGGCTGTGCAGTTTGCCTGGTTCCACGTCCTATGTCGTAACTAGAATAACAGCCCTATGTGCGCTGTATCCATCGTTACGCAGGGGCCGAGTCAGACTGCGCACTGAACAAAAACACGTGTTCGTTTGTTTGTCTCCAAACTGCCAGGCCGAAACTAGAACCTGCGACAACTGATATGCCCTATAGCGTGAGTTTTGCATGGCGTGAGACATTTTAATGGCCCTTCATCAAGCTGTAGCTGCCCTACATTTTCATAATGAACATTGGCGGGCTGCATAGCTAGATGGCGGGCCATTACAATTGCCCCAAAGCCCGGCTAACTCGCGTTATTGTTATTAAGAGTTGATGGTCTTGTTAACTTGTACAATAGCATTAAATCTGAAGGCCTCTAAAATCGAGTAATCTGACCCAAACCGCCCTGTGGGCCCTTTAATAGTCCATCGTTGCCATTGTTACATTGCGTAGAACAATGAAACATACGTCACGCACAATATAATTGTGGTCATAGATTTAAAGAACCCGCCGAGTTGCCTGAGACATGCCTAGATGATGAAAGTTGGCGGGCTGCTACAGATTGATGTCAGGCCAACAAAATTGCCTAAAGCCCTGCTGTTGTTATATTGTTCTACGTGATGTCACTGAGGTAACGAGTGGTTAGCAAATGTAAAGATACATTTATTTTCAAAAATGCGGGCCACGTATGATGGCAGATCCGACGACGACAAGCTGACGAGAAATACGTTTTGCATTGTTCTTAAAGCCGCTGACAGACGAAACTGTTTGCGATAAATATGAAAACGGCTATCAACAGTGTAAAATACTGAACACATACTCCAGCGATTTGAGGGGACTGCTGTCAATGAGTAAAGGAGACACAGTTGTTGGGGTTTCGTCCGTCGGCGCGTCAAACAGTGTAATGTCAGTAGGCGCTGTAGCTGACCAAATAATCAACACACTGTCACTTCCATCCGTTTCATCAGGGATTAGGCCCGTGGTGATGGCCATGAAAGCATGTAACTCCAGCCAGCCTTAATACACTCCGTCTGCTTCCATCTCCGTCACTTCAATTTTTATAGTTAGGCCCTTCGGCTTACCTTCCAACATTATAGAAGTCCGCTGCGGGGTTGGGTAAGGGTAAGGAGCACTGCATGTAGCTAGGTATATACATATGAGCCGCACACATGAACTGTTGGTTTGATCTCTTTCTAATCTCCTTCTCCGGAGCGAAGACCTATGTATTTGTTTGATGTGCTAGTCTCAGACGGACCAATTATCTTTATCTTCACCTTGCAGCTCTTTACCATATACTCCCGGGGGCCACCCGTCGCCCCCCCCCCTCCCGCCCATCCTTCCCCATGGAAGCTTTAAGCTATATGATGTATCCGAAGACAGATCTATTACAGCGCTTTCCCCAAGTAAAAGCACTTTTTGACATGAGGTTATGTCAATCATATTGTGATCCAAAACAAAATGCTAAATTTCATATTTGCCGAATGGTGCCGAAGTCAAGTTACATGACAGTGAATTACAGTCATAGATTATTGCGCTGTGTAGCACACAAAAGGCGCATAATTGTCAACAGTTTATCATAGGCTAACAGGGTATATTCTACAAACAAAGATACAAATATCTTCGATTAGATTATTCCTTTTTTAATATCTGAAAAAAAACGACGCCCCCCCCCCACTCTCCTTTAGTGGGAGCGTTAGGCATGTTGCATATTATGTAGACAAATGATATGCTATGTAATCTTATGTCAATGACAAGAGTTCGATGTGGCGAGAGGCTATCATTGTCTCTGGTGGCAAGTCATGTAGGGTTGGGTTGGTCATTACGTACAGGTTAGATCAGGTGACTGCTCCGTTGCTCGGCCATATGTCTTTGTCCTTTACCTTTAATTAATTACAAAACATTAAATGTGCTGCCAGCACAAATGCAGGTATTCGATCAAAGCGACATTTCATAACACATCAGTGTTAATGATAATGGATATTGGATATTAGCGTTGTGAAAAACATGTAATTACTTATGTATTCACTGACTGAGCTGACTGATCTTACAAAAAAAGGTGTGAAATGCAACTTTCTAGCCGTTAAGCTTACATATGTTTTTTTATGGGCTGTATGACAGGATGAGGATGTAACAATAAAAATATGTGAAACAAACAAATATCTTCAGCTGTAGCAGCGAATGCATGACCCAGATAGACAACTTATTTTGAAATTTGACAGTTTGATGATGAGCGCCTTGTCTTCACACTTTTATTTATTTTTATTGTTGAAGTCTTAACTTACAGACATCAAATTTCAACGAAATAATAATAATAACAATGTGAACATAACATACACTGACACTCTTCAAATTATTCGTAATATCTTTAATATAGGTTCCCATGCTGACTTTATCAAATTGATACTATTTGACGCGGCCAAAAAATTATCAATGTAATAGTGATATTTATTAAAAGATAGTGCCCCTTGAGTAGTGAACTTTGCTTGCTGGCACCTTGATATATAAATGTATCTCTTTGCAATTGTCAATATATGGTTAACCAATAGCGTGTTGTCAGTAACCAGTGTACTCAGTATTATCTCCCTTTGTGTAAACATCGTGACAAAATTACAAACTGGATCAAATATATATGATAGGTTGGTCCATACAGTTTTCACTATTTCACAGTTATAAAATGGATGGGTTAAATTTCCAGGTGCTACCGTGCAGAGTACAGGCATCAGTTGCTTTCAGATTACACTTCATTAACCACGTGTTCGTCATACTCTACTTAATATGCGATACTAGAAGCTTCTTAGTTTATTTTCTACAGTACATTGATCGGGTATTAAATATAATTTCCTCCAATCCATATCAAAGATAAATTCTTCTTTACACGCCTTTTCGTTATTTGAATTAAAAGACGGTGTTGTGACAACCTTTTAGTAGACATAAGAACATACTTTTTCTTCTTTTACAAAGTCTCCAAGGCATTCGCAACCTTGAGTTATGTCAGACCTTCCTGCGGAATGTGAAATTGGGACTCTTCTTTTTAACGTTTCATAATCTAGGAAGTGCATATATATACCAAACTTCTTTTTCAGTTGAGACAGCGTTAAAAATTTAACGTAAAAAAGTAACAATGAGTGAGATGCTGCTATTAAAATTTAGTTCCAGAGTGGTAATTGCAGTTTTGAGTGGTTGAGTAAAGAACTTTTATATCTACACCACGCCTGGGATGCTTCCTTCCGCAAAGGGTTACCAATGTTATTTGCTATTGCTTTAAGCAACGCTATATCCAACTCTCAGCATAGTTTCTTTGCCTCACATACATAACTTCAAAACAAAGTTTGCCAGGCTCCATCGCTATCTACAAGACGTTTAATCCAGCTTATTTTCAGTGTCAATTCAAACAGGTTCAATTTTTGCATCCTAATTCCTGTAATACATAGAGAAATATCTGTGCAGAGATATATGCCCAACAATATAAATTCAGTAACCCATGTTATTGGTAAGTCTGTACCTATTTTAAAACGTGGTTTTTTTCCATGCCAGACGACTTTTAAGATATCCCAATCTATTACGCCATCAGAATGGAAAGCCCGTTATTTTTACTCGGGAGCACTATTAGACATAGTAAAAATATATGGTGCGTTAAAATATCAAGAAATAGTCAGATCATTCGACGTTTGGTGACGTATATATAGGTTTCACTTTGAAGAGCTGGTACACTTAACGCATGAGACGAGCATTTACACAATTTATACAAACGCTATTCCGGATATTCTGTTATCAACACATCGAACAATTACTGGTTACCCCCTTTCTTCAAAATAACGTGCATGTACGTTCGTGCCGGTACACTAACCCCTTTGCACACGCCCATCTCTGCAGTACGGCAGTGCCCTTCTCCGCCCATCCCAGGGGCAATTTATGCCACGGCTTTTCGCTCACGGCTTCACCGTCGTTTGCTGTTTGGCACGGAGCCTACCAGAGACGCCGACACCCTCTGGCCGCGCTAGCTGTCGCCATACCTCATTATAATGAATATATTATGCACTTAGTTTCATGTGTATGTAAATGTGGCTGTATGGCTTACTGGGCACCTCTCTCTGTCTCTTTCTCTCTACTGATACCTTGACACGATAAAGGACAGTGACTAACATAGAGGGATTCACTTTGTGTAGAATGGCCAACAACATGGGTGTAATCTCTGCTGAATCGGATGGAAGTATCAGTGTGTTATTGTCGACTTGGTCAGCCACAGAGCCTACTGAAGTCTTACTCTTTGACGTGACCCCGGAAGATCCTACAACTTGGTCCCATTTACCCAATGACAGCCGTCCCGTGCAATTGCTTGGGTATTTCCGTATTTTACACGTGTCGATAGCCGTTTTCATATTTATCGTAAACAGTTTCGTCCTAGCTGCCTTCATCAAGTTCGCGGCTGTCAGAACATTCCAAAACACGATTGCAAGAATCCTTTTGTACATAGGGCCATGTTTGAACCCACTGGTTTACAATCGGAGATGCGCTGAGTTCCGATCGGCTTTCAGCAAACTACTGCACTGCAACAGGGTCAACCCTGATACGTAATCAAGCCACCAAGTAGCGGAACGGCTGAATCACGTGACTTTACACTATAGTAGAGCTCTCGGGGAGCTGCCTCATGCCCGACAAAGAAAACTTTGTGCTAACTCCCACTCGGCGAAGCGACGGAACTGACGCTGGTCCGAAAAATAGAAAAGTTGGGTTTCACTTGGCTGACGCCCACTGCAGGCGGCGCCGATGCAATGTATACAATATAACAATATACAATGTATCGTATATTATGTTTAGTATGTATCGTAAGTTAGGTCCAATGAGATTAAATACAACAAATAAGGTCACATTGACAATGTCGGAGTATGTTGTTAACTGAATGAATGAGTTTAGTTTATTTCAGTACTGCAGGCGCAACGCCTATGGTACAAGAACAGTTCATACAGGATATATATATAATTTAACTAAAATAATACAAAACACATTCATAGTCATAGATTACGACACGCTGATGTTGTTAAGTGCAATGACAATCAATGAAACAAAGATAGTCAAATTGGCGATGTCGGGTTCGGGTTGGTGACAAATGTATCGTATGTTGTTCAGTGCATTGATAATAAATGAAACAAATAGAGTCACAATCACAATGTCGGACTATGTCGTAAAGTGCATTGACAATGAATTAAACAAAGATAGTCAAATTGACGATGTTGTGTTCAGGTTGGTGACACACTTATATATGTTGTAAAGTGCAATAAAAATAATTAAGTTAAATACGGTCACATCGGCAATGTCGGAGTCGGGTTGATTACAAGTATATCGCATGTTTTAAATACATTGGCAACAAATCAAGCAAATATTGTCACATTGACGATGTCGGAGTCGGGTTAGTGTCAAAAGTATATATGTTGTAGAGTGCAATGACGTTAACGAAAACAAAGATCGACACATTGACGATGTCTGAGTTGGTGACACATGTGTCGTATATTGTTATGTGCAGTGACAATAAATTAAAGAAATAATGTCACATTGATATTATCGGAGTGTGTTGTAAAGTGCAATCACCAGCAATTAAACGAAGATGGTCACCTGGCCAATGTCGGAGTCGGGGTGACTAGGAATGTATCGTATGTTGTAAATACAGTGGCAATAATAAGGCACATATTGTCACATGGAAGATGTCGGAGTTTGGTTGATGACGAATGTATCTATGTTGTAAAGTGCACTGGCAATAGAGAATATTAAGACGGTCACATGGCCGATGTCGGATTAGTTTGGGAACAAATATATCGTGCTCCTCACCATGAGAAATACTTAGATGTTGAAGACAATATGTAGGTGATGTTATACATGTTAATATGAACAAAAAAACGTGTTCATTCGTTAAGAATCTCATCTAAAGCTGCAGAATGTTTTCGCAAAAACGATCTAAAAGATGGTTTCCTCTCAAAAAATTTAACCGGTTTTTGATGGGGCAATTACTGTATGTAAATCTTTAAGTAATGACATTCAAGGTGAAAAACAGCTGTAACAATTCAGAAGACGTGTGTTAAATGATTCTCAGTACATTTGACACCTCGAACGAACGAGAATAGAGTTTTATTTATATTGGATTTATTGTTACACGTAGGCCCGCTGCCCGCCATATGTGCTATCTAGTTTGACCGCTAAAGCTTCGGTGCCGATATTTTGCAATGTTTCTGCAACTCATGGAAACAGAATAAAGCTATTTTCATGTTGCATACGATTATACAAGTAGTAATTTTGCCATATTTTGCCATGGTTTCTTCGCTGTTATTTCGAAGTCCGTCAGAAGAAGTTTGGGGTCCACTCCGAAACCCCACTCGTCGCGCTTGTTGACCACGGCCTGTAGCTATTCCGCGTGGTTTTCTTGCGTCTTCCCGCCGAGGAGAGCATACACACACGTAATGGCGGAATCGCCTAAGGGATCTCGAATGACGTACACCTGGTGTGAGTTCGGATATGCGACCGGATTAATCGGCGCAGATATTTGGAGAATGTGCACTCATACATTCCGCTCGTGTGCAGATCAAGATAAACCGAATGCAAAATCCGCAATCCGCGTGAATTTTGCACTTGCTGAACTGCACAAATCAGGAAGATCATTAAGCACTAAAATAAAATAAATCAACGGATACGTGTTTTGTTTATAATTTTATTCTTGTTGTTAAAATATTATTTACACATATTTTTGCGGGTCGAAATACTACTTTATGTATATTTAGCGTATTGTGAGGCCTTATCGCCATGTTAACAATCCTCGTGATTCTCCTCTGGGTGGAAAGCAAGTTCTGGGAGTAAAGTGTACCACGTGACCGCTCTACCGCACCACAGTCTCCGCCTTCTGTTATGCGCCCCGCAGAGTCCGACTACTTCACTGGTATACCCAAACTCACTCTTGGTTACAAAGAGTTGGTCAGCCTTAGCTTAGCTGTGAAAATAGTTGAATGAATATTCATTAGCTGACGTCAAGGAATTCAAGTGTTACATTTGTGGTAGAGCTGGCAAAAATTGCAGCCAAGTTTACTGTTTACAGCTGCATAGTCAGTTGGCCTGTGATAACCACTCGTCTTCCAATGTAGGGTTCGCGGCCTTGGTGCGCCAGTGTATGGGATCGTAGAGAACCCCCTGTGTCCGCGGCCTTGGTGCGCCAGTGTATGGGATCGTGTTCTGGGTTTGGGGGGTTCGTCGATAAAGCCCCCCCCCCCACCCGTTTGGCACCTTCAACCTCCTCTCGTAAGGGACGATTCACCTCGAAATCAGCTTTACAATTGACTCGGAAGGGTTATTTTTCTCCGTTGACCCGCTCTATGTCGCAGTTCTATGCAGGCCCGGTCGGTTTATTCTTTTTGCCCTGCAAATCCCGTTCTATTTGTATGAACGCACACCCCCCTTTTAAACGAAAGAAATTTATTCCCCAAACCTACTAAATTAAAACAATATGTTCCGGAATTTTTATATTGCCGATCTATTATCCACGTCAAATAAGTATATTCTGTCGTGAATTTAAATCCTGAAAGCCTGTTTGCTGTCTGGAGAAAAACTGATTTGTTCTTTACTCTGTGTGACGTCGACCGCGAATCGCCAGGATGCCCGCGCGATAAACTAGTCGACCCAGTTTTATGTTGAAATTGTTGTTTTTCAGACTCAACGAGATATAAAACATCTATACATCATAATTTTACGATACTTTTAGTCTTGATTCTAAAATGTAAAAAATCTAAGATGGCGCATGTAAGTATGCTGCTTTAATCA
The DNA here is from genome assembly GCA_964019135.1 of Arenicola marina. NCBI lineage: Eukaryota > Metazoa > Annelida > Polychaeta > Arenicolidae > Arenicola > Arenicola marina. The sequence goes on from OZ025257.1 coordinate 15,030,812, forward strand.
CAAACGCTTAATATGACAACGTGCTTGGAATTATAGCGTGATGATATCAATGTCTGAGATCCCAAAGTTTATCACGTGTTTATCCTTTACTTTGCACCGGCTTCCTCGGCGATGAGGAGAAATAGTATGTTCTGTTGGCCATATTATCACTGTTGCCACTTTGGACAGATATGGATTGTATAATGCTTTATGTTTTGCTTATTGATTTGCCCATCAGAATCATTCCCTTGGCCTTATCACTGAGCATCCCATTGATCACAGTGCTCTACCTCATGGCTAACGTCTCCTACTTCACAGTCATGTCAGTCGATGAGCTACTCGCCTCGCCCGCAGTCGCCATTGTAAGATCCGGATGTCATCATTGTAAACAAGACCCGGAAGTCGCCATTGTAAAAAGACCCGGTTGTCGCTATTGTAAATAAGACTGAAATGTCGCTATTGTAAATAAGACTCAAATGTCACTATTGTAAATATGACTCGAATGTTGTAATTGTATATAATATGAGAATATCACCATTGTAAGTAATATACAGATGTCGCCATTGTAAATAAGACTCGAATTTCACCAATGTAACTAAGGCCCGGAAGTCGCCATTGTAAAAAGACCCGGTTTTCGCTATTGTAAATAAGACTGAAATGTCGCTGTTGTAGATAAAACTCAAATATCACTATTGTAAATATGACTCGAATGTTGTAATTGTAGATAATATGAGAATATCACTATTGTAAGTAATATACAGATGTCGCCATTGTAAATAAGACTCGAATTTCACCAATGTAAGTAAGGCCCGGATGTCATCATTGTAAATAAGACCCGGATGTCATCATTGTAAATAAGACTCGGATGTCACCATTGTAAATAAGACCTGGATGTCACCATTGTAAATAAGACCCGGATGTCATCATTGTAAATAAGACCCGGATGTCATCATTGTAAATAAGACCCGGATGTCATCATTGTAACTAAGACCCGGATGTCACCATTGTAACTAAGACCCGGAAGTCGCAATTGTAAAAAGACCCAGTTGTCACTATTGTAAATAAGACTGAAATGTCGCTATTGTAAATAAGACTCAAATGTCACTATTGTAAATATGACTCGAATGTTGTAATTGTAGATAATATGAGAATATCACCATTGTAAGTAAGATACAGATGTCGCCATTGTAAATAAGACTCGAATGTCACCAATGTAAGTAAGACCCGGATGTCATCATTGTAAATAAGACCCGGATGTCATCATTGTAAATAAGACCCGGATGTCGCCATTGTAAATAAGACCTGGATATCACCATTGCAAAAAAGACCCGGATATCATCATTGTAAATAACACCCGGATGTCATCATTGTAAATAAAACCCGGATGTCACCATTGTAAATAAGACCTGGATGTCACCATTGTAAATAACACCCGGATGTCACCATTGTAAATAAGACCAAGATGTCGCCATTGTTAATAAGACCCGGATGTCGCCATTGTAAGTAAGAACAATCTTCCCTGTATTCTGTGACATGGGGAAATGCATGAATGTGTTATGCACTACACACAGGTTATTTTTTCGCTGACTTTCCTGTTCAAACCTGAACACTCCCAAGAACACTTCCATGCTACTAGATTACTTACTAGGACACCTAATGCTCAGCTGTGACACCCTTATTATCATAACGTGTGCCTATCTGCATGGGACCTTTTTGCTGAACGTATCTTTCGAAAACACATGTAACATACAAAAGTACGACGGGTACTCGGGTCACGCCAGTATGGGGAATTTAATCACTCGAACTCAACAGTCAAGGTACATTAAAGATATATTCTTGGTCAAATTTTATTTTTGAATGATATCAATGATAGTGCCCCTCTCATTCGGAAATTATTTAGTATTTATCTTCTAATGATTCGAATATTCGAATTTTCGAAGTTCTCTTTACCTTGAACGCTTTAATTCCCTTTCTAACATTTGTGCATGCAAACCTAACTCACGAAGACAATGTACGTAATTTTAGTTTGATTTGTAACAAATATCATGATATACATATACCAGTTATAGCTAAATGTCCATACATATGCCACAAGACAATGACATGGTTTATGGCCCAAAATATCGAACTATAATGGTCTAACGCATAAGGGTAGAAGAAATCTTCTAAACAAGCTATTTTGCTTATCCTATTTCATGCTACAATCTGATAACAATACATGTATCTATCACTGGATTATGTCAGACCCGGCATATCAAAGGCCCAGTGTTTGCATCGTATGCCCTGTTCTTTAGTTTCTTATATTCATGTAATAATGAATATCCTTTTAAATGGCCAGACCCAGAGTACCGTAGACCTGCCGTTGCGTGTTTATGCGGTGTGCATGTGACGGATCCGGACTCCCGCCTTTTGGCTATTTATAGAAACGCTTCAGAACGCACTGGCTCGGTTACTCCAGCGGCCGGCCTCCAGGTGCCTGCCACTGCACAGCGCATCAATACGCAACGGTTTTATGGTACTGGGGGGTCTGGCCTCCCGAGGCCCTCAAACAGCTAAGCATTACAGGCCCGCGCAGCTAGACTGGCCGTTTATGTCTCATCAACCAAAGTGGTGTGCTTGGTATGACGTCATGATTGTCAATAGACAATCGTTACCATAGATTCAGGGCGTAGAACAATGAAACATGACGTTACACACAAAAAAGCCGCCTAGTTGCCTAGCTACACGTGCCGTTTCTTGGTCACGATCTACCGTTTTTTACTTATATGGCGTAGATAAGGCGACTGGCTCACAAGATTTGGCAAGGTTTGTAAGCGCTAAACATTTCACTTCGAACTGTGTATGCAATGTATTCCAAAGAAGCAAGGAGACATGTTAACGCCCAGCACATATGTAAGGTAAGCTAGAACTTGTCAACTTGTAACGGGCATATATAGACGTTTCGGCTGCCCATAGTTGTGGTTACGGGCCAGTGCACTCAGCGATATTGCAGCCAGGCTATTGTTGCCTGTCAGTTCATTGTTTAGCGTCACACAGGGAGGTTGTGATGTTGTGTTCAGGGAAAAACAAAGTCAAACTGTTACTGATGATCGGCGACACAACAGAGGATCAGGATGGGAATGATGTCAAACGCGTCGTTTGGATGTTTGTCCTTTTTATTTTTTACACATCGGATGGTCGTGACGGGTGACAGGGTGACGGGTGACTGGGTGCCTAACGGCACATGGGTCGGTTGTTCTTGCCCTGCTGTGGCCATGTCTGTGTGGTCGCAGGGTCCCATGTCTTTCTTCGCAAAGAGTAGGGGGTTACCCCCGGGGACACGGCTCTACTCTCCCTTCCTTCTCCCATTGACGCGATATGACCAAAAATGGTTAAAGCGTCCTGAATAACCTACCAACCAACCCGTCACCCGCCACCCGTCACCCCGACAGACGGGTGACGGTAGTACAGTCACTACCGATACAGTGACAACTTGAAATTACTTGTCAAATACCTATGAAAACTATGAATGTAAAAGAACCAAAGTAATTTAGAAATATATTGTTAACACAATACATATATACAACATTGTTTTTTCGAAATTTGCCTTTCGATTTCTAGTTTCATTGATGATTGAATACGGAACTTTTAACGGTGATGGCTGTCTATAGTGGTCACCCGATCACTCAAGATCAGCGTAAACATTGGCAAATCATCTGGCTATTGTGCGCCAAGTTTACTATTCGTGGCCAGCGTGTCAGCGTGTCAGCTACCAATATATTGATCCAAAAAATTACCAGATCTTTATTTAAGACGCACGAAAGACGAATTGCGACCCACCCCTTGTTGGCCTCGCCGGAAGCGCAGCTTCCCTGGTTCCACATCCCATGTCGTCACTAGAATGACAGCCCTCTGCGTGCGATATTCATTGTTACTTAGGGGCCAAGTCCGATTGCGCACTGAATAAAAACAGGTGTTCGTTTTCGTGCTAGGCCGGAAGTAGAACCCGCGAGAACTGACATGCCTCATAGCGCGAGTTTTACATCGCGTAGACATTTTGTTGGCCCTTCCAATTCCTTCCGCCAATTATCATTTTAAAAATGAAGGGTTGCTACGTCTTGATGTCGGGCCATTAAAATTACCTAAGGCCCCTCTAGCTCGTGTTATTGTTATAATATTACGATTTGATGGTCGTGTTAACTAGTACAATAGCATTACATCTGAAGGCCGCTAAAATCGTGTAATCTGACCCAAACCGCCCTGTGGGATCTTCATTAGTCAATCGTTGCTGTAGTTACATTGCGTCGAACAATGAAATATACGTCGCACACAATAGAATTGTGGTTATAGATTTAAACGACCCGCCTAGTTGCCTAGCTGCGCGTGCCGTTTCTTGGTCACGATATACTGATATATACTAATATGGTGTAAAGAAAGCGACTGGCTCACAAAGATCTGGAAAGGATTGTAAGCGCTAAACATTTTACTTCGAACGCTGTATGAGAAGGTTAAACCAAACAAACAATGAGACATGCCGAGCGGCCTTGAGCGGATGATGAAAATTGTCGGGCTGCTACAGCTTGATGTCGGGTCAATAAAATTGCCTAACGCCCCCGCTATTGTTATATTGTTCTACATAATGTCACTAAGGCAACGACTGGTTAGCCAATGTAACGATAAATTTATTTCTAAACCAATCTTGGAATGAACAATTTCCAAAAATGTTGGCCACGTATGATGATCCACCAAAATTTTTCATCATGTTTACCACATCAGACACATCCAGTCTGACATGGCACATACAGCGCAAATAACTATTATATATATTACAGCTTTTACAATATAATTATATAAATATACACTGAATACTGAACAGGTATACATCGCAAGATAACTATATATACTAATACTAACAACATATATTCCACCTTCCTTTTGTTTTCATATGGTATTGATTAGACTTAAACGGAAGTTTAAGAAAAAAAACATGGCATATATTTTCGAACACTGAAACACTGTTTACCCAACATTATAATATAAATATATCCGCTCAAAAATAATCATCCATGTAACGCTAGCGAATTAAAAGTGCACTCGATTATCTTATGAGCAAGTCTCGGCAACGTTGAAATGAAGATCGTTGGTGAGAGCGAAAACTTGCCAAGGTTCAGACGACTGGAGACCCGCTAAATGGCGTAATTGGTCTTTCTGGTGGTCTAAGTGATCTCTGTGAGGTCTAATTGATCTATGTGAGAGTCTAAGTGATCCCCGGGAGTACCATTATACTGTGACGCCACGTGTCTCAGACGTCCAGCCATCTGGCGGGTTGATTACGTCTATTGGATACGTAAGCTACACGGGATTTATTAACACCTAATGGGCTGGTTATAGCTTAAAAATGGCGTAAAGGAGATCTACTTCATGCCAAGTAACACATCGTTAAAAGGTTCTAATGCGTTAAGGCGGTTCGAGGAGCGCCAAGTAGTGTTTGTGAATACGGCCGCTGGTATCTACACCTAGATGGCGGCTAATTTGTAGACATATCAGAGTTGACCTTGTTGGGGTGCAGTAGCTTGATGAATGACGATCGGAACTCAGCGCATCTCCGATGGTAAACCAGTGGATTCAAACATGGTCCTATGTACAAAAGAATTCTGGCAAACGTGTTTTGGAATATGTAGACAGCCACGCGTGAAGAGGACACATTTCTTAATGCCGATTTGATGATAATCTGAAGGAGTACCGGTGGCCATGACAGATACAGGAGGCTTAAGATGATGCCCAGTGTGTAGATACCCCGGTTGTACTGCGCCATCTGTTGGCCAACGGCTGCAAGCTGGTCGTGGATCTGACGACGATGTCTGTAGGCGACGACCGCCAGACGGCTGTAGAGGGCGCTAATGGCGACAAAGGGCAGGATTGCAACAACAGTTAGTACAGGAACCATGACATGGTTCGGTGCAAGGGCATGGGCATAGCAGCGACTCCCGGGTTTCCACGTATTGGGTACTAAACCCACTGCTGTATTGCCGATGACAAAGATCCAGACGGCGCCCACCATGACACGAACGTTGCGAGTAGTGAAGACCCGGATGTAGAGAGTCGGGTGATCAATAGCCACGTAGCGCTCCACAGTGACCAGAAGGAGACTATAGAGGGAGAGACACACACTTGTCCCCGTCAGACCGGCCGCCAAGACGCAGACAACACGAACCTCATTCGACGTCGTGAATAAGATGTGCACGATCTCCGACAAGACGATCCCGATTGACGTCAGCAGATCTGACGACGACAAGCTGACGAGAAATACGTTTTGGATTGTTCTGACAGCCGCGAACTTGATGAAGGCAGCTAGGACGAAACTGTTCGCGATAAATATTAAAACGGCTATCAACACGTGTACAATACTGAACACATACTCCAGCGATTTGAGGGGACTGCTGTCAATGGGTAAAGGAGACACAGTTGTTGGGTTTTCTTCCCTTGACGCATCAAAGATAGTGACGTCAATAGGCGCTGTAGCTGACCACGTGATCAACCCTCTGTCACTTCTTACTGTTTCCTCAAGGATTACACCCATGTTGGTGGCCGGAGAAGCATGTAACTCCAGCCAGTCTTTTTACAATCCCTCTGCTCCCATCTCCCTCACTTCAATGTTATAGCTAAGCACGTCTTGCCCTCACCGACCTTATATATGTCTGACTTGCCGTCTAGTGACTAGCGAGCACGAAGCCGCATTGATGTCACCATCGGCACCATCGAGTAGATGAGGTCGTTATGAGCTTGGGGCTGTTAAGGTCTCCGCATTAATGGAGCATTAGCATTGCCTTTCGCTAATATATTAGGCCCTTCGGCTTTCCTTCAAAGGCTATGGAAGTCCGCTGTGGGTTGAGGTGGGGAAGGCACTACATATAGCTAGGTAAAACATATGAGTCGCCCACATCATCTTATCAACAGGCTAACAGGGTATTTTATAAGAGCAAAGACACTTTTTACAGATAAATATCTTGAAAAACATGTAATTACTTATGCATTGACTGATGTGGCGGTGACTGAACTGATTGATCTTACAAAAAAAAGGTGTTACATGGAACTTTCTTGCCGTTGAGCTTACATATACTTTTTTTGTTGACTTTTTTCATACAAACGCTATTCCAGCTACTCTGAAATTAACACATCGAACAATTAATGGTTACCCCCTTGCTTTAAATAACGCGCATGTGAATATTGACATACACCCTTCGTCTGCATATATTTCGCAAAACGTGCCACATTTACCAAAAAATGAGCCACATACAACCCAACCACCCACTTTGCTTCCACATCTACTCTTCTGTAGCAGTATGATGCCAATTTTACAAATGAACTTACCCAGAAGGCAGCCTTCAAAGGTATTCGAGCAGTTGTTCCGCCAAAAACAATGTCAGGGTGCGACATGGCTACATATCATGGCTTGATTAGTGCAAGAATTATCTACTTTGATCACTGCATTATCCCTGCATTCCCTTGCCTGGAGCCCGTTCAACATCCCTAAAAGAAACGACCACTAGGTTTAGACGACTACTACCACCGGAAGCTATAATATCGAAGCGGTTTAATTACCTAATTACATTGCGTTAGAGTTTTTACGCGGATGGTCATCGTTGGCAGCAGGGTATTAGCCAGAGACCCGCCTGCCCGCTGGGTAGGCGGGCAGTTTCAAATTTGGCGGGCAGTCGGGTGCTGTTTACCCGCCGAAAAAAGGCCCTTTTGGTCAGGAGGTTTAAAGAAAATCATAGCGCTCACAATTTAATATGATCGTTTTTTTTCTTGGCTGGCAAAAAACAAATTCTGGCTAATACCCTGGTTGGCAGGATACTCAATTTTGACTTGACGTAGATTTTTATGGTTCTTTTTAAGCATTCTATACCAAGAGACTCGAAACAATGTTCCGTACTGCATGAGAAACAGGCCTCCATTACATATAATTTTACAGACGCTGTTTTAAAGGTAAAACGCATGTGTAACCATCTGTGTAATGTATTCGTGGGGTCGTTGTCATATTGTGAGACATTGTGAATGAAACGAAATGGTCAGAAATATCGGAACCACAAATAGAGTTAGAACGAAAACACTTTTACAAATTACCAGTAACCGCCACTGTCGATGAACGTTTGAGGAGCTTCCAGTATCTTACACTTCATAGAGCATTAGTAACCAATACAGTTTATATAACAGCAAATTAAATCATTTAGTGTTAATAGTGAAGAATTATTTCTATATTTGTAAATGGGTCAAAAAGATTCTAAATTATTAAAGTGAAAAATCCCCTGTTGAACAAAAGCCTTTTGTCTTTTGTTATACTTAAGAACAAATGGGAACCCATTATGTGCAATCTAATGAATATTTAGAGATAATTAAATCGTGCTTTAATTGTAGGTAAAAAGGTGATCGTTGATGTACCAAGCAATGCACTGTAATGTTATGCTTTTATCATGGATCTGAAATATATTTCTTTTGTACTGTAACATTATTATGGAAATACAAATATGTATATATTAAAAAAAAATCTTTTGACTTGACTCGTAGAGTAGCGGACCATGGTTCGGGAAGCGGCAGTCGATTGTGTAACTTGATACAGCCGCTGTCATAGAAACTCACTGTGACTGAAGGGTGTATATACAGGACGGGTTATGGTTTAGGGTGGGTGGGGTGGCTTTTTGTAGGGGTGGTAGAGAGGGGTGGAGGGAGAAGAGGTGCGTGAATCTAGCATCCGGGTCGATTGGCGGGCCACGTGCATACTGTGCAGCAGGGGGTGGAGCCAGGGGATGGCGATGGAAAAATATGGTTGAAACAGCTTCAGGCTTCAGCCTCAGCTTTAAAGGCTCGTTTGGTCCTCTGCCTACGTGCTTAGCATACAGATCATCCTCAAAGCCATTTTTCTTCCTCAAAGCATATTTAAAGTGGTCGGAACATACTCTTGAATGTTTGTTGGGTATAAAATCACACGAGCAATCTTGTGTAGCCATTGCCGCAAAAGCTGCTCGTCGCCTTGTGGACAGCAGTAGAAAGATATCCTGTTTGCTGTCCTGTATGGCTTTCGCTTGTCATTATTCATGAGAGGTGTTAGTCTGATAGCTTGTTCCAAAGACGTACCGCTTCTCGCATGTAAACACATCTTTGGTTCAGCGGAGGGTCGTCGTCGGTGACGTCAACGCCTTGCGTGTGATTGGCTAACTCTGGTCACGTGTTCAGAACATGTGGACAACCGCCTGATGGGCGATAATCAGTATTTTTAGTGTTGATGTGAGATTTTTTCGATGATGGTTTCTTTTTATGAACGATTAACGGCAAATAGATTTTATGCCAACAGGGTTTTCCTTTTATATCACATCACATCTGAAACCAAAAATTTGTTTCCGAACAAAAATAAATGTTCCATATTTTCCTGCCATATTTTTGTGTTTTCCGCGCCTAGAGTTCTCAATCAGCTTTCGGTTTCTCCCCCCCCCCTCCCCCCCCTCCCCCCCCCCCCCCCCCAATGGCATGGGCGGTACACCACCACCTTTGCACACCTCCATCTCTGCAGTACGGCAGTGCCCCTCTCCGCCCGTCACCCGGGGCGATTTTTGCCCCCGCTATTCGTTCACGGCTTCACCGTCGGTCGCTGATTGGCACGGAGCCTACCAGAGACGCCGACACCCTCTGGCCGCGCCTACTGCCGCCATACATCCTCATTATAATGAATATATTATGTACATAGCTTCATGTGTATATAACTGGCTTACTGGGCACATCTGTTCGCTCTCTCTCTCTCTCTCCTTGGCTCTCTACTGATAGCTTGACACGATAAAGGAGACGCAACATAGAGTGACAAGGATTCACTTTGTGTCCAGTGGCCATCAACAGGAGTGTAATCTCTGCTGAAACGGATGGAAGTGACAGTGCGTCGGTGACTTGGTCAGCCACAGCGCCTACTGACGTCACACTCCTTGACGCGTCCCCGGAAGATCCTACAACTTGGTCTCCTTTAGCCAATGACAGCAGTCTCGTCCAATCGCTGGAGTATGTGTTCAGTATTGTACACGTGTTGATAGCCGTTTTCATATTTATCGCGAACGGTTTCGTCCTAACAGCCTTCATCAAGTTCGTGGCTGTCAGAACGATCCAAAACGTATTTCTCGTCAGTTTGTCGTCTTCAGATCTGCTGACGTCAATCGGGGTTGTCTTGTCGGAGGTCGTGCACATCTTGTTCACGACGTCGAGTGAGGTTCGTGTTGTCTGCGTCTTGGCGGCCGGTCTGATGGGAACAAGTGTGTGTCTGTCCCTCTGCAGTCTCCTTCTGGTGACTGTGGAGCGCTACGTGGCTATTGATCACCCGATTCTCTACAGCCGGGTCTTCACTACTCGCAGCGTTCAGGTCATGGTGGGCGCTGTCTGGATCTTCGTCATCGGCAATGTAACAATAGCTTTAGTACCTAATACGTGGAAACCCGGGAGTCGTTGCAATGTCCAAACCCTTTCGCCGAGCCATGTCATGGTTCCTTTACTAACTGTTGTTGCAATCCTGCCCTTTATCGCCATCAGCGCCCTCTACAGCCGTCTGGCGGTCGTCGCCTACAGACATCGTCGGCAGATCCACGACCAGCTGGCAGCCGTTGGCCAACAGATGGCGCATTACAACCGGGGTATCTACACACTGGGCATCATCTTAGTCCTCCTGTATCTGTCATGTCTGCCGGTAATCCTGCAGATTATCATCAAATCGGCATTAAGTACTGTGTCTTCTCCATCAATGGCGGTCTACATATTCCAAAATGCCATTGCAAGAATACTTGTGTACATAGGGCCATGTTTGAACCCACTGGATTACCATCGGAGATGCGCTGCGTTCCGATCGTCTTTCAGCAAACTACTGCACTGCAACAGGATCAACCCTGATACGTAATCAAGCCACCACGTAGCAGAACGGCTCAATCACGTGACGTTACACTATGGTAGAGCTCCCGGGGAGCTGCCTCATGCCCGACAAAGAAAACTGTGTGCTAACGCCCACTGGGCGCGTTACGCTGCTCGGCGACGGAACTGACGCGGGTCCAAAAAATAGAACAGTTGAGTTTCACTTGGCTGACGCCCACTGCACGCGGCGCCGACGCCCACTGCACACGGCGCTGACGCGGCTCCGTATTGAGATAGGATATGTCCTATTTTTCGGTCGCCGGTCGACGTGCCGTCGCCATTTCCGCCAATCAGAAAAAAGAATAAGTCCATTGTGCGTTGGAAACCGCGTCCGCGCCGCGCCGCGTCGCCTCGGTTCCGCCGCCGTTCCGCGTACCGCGTCCAGCACTTTATACTCTGGTAAATATTCCAAAGTGATGACATTTTCACAAACTGGCAGAATGACCCATGAAGAAAACTAGTGCGTGACTTAAGATAATCATCAAATAATAAACGGAACGTTGTAAATGGAAAACGGTCACATTGGCCATGTCAGTTTCGAGTTGATGACAATGTATCGTATATTGTTAGGTGCAATGACAAAATAAATAAAACAAATAGGGTCACATTGACAATGTCGGAGTGTGTTGTTAAGTGAATGAAAAAAGGAAGTTTATTTCAGTGCTGCAGGCGCAACGCCCATGGTACAAAAACCGTTCGTACAGCATATGTATAAAATTTAACGAAAATAATACAAAACACATTTACAGCCATAGATTACAACACCCTCATGTTGTTAAGTGCAATGACAATCAATTAAACAAAGATAGTCAAATTGACGATGCTGCGTTTGGTTGGTGACACATATATAAATGATGTTAAGTGCAATGAGAATAATTTAATTAAAGATAGTCACATTGGCAATGTAGGAGTCGGGTTGATTACAAATGTATTGCATGTTGTAAATACAATGGCAATAAATAAAGCACATATTGTTACATTGACGATGTCGGAGTTTGGTTGATGACAAATGTATCTATGTTGTAAAGTGCACTGGCGATAAATAACATAAACACTCTCACACGTCGGATTAGGTTGCGAAAAGAATATATCGTGATCCTCATTATAAGAAATACTTAGAGGCTGAAGTCAATATGTAGGTTATGTTATGCATGTTGATATGAACAAAAAACGTGTTCATTCGTTAAAAATCTGATCTAAAGCTGCATAATGTTTTTCCCGTTAAGTTTTATATTTATATTGATGCAATACCGATCTAAAACATGGTTTCCTCTGAAAAAAAATGAAACGGTTTTCGATGAGGCAATTACTGCACGCGAAGCTTTAAATAATGACATTAAAGGTAAAAAAAAACATTCTTCGTAATTTACACCCGGCTGCATCCGGGGTGTACTGGTGCAGGTACCAACTCAGCAAAAATAGGTCGCAAACCCGCTGAGCCTGAGGGGCGGACCATTTGATCCCAAGGACGGCGATGGTTTTGTTTCACTTTAACTTAGTAATTTGGAATTGGATCTATTTTTGCAGGCAAAGAGTTGTAATGCAAAGAATCAATTTAGATGTTTAAACTCTAGCCACAGCTAGGCACCGTAAAGCGACGGAAAGAGGGGAAAGGGGGTAGCCCTGTGGCATGACCCCACCTGCCTATCCCACTGTGGACGGCGCCGGAGCGGACTCTCTCGTCTCCTTATCGTGTGAGGTCAAAGAGGCATGTTTCAGCATGAGTGAGGTAGGGGGGACGGAGTGCGAGGTCAGTGTACACCCCCCCCCCCCCGCCCCTCCAAGCGGCCACCCCGCTTAATCAGAAAGTAAACATTCTTGATTTTCGCGAAATTTGAGCCAAAACTCTTTTACTTTCTCCAAAACTTTGTCAACGGCGGCCATGATGCATCGCACTTAGCACAGCCAATGAGAATATTCGAAAGAGGCAGAGCGCGTTGACCCTGTTGACTCACCCCTGCCAAGCTTACATTAGCCGTTTACACCCCCACATAGCGAGCGGAGGTGGGGCTGTGGAAGAGCCTACCAGGTACGCTGCCCGCCATATTGGCTATCTAGTTTGACCGCTAAAGCTTCGGTGCCGATATTTCGCAATGTTTCTGCAACTCATGGAAACGGAATCAAGCTATTTTCGTGTTGCATCAGATTATACATGTAGTAATTTTGCCATACTTTGCATGGTTTCTTTGCTGCTATTTCGAAGTCCGTCAGAAGACGTTTGGGGTCCACTTCGAAACCCTACTCGTCGCACTTGTTGACCACGGCCTGTAGCTATTCCGCGTGATTGTCTTGCGTTTTCAGGCAGAGGAGAGCATACACACACGTCATGGCGGAATCGCCCAGAGGATCTCGTATGACGTACACCTGGGGAGTAATCGGCGCAGATATTTGGAGCATGTGCACTCATACATTCCGCTCGTGTGCAGATCAAGATAAACCAGACGCAAAATCCGCAATCCGAGTGAATGTTGCACTTGCTGAACTGCCCAAATCATGAAGATTTTAAAATAAAATAAAAATTAAATAAATCAACGGATCCGTGTTGTGTTAATAATCTTTTTCTTGTTGTTATTATTTACACATTACACACACACAATACTACTTTACGCATATTTAACGTATTGTGGGGCCTGGACGCCATGTTAAAAATCCTCGTGATCTTCCTCTGGGTGGAGAGCAAGGCCTGGGAGTAAAATCACCACGTGACCTTGCCGTCACCGTCACCTATCGGACCACAGTCTCCGCCTTCGGTTATTTACCCCACAGAGTCCGACTACTCCGCTCGTATACCCGAACTCACTCTTGGTTACAAAGAGTTGGTCAGCCTTAGTTTAGCTGTGAAAATTGTTGAATGCATATTCATTAGCTGACGTCACGGAATTCAAGTGTTACATTTGTGGTAGAGCTGGCAAAAATTGCAGCCAAGTTTACTGTTTACAGCTGCATAGTCAGTTGGCCTGTGATAACCACTCGTCTTCCAATGTTCGAACATATGTATATATATATATATCTTCTGTGCTTCATGACTTCTTAGTTATAGATCCTTGGGCGTGTCACTAGGCCCACTGGAGTGACATCAATGTACGATTCACGTAAAGGACGATACTGACATGTTGGCCTACGTAGTATAGTTGCTATAGTAATAATTTGTATTTCTATTTATATAAATGCCAACCGGCGAATGTGAAGACCTTCACCACGCTGTGCGTAGCAGGAAAGCGGCCATATTCCTGGTTTGGTGATGTTCTTCAGTGCGTTTGCCTTGAGATAACTTCTGATTCAGGAATATATATTGAGCAGAATACATGACTTGTTACTCGATGTATACCCCTATAGCTATAGTAATACCTTGTATTTCTATTTATTGCAATGCTCAATGCATCTAAGCAAATTTCGCAATAAATACAGCCCCTCTCCTGACGCGCTTCAGTCTAAGCCGCTAACACCAGATCCTGTCCCGAGGAAGGGGAATAACGTTACACCTTTTTATTCGCGAATCGTGAGAGCAGGGGCTTACACCCTGGACGAGGGTTCCGAGAGTCCTCCCCCGCCCTCCCTCCCCCCCCCCCCCCACCCTTTTTTGTAGGGCGGATATGTCCCAAATCGATCGTTGATGTGGGTCTCCCCACCACCTTTTGCCTACTTTGTTGGCACCCACTCTCATTGGCGGATCCACCCGTAGGAAAATATCGTGTAGAAGTTTCATTTTCCTTAAAAATGTCCTTGAAAATTCTAAACGTTTTTCCATAGAATTTCTATAGAGTTATCATAGAGTGTCTATACAATTTCCATACATTTTCCATAGAATTTCCATACAGTTTCCATAGTTTCCATAGAGTTTCCATAGAATTTCAATAGAGTTTCCACAGAGTTTACATAGAATGTCCATAGCGTTTCCATAGAGTTTCCATAGAGCTCCATAGAGTTTCAATAGTTTCCATAGAATTTCCATAGAGTTATCATAGAGTGTCCATGCAATTTCCTGAGAATTTCCATAGAGTTTCCATAGAGTTTCCATAGTTTCCATAGAATCTCCAAACAATTTCCATCGAATTTCCATCAAATTTCCATAGTCTTCGGTTTGGAAAAACTTTTTTGATCGTTACTCACAATGTCTGTTACTACTTGTTTCGTCCAATTAGCTAATACCCCAGTTAATATTTTCAAATCTGCATTTAACAAGGATATAGGATGCCAGTTTTGTTATACATTCCCTAGGCTTATCGCCCTCTGGTAAACACGTAACTATCCCTATCATGGGGTTACTGATAGCGACTGGGATGTATATGTTGTTTGGAAGCAAAACGGCGGCATCTCTCATAGTTGCCTCTGACTCAATAATAAGTATTATAGGCATAAATGGGTCCGATACTTCCCCTTGCTAACACCGTGAGTGTGTCCACCGCATCAGAAAAATACATCTTTCAATTGTTTCAAAATACCGCCAAATCTAAATATAGCCAAAGCCGTTAAATCAGACAGCTGCTATACCAGGAATACACAAAGCAGATAGACATTTTTTAACAGTCAATAAACATGATTTTCTAACATTAAAATATAGCGAATCCCTGTGTTTTAATACTCTGATCAATTAGAAGATCGAGAAAATTACTATAAATAGCTGCATATAGCCAGGCATATAGCACCTTTGCAGCCATGATGTCTGAAATGTAAAAAAATCTATACTCCACCTTGGCGCCTAATACTTATGTAGCCTAGGCTACCTGCTATAGCTTATTGCAAATACTGGCTGCATCATTATATGGCTTGTAGATCAAGAGGAAGCCCGCAGACGCAGTCACTCGAATCAAGAAAGGGGAGGAGGGGGGGGGGGGGCTCACATGCTCAGCCACAAGCTAATAAGTAGTATTACATGTATACGCATATATATGGTCCCCATACCCATAATACGTATTATTATTATAGGCATAAATGGGTCCCATACCTCGCCCCCCGCCCCCCTCGACGGTGCCTGTGGGCGCGCAGCTGTGCGCAATCAATGATTTGGCGAGTGTTTCTTTGTCTGCTGGAAATCTTTAGAATGACGGACCTTCGTTCCGGTCCTGCCTATTACTGGACTGGCATGCACAGCTATAGAAATGACCATCTCCACCGGGACCTACTGCTGCAAACACAACAATTTCGCTTATATAACACACGCAGCACTCGTCCAGCAAGGCGTGTAACCAAAAGTTACACCGAGTGACGTCACGTGCACGCTCTCTTTACACGCTGGCCCCTCCCCCCTCCCCCTTCCACTGATTTACTGTGCGGATGCCTGTGGCAGCGCTTCTATATTAACGCTTGTACAACCAGTGCCAGTGGCAAATGTAACTTGTTATAACGAAACTCGTCATATAGCGCTACCTTCTGTTAGTCGGTGCATCTGTGTATCTGTTCGCTCGATAACTCTCAAACACTTACAGCTATCGCTGTCAGAGTTCGCCTCTTGGTACCGAAGGATAAAAGTAAGGCTAAGTTTGTTAACGGGGCGAAATTGATCAAAGTTAAAGATATCGCTTTGACTCTAGCCAGTCATAAAAATATGAATAATGAAGAGGTCTACGAAATCTGAGGTTTGTCGCAGGCGTCATATGGCGTCACGATGACGTCAGTTCCGGTACATTAAAAAAATCGTCATAAATCGGAAAAACATGTCAAAAATGCCCAAATGCCGTCATTATGGGACAAATGGGGTCTCTTGTTTGACCGTGACATAAAAATAGTACGCTCCCATCTTACTTCCGGTTCCAGAGTTGACAGAAAATTCCCTCCGGGACTCCCCATGTTAAAAACGTCAATCTTTCATTATTACGGCGTCATTTTCTGGAATATTTCAGAAGTGCCTTCTTCAAACAGTCCCAGAATAATTTACGTTGTGTAAGAAGGTACTGAGCAGAGACTATATTCGATGTGCAATACGACTCGGAAATTACATCACAGGAATTTTTCGAAATTTGGCCCATGCTGAAAGATAGGATATTTCTCAAGTTAACAATGTGCCAAAAGTAATAGAAACCTATAAGCCACGCAACTCATCTTTCGCACAAAAATTACTTAAGGTAAGCAACCATAATAAGCCTCGGCGATTTTGAGCAGACCTCGGTAAACATCGGCAAACATCGGCGGTCTGCAGCCCTGAGATTTTACGCAGTCTTAATAAAACAAAGTACGAATAAAACATAGCAAAAGAAGTGGTGAGATGCAACATGTAAATAGTTAAGAAAACATTCGTGTATATCATAATTATATCGAAGACCATTATATATAACCAGATTTATTATAATGGGAACACAAGGCATAAATTATTGATAATTAGTGTGAAATAAGCTGCGCCAAAAAATATTTGTGAAATAACATTTTCAAGCTTCATGACCTGTTTCGTGGGAAATTTGCACGGCTACCTATCTTTTTCTTTATTTTTATTAAACAAACTATGTTTTAGAAGTTTTTAAACAGGGTTTGGTGTCAAAGTAATCATTTTTGATGAAATTATAGCCAATTTAGTGAAGGTGGTGAGTTCGAATTTTGGCAAAAACGTTCCTGATTTAGCACAATTGCACTTTATTATTATCATTCTGTTACTTTTTGTGGCTACTATTTACTTTTTGAATATCATTCCTGTATTGCACTAGATTTAAGCTTTCAAGCGAGCTATTACTGATGATAATGACTTAATATTGAGCAAAAATTTTGCAAAATTACAAATTCGTGGTAGGTGTCAAGTTTTGGTCATTTTGTAAAAAAAATTAACAGGACTGTAAAGTATCCTAAGAATTCACCAGAAGGTGTGTAATTGGGTATACGATCATAAAATAATCACAAATACAGAGTTATTTTACCTTGCTATTATGGGCTTCTTCCCTTAAGGTAAGATGTCGAAAGTGACCGTCATTCAGCAACCTCGGTCAAAGGTTTAGGTCGTGATCTTGAAAACGTAAAGTTTTGGGCTGTGGCTAAAAAACCAGACGACAACTGTGCACCAACTTGTTTTGGTGGATAGTGATGTAGCTTTTGCCGATTCCAATCTCAGCTCAAACCCGGAGTGCGCAACGTAGAGGTGCCAGAGCGCATGGAAGTTGGGGGTTCAAAACATATTTTTTTCAATTTTAAAGCTATCGCCTCTGGATATCTACTACACACTTGGGCATAAATTAAAAACTTATATTTCAAATTTCAGTGAAATCGAACTACCGGTTATGACGTAAGAGGTCATTTAAAATTAACATTTACGAAATTCACGGTGCCCTCAATATTGACCGTAGATAATGGTATAGGTAAGGGTCTTGTGGAATTGTATTGCCCGTCAGGAAAAAATATGGTTAAAATTCGCCGTGTTAGCACTTTAGCGTAGATCGACTAAATGGCCATACCAATGGTAAACTATAATTATATAAAAGGGGAGGGTGAGCAAGACAAAGAAGTGGGGGTGCACCCTAACAGGGGAAGGTGAGCGAGACAAAGTAGTCGGGGGCCACCCTAAAAGGGAAGGTGAGCAAGACAAACGAGTGGGGGGGCTACCCTAAAGGGGGAGGGTGAGCAAGACAAAGAAGTGGGGGTGCACCCTAAAAGGGGAAGGTGAGCAAGACAAATGAGTGTGGGGCGCACCCTAAAAGGGGAGGGTGAGCAAGGCAAAGGAGTAGGGGAGCACAATAAAGGGGAGGGTGAGCAAAACAAAAGACTGGGGACGCACCTAAAAGGGAAGGGTTAGCAAGACAAAGGAGTGGGGGGAGCATACTAAAGAGGGAGAGTGAGCAAGAGAAAAGAGCCACGCTTAATATAGAAGAGTATTTGCACTAAAACTAACTAGCACGCTTCAAGGATTGATTCCTGTTGGTGGTTTCTGGACAACTGCCCTAAATCCCAAAGCCCATACTATAATTCGGTTGGGCGTTTTTGTTTAAAACGTGTTTTGCATCATTTTTGTTTTTTTGGGGGGGGGGGCAAAAGCACAGCGTCATATGTTTCAATGAATATTGTTTCAAGTATTTTATCAATGCATATTATATGGATTCGCATTGAACAATTATAGCGATTGGCGATTGGACAAACACACACACGTCACACACAACTAGTGCGTCACATCACGTACCATATTACTCCTGTCATGCTGTGTCCTCATAGAAAGATAGACTAACCTCCTCGCAACACTTATACCACAATATTCTTGCATCCATGATGACTTGCCGTTTTGAATTGTGATGCGTCATTCATTGTAGTGTTGAGTCACGGTGAGTATATCGTTATAGTAACGTATGTACAACCGACTGTCCACCTCTATCATGGTATAAAATCATTCACACTGACCTAGAGATCGCAACCTGAGGACCATTACGCATATATATATATATATATGTATACACCATCCATATAACGCTAATTCCAAAAGAAATATCACCAATATCAATTTATACTAATTATATTGTTTGGTCTCTTTATTTAAGGCCCCTGATTTGGGCCTACCTTCAAGGCTAACACCGCTTTGAGGCAGTGACCTCCCCGACCCCTTCTCGCCTGTAAGATCAAATAGTAATAGTGACTAAGCATAAATCTGGAAAACCCCTTTGTTTATTAAAGATGTCTTTATCAGCAGACCCGGCAAACAGCCATCTTGACCGGTGGCGTCGACCGAGGGATCAAGGTCAATCTACAATGTACTGTCAGGGGATACTATGTACTTAGTACCTCACACCAACATACCCACCCCCCACACTTATCCTCGTGGGTTGAACTACACCCATCGTCAAATCGATGTATCTTAAGATGTATATACAGGACGTACAGGGAAGGAGGTGGCCGGGGAGGGGTGGAAAGGGGTGGGGTTGGGCGGGGCGGAGGCGGAGAAGGGGAAGCAGGAAGCGGTCGGGGACTGGCGGGGAATGGGGAGGGGCGAGGTAGGAGTCGGTATAAGAATATCCTGTATTAATACGGAACCGGAGCTAATTTGACGAAATAAATAATTCAATAAATGAGAGAACGCTGGGGAGGTCGCTGTGGATACGGATCTTGCTGCATGTCGTCTCTTGACCTTTAGTCTCCTTTTCATGGATTTTTTTTTATGCCCCGTCGACTGATGCCCCATCCCTAGAACCCTGACTACATGGCTCGATTTCTATTGGAAGTAACGGATTAAAAATGACTAATATGGATACGCGTTTGACACAACCTAAAGCATACCGCGCGGTTGGAAGGGGTGGTGGCAATCAATCATGTCTCGATTCAAGTGAAGGCTATCGTCGACCAGGCAATCTTCGGCGACCCTCCCCCCACCCACCAACCCCTCCCCCACCCCCTCAAGACACATCTCCACCCCTCACCTGATTCTGAGGATCCCCTTGATAGATCATCTTCTATGCAAAGCCGATGTCGCCCAATAACCTCGCCCGTCGTCGGACTATAAAACATCTGATTGGAGACTTGCATGAGTTAGTTTTATGAGGTTGGCGTCATTGGAAACATACAGTCCCGAGCCATGCCGCAGTACGCGATATCCGACCAAGGTAAGCAGCAAGGAACTTCAGCTCCTCATGGCTCACGACTCACGCCTCACGGCTCACTGCTCACGCCTCACGACTCACGTCTCACAGCTCACTGCTCTATAGACCAATCCAGGCTCCAAAGCTAAGCCCCGCCCACGCTAGAGCCCTTTTTCCTTAATCGTGAGTATGAAATTGACAATCATGGTTGACGGTAAGTACAAGTGAGAAGTACTCATCTCTGAAACGGACAAGAAAGTAACATGCTGCTTTGTTTGTCCGACTTGTTTGTCCGACATAACGCACGTGGAAGACCTTTTTTTCGCCACATGACTGGATAAAAGCAACAGTGACGTCAGTGAATGAATGACAGCCTGGATCGGCCTATTGTCCTGAGGGGTCACCGCGCACAAGCGGGCCGTGTGTGAATTCCACGTGTGCAAATGTCAATGTTTTTTGCAGGATAATGATCCATGCTTTGCCTCGAAAGAGTACCGGGACACGAAATGGGCATGGCTCGTCGTTACCCTTTCGATTCGAGCAAAGTGACCTATACTGCCAAGGTGACGCGTCATTCAATAAAATAAATGGATGTTTTAGGCCGCTATTGTACACTGCACTGCTACACTGTGCCAAGTGACCTCCGGGGCTGCGTACCGTAGCACGGTCGATCGCGATCGCACTCCTTACGGTACGACAAATAAGGAATTGAACTTGGCGGATTGGTCAAGGACGCGTGCAATTTTGAAGCGGAAGTGGGGTATGGTTCGCCGCGATCAAGAGCAGTCCCGCATGATAATATTAAACTCTGAACGACGATTCTTATCAGATAAGTGGGGATAACCCGTAAATATCGATGCTTTATAATAATCTTTTATTTATCAATATTTTACACCATTTAGATTGTGCTGCTATTTCCAAAGTAAAAATAATTATTTGGTGGTTATCCCCGCAACAATTGGAAATAGTTGGATGTGACCAATGTTGTACCGTAGCCAGTTCCGAGTGACCAAAAATGTTCGCGGCGGTCGATCGTGCTCCGGTACGCAGCCCTGGGACGATGAAGAATATATGGATGAAAGATGCCTAAGATTAGGTACATGAAGGAATGGAATGGAATGTTGGTGTTTTAGATTAGGTACATGAGCCCGCATTCGAACCCACTACCTAATGCACTGCAGTCTAGTGCGCTAATCGTTACAGCAGGGGGGCTCCACCCATGGTATTGATTCGGAATCATTTAGCGTACCGACGAAGCCCCATCGCGAAGAGAAGAGGTCAGTGCGCTTTGAGTCGTTAATGGAGCGTTCTGCGACTGGTGTAAACATCGCATTGTATATGATCGTTTGAATTTGATGATAGTCAATATATGTATACGCGCCTTAATTTTCTGCAATCTAAGTCCATAATGACCCGAACAATCAAAATCGGCTGCGAGTCGCAACGGATTGTTATGCTATATAAAAGGTAAAACTCCTACGGCAATGCGCCAGCAACCATGTATGAAAAGTGTCAACGCTTGAAATAATAGACCGATCCAGGCCCCGAAAATAAGCCCCGCCTATGCTTGAGTCCTTTGGCCTCACTCGTGAGTATGAAATCGACAATCATAGCTGATGGTAGGAGCAAGTGAGAACTACTTATCTCTGAAACTGACAAAACAGTAACATGCTGCTTGGTTTGTCCGACTTGTTTGTCCGACATAACGCACGTGGAAGACCTGTTTTCACCAAAAGATTGGATAAAAGCAACAGTGACGTCAGTAAATGATTGACGGCCGGGATCGGTCTATTCTAACCATTTAAGAAATGTATTGCCATTGTATAATTTTGGGAGAGGTCTAAGCCTACACGAAATGTATGGACAGTGTCTATCTCGGTTTTAACCGGTCATTAAATGTCTGTGTCATCATATATCTTTACATTACCAGGCACAAGTCCACATTTTCATAACGTTGTATACAAGAACGCCTCACATTTTCTCGATATGAACCAATCTAGGAAAAATTGCGTATCTAACAATGTGTCCTTTGAATTGTTGCACACTATACGTTTATGTTTACGGCCACGCGACGGCGGTTCTGCCGTACTTTAGGTCTGGCGGGGAAAGGATATGTGGTAAAATATCGGATATGTGGTAAAATATCGGATATGTGGTAAAATATCGGATATGTGGTAAAATATCGGATATGTGGCAAAATATCGGTATATCCCATATTGGTAACGAAAGAAATAGATATTTGGTTACCCCAGTGAGTAACAAGTTTAACACTTAAGACTGGCTAATATATGCGGCGTTAAAGGCTTGCTTGCTTGCTAGCTGTTTTTGCACCTAGTTCGTTCCTTTATCTTGAGATTTGGAACTGATTAAATCTTATCATCAAATGTGCCGCTCTATTCCTCAAGCTAATACTCGCTGACACCGCCACCAACTGTACATATTGTGACGTCCCCTCTCACCCTTGTCATATCAAGATCCTCCGTACTATGTCGAGCAGATTAAGGTCATCCAGTACTACTGAAGATAATATCCATGCGTACCTATCTGATCGATTGATGTTTAAGTAGCGCCCATTTGTATACGTGTTATCGCGGCAACGGGAATGGTCGAGGTAGAGAGGAGCCATGTCTATGGGATTAACTTTATTCTTTGCGAAGAAAGACGTGGCATCTTTATCTTGCATGCGCAAGCCGGCATGCCGGCCCGGTAGCTCATTGGGTTAGAGCGCTCTCCTTGAGTGTTCTGGCCACCTGAGAGCCTAGAGACACGTGAATCGGTGGTTCGCGCCCAGCTGTGGCCATGTCTGTGTGGTCGCAGGATAAAGATCTCATGTCCTTCTTCGCAAAGAGTAGGGGGCTACCCCCGGGTGTATGGCTCCACTCTTCCTTCCTTCTTCCATTGCGATATGACCAAAAGTGGTTCAAGCGTCCTGAATATACAACCAAACCAAACCTTCTTCTTTGTTTCAGGACACAAAAATGGAGTGGTACTCCAGAAGAGTTCGGGAGACGTGGACAAAGGTTCCATGGGCCGTGATCTGGACACCGTGTCCATGTCCTCCCTGGCTGCCTCCGGGATCGCCCTCGAGAAGCAGGTCGGACTCACCAGTGCCATCGGGATCATCGTCGGCACCATCGTAGGTGAGTTCAGGAATCAGGGATTGGGAACTCTCATTACTGCAACTGTATTACTGAAACTCTCATTGCTGCAAGTCCATTACTGGAACTCTCATTGCTGGAATTGTATTGCTGGAACTCTCATTACTGCAAATGCATTATTGGAGAGCTCATTACTGCAACTGTATTAATGGAACTCTCATTGCTGCAACTGTATTCCCGCATTGTTGCAACTGTATTACTTGAACTCGCATTGCTGCAACTGTATTACTGGAACTCTCATTACTGCAACTGTATTACTGGAAGGCTCATTCCTGCAACTGTATAACTGGAACTAATTACTGCAACTGCATTATTGGAAAGCTCATTACTGCAACTGTATTGCTGCAACTCTCATTGCTGCAACTGTATTACTGGAACTCCCATTACTGCAACTGCATTACTGGAACTCGCATTGCTGCAACTGTATTACTGAAAATCTCATTGCTGCAACAATACAAACCGGGAAAGCGACCTGGCTGTTTGTCATTAATGTAATGAATTCACGTCTTGGCCCAGCCAGCTTCCCGTTGTTATTTGCATCAAAATGTGTTATAACGAAGTTAGATCGATGGTGTCATTTGACCTAAATGTGCATACTATTGTACTGTAACTATAATGAAATGGTACGCCTCCACCCTGACACCCTGAGCAGTTAATGCTAATGTTTTCGGCACAACGATGTCGACGGTCTGATCCCCTCACACGTAACTGCTCCCCACTACTATGCTATAGATAACAATATGCTGGATAGTGGTCTCGGAACCGAGCAAGATGCCTACGCTTGAAAACCCAAGAATCTCTTGAGATGTGAACTAATTGCCTAGCCTATGAATCATTGCATGACACCCCAAGGGGATTAGCGAAATCTACTGGACTTTCACTTCCATTAATATTGACTAAATCTCCTGTAATGTTATTCGTATTAGTGGTCGCTTATGACATGTGTATATAACAATGTATTTTTGTTCCAGGTTCTGGTATCTTCATCTCGCCGACAGGGGTCGCTAGTGGCGCCGGTAGCACAGCACTGAGTTTAATTCTCTGGGGCGTTGGAGGCATAATTACCTTATTTGGTAAGTAGGTATAATTGCTCATATTGTCATCCCAACTTCCGAATTTCCCGCATTTCGAACGCTACTAATATTGTTTATACTTTTAACATTAACGATAAAGATTTAATACGAGAAACAAACCCAACCCCTAAGTACACCCCCCCCCCCTCCGCTCCAACTCGATTCGTGTGTGTGGTCGCAGGATAAAGACCCCATGTCCTTCTTCGCAAAGAGTAGGGGGTTACCCGGGGGACATGGCTTCGCTCTATTCTTTCTTCTCCCATTGACGCGATATGACCAGAATTGATTCATTAAAGCGACCTGACTTTACATGTACAACCAACCAATTTTATTCATAGCTTCTCTCAGCACAGCCGAGCTGGGAACGATGACATGTACAACCAACCAACTCTATTCACAGCTTCTCTCAGCATAGCCGAGCTGGGAACGATGATCACGACCTCTGGCGGGGAGTTCGTGTACTTCAAAACGGCGTTCGCCAATTGGTTGGCGTTCCTGTGGAGCTGGGCGACGTGCCTACTTATCCGGCCTGGTTCAATGGCCGTCATAGCACTCACTTGTGCAGAGTACATCCTGGCTCCTTTCTATGATGATGGCTGCGGGTCAGCCCCGGACATGCATAAAAAACTCTTGGCCTCCCTTGTCATTTGTAAGTACCGCTAAAAAACCGAGTACAATTGTGTTTTCTAAGATGAAATGTTGCTTTTGTACTAAAATCAATTTCAAAATAATGTATAAAAAGATTATCCTGTTCAAATATGATATAACCGGGTGCAAATGATAGTTATTACGTGATTAGCAGTTTGAATATGCGAATCTTCTGATAAGATTGGCATGAATGACCTGTTTATTTGTGTTAAATGTAATGTCAAAAGATCTCATACAAGATTTTCCTGTACAAGACAGATTCTGGCATAATTCACCATCACCATCACCATGATTTCCAGTGTTATTGGCTGCGATCAACGCATTCAGTGTCAATCTGGCAGCGAGAATCCAGATTATATTCACGGTGGCTAAAATGATCGCCTTGCTCATCATTATCATAGGCGGCATCGTCAAGATGATTCAAGGTAATAAAGTCATTCAATTGGCCGCCTCGTCAGAATTGTTAAAGGTATTGTGTTCCACAAATTCGTAATATGCGTCCTAATGTTACCCTGAAAGTGGCCTCAGGAAGTAAAGTATATTAATTTATTAATTAATGAATTAACTGGCATCGCCCGAATGATTCAAGGTGAGATATTACTTTAAGTGATAAGTAATATGATCTGAAATAGCTCTTCCACTTTCATTTTTGTTTAAATTGTTAGTGTTTGTCTATTAGTCCATATAAGCCACCCGATAATGTCATTGTAGGTGACACAGAGCATCTGGCGGCTGGTTTCGAGGGAACAAACGATAACGTCGGGGAGATTTTTATTGGGTTCTACAGTGCTATGTTCGCGTATGATGGATGGTAAGCAAATCGTCCAACAATTAAAACAATGTGTGATTTCCATGCTCTTTGAGATACAAATGTACCTCAAATAGATCACACATAATTCGGTATCCGTCAATTGTGGCTTTGCAAGGAATCCCGCTTATCGCATGATTATAACTATAGATGTAAAGGTTCTCCAGAGAATGCTCGCCATATCGGATTATCTTTTTGATACTGTCGTTATTAACTTTAATTGCTTACAGGGGTGATTCTAGGAATTTGAAAATGGGGGGAGGGTGAAAATCCCCTTGGATGGGCTGGCTCTGCATGACGGTGGGACCAATCTTTCTATATAAACAAGCAATGTTCGATAAGCATTACGTTTTTGTTTCTTAAGATATATTATGCTTCATTGTGTCTCTCAGGTACAACTTGAACGCCGTCACTGAAGAAGTCGTCAATCCTTCAAAGTAAGAGTCAATGCCAGTCAGCCATATACCAGTATCCAGGACTTAAATAAGACTAGCATTTGCCTTCAGGTGACTTAATTACACAGATCTGTCAAGTACCTGTAACTTTCTGACAGAAACTCTGATAGCCTTTCGTTTTTTGTAAATGTTTTCCATGAAAAAGTTCCGGCATTAAGAAATTCTATATCATGCTATACGGAAATGACAAATATTTCACTCAGACTTGCGAACAGAATATAGCATGAGAAGCAAATACAATAATAAATTGCCAAACTAGTAGCTTAAGAGGTTTGTAATTTCTTGCTGAACAGCGCACAGACCCCATGAGTCCAGAATATATTATTCTTACTAATTAGACCATTAAATGTCGCTAAATTATATCCTGTAATATTTTTAGTAGATCCGTGGGAATTTCACTGTGCATCAGTTGCTATGGTTTCACTGTTTCAGGACCATGCCGCGGGCTATTTTAATCGGAATTCCATTGGTCATTGGCTTCTACATGATGGCTAACGTGTCCTATTTCGCTGTCATGTCCGTGGATGAGCTACTGGCGTCCCCGGCCGTTGCCATAGTGAGTACCGTGCACATGAATGACTGAATATCTATTACACATACTTAACTATGTAACTTGCCACATCGGGTTCGAAGAAACTAACATGTATCGTCACTTTCGCAACAAATATTGTATATTACAGTATATAGTACATCTACTATGCCTCAGTAGTCGAGATGAAGTGTTATGACCTTCTGGATGTGTTTCCGTGTGTCTTCTGGATATATTTCCATGTATTGTGGTCTTCTAGCAGAGTTTCTATGTGCTATGACCTTCTAAGTGTGTTTCCATGTTTTATGACCTTCTGGCTGTGTTTCCATGTGTTATGACCTCTGAATGTGTCTCTATGTGTTATGGTCTCGTGGCCGTGTTTCCATGTGCTATGACCTTCTGGGTGTGTTTTCCTGTGTTAAAACCTTCTGGATCTGTCTGTCCGCAGACCTGGGCACGTCGTGTGATCCCCGCCGCCTGGTGGATCATGCCGGTATTCGTTGCCATGTCAACATTTGGGGCCTGTAACGGAGCCATGTTCACCGTTGGCAGGTAGGTAGGGGGCAGTGCTGAGATAACTAGCCCAGTGGATACATCTTCATGATTATATATAACCGACAGACGAAAGCAATATAGAAACAAAGGAATTATTGCCATATTTATTTATTAAGTTGATTCATATTTGTAACCGTATCATTTAACCTGCCTCGTGTGATATATGGTCGAATCTGTCAAGTGTGATTTTTTTACATTTCTAACTAAAAAATTGACAAAATTATATTACTGAACTGGAATCATGGAAGATAATGTGTTTCCACAGACGCTAACTGGAACTAACAGAAAAATAAATTTTACGTAATAATCAAAAACAGTCAATTTGCCCAAGTCATGACTATGGGTTAGGAACAAAATGAGCCGAGCAAGCGTCATTTAGCATCAAGTAAACTAAAGCGTACTTCACTGAAGACGAAAGTCAATCTTATCTGTTGAGATGATGCACCTGATTATATTACGTTAAGTGGTTTCACTGTTTTCGCGCTTCTGTTTTGTATCTCAGAATCTTCATGGTGACTGCTCGCGAAGGCCACCAGATGGAGATACTGTCTATGATTAACGTGAAGAG
Organism: Arenicola marina; assembly: GCA_964019135.1. Classification (NCBI taxonomy): domain Eukaryota; kingdom Metazoa; phylum Annelida; class Polychaeta; family Arenicolidae; genus Arenicola; species Arenicola marina. The sequence goes on from OZ025257.1 coordinate 15,058,978, forward strand.
ACTGACACCGCAACCGGCTATTATTTTCCTGGTAAAGCTTTACAAAGCGCTGTGAAAAACGGATATGCCGTTATTAATATATTCATGTGTTATCAATATAACATTCCTATGTTGTTTATTACTGTATATTCATTAATCATGTGTCCACATAATCTGGACTGAAGTAAAATCTGCATCTGAACGGATCTGCTGCTTCATAAAGTATATTTAGTCGTGTCTGTTTTGCTGTTGGTAGTCATAGGAATTGAGGAATTTGCCACCAGTGTCCTCCTCTGTTTATTCTAACGTAACTTTTTTCAGTCTGCCTTTGCCATTATCTACATCCAAATCGGAGCCGTCATGATTCTGATCGACAACCTGGGCTTCGTGATCTGGATGTTCCACGCACTGCTCATGATATCCCTCATCGTCATGCGAGTTACCATGAAAGATACCCCGAGACCGTATAAGGTACCAGAAAGAACCATTCACTGGTCACATTCAAGGGCCGATCCGGAATTTTGAAAGCGCTAGGGAGAGGGGAAGGGAGGGATGAGGGAGAGGGGAAGGGAGGAGAGAATGGCATCCAATTGCAGGTGGTTTGGGCGTTGAATTAAAAGAAGAACTCCCCGCATACAATCGAAGGGCGCAAACATGATACTAAATTGATGATTTCCCGATTCACGGTTATTTAATACGAAAATTCCTAGTTCACGATTAATGAAAATTCTTGATCAATGCCCCATTGCCCCATTCCCAGTTCACAAAGAATTATTTTCCTCATTTCCAGTTCACGGTGAAATGAACAGCCCATTCCCTAGGAACTGAAATACCCCTCTCCCCCCCCCCCCCCTCCATAGTGTTGTTATTAGTTGTCAGAGAGACCAACGTGCTGATGACAGACTTTTTCGATCTTGACCTTGACCATGACCTTGCGCTTTGTCGCCAGGTGCCGCTGATCCTGCCCATCATCGTGCTGATCTTCGCCCTGGCCCTTGTCTTCGTGCCCCTGGTCGTCACCCCACAGATCGGCTTCCTCTACTCCTCCCTCGTCGTCCTCGCCGGACTGATCTTCTACTTCCCCTTCGTCCACTTCCGGAAAAGCCTGCCCTGCATGAGTAAGTAGCAGCGATTAACCGTCTTCGCGCTAGCCGGACATGCATTATTGAATGTTGGGCTTGAGAGGTGATAATTTAAAGAAACAAATCACGACCGTGACAAGTATTCAGGTTGTCAGCATCCGAGAATTACTGAATCTTTGACAACACGTTATGAAGCATACATGCGTTATCTGACTTTGAAAACATTCTGATCGTATTTCTACATCACCCGATAATGGAAACATTCTGATTTTATTTCTAAAGTACCCGATCATGGAAACAATCTGATCGTATTTCTATATTACCCAGTCATGGAAACATTATGATCGTATTTCTACATTACCCGATCCTAGGACATTCTGATCGTATGTCTAAGTTACCCGATCATGGAAATATTCTGATCATATTTCTACATTACGCGATCATGGAAACATCGTGTTTCAACATATATAGGACCTACCAGGATGATAAGTGACCGGTTCTTATTTTTCAGCCTACATCACACAGTTCTTCCAGCTGCTCATGCAAGTGGGTCCAGAAGGCGCAGCATCGGGCAAAGCCGATTAAAGCCAAGCAGCGACAGCAATCGTTGAAGGAGGACAAGGCTTTCATTATATGTGCAAGAAACAAACAGTGAACAACATGTCGCCACAGTGCTTCTCTTTGGCGAGGCACTTGACCTTGATCACAATCTCACCACATTGGGATTGGCTCATAATAGACATTTGCCTGTCCAGTGCTTGCAGCTGAGTCTTAACATCAATTGCCCCGGCGGATTAATCAGTGCAAGCTTCGATGAAGAGTGCATGTGTGACTGAATCTGCCTTATGGATACTCAACTGATTTAACTTTCCATGTGGATCCCTCTTTGTATATGTGTGATTCATCGGCAATTGTACAGAAAATATACGGCTGTTGTGCAAACTATATATATATAACGTGTCTCCATTGCTATATACATACAATAAATACATAAATCATATTGCCATTTGTACAGTTTATATTATATATTATAACGAGTACTTTGGTACAATAATATGTAAGACTCATTTGTACAAAGTAAAGTATAAACGTTGTCCCAGGTTGTGCAATAAAATGTAAAGCATTGAACTATTTATACAATGAAATATAACATATCGTCATTTTTTAAAAGTGAAATGTAATAACGTAATTTTTACAATGAAGCTTAAAGCGCTCCTGTGGGGTACACTACATATGTTAGAAGAATACACATTTTCTTTGTTTTGTTCCTGTGTTGATACAAGATATTAAAAGCCCCACAAGAGGTTATTTGTTTAATGTATCCACTTTAATTATCATATTTATCATAGTTACCATTTACAGAAGTAGACAAGCTTGCATAAATGTTTCGATCGGTTGAGCCAAACGTGCTAAAATAAGACAGATATTCATTTCGTCATCCAAAGAGCCTTCATATTCGACCCTTTGGTAGGGATACATCTTGGTGGCAATTGACCTTTAGTCAGACATAGTACCAATAAATCGGCACAATAGACTATATAGCATGCATCCTCCGGTGGAATGTCTTCGTCTGATATCCTTAATCCGCCACGCCCAGACTACCGTAGAACCGCCGTTGCCGGAACCCGGAATCCAGCCGTTTGGATATTTATAAAAACGCATTTCTAGGGTAGTCCAGCGATCTGACTCCAGGGGCTTACACGCCACTACGCATTACAACACAACTGCAGTATGATGAGATATGTGAGGTCCTTTGGCGGAGTAGGCCTACACGGGGTGATCAGATTCAATTCGAACTAAGTATGCCCATGAAATCAAGACTTGTCATGGTATAAAAACTCCAGTAACAAGTTCCCATGGATATTTACCATTTAGAGACGACTATTTCAGGGCCTGAAATGGCCGTCTATTTTGTATGTCTATTGAAAACAGATATAGTTAGATATGTTCTGAAGCCTCGGTGCCTGGGGACGCAACCCCCTGGGGCTATTAGTTCACAGCATTATTAGCTCAATCGGCAGGTCACATCCAGTGATATTTAGACCAGATACACATCGGGCAGTCGCCGCACAACGATTTCAACAGTAGTTTATCTAAGTGCATCAGGTCACTAACCGAGGCTTATCGGCCCGCACCGCCAGCTAAACGCCAATGATATTTACATACTCAAACCATATCAACCGGACAACGATCCACATCGATTTTAACATTGAGTTGTTACAGTTATAAATGTTGCCATTAAGCAAAGCGTGTTGCGTAAATCAATAGTCGATGGCAAGGAAGAACATAACACGTTAGCCTTCAATATGAGGATACAGGGACGCTGAAATCAATAACTCCCTCAGCATGTATCTAAATGAAGATAGGTGAACGGCTGTAGTCCCGGGGTCTGTAGTGCGGACAAAACGTAGGTGGGTGCCCACTAGACACTGCTCCACTCAGTTCGTCGCCCGCCTCATGATCAAGCCCCACATTAAAACGTCATATTTAATTAACTCAAGCAAACGGCATGTGGACGTTCGTGCCGTTGCTGGCTGTAATGTCGGAATTGTGTATACTTCAGCTTACATTGGATATTTGATGATCTAAAGATACCAGGAGAGGCATTAAATCGGAGTATGGCGATATATATATGTCATCGCCTTAGCTGATTACGCATGTTCTGCGCTCGGTGGCTACATCACACAGTGTTGAGACACATAGATACATTTAAATGACTCTAAGGTGAGCGGGTCGTTGGACTTTTCATAGCTTCATAGCCTTATAGCTGGGACTGAAGGTAATTGGTTAATATATGTCTATGATGTCAGCCATGTTGACTTGGCGCCGCAAGAGGGCGCCATGGTGTCTGGTCGCCACAGTCTGCGCGGTTCTTCTTATTTACCATAATACCCTTGACATGTCGAAGGGGGGACGGAACAGGCAACAATCGCAAATTAAATCTATAATGGAGGACACGGTAAACGCAGACACGGACGGTGAGGCGAGAAAAACACCATACGGCCTTCGAGTGAAGCAATACCCATGGCCAAACGGTTCACAAGACGCTCTCGGTCAGTTAATACTGACCGCTCACATGAAAGGTGGTCGTCTTGGTAACGATATGTTCCGTTACGCGTCTCTGCGCGGGATTGCGGCCCGGAATGCTATGCGACCCGTCCTCTTCAAACCGGAAGTCAAAGTCCGGGATCTCGCGCGTGTGTTTCGGCTCAGATCGAGCGTCATTGCTCTGGACGACAGCGATATAACGCAGCGTTCCTACACGCGTTATGTGGAGAGCATCGGCTGCGGTTACGACGAGGGTACCGAGGAACTAGTCTGGCTGGACCAGGATATTATAATCGAGCCATCAATCCTGCAGTCTTATAAATATTTCACTCACATCGAGGACGAAATACGCTCTGAGTTTACCTTCAATGGTTTAATACTTAACAAGGCCCGGGTTATATTTAACAGGATTACAAGCGAGAATCCTATGGGTACTATATACGTTGGTATCCACGTTCGGCGTGGAGACATGGCCAAGCCGAAGTACATCAAGAAAGGCTACAGTCTTCCCAGCGCAGGCTACTTCCGCAGCGCCATCGGGTACTTCCGGTCAAGATTTCGTCAGCCATTACTCTTCATAATCTGCACCGATGACGCGGCCTGGAGTCGCAGAAACCTGCCGCTTGGTAGCGGCGATCTCGTGTTGGCCCCCTCCGACAGCCCAGCCGAGGTGGACTTGGCACTGCTCACGCTGTGTGATCACACCATCATGTCAGTCGGTAGCTTTGGGTGGTGGGCAGGATGGCTGGCAGGGGGCACTACCGTCTATTTCAATGGATACCCGCGAAAGGACTCCAGAATAGGACGAAAGTTTCGCCCGCAGGACTACTACCCTCCGGAATGGATTGGACTGCCGTGATATTTTTGGGGTCCGGACGAATGTTATTTAGCAAAGCAAGATGGCGTCTAAACAGCGCTGAATAATCGTCAACTAACAAGTGGAATGATAGACGTGTATTAATTGTACCTTCTATGTATTAATGAAATAAATTATATTAATCCTTACGGGATGCGCGATATTGAAAATGCAGTTTTTACTGAAGTACATTTGGCAAGAGACCATTGTTCTCATTGTGCGTTAGTACTTCTTAGAAGGCTGAGTAATAAATTTAGTGTGATATATATTAATGACAAAAATCACCCAAATGTATATATAAAACGACGACATAAGTCGTGTGTTTTGCACAAGTAAATTTTATTATAAAATGGCATTATCAGATTAGAGATAAACGGACAAAACGTGGAAAGAGACACATTAATGTGTCATGTGACGCGGATCATCTGGTTCTTATCTAACAAATTAAATTTATGCAGACTAGAACAGTCCCGCCAAGGGTCGTCGAACCACAATGAACAAAACTCCTGGTTACATATATTCTGTGTCGGTTTCGGTAGGCTACGCGTGCCATGCAAATCTTGGATTTTATTCTAATACACGATTACTTAAATATATTCATGTTGAATTTAAATTTAATTAGATTTACGCTGACACGTAACACTACGGGGGCGGGAAATGACGTCACGGACGCCAGCAATGTATGTACAGCAAAAAAAACTGAACTTGTTCAGCTGTGATAATGTTACAATTAGCCGCATTTTCAACAGAACTAGGACGCTTGCAAGGTCACGTCAAGATCACCCAAGATGACTCGTGGTTACATTCGCCATGCAAACATGCCATGGTGGTTCTAGAACTGTTACGCAACTTTGCTCTTACTTCGTCTTCCAAATCTCCGAAAAGATTATTTTAGCAACAATTACTTAGCGTGAAAACGTTTACATCAAAATAAATATAAAATGATCGCATACACACCTTTGTAATACGAAGCTGATTATAGGTATTACCGCAATTTAACTTCAGTCTGCCACACAGGCGTGCGCTCATCCCGAAGAAATTAAAAGTAACTTTGTACAGGTTTCATCCACAAATCTCATATACAAAATTTGTCTCTTGCGTACGAAAATATATATTCGACACTTTTGTGACAGCAGGTATATCGTATAAAAGGAAGGCGTTAGACATGACAACGGTGGTTTGGTCCCATGGAAGCCCGCACAATGAAGGATAATGATGGAATGGTATCGGTATATGAAGGAGGGTGTGGGGCAATGTCAACTGCCTACAGATGTGTGGTCTTCGCGAAGCTAGCCGATGAATAGTGACATCAGGTTACAGCTATGATAGATATCCTGGAAGGGAATTTGTCGAAAGACGAGGTGAAGGATATATCACAAGTGTCTTTTCGTCCATATATATGCATATACTGGGGAATGTTGCGCGTTGGAGGTTCCAAAGATTACGAAGAAATCCTACATGCTACATAGTACACCAGTGTTAACCTTTCTCTGAATCAGCACCGCAAAGATGACCTGACCTATATCGCTGCGCGCATGCGCCACACGTTGCAACATTATACTTCGACTAACATTGCACCAGGACTCGGTTGCAACGAAAAGGCCCGCAAAGCAGTAGCTTCCCCCCAATATCGCATTATGAACTACACAATCTGTAAACGCATTTTGGAATGGTCACTAGAACTTCATCACGGTATTAAATTAGACACCCACTGTGGAATGTTCAGGAAGGGTGTGATATTATTGAGTTATCAACCGGAGCGGGATCAGTAGAAAATATGAGCGTAGATTGTATAAACTAATGCGCCTTCACTCGTACTTTATCATATGTTAAAAGATAATATATAAATATATTTCGCGACGAAATGACATGAAAACAGCTCACAACCTCGGTAATTCTTACACGGTGCTTGGTAACTTTGATCAGTACACGGGAGAGCCAAGTAACCACATATGTATAAGGTTAAATAAAGGTCAAATCAAACACCACATATCGCGTTGTTGCAAAAAATAATGTAAGCATCGCAAATTTAATTAAGCTTTCGTAATGAATACAGTGTAACAAGATGAATTATCAGGTCATTGGTAGGTGGCTTTTCAAATCAACTGACATATAATAGAATGTCGCACTCAGAGGCAGCGAACAATCCCATTTTGATTAAGTCATTCTGTCTATACTATTTGCCATTACATTTACATATATGAATATGCATCACCTATCGCTGTCTTGAACACCAGTGGATCATTAGTATGACGCGTGATGTGTATACGACGCATACCTCGCTCTATCTACATTCAGAGATCATTCGGAAGATGATTGCTTGTATGATACAATGATCAATGTCTGGTGACGCAATCACCGCATCTCGCTTGAAGCCTGGTACAAGCTTCATAGACCGCTAGTGACCACCGTAATACCATTATAGTAAAGCCTTGAATAATAAATCAATAAATCCCCCATTGAAAGCAGACATCAACCGGACGATCAGCGTATCTATAGACGTCCTGACGAGAGATGATCATGGTCTTGATATGTTTGTTATGGTCAACACACGAAGTGCGTCCGTGCGACAGTACTGGTCGGAGGAAGCGGAAAATTTTAAAAATCTTTCCCCGCGCCCGCATAGAATGGATTCTCACAAATATTACGAATATTTGTTTTCCTTCCATACAAAATTGTTCACATATGCATCATATAAGTAATTGTCAAATGTATGAATATATAATCTTGACTCGTTTTGATACTTATAAATCTCTTTTTACATCCTACAACTAAATCACCTTATCTGCGATTCTAGCATAAGAATCCATTCACACAATAAAAAAAAAGCTTTCTCACATTAAAATATCATCATCGCCCTTCGACATACCGAATGCTAAACCTCAAGCTGCTTTCTCCCCTCCCCTCCCATCCTGTCATCCTGTTATCTATACCGTCCCACCCATTCCCACCGCAGCCAACGCGCAATCAGTTTAATCCTCGTCGTCCCCACCGCCATAGAGGTCAGCGAGCTTCTTGAAGCGAGGTCCCAGGTCGTTCAGATAGTCGAAGTCCTGGCTGCCACTGCTGCTGGACTGCAGCGAGCTCAGGCTGCCGGCGCTGCTGCCGGACCCCTCGTACTCGTACTCGCGGACGCTGTCGAAGGGCGGCGCGTTGGGGTCGTGGTTCGCGCCGCCCAGACGGTCGCCGATGAAGTCCCCGATGTGGGGGTAGTCCTCGGGGAGGCGGACCGGGGGCCGGGGACCAGACAGCGGCTCGGGGGCTGGGGGGTAGGTGTTAGGTTGCAGGTAGAATTGGCGGGAGAAGCGGAGCATTAGAAGAGCAAAATGGCGGGGTGTAGTGGAGTGGAGTGGAGTGGAGCGGGGCGGGGGACAGGAGGTTAGGGGTGAAAGGGAATGAGAAAAAGATACAACAATGGTCAGAATATATATAAAACAATTATGTGTGTCTATTTTATAATACATTAATGCGCTTTAAGAAATAGTATACACGATGTAAGACATCGGTACCGCCGCTACGATTTACCAGTTAATTAGCTAAATATGCAGATTTAATTATATTGTATTAAATTAATTAGTTACATTTAATTGCATTACATGCAAATAGATGGAAATGAAGTCACACAATACATGTGTCAGCGTAAGATTAAAATATACTGCATGCGCAATTCTTAATTCTGTTATAACCTTTGTTTAGGAGAATGATTTCAGTTCCGCTAACCTGTGACTGGCAGTTCATCGTATCGCTCCCGAGGGTGGTGGGGCGGGCTGCTCCTTACAGGCTGTACCTTTTCCAAACGAGGGTCGCCGCGAGGGTCGCCGCGAGGGTCACCCCGAGGGTCACCTCGAGGGTCAACTGGTTTTTGTAACCGGGTCAAGTCGTACTCGTTCATATCCTCCTCGCCTGTAAGTTGACACATCATAAAAGTCAATTGCAATAGCACCGAAATAAAGCAACAAACAATGATATATGAACATGAACATCTGATAATGAGCGGATAACGAGTAGAATAGACAGGTGTTGTTGTTTTTTTTATTCATATTCCACTTCCAAAGAAGGTGACATTTATTTATTCAAGACTTTGCACCTAAAACTCAAAAACATGCCTCCGATAAAAAAAAAGTTTCCAAATTGTTTGTTATTTATTACAAAATAGCGTGGATTTCCCGACCACCTCCCCCATCATACTGCCCTGATGGCATAGGGAGTATATTCAAAGCGAAGCGTGGAAGCCTCCCTAACTGAGTTAGTAAGCAGGCCGATAATTTTTTCGCCCGATTGGACCTTCACGTACACAAAAATACGTCTAAAAAAGCAACATTTCAAAGCGACTCGCGCGCCGACCGCGAGTAGTAGTTGAGTTGTTTGGTAGCACCAAGGTAATCGGTTGCTTGGTTGGTTGTAAATTCAGGACGCTTTAACCACTTTTGGTCATGTCGCGTCAATGCATGGGACAAAGGAAGGAAAGATTGGAGCTATGTCCCCGGGGGCAAACCCCTACTCTTTGCGAAGAAGGACATAGGATCTTTATCCTGCGACCACACAGACATGGCCACAGCGGAGCGCGAACCACCGATCCACGTGTCGTTAGGCTTTCAGGTGGCCAGAGCACTAAATTCGAATGCTCCAACCCACTGAGCTACCGGGCCGGCCCCTGGATGTTGCGGGTGACTTGGGGACGTGGAAATTAGGGACACGCCCAGGGTTTGTCGGTTAACTGCAACAGGGAGTATTTGGGTGACCTGAGGATGCGAGTGCTCTAACCCACTGAGCTATCGGGGCGGCCCTATCAAGGTAATGGGCATAGAGACGACGGTACAAAGCACGTCCTGCGTCTTTACCTGCGCCCTCCTCGTCGTAAGCCACCACATTCTCCCGGATGTCGTCCTCGGGATCGACGTCCAGAAGGTAATCCGGACGTTTCTTCTGGATCAGGCAGATGATGATCAGGATGATTACTGAAACACAGAGAAGAACCGACGAGTTGTAGACAACGCCGTGATGTACCAAATATTCTATGTGTAAAAGCCGGCGACGTATGTGACTATGATGCATATAATTTGAAAGGGGGAGGGTTGGGGGGCTAAGGTATATCTGTGGGTCTGAAAGGGATATATGCCCCCTGTGCCACCCCTGGACACACCCATATATAAGTAGTGGCATGTCGACATTCGTTGCGAGGACAACATGTATCAATATATAAATATTGGATAGAAGTGATGTTTTCGTCATCATGAGTACATCAAAAATGTTTTTTTTAGTATGGCAATATTTTTCGCCGATCGTCTGTGTGACGAAGGGGGACAATTTGTTCCAACAGGGGCCGCTCTTAATGACATTTTATACGATTCAAAGGAGACGGCGATCCGTTATAACTTAATGAGAGAGAAGTTATCTGGAGCAACAATATTAACTATATTTGCAGATTTTGAAGTGTTGCATTTCAAGTAAACTTTCGTTCCAAAACAAAGTCCAAAATCGAACAAAAGTATGAAGGCATTGGTCTGACAAACATTACGCTTCCCAGACACATGTGTCTTTACACATTCAAGGAAAGCAAATCTGAGGTCAGACATAAAATCCGCGACAGAAAATTAATATTATTGTCTCCGCTCACACCCCTCCCAACCACCGCCCCCCCCCCCTCCCCCGCCCAGTCACCCGCTGCCCCATCCCCTCCCCTCCACCGTCCTCCCCCCACCCCGTCACCCGCTGCAACATACCCCCACATGCACCCGCAGCCCCGACCCCCCCCCCACTTCCCTCCAAACATGGCCATAAGGTGGGCTTGCACAAACCACTCACTGAGCAGCACGATGAGGCAGACGACCATGGAGACGATGCCGCCGGTGGAGATGGTGACAGCGACGGGGGCTACGATGGGGCCGGTCACGTTGCAGTAGGTGCCTTCCCAGCCCGGGTAGCAGTTGCAGCGCCAGGTCAGCTCGCCAGTGTCGTCGGCCGGCACGGTCACACAGTCGCCATTGACGCACCATGGGTAGGAGCAGTCCGTGATAGGCATGCAGATCCCGCCCGCGTCGAACTCGGTCTCGAGGCAGCTGGTGGGAGACAACGAGAAGTGTGTTCCGTTAAGACAATGTAGAATGGCATTTTGGAAGTGACTGAATTCGTATTATAATACACGACATATATTTGAGTTTTTTTCAGTAGGTGTTATGTTACATTATTTGTCATATTATATCTAATTTTTATACATTATCTTTTATATTATATTTTTCATATTATATAATATTTTTTGTGTTATATCATATTGTTATTGTATTATATTATATTATATTATTACCTTTTCAGTTATTATGATGGTCCCGGTGGTGAACGGCGCGACACGGTTATATGGAGTAAACCCAACAAAACACTGACGACAGGTATTTACACGGTTTTTCCCGCCAAAAATAACCGACCACAGTTACTTCCCTCCAAATACAGCAGACGGCAACGGTGTTCCCGCCAAACATAACATATTTCACGCTCGGATCTTCCCGCCGGATAGACCACACGATACTTACACCGGTTTTCCCGCCAAAATACCACACGACAGATACTTACACACACTGATTTTCCCGCCAGACGTCTTCACACAGGAACCCGGAGGGACACACAACTCCGGCGCAGGCGTCACTGGTACAGTTGTCGTTCACGTTCTGAAGCGTGATGACGTCAGCCACGGTGTTCGCGGTGTTTTCGCTGAAGTCCAACGGGAACAGATCCATCTGGTAACGGACGTCTTGAATACAACCTATGGACAAGATTTTAGTAAAATAAATTATTTTAAAATGTGTGTAATACGGTATTGATCAAGTGCTTAAACTATTAAAATAGAAAAATATTAAGGCAATACATTAATGTACCAGAAGAAGTTCGTTCGTGATCCAAACGATCAAGGCAGTAGAAAGAAAAAGAAGATTACAGTCAAATGATTCACATAGGCGTCACCGTTATTAGAACATATTTAGGTCAGCTAATGATCAGACATATTTGGGACTTAATGTTATCCTTCAATGGGTGAGGTTACAGCGGGGAGGAGGGGAGGGGGGGGGTGAGATAAAGGCGACCTACTGTCAGGCAGCGGTGACATCACGTTGGGCTGGTTGTTGTAGGCGTTATACTGTACAGAGGCGGCCCCGAACATGCTGTGGTCCGGACCGATGTACAGAAGGCGGTGCGAGTCGCTAGGTGTCGCCTCAGCGTAGAACTTGCCCTCGCCGCTGTCCAGTTGGAGAATGGCTTGCGTCCCGTAGCGACTGACCTTGACCCAGTGCCACACGCCGTCGCTAACGTTTACTAAGGGCAACTGAAGGACAGCGTCTCCGGCCCCAAGGTCATACACGAACTGAAGTACCGTGTCTGATATCTGTGCGTTAGAAAGCGTAAGAATATGTTAAGGAAATGTAGACGTAAAATTTAATAAGCACAGCTCCAGTGTACTAACCAGAGTTTGTATTTATCCATTTAAGCAAATGTTGCATCTTGCCCTGTCATGCATCATAAGAAGAGTCTATGGGTCATCGCATTCCCTATTCCAGATGAGACGCCAAGACCTCGATCATTGTGAGATACACGTTAGCTCCACTGAACCAATGGTTTCCTTTTCATGGCGTTTACAACGCCTTTACGAGTGGTCCTTCCAAGTTTAATTGCTTACGCGAACTATTGTTTTAAATAACAGCACGCATCGCATTTACTACAAGTTCACATTGCAACAAAGAAATACAGCGGGATATTCCAACGTATCAACCTCAGGTGGAAGAGGTAAAATTACAACCGTTCAAACGATGAAACACACACATAGCCTACAGTGTTTTATAGTGTTACAGTGTTTTTCTGTGAGGTTAATGCGGAGTGGCATTTTGGGAAGTGACTAAATTCGTTTTATATTACACGACATATAGTTGCAGTTATGCTACTTTATGTTATATCATTTTGCGCATAATATAAATAAATGAAATAATATAAATAAATACATAAATAAATAAAATAATATAATCAGTATTTATATTATATTATTTCATTTATTTATATTATATTAATTCAGTTGATTATGTTATATTATTTCATTTATGCTATATTATATTATATTATTTCATTTATTTATATTACATTATTTTGTATGTTATATTTAAAGAAGAGGTTCACTTGCAACCGTTCAAACGATATGTTACCTGCAGAATGAAGCGCTCCAGCGTGGAGAAGCTGCTGGCGGTGTAGATCACGCCATCGCTCTGCCTCGTTCTGAACATCAGCTGCAGGGACATCTGCTTGCCGTCCTGAGTGTTGTTAAAGGTCGAGTCCAGGTTCCATTCGACGAAACTCGTGTCCGAGTAGAAATCCTTGGTCGTTACATCTGCGGCAAAACGACATTGAAATTAATAGCTAACAATGTATCCTGTATCAATACACCGACCCCGTATGTAAAAACACGTCCATGGGCGCAACATTAGACGACATGTCAATTTAATATATAATATAACAAGTATATACAAGTGCAACGCATCACACACACTGTTCCGTTCGCCAAAATCACCATTACAGACCATGCGATGTCCACTTGATATACTCTCAAAGTAGAATGTCACTGCGTCCAACGCGTATTTTCTCGGCAAACTTGTACGGCCCGGCCGGTGAAATATTTACAGTTTGTTGAAATATATCCATTTGCAATGATTTTTCAAACATAACAATTCGCCATCCCAAAAAATACGCTGGGAAATACTATGAATCGGTCTTGACATGATGCGTTGAGGCTGTCCCTAATGGGTACTTACTCTGGTCACACGCGACCCCCATGAAGCCCGGGAGGCAGTGACAGGTCGGGGTGCCGCCGCCCCCCGTGCTGCCCGAGCAGTAGCTGTTGTCGGGGCAGGAGGCGCACGACTCCTGCGTACACACGTCAGACACGCTCCCCGAACTCTCGGTGACATTGCCGACGTGAAGGTCATACAACTGGAGGGCGATAATGGAGAAAATATGACAGGATGAAAGCACGATGAACAGAAGAGTTATTATATTAATGGCAACAATATTAGGCCGGAGTAGCTTTAATGCTGTCAGCAAGCTCTTGGTAGAACTGTAACCGTGTAACAGAAGGACACTTCATACTATAACTATATACATATATTTCTAATAAAGGAATGACCGGTTAAAGTGTAAGCAACTTACAATGATATAAAGAACAAACAAGGGCGCGAAACAATTGTATTATATTATATAGTTATTATTATGTGATATTATTTTGTATATTATGTCATACTATATTAGTATTTTGTGTATTACGTTATACCATATTTTTATTTTGTATATTATGTTATACTATATTTTTATTTTGCACATTATGTTATACTATATTAGTTTACTCCATATTATTAGTTTTAAACAAGTGTTGTTATTACAACGCATCTAGCACGTCACCATGCACTGACCTTGCCATTCCACCACAGGTTGCGCACGCAGCCGTCGTAGCTCTCAGACCGGATGTTGGGCGGGAAGTTAACTGCCTGGTTGGATCGCCCCCCGAGTTCTAGAGGCGTGAAGACGTTGATCATATAGTTCTCCCCCACGGACTGCCCGTCCACCTCGCACATGGAGCGGTCGGCAGTCGTGTTGTCGATGTTCTCAGACACGACTGAGGCTCGGCAGTGGTCCACGACCAGGCGGAAGTTCTGCGCAATGTATACATGTATTGGTTAAGAGTTATTGCTGAATAACATTCGTCAGAAGTGTGCTTAGAGGAGATAATTTATTAGATATATCTGACAATGTTAATTATAACCGCCAATGATTTACTACCTATTCTAACCACGTGGTTTAATTTAACCCATGTGTTATGGAGACCGGTCTTCGATTAATACTGTCAGCATATTGAATTGACATGTCGTCTAATGTTGCGCCCATGGACTTGCCTTTAAAAAGCCATTATGTTGTAACCTTTGTAAATTCAGCTTGAACTAATCATTACATAGCCACAATGGACAACTCATTACATAGCCATAATGGACTATCTATTACATAGCCACAATGGACAACTCATTACATAGCCACAATGGATTACTCATTACATAGCCACAATGAAATCATTACATAGCCACAATAGACTATTCATCACATATATAGCCACAATGAAATCATTACATAGCCACAATGGACTATTCATTACATAGCCACAATGAAATTATTTCATAATCAGTAGTAGCGTCACCCTCCATAATGACGAAATCCGATATTGTCCTGCTGCAGTGGGAGATTGAAATGCCTGTATGGTACAGCTAGAATAGGAGCCCCCTCCCCACACTTCCCCATGCCCCCACCCCTCCCCACCATTCCCCTCCTCCATCCTTCCCCCTCCTGCACCCCACCCCACCCTTCCCCCTCCTCCACCCCTCCCCACTCTTCCTCCTCCTCCACCCCTCCCCACCCTTCCCCCTCCTCCACCCCCTCCCCACCCCTCCCCCTCCTCCACCCCCTCCCCCTCCCTCACCCCCACATCTCATCCCTTACCTTGTCCTCAATGAACACCTCAATGGTGTGCCACTGGCCGTCATTCAGCTGCGCCGCGCCGTTGGTATTGACCGTCAATATCACTGTATTATCGCCCAGACTAGCTTGAAGCCGCGGGTACCCGTCGACGATCTCCAGGGCGAAGAAGTCCCGGTCGTCGCCGGTGGCCGTGTCGTACATGGGGCCGTTGTAGAGCAGGAGGCTGTTCGGTTCGTTGGTCAGTACGTCTACGCTCAACTTGGACGTCTGGCAGGCCGACAGCGGCTTGTACCACGCCCACCCGTCGCCAGAGAAACTCACCTTGGACTGCTGGCAGTGGCCGCCTTGGAAACCGGGCTGGCATTGACACCTACCGGCGGATCGAAGAGGGATGATCAAGGAGAAAGGAAAGTGAAACTTAAGGTTCGTGAATTTTTGTCCAAGATGCGAAGTTTTACAGCTCGCAGAAACATTAAGTTTCATGCTATGATGGTTAAACGTTTAACCTAAAGATAGATAAAAGTTCTAATTAACGTCGATATATAAAACTCAACAACAACATTAGCATGGGCGTGTGCAGCGGGCGGGAGCACAAGGGGTACGTGCCCCCACCCCCTTCAGACCCAAAAGTATACCGGTGCTCCCCCGGCCGTCAAAACTAATGAACGTCCCATTGGTCGCAATTTTGTTTTATGTTATTGTTCCCCCCTTTTAAGGATTCCTGCACACGTGCTATTGACCGGCAATGATAAAATGATATGAGATGATGAGGTATATGTACATATGATCATGAAAATATAAGAACCATTCCTTTATCACCTTAAGCCTTACCAATTAGCTATTTTGCACAATGTGCACTAATTACAGTGACCCAATACACAATCGCTATGACATCATTAGCTATACAATGAACCTGCTAAATGTTATGTGATGTTATTATGGATAAGGTCCAGACAATCATAAACCCAAAGGCACGCTACAAAGCCTTCTTAAACGTTAAGGACAACATCTTGAAACAGTGTTCGCGGCTACCATGTCCACCCATTCAATGCACTTTTACTAAACAAAAATACGAATATATCTTTACGATTTACGACCACTATGGCCACGAGTTCCAGTCCCTATATGGTGAACGGGTATCTTCCACAGGTAATCTTTTACGACAGGACTATGCAGGAACCATTTCCCCAAAAAGTCGCATTGAAGGGTTCAAGATTGCACTTAGCTAAATGGTTTTATTTTACCGTTTCCTTGTTTATGGCTTTCATGGTGTCGGTATTTGTGTGTACTCATGCCAAAGTCAACAACGGATACATGACAATTGTAAAAGGGCACATCGATGTCAATACAGGGGTTTACGTGAGATATCAATATATCGCGGCCCCATAATATACCTGAAAAGCCCGAAAGAAGAGGTATAGTGGGGAATACATGTTACATTTTATTGTACATTTTTGGTCAGTCACAACACCCGAAAAATTAAAATGCGAAACTAAGCCTACGGTCGACACTCACGTATAGCCGCTGTAGCTCTGTTCGCAGGTGCCCTCGTTCTGACAGGAGTAGTATTCACAGGTCGGGACAGCATCCGAGAAAATGGTGTCTCCGCAGCCACAAGCGCTGGTCGCCGTGGTCGTTATGCCGACCAGTGACGTCTCATTGGTGTTGATGACGGCGGCGGTGGGCGAGAAGGTGACGTCAGTGTAACAGCCACCACTCCAGCAGAGCTCCTCGGTGCAGAGGTCCACGGGGGACATCACCACTACCAAGCCATTCAAGGTTGTCTGTAACTGCACGGGAGAGATGGAGAGATGTACGCTACATGGCAAACTGTATGTAGGTTTGGTGGAGATCTTCCATACTATACTGATATGCCAGGATCGAAATACAAATTGAAGCCAGAAGAAAAGACAAAGGATTCGCTCTCAAAGATATGCAACACGCGCCTAGGTTAAATGTTTATACAATAGGTTAGATTGTTCTTAGTTACTCTATATGGTGATCACTGTAGTTAAGGGAACTCAAGCAGCATAACCAAGAAGCTTACTTTTAACAGCTACAAAACAATCGCAATGCAAAATGATCCATTTATAAATCATCGAAAGAGCGATCGAAAGATATCGAAGAGCGAACAAAAAATCTTCTTACGCTATCCTTGCTTCTCCACACGACGCCGTCCAAACGGGCCGAGCGATAATAGGGTGACCCGTGCGCCGCGAAGAAGACGTCCACTGTAGAGCTGTTTGCGATGACGTCCTGCACGCTGAACACCTCTACGTTCGTGCGGGCCGTACTGAGCATCTCAGACAGGGCGGTGACGAACAACTCGTAGTTACTGGACCCCAAGTTCCCATCCGCGTCCGTCGGTCGCTTCACAAAATGCTCAGCCGTCGTACCTGCATGTCAGTCAAGTTTGACGTCAGCCATCAAAGCCGTGAGAATGTATAGAAGGTAAATGCTTATACATGGTTGCCGAAAAAGTATAGGTAAAGGTAAGATACGGACCTGTGAAACGGAACTATTGTTATAGGTAAAGGTAAGATACGGACCTGTGAAACGGAACTATTAGAATAAGTAAAGTTGAAATACGAACCTGTTAAACGGAACTATTGGTATAAGTTAAGTTAATATACGGACCTGTGAAACGGACAGATCCGGATGACATCACTGCCTCATCGTAGATGTACTGGACGCGGACCATGACGGAGCTGATGACGCTGAGTGACCGTGTCGTGTCAGTGACGGTCACGTCAAAGTTGTGGTCGCCACGTGGTGCGCCTCTCAAGATGGTAATATTGCCCGTCGCCTGGTCCAACCTGAGACAGACGGACATGCCAGTCAGTAAAGCGTTAATTAACAACACGGACGTGAATGCCATGGCTAGTATGGTAGTAGTAGGCATAAGTAGTAGCAGTAGTGGTAGCAGTAGTAGTAGTAGTAGTAGCAGTAGTAGCAGTAGTAGCAGTAGTAGTAGTCAGCAGAAGCACATAAGCCGGTCATTGCATAAAACAGGCATAAGTGTCCAAATGGGACGAAACTTTCAAGATGACGGAATAAAAATTGGCCGGTATTGAAAATACATATATGAAAGCGTTTGAAAATAGAATGAAATTCATTGGTGTTTATGCCACGTGTGTGCCCCGTTTGGGCTATAAATCGACTCAAGAAACCTCCCGAGACGACGAAGGATGAATAGAATGAAGCATGTCCCAGCTTAGGTGCTCGAGACTGGATTCCAACCCAGGACATCTTGATCTGCGGCCTAGAGAACCTAAAACCACTAGACCAGGGAAGCCCATATTAAAAGCGTCTGGAACAGTGAGTGTGTTTTGCATTTCCTTTCGTTAACGAGGTAATGGGTATACTAAGGAGGTGTTCAAAACTCTTTCCATCCACTTACTCGAAGTAGGACTGTTCCGCGACGAAGGCGAACGTCTTGTCCGCCAAGTCCCAGTTGTCGTCCGGATCGGCTGCGTACACATTGCCGATGACAGTGTTGTCCAGCTCGCCCTTATAGTTGTACACCATGATGTCCTTGTGGGCCGCCACCTGGGGGTAGAAGTTGCCCCCCTGGATCACCAGCCGCACCGTCTCCTCCGCGGAATTGCCCCCGCTGTCCTCAAGTCCGAAGGTCAAGTCGTAGTAGTCCCTATCGAGCGTCTGGCGACTGTATCCATCATCGCGAGCGGCCAAGATGATCCCTACATCATTACCGCCCTCTGGTGGGGAAGAGTAAACAAAACATGATGAGTTACGCGGTATGATTCAGTGCCATGTGCTGACCTCGATGGGAGATTAATGTAGTTGGCTGGCAGTTTGAACCATCTTACAAGGATGGTTCAAACTGTCAGGTCAACGCGTGATATTTTAGATTGGCCTCACTTCTTTCCTTTCTTGTATAAACTTCATTTATTATTTATCCAGTTTATCGATATCGAAATATGCATGTAAATGACCACCTCGTAGCTTCATTTCTGTGGACTTGATTGCTAAATTACGCCCCATTTCCACTAGGACCAAATGCGGATAAAACATACCTCAGATACCAGGTGTCAGATAAACAAAGTAAAAATGTCAAAAAAAAAAGGTATCAGGGCGCGAACCCATGACCTGTTGGCCGCCTCACCTGTTCCCGGTTGGAACGTGAAGTTCCGGCAGAGCGCATCGTTACACACATAAGTGAGCGTGAAGGGGGGTCCGTTTTCATCGGGATCTTCCGGGTAGATCTTGAAGACCGTGGACCCCTTAACTGCGTTCTCCATGACAACCGGAGGATCAGGGACGATGGCACCGATGGAAGGGGGGTTGTCGTTGATGTCAGCGACCACCACGGACAACGTGGCGGTTCCGGTCATTGGTGGCTCTCCTAACAATGACAAATATCGGTGTAAAATAAGTATGATATGAATGGACACGAAATATTGGTATTTCATCGCACTTTTGATGACACAAGGGAAGCTAAATTGGGCCAAACAATCTCCCATGAGAAGGAAATGAGCCATTATAATGAATGTGATTAAGACTTTAGTCGACAACATTGTTATTTATTGATGACCTGGGTAAGAGAAATAATCTTTCATTTTGTTTAGTTATTAAGTGTAATTTAATTGAGTGGAGACCGATTGGGATTCAATTTGGAGCACTCCGCCTTCCCTCCCCGCCCACTCCCATACACCCCGTTGCTGCTTACCCTGGTCGATAGCCAGTATCGAGACGTTGTAGAATGCTGTTTGCTCGCGGTCCAGCTCGCTGCGAAGGGATACCACGCCGCTTTGTGGGTCGACCTTGAACATTTTGTAGGGGTCACTGTTCTGGTAGTCGATGGAATATCTGACGGAAAAGAACATCAAGCATTGCAAAGTGACATATACCGAGAAGCCAGCACCAAAACTGACATCTTAACCAGAGCAATTACCTAGGTAACTGAGAGCAATTACCTGGGTAACTGTAACCCAATCAACTACATAACACAGCGCAGTCATCTAAAGCAATTAGTCATCCAATGCAATTACCATTAAAACACAATCCGCAACCCGACACTAAACTCAATTGTCCATCCAAAGCAATTAGTCTCTTTATAAGAATCAATTAGGCATCCAACGCAATTAACTATAGTTATAATATAAGTTAACATGAGATACTCTGCAACTATATCCTTCAATATCACATTATGCGCCGTATATGTATCTCCCAAAAATATTAGGTCCTGGTATTTTCGCGTGATATCGGGCCAAAAATTTACTCTGTTTCCACTTTAGTCGATGGTCCCCCCACCCCCCAAAAAAAAAGACGACAAAAAGTGTAAAAATAATTAATCAACTCACTCAAAGTCGCCTCCGCTGCCTGTGTCCGGGTCCGTGGCCGTGAAGGTCGCCACGATGGTGTCCGGGGGGTTGGTGGGGCCCTCGGTCAGGGTGACGGAGATCTGGTCGACCGCGAACACCGGGCTGTTGTCATTGACATCCGCTACGGTGATCTGAACATTGGCGCTGTCCGAGTTAGGGCCATCGGTCACTTGGACGTTGAAGGTCAAAACCTTATTTCCACCCATTGTGTCGTAATCCACAATCTGCAATAGATGCCACGCGATTAACACACAAGTCAAGCCATATCAAGTACGTTTATTTTTACCATGTGCATTCAGAACGTATATAACAAGATTGGTTGTTGGTTGCATAATCAGGACGTTTTAACCACTTTTCGTACATGACAAAGTAGTACCAAAAGTAGGGGTGTTAGTTCCGAGAACTTATAATTGTAAAGATAACGCTGTATATGACATAAGATGGTTAACCATAAATGTCCTTTCTTGTTCTTCCAAAAAAACAATTGAACAGAATAGTTTATATACTACACGTACTACTGAGGAAATCCTCCGCTATCGACACACAATACTACTCATACAATGTTCTTATTAAAATCTTGACCATCAGGTACGAAAAATGAGAGCAAAAATAGAGCTATTAATTCTAGATTAAAGCGGGTAGGAGATGAAATCTACAACCCGAAGATTAATGCCCCAATGCACAGCGTCCTATATAAATAAATCTATTCAAATATAAATACTACAAAACGTTATTAGGCACATAGATGCTCCAAAAACCCAGTGTATGACCTCTGACTGACCTGTGCGACCTTGATAACTGCCGACTGGGCATTATAAATGGAATCGATATAGAAGTTACTGCCACCGGCTCCGGTGATGGTAAACTCCAGCTTGGCGTTTTCTCCGGAATCTGCATCGGAGGCAAACAGCGAGAGCACGGAAGCGCCGACGGGCAACGCTTCCGGCATGGTGATCACGTAGTTCGACGGGTTGAAGTTGGGCGCATTGTCGTTGACATCAGTCACTGTGATTTCTATAACCTGGTCCGCTGTAAATGCAATGTTGTCATACTAACAGGGGTCTGGAAGGGGTAAATGGCGACACGCGACACAGGCATTTTTTTAAAATCGACATTCGACATTGACCCCCAAAGTCCGACACTGAGGATCAAAAAAGCGACATCGACACACATGTTTGAAAAAGAGACACGAAACTTCGGCAAAAATCGACATTGAATTTTTTTTTTAATTGACACTGGACCCCCCCTTCCAAGCCCCTACTAACGTTCAAGTGAGTCAGTAATCGAGAGAGCTATTTACGGAACATGTACAAATAATTATAAAATATAGCGACCTTGCTTCTAACGCTTCCCTTTACTCAATATATGCCATGCACCAATTGCATTCACACGATAAGACATTGCATGCTGACATCACGCCTACGAAAACCGAAGTAATCAGTTCCTTTGTTAAGCATAACAGAATGCCTTGGGAATTTACTGCATTTCATTTTTTAATCGAGAAGGCTTGGTACGTTGCGGTCATAAACCAAAAACCAAAAATATATACCATAAAAAGACAAACATTCTTTAATTATTCCGAAAAAAACAGTACACAACACTTCTGAGGCCATGTTGGACGTATGCGACGCGATTTGACCAGTTTTGACCTATTACTTGTTTATCTTATTATCAAAGACGCAGCCGTGATTCGCAAGCAGCCAACGTCTTCTGTATGGGGAATACATTGGCTTATCCGGGGATTATGCAGGCGTGTAATGCCTTCACTATCTGAACATATCTTCAAATATATCAATAGGTCCAAATATCTAAAGATATGTGCAAGTGATTTAAAGACATCTTTAAATCACTTAAAGATATCGCTAAATCGCCGTGCTTATGCTTAGTATTTGCACATCTCTGAATGGCTTAAAGATAATATCAAATATCTTTAAATACTTGGACCCCCACCCCCTCTCGGAGATCTTAAAGTATCTCTTAATGAATTACTGACATCTTTATATATTCAACATAGGTGCAAATACATATACTCCATTAAAGTCCACTGTGGCTTCCCATACAGAAAAGACGTAAGTAAGAACCACTCACTGGACAAGGGCGGATTTCCCTGGTCTGTAACTTTGATGGTAGCGTTGTACAGGTCGACAGCCTCGCGGTCCAGAGGCTGCCCGGTGGTGGTGATCGCACCTTCTTGCGAGACTGCGAACAGCGCCTGACCCTGGCCATTCGTCGGCATGGAAACGCTGGTGAAAATCCCGTTGCCGTTGACTCCGTTGTCGTAGTCTATAAACTTAAGCTGCAGCACCATCACACCTGGAGAATGAAGGGCGAACTAAATATCATATTTGTCAATAACAGAGTGATAAGCAGGGACCCAGCCGACACCGTTCACATCGCGACACAGGGGCCCAGCCTCCACCGTTCACATCGCGACACCAGGAGCCAGCCTGCATCCTTGACACCGTAAACACAGGGGACCCAGCCTAACCATCACAAGGTAAACACAGGGGACCCAGCCTACCCATCACAAGGTAAACACAGGGGACCCAGCCTACCCATCACAAGGTAAACACTGGGGACCCAGCCTACCCATCACAAGGTAAACACAGGGGACCCAGCCTACCCATCACAAGGTAAGCACTGGGGACCCAACCTACACCCTTCCCAAGGTAAACACAGGGAACTCAGCCTACACCCTTCATAATGTCAACACAGGGGACCCAGCCTACCCATCACAAGGTAAACACAGGGGAATCAGCCTACCCATCACAAAGTAAACAAAGGGAACCCAGCATACCCATCACATAGTAAACACAGGGAACCCAGCCTACCCATCACAAGGTAAACACAGGGAACCCAGCCTACACCCTTCATAATGTAAACACAGGGGACCCAGCCTCCCCATCACAAGGTAAGCACTGGGGACCCAGCCTACCCATCACAAGCTAAACACAGGGAACCCAGCCTACACCCTTCATAATGTAAACACAGGGGACCCAGCCTACCCATCACAAGGTAAGCACTGGGGACCCAGCCTACCCATCACAAGGTAAACACAGGGAACCCAGCCTACACCCTTCATAAGGTAAACACAGGGGACCCAGCCTACCCATCACAAGGTAAGCACTGGGGACCCAGCCTACACCCTTCACAAGGTATACACTAAGGTCCCAGCCTGCCCATCACAATGTAAACACAAGGGACCCAGCCTGCCCATCACAATGTAAACACATGGGACCCAGCCTGCCCATCACAATGTAAACACAGGGGTCCCAGCCTGACCATCACAATGTGAACACAGGGGTCCCAGCTTACTCATCACAAGGTATATACAGGGGTCCCAGCCTGACCATCACAATGTAAACACAGGGGTCCCAGCCTGACCATCACAATGTAAACACAGGGGTCCCAGCCTGACCATCACAATGTAAACACAGGGGTCCCAGCCTGACTATCACAATGTAAACACAGGGGACCCAGCTTACTCATCACAAGGTATATACAGGGGTCCCAGCCTGACCATCACAATGTAAACACAGGGGTCCCAGCCTGACCATCACAATGTAAACACAGGGGTCCCAGCCTGACCATCACAATGTAAACACAGGGGTCCCAGCCTACCGGAGCCGGCGTTCTCCGCCACGTATCCCATGAGGCAGCAGGGGTCGAAGAAGGGCGCGTTGTCGTTGATGTCCACCAGGGCCACCTCCACCATGCCGTAGCCGTTGAGCGCGGTTGGGTTGTTGCTGCCATCGTTGGCCACCACGTTGAAAGTCCAGGGGTCGTAGCCGGTCGGGTAGTCCCGGTCGATGGGGCGGAGCAGCTGCACGGAGGTGACCCCGTCGTCCTGTCTAATGGCGAATTGGCCATCCGTGATGAGGCCGCCCTGGACGCTGAACAGCAGCTCATCGGTCGGCCGCTCGTCGTCCGTCACACTCACCTGTTGGCAGGACGAAGGGGTGAGCGAGGTGGGTTGAGAGGGGTGCGGGGCGGGCGGGTGGGGGAGAATTCAAGACTTATGACAGCTCACATACCCATAAAAGCTATGTTCAGCTTAGTTTTAATGCCATAATATTCATACGTGCAAACCATCCACGTTAAAAATGTCATTATGTAGGAAATTCACCTCGATATTTTGATAATTCAGTGTTAATATCCATGGAATTCAATGTTATTATCACAGAGTGACTGGGAAACCGAGCAGGCCATGTGGTTCGAGCACTGACCTCGAGGGGCATCCGAGTACAATCTCACTGTCCGAGTACTGATCTGGGCGTTCGAGTACTAAATCGTGGGGTCAGAGTACTGACATGGGCGTTCGAGTACTAATCTCGGGGTCCGAGTACTGACCTGAGCTACGGTGAGCGGGTACTGGGCCGGCTCCTCCTCCGTTATGGCGTTGTTGGTGTAGACGAGCGGGTTGAAGACGGGAGGGAAGAGGTTCTGGGAGTTGACGTTGACCACGACTGACATGGTGTCCTCCCCGAGTCCGTTAAACACCCGGTAAGTCAGGTTGTACATCTGTAAGCATTCATAGCTCATAACATTGGATGGTTGGTTGGTTGTATATTCAGGACGCTTTAACAACTTTTGGTTATATCGCGTCAATGGGAGAAGGAAGGGAGAGTGGAGCCATGTCTCCGGGGGTACCCCCCTACTCTTTGCGACAAAAAGACATGGGATCTTTATCCTGCGACCACACAGCCATGGCCACAGCGGGGCGCGAACCACCGATCCACGTGCCGTTAGGCTCTCAGGTGACCAGATCACTCAATGCGAACGCTCTAGCCCACTGAGCTACCGGGCCGGCCCCCATAACATTGGATACAAATGGAATAAGAGGCGACTTGAACGATCAAATACATTGGGGCCAAAAGATCGAAAAGCATTGTCCCATTTAATTAGTACAATTAGTACTTACGAATGATGACTATGTCGTTTTGCTTAAAGGCAGTATATTAAAAGTTGGGGGTTCGTGCCCCACTGTGCAAATGTCTATGTTCATAAGGATCTCATGTCCTTCGAAGAGAGGTGCAAGGACCTTTCAAATACAAACTGTACGCCATTTACCCCCACACGACGCGTTTTGCACTGGGCCTTTGAACCCCACCCTTTAACCAGATATTCTGGAACCGCCCCTGTGGCACCGTCGCTTTATTGGCTGGTTGGTTGGTTGTTCAGGACGATTTAACCCCCTTTTGTCATATCGCGTCAATGGAAGAAGGGAGGGAGAGTGAAGCCATGTCCCCGGGGGTAACCCCCTACTCTTTACGAAGAAAGACATGGGATCTTTATCCTGCGACCACACAGACATGGCCACAGCGGGGCGCGAACCACTGATCCACGTGCCGTTAGGCTCTCAGGCGGCCAGACCACTCAGTGCGAGCGCTCTGGCCCACTGAGCTATCGCGCCGGCCCCCGGTCGCTTGGTACGCAAATCAGTGTTACGGAGTATACTTACATCGCCGTCTGAGTTAAGCAACTCCCTCACGGTGTAGATCCGACCAGTCACTATATCTACAGCAAATTTATGCTCCTCGTTTCCCTCCTTGATGCTGTACTGTTTGGGATCGTCAACTGCAGAATGCCGATAACTCACATTTCACCAGACCATGTCGTAAAGAGTAAAATAAATTAATAGCAAAATAAGCAAATAACGGGTGCAAATTAATAAAAGTGACACTTTCACATATTGCAAACGAACGGCATTAGTAAAGATAAACATAGCGTAGTGTATTAAAGTATAAACATTTAAACGGAAACGCCTTAATTATTGTACTTTGAGAACACTCAAAAGTGTCTAAATCCAATTAAATGACAGCAAAGTGTACAAATATTACTATAATCAATTACTTAAAAAAGTAATCAATCTACTACATATAATGAATCGAGGAATTATTTAATCAGTGAATTAATCAACCAGTTAATGAACCAATGAAGACCTACTGGCCATAGTGTCCTAAGCTCAAACAATTAAATACGTAAAATACTACACACAATCAACATATGAATACGCTCAGATGTATTTTACCTCCGTTATCCTCGGCCGTAATAACGGCTATAGTGGTGTTGAGTGCCGTGCCTTCGGGCAAGGAGAATGTCAGCATGGATTCCTGGAACTTAGGAGCCGCGTTGTCGGCCTTCGTCACTGCCACCAAGACGGTGACTGACACTGTGGGGAGAGGTGAACCAAAATTATAGATACGCTGGTATTGGTTGTTGCGCGTCAGAGCTTACAGCACAGCGTATTTGAGCATCTAAGGTCCGGAGTCATTTGTCGCACAAAAAAATCAAATGACGTTGTGTTGGGACTCATTGTTAATACATAGTGAGCAGACTATACGCAACATTTCAGTTAAAATAATGTCCCATTATTTTTTTAATGTCCCATAATTTTAAGGAGCTCTGGGGCGCTGGGACTCACCCACATGCATACCTATCAGCATCACTGCAGCAACGCGCGTAGTTGTCACAAAGGCGAGGACATAAATTATAACCATGCTCATGATACTCAGATGTGGTCATAGCGTACGAGGTAAATGTGCCCCTTGTAGAAATGCGCGGACTTTTAATAAAATACCATAATAGTATTTAAGTTTATCTTACCCTCATCTTATCTACATACTACTAAAAAAAGGACCGTCGTTATTTTGACGTGGAATCTGGTAATTTGGCGCTCGATCGCTGTCCGCCATGCATTCAAATGTGATTTTATTCACGAGTCAGTATAGTTTCTTT
Organism: Arenicola marina; assembly: GCA_964019135.1. NCBI lineage: Eukaryota > Metazoa > Annelida > Polychaeta > Arenicolidae > Arenicola > Arenicola marina. The sequence continues at coordinate 15,086,517 of OZ025257.1, forward strand.
TCAATTTCAATTAAATTTTTAACTTCAAGCGTACACATGATCACACCCACATGAACTCACCCATGCGATCTGACCGACGTGACATTCCCCACGAGATCTTACCCAGGTGATCTTACCCACGAGAACTCACCCACGGAATCGTACGAGATCTCACCCGCGGGATCTCACCAACGTCATATCACCCACGAGATCTCACCCACGTGATCTTACCCACGAGATCGCACCTACGTCATCTCACCCACGGTATCTCCCCCACGTCATCTCACCCACGAGATCTATCTCACCTATGTTGGGTCCATCTGTGATGGAGGATTGCGCCCCGTCCTGGGCGTTGATCTTCAAGGAGTACTGGTCTGGTGACTGCTCGTTGAACGTCGTGGCGGCCCTCACGTCTCCAGTGTTCCCGTCGATGGAAAAAGCCGCGCAGTCTGCCGTACATGAACTATCCCAGGAATAGGTCACCTGACAACAGCAACACAGAGCGATGCGTCAGGGTGAGCGCAATACAACGTATAGCATACATAACCATTGCAAGGAGTAGTTTGTAACACTGAATGAGTCTCTTTTCTGGCAAGAAAAGGTCGTAGAACCACATTATTTGACTAGAGAACAGTTGTCGATAATCCGGATGTTTTGGCGATAGACATTTTTTTACCCTAAAGGTTGGTTACCATTCTTAATCATACCGTCTGGCGTCACAACGTGGCCCGTTGAAAGGGTTCCACTCAAAATAATCACACTATCGACATATCTCTGCGTACGCACCAGGTTGTTGGGCGACGTGCCGTCCCGGTCAATGGCGGTGACCTTGACGATTAAGTCGTTGACCTTCGTTTGTTCGGACACGGCGGCTGGGTAGTTGCCGTTGTTGTCACGCCCGGTGAACTCCGGAGGCTGGTTGTTGACGTCGGTGAGGAAGACTGAAAGACGCGCGTCCGTGCTGGCTTCCTCCACAACGGCGTTCGCCTCCTGTAACCACACAGCGGTCGGGGTGGGTCAGAGTGGGGGAATTGATGGAGGGGGCGCGGGTGAGGGTGGTAGGGAGAGGGGGATATAAGGGGCAGGGTAAAAGTGGAGGTGAGAGGAGGGGGCTGGAGTAGGGGTGGTAGGGAGAGGGGGATATAAGGGGTAGGGTAAGATTGTGGGCGAGAGTAGGGGAGGGGGGAAGTATCGGGTGAGTATACTTAAAGGGCATAACAACATTCAGGGGATGCGGTAATGGGGTAAGCACTAATGCGGCCATATCAAACTATCCCTACTACAAAAACAGTTAATGAAACTTACCGAGGCCCGGAGCCTGAGTGAGTACTGGGAGCAGACTTCGTACTTCAGGTTGAGGGTGTTGAGGAACATGTTGGTGGCGTTAGAGCTATCGTAGAATCCTCGAGGGCTGGCGTTCTCCTGTATTGTTCTCCCACTCTTCAGTGTGTATAGCACGCCTTGCCCTGCAGAGAACAATGCTTAATTTAATGCAAGACTGCATTTGGTCACATTTAAAATAATTAAGTAATGTGGATTCTTTTTTTATGAAAGGGATAAATTTATCATAGTGTAAGTTCGTTATGGGTCACATTTTACATAATTGAATAATGTGGATTTTTTTAGAAAAGAGACAAATATATCTGATGCAAGTCTGCCATGGGCCACATTTTACATAATTAAATAACGTGGATTTTTTTTTTACAAAAGAGACAAATCTATTTTAATATATGTAGTCTACCATGGTTCGATTAAATAATTAATATTGGAAAGCAAAGAAATTAAACCTAATCTAACTCTGCAATGGGCCACATTGTTGCGGGTGGCGGTCAGGGTGAAGGGCATACATTCTATGCTATGCACGGAGCGGGTTCACCCACCGTTGATGAGGGAGACGGTCAGGGTGATGGGCATACATTCTGTGCTATACACGGAGCGGGTTCACCCACCGTTGTTGAGGGAGGCGGTCAGAGTGATGGGCATACATTCTGTGCTATACACGGAGCGGGTTCACCCACCGTTGTTGAGGGAGGCGGTCAGAGTGATGGGCATACATTCTGTGCTATACACGGAGCGGGTTCATTTACCGTTGTTGAGGGAGGCGGTCAGGGTGATGGGCATACATTCTGTGCTATGCACAGAGCGGGTTCACCCACCGTTGTTGAGGGAGGCGGTCAGAGTGATGGGCATACATTCTGTGCTATGCACAGAGCGGGTTCACCCACCGTTGATGAGGGAGACGGTCAGGGTGATGGGCATACATTCTGTGCTATGCACAGAGCGGGTTCACCCACCGTTGTTGAGGGAGGCGGTCAGAGTGATGGGCATACATTCTGTGCTATACACGGAGCGGGTTCACCCACCGTTGTTGAGGGAGGCGGTCAGAGTGATGGGCATACATTCTGTGCTATACACGGAGCGGGTTCACCTACCGTTGTTGAGGGAGGCGGTCAGGGTGATGGGCATACATTCTGTGCTAGGCACGAAGCGGGTTCACCCACCGTTGTTGAAGGTGGCGGTCAGGGTGATGGGCATACATTCTGTGCTATGCACGGAGCGGGTTCACCCATCGTTGTTGAGGGAGGCGGTCAGGGTGATGGGCATACATTCTGTGCTATGCACGGAGCGGGTTCACCCACCGTTGTTGAAGGTGGCGGTCAGGGTGATGGGCATACATTCTGTGCTATGCACAGAGCGGGTTCACCTACCGTTGTTGAGGGAGGCGGTCAGGGTGATGGGCATACATTCTGTGCTATACACGGAGCGGGTTCACCCACCGTTGTTGAAGGTGGCGGTCAGGGTGATGGGCATACATTCTGTGCTATGCACAGAGCGGGTTCACCTACCGTTGTTGAGGGAGGCGGTCAGGGTGATGGGCATACATTCTGTGCTATGCACGGAGCGGGTTCACCCACCGTTGTTGAGGGAGACGGTCAGGGTGATGGGCATACATTCTGTGCTATACACGGAGCGGGTTCACCCACCGTTGTTGAGGGAGGCGCTCAGAGTGATGGGCATACATTCTGTGCTATACACGGAGCGGGTTCACCTACCGTTGTTGAGGGAGGCGGTCAGGGTGATGGGCATACATTATGTGCTATGCACGGAGCGGGTTCACCCACCGTTGTTGAGGGAGGCGGTCAGGGTGATGGGCATACATTCTGTGCTATACACGGAGCGGGTTCACCCACCGTTGTTGAGGGAGGCGCTCAGAGTGATGGGCATACATTATGTGCTATGCACGGAGCGGGTTCACCCACCGTTGTTGAGGGAGGCGGTCAGGGTGATGGGCATACATTCTGTGCTATGCACGGAGCGGGTTCACCCACCGTTGTTGAGGGTGGCGGTCAGGGTGATGGGCATACATTCTGTGCTATGCACAGAGCGGGTTCACCCACCGTTGTTGAGGGAGGCGGTCAGGGTGATGGGCATACATTCTGTGCTATACACGGAGCGGGATCACCCACCGTTGTTGAGGGAGGCGGTCAGAGTGATGGGCAGCCTGGTGCCGCTCATGGTGTCCTCGAGTATTGTGAGGCCGGTGTAGTCGTCGATGGGCGTGCCGCCAATGTCAGCCCACTGGGGAGGCAGGTCGTTGACGTCGTCAGTGATGGCGATGTTCACTGTCACGTTGAAGCTCTGTTGCTGGGGGACGCCGTCGTCATTGGCGCCGACCACCAGGGTGATAGAGTTGATCTGAGCGAGAAGGAACAGATTTATTTGGCAACCCATATTATGAAAAAGACATGAAAAAAACTCACATCCATTACGGTTGTAGATGGCTGTTTAACAGCCGAACTCACGTCCACTACGGCAGTAGGTGGCTCCCTAGCAGCCGAACTCACTACCACTACGGCTGCAGGTGGCTGTTTAACAGCCGAACTCGCGTCCACTGCGACTGTAGGTGGCTGTTTAACAGCTGAACTCGCGTCCACTGCGGCTGTAGGTGGCTTTTTAACAGCCGAACTCGCGTCCACTGCGACTGTAGGTGGCTGTTTAACAGCCGAACTCAGTCCAATGCGGCTGTGGGTGGCTCCCTAACAGCCGAATGCACGTCCATTGCGGCTGTGGTGGCCCGTAACAACCGAACGCACGTCCATTGCGGCTGTGGTTGGCTCCGTAACAACCGAACCCACGTCCATTGCGGCTGCAAGTGGCTCCCTAACAGCCGAACTCACTACCACTACGGCTGTGGGTGGCTCCGTTACAGCCGAACTCACTACCACTACGGCTGCAGGTGGCTCCCTAACAGCCGAACTCACTACCACTACGGCTGCAGGTGGTTCCCTAACAGCCGAACGCACGTCCATTGCGGTTGCAGGTGGCTCCCTAACAGCCGAACTCACTACCACTGCGACTGTAGGTGGCTGTTTAACAGCCGAACTCGCGCCCACTGCGACTGTAGGTGGCTGTTTAGCAGCCGAACTCGCGCCCACTGCGACTGTAGGTGGCTGTTTAACAGCCGAACTCACTACCACTACGGCTGCAGGTGGCTCCCTAACAGCCGAACTCAAGTCCACTGCGGCTGTGGGTGGCTCCCTAACAGCCGAACTCAAGTCCACTGCGGCTGTGGGTGGCTCCGTAACAGCCGAACTCTCTATCAGTACGGTTGCAGGTGGCTCCCTAACAACCGAACCGGTAACATTATGATACATTACAATGTGTTTTGTAAACGCACGAATGAGGAAAATAATTCGTCCTGAACTGGGAATACCATATTAGCCGACCGTCGTGATCAATGATTTTCATCAATCGTGAACTGAGAATTTTAATACTAATATAACCGTGAATTGGGAAATCACCAATTAATATCATGCATCCGCCTTTTCCATTGTATGCGGGGAATTCTCCATATAATTCATCATGACCTGGGAATAAAGACATGTACTCTTCGTGATTTGGTAACATTACCCCCCCCCCTCCCCCACCCATTGCCCCCCCCCTCTCTCACTGCCACCCCCCCCCCCCCAGCCCCCTCCCCCCCCGCACCCCCCAGCCTATAGTTTATACCACGAGTCTTGCGTCCGTGTAAAACCCTAGCACCACTCACCCCGGTCAGAGTCCCGGAGCCAGTCCGCATGACCCAACCGCTGTTCGGGTCGATGCTGAAGCAGGTGGTGCATTGGCTGTCCTGTAGACGCAGCACGTAGTTGACGTCACCGTTGTCTCCCTCGTCGTCATCGATGGCGAAGACCCGGATGACGCGCGAGTTGGATGGGTGCGTGTTTATGATCGTCGTGTAGTAATTGCTCTCGTCGAATCGGGCGATATTGTCGTTGACGTCTCCGATGGTGACGAAGAAGAAGCACGTGGTGGAGAGCGGCGGGGAGCCGTTGTCCTGCGCCGTCACCGTCACGGGGTAGTTCACCTGGTCGTTGATGGTATATGCGTCGCTGTCGGCATCCTCCCGGTCAAATACCACGGCGGAGTACAGCTCGGCCAAATTCGGACCGAGCTCACGCACGTCAAACAACCGGTCGTCGACTTGAGGGTCAAAGACGATGCTGTAGGTCAACTGACCGTTCACCCCGACGTCCGCGTCCTGAGCAGTAAACTGAAAACCGAAAAAAAGGGGTTTTTACAACGTGAAAACTAATTTATGTGGGGTGGCACATTCCTCGTTCCTCTTCACTCTGGAGGCGTCGCTCATCCACATAGGTTTACTGTAAATTTGTACCGTTTTTGGCCAATCAGCGACGTCGCCCTTTCTCTTTTCGGTCAGCTATCGAGCCCATCAAACCAGCTTCGGGTCCTATTCGCCACGTCCTTATCAAGTATGTGTTCTTTTTTTATACGCGAAGGATATTTTAGGCTGGGCCGCTGCATGTTAGCCGAGAATAATTATGTTGTTTACATCACAATGACTGAAGTAAATTAATTTTACATGCAGTCACGTAAGCATGACAGGGATGTCCACATATAGTGTTAACGGTAGATCATGATGGGTGAGGCATGGAAATCAAACCATGGTAGATCATGATTCATATTCAACATCAGTCGTCATGTACACGACTTTAAGACGAACATTAGTCTTCATGTACACGACTTTAGGATCAACATTAGCGTTCATGTACATGACATTAGGATCAACATTAGTCTTCATGTACACGACTTTAGGATCAACGTGGCATCAGATGCCTCCATCAGTGGCTTATCAACCTTTGCCTTATTAATATCGCAACCAACACATGCATTTGCTTTCCATGTGATATCTTTTCAGATAATTTCAGATAAATGGCAATTTAAACCCTCAATAAACTGCTGGGTTGGCCACAAGCGGTTTGGGGGCGCGAACGGTTTCCGTTTATGTACAAGGATAAAGAAACTCGGTATAATTAAGGAAGCAATGCAAACTATTGTTACATTGGTTCGCTTAATTGAGTGGGACGCTTTTAACTCTGTTTATCTGTATCCCGCACAGCCATAGTCACAAGAACAGGTGAGGCTGAAACCACGCACCGGCCGCGTTATTGCTTGGGCTGGCTTAATTAGCACCCCACCTGTATGCGCCACCTATACTAGGGGTGACTGACGCAAGATATTCCTATACAAGAACTTACGTTCAGCACAGAGGTTCCAATGGGCTCGTTTTCAAGGAGGATCGTGTTGCTGTAGTAGTCAGCACAGTTGGGGAAAACGGGAGGGTGGTTGACTCCGATAAACTGCACTTCCACCGTTGCCATGGTGACGTGGGGCAAAGGGGGGTCGGTTGACGTGCAACAAGTATTCCCGTCGGTGATGGCCACGCTGAGGCTGTAGTCGCTGGAGCCCGGCAGCAGTTGTCCAGAAAGGCTCACCATACCCGTTGTGGCGCCAATAGTGAAGATGTCGTTGGTTTGAGAGCCGCCTGGTGAGCGGAGAGTGAAACATTACGTCATGAAGTTTGGTCATCATACATCCCTCTACCCTATCCTGGAGGACCTTATCCCAAGCACGACGCCATGCAATCTATCCAAGGCATTATAATCTTTATGGACTTCAATAGAAAACAGATCATGCAACTCTTTGACGTCCTCACGATCTGTCATTAAGCCCCCCCCCCCCCGCCCTTGCTACTCCACCCACCGCCTAACAATAGACCTATCCATACTAAGCCCCGCCCACGCTTGAGTCCTTTTTCCTTTATCGCAAGTATGAAATTGACAATCATAGCTGATGGTAGGTACAAATGAGAAGCACTCATCTCTGAAACTGACAAGAAAGTGACATGCTGCTTTGTTTGCCCGACTTGTATGTCCGACATAACGCACGTGGAAGACCTTTTTGTCACCACATAATTGGATCAAAGCAACAGTGACGTCAGTGAATGATTGACAGCCTGGATCGGTAATACATGTATTAAGCAGCGCTCGGAGCGGCAGAAACGCCCGGAGCGACACCTAGCGAATGGGAGCTGCACCTTGGAAGGCAAAAGAGATCTCGTCCCCGTCCGGGTCGTAGGCCTGACAGGTGTGGATGAGGAGCCCGACAGTGGCATCTTCCTTCACCCTGACCACCTGTAGAGAGGGCTCCGCCACAGGAAACTCGTCGTTCACGTTGAGCATCCACAGCTGGACGGTGGCCGAGCCGGAGCGAGAGGGTGAACCCCCGTCCCTGGCCGTCAGTGTGAACTCGTACTTGTGGTCGGGAAGCAGGTAGTCGTAATCTAACTCCCTGAAACAACAGTGTTTTCCTATGGTTTAAGTTTTGTTCATAGTTTCCAATTCTCTGTCTCTGAAGTACGAAAATTATCTATGTTGATGTGCTGCTGCTGTTTCAAGCAGGAATACAAATATTGTTGCAAGTTTAGATTGTCACAGATTGCCAACAATGTCAACAACGACAACAAAATATAAAAATTATATATATCAAATATAAGTTTCCTGATCATAATGAAGCGTTAATAGTCTTAGTAGTAAACAAGTATGAGGAATAATGAACTGAAGTACTCACGCAACCGGTCGTATTTGGACTGACTTCCCATCCGTTGAAAAGGCTTCAAAGAGCGAATTACTGACGCTGAAGGTCATCAGACCATTCGCACCAAGGTCAAGGTCAGTAGCCGAAACTGATGACACAAACACAGAGTATTTATAAATATTTTTGCCTTAAATGTTCCCGGAAAATGTATTGCACCCCATGTCGTTCAATGCTTTCTGTCATCAATTTCAAACGATACGCATGCGCATTATTTAAAATTATTCATACAGCAATATTTTCCGTCAAAAATGAAAATGATGTAATAGGTTCTTATTGTATTGATGCAGTATGCAATAAATGGCATGGCATCTTGATAATGATGCATTTCGTGTGGGAATTAAGTGTGGCTTTCCTGCGTATTACGTCATCAAAATTGTCCTTGGACGTTGCTGTCGTTTCGTGTGCACACAGTCCTACAATTTTCCAAAGATGTTTCCAAAAGATCTTAAAAAATCTTAAGGTATGTGGAAAATCCTGTATGAACAGCTACACTTTACCGATTGCAATTAATGAAAACACATCCTTTAGATCGCATCTTTCATAAACCCTGGGCGTGTCCTTAATTTCCCTCCCCACCCACCCAGCCACCCACAACCCCCCTGTTGCAGTAGCTCACACACCCTTGGCGTGTCCCCAATTTCTACCCGCCCCACCCCCACCCTTCCCCGTTCCCCCAGCCACCCACGTGGGTACAACCTCCCTGTTGCAGTAGCTCACTTGTTAGGATGGTCTGACCGACCGGGGTAGTCTCTGGGACATCACGTGCTATGTACACGACGGCTCCAAACGTTGGGTTGTTGAGGTTCTCACCAACCAAGTTAATGATCAACTGAAAGAAACAGAAGAACTTACTTCGCCACTTATTTTCTGAAACACCATGTTGAAGCGCAGTACTTGGGGGAATCCGAAAATTAGAATCAGAATCACGACTCAATATCCGGACTTGGTCGGGAGACTACCATTAAAACCCAGTTTGCTAATAGAGGACGTTACAAGAGGATGGGTTTCATCGTTCAATAGAAGGGACAGATCTGTGGCGGATTTCACAAATGTAGTTTAGCCGACTACTGGGCTTAGACGGATAAAGTTACCATTAAATGATGGGCGATTTTAGCCGCCTAACCCCCGAAGCCGGCTACACTATGTACGTGAAATAGGCCAATGTGATCCTTTAAAACCTCTGACTCCTGATACTGGTCACTACATTAATACGGGAGTGAGTTTCCCAAGCTCAGTAGGTAAAAAGCCGGCTGCGTTACAGATCAACAGGTCGTGGGTTCGAACCCCAGCACCTGCATCTGGGGTATACATATTTAATATTTTAACCCCATTGCATTGTTCTATGGTCCAATTTAGGATTCATGTGCTGAGAATGAATGAATATGAATCTGGCCCAGATATGGCCCAGAATACCAACATATCATTTCACTGCTTTAATGTGTAATGTAGTTACACGTTCAGCCCCACCCGTCCCAGTCTGCCCCCACCCCTTCCAGTTTCACCCCCCCCCCTTCCAGTCTCACTCCCCTTCCAGTCTGACCCCTCCCCCTCCCAGTCTGCCCCTCCCCCCTCAGTTGACCCCCCCCCCCCGTCCCTTCCAGTCAGACCCCCCCCCCCTTCCCCTCCCAGTCAGACCCCCACCCCTCCTCACCTGCACGGTGGTGGCGAGGCCCGTGTCGGCCTCCTCGGCGACCACCATCATGCGGTACTGGGGCGGGTCCTCGATGGAGACGCGGATCTGGGTCAAGGTCACCAGGCCGCTGGCGCTCATCCCGAAAACACCCTGAGACACGTCATCCATGTCCGCGAAGCTGTAGGTCAAGGTCACACCCTGGAAGGACGTCGCCTCCATCTGGACCACGCTGGGAAGATAAAAAAAATGGAGTGCAAAGTGTAGTGCCGCCCTCTGATGATCCATTTCGTATTAACTGATCAATTTAATTACAAATTTCATTTGAACCGCCATAGTTTACTACCGTAAAGCCACCGTTGCGTATTCATGCGGTGTGCATATGCAGGACACTTAAGCCGGCCGTTTAGCTATTTATAGGAACGCTGTAGCATACACTGGCAGTTCTACGGTCATCGGGCAGCCGACTACCCTGGCCCGGAAACTGCACACCGCACGAAGAGGCAACGGCGATTCTACGCACGCTGGCGGCCGGCATCCCAGAGCCTACTGCAAGTCGCTACGCATTACGACGCCACGGTGGTTTAAAGGATACTTACGTATTTCCGACACCGGTGCTCTCAGACATGTTGACAACCCAGGGGTCGTAGTCAAACTGCGGCGCCCTCTCACCGACGTAGATCGTCAGCACTTGGGCCGGGGTTGAGGTGGTGAGGGCCGCTCCATCACAGGGTGCGGACAGGGACACTTCGTACTCGGTACCCTCCTGGAACTGCTGGCGGCAGGCGATCATAACGTTCCCAGTCACCTCGTCCACCTTGAAGCACGCATCTCCGCCTGGGGACAGACCAGGTTAGGCACAGTTAACAACGTAGATCTTAACTACTTTAGGCTGTAGTTCATCAATTAACTATGAAATAGCTCACTAGAAGGAGACACTGGAGAGAGTGGAGAGTGGAGCCATGTCCCCGGGGGTAACCCCCTACTCTTTACGAAGAAAGACATCGGATCTTTATCTTGCGACCACACAAACATGGCCACAGCAGGGCTCGAACCATAGATCCATGCGCCGTTAGGCTCTCAGGAGACCAGAGCACTCAATGCGAGCGCTCTAGCCCACTGAGCCATCGCGCAGGCCGACGATCGACTACTGCCAGGCCTACCTGTTTCTGACTGCAGCGTGTACACCACGGGGCACTGGGGCGCATCTATAGCATTGACGGTGTAGATGACGGTCTCAGGGCGGATCCAGACAGGAATAGATGTCCGCATCGGGTTGGGCAGGTTGGTGAAAATGTCGTCAAGGTCACCGCGCTCAATCAGGAACATCGTGACGGGCTGGACGTCCGCGACTGGGGAGGGAGGCAAGGCGTGGTTTATTGTCGGGAGGTGGGGGGCGTTACTGTCATGTTGTTGATAACCAATAGTGATATGGAATGTGGCATCCAACCCTGTTTCATAGTCCTAGTAAACAATTTTTGATATGCAAAAATTGCCTAAACATCAGCATTTTATTTCGTAAACAGTATCTATTGTTGGCAACAGAACTACAGGGAAAATATTACGGTGCGAAAAGCATCGTTAAGAATATGCCAATTTTTTTATATTTTTTTTGGTACGTAACCGTTAATCAACGCATTTTCGAAAAAATCAATGCGTCAGTGAAGATGCGGAAATTGGTGATTTGGTCACATATACGTATACTTACAACTAGCGTCATCGATACGGGACACGTTAACGTCAAACTGCAGCGAGGTGACGTTAGCGTCCCAGACCGCGCCCACGTCCAGGCTGACCATCCCCGTGACCTCATTCAGCGCCAGGTCTTCGGGCGCCGGATCCATGAAGGTGAAGCGCTCCATGTCGTTCGGCATGTCTCCAGCGACGCTGAACAGATCGCCGGTGTCCGAGCGACGGACAACGAAGGACATGGGCGGGCGATCCACGGCGCGACGGCCGCGGGAGGAGGGGGCGCGCGGGGACTGGCTGCGCGCCGCAACGGGGGAAGCCGGCTCACCGACCGTTACCCGGATGTCCACGACCTCGCTGCGGTGTCCCGCGGCGTCCGTGGCGACGGCCTCCAGGTGGTACGTGGTGTCTGGCTCGGCCAGCTCGGACACCATGATGACGTCACCACGCCTTGGTTGGATGAAGAAAACGTCCGGAGGGCCGTCTAAGGTGTAAGTGAGCGCGTCCGGCTGGTCTGCGTCCAGGGCCCGGATTTGAAGGATGTTGGCCATCTCTGGCAGGGATTCCACAGACGGGATGGTGACGTCGTAAGAGGATTTTTCAAACCGAGGCGCGTTGTCGTTTTCGTCCGCCACGTGGACGGTCAACATCGCGTGCGCGTCGTTCGACGGACAGCGCATGCGTAGGACGGTTGTGTAACGCGACCGAAGTTCTCGATCCAGCGACCTCAGAGTTTGAATCGAAAACGACCCGGAGGCAACGTCTCGTAATTTAAAAACGTCGGCAAAGTCACCCCCGGTCAGCTCCAGACTGCATCCGTATGGGAACTTGCGAACCTGCTGCGTGAGAGCCTCAAGCCCAGCCACCGCGGTGCCGGGGGGTGCGTTCTCCGGCACGTGGCCCACGAACGGCTGCTCGCTGAACTCCACGCTACGCGCCGAGTCCACGACCTTGACCTTGATGGTCTCCTCCCAGTCGGCCGTGGCCGTGTGATGTTTAAGCTCCAGATCAAAGCTTTGTCCCGCGAAAGACGCCATATCCTGGCGTGTGATCAGTCGACCCTGATCCAGAAGGAGGAACATTTTCTGGAGAGGCGAGTTGCCGGCGGTGGCCGCCATCTTGGTGAACTGATCCGGGGCCTGCGGAAGCACGAACGCCACGTGGCCAGTACGTGCGTCAGACGGCACGTAGAACACAGAATCGAACGACGATGACGCGCCGGTCGACCGCGCTGACGTCACTGCCACGTGACACAGCACCATGGCAACGATGAAGAATAATAATGTGGGAGGAGACCGTGGTGACACCTCCATTCTGAGCAGATATATTGCGTCGTTAGCTCTCTCGGGCAGTGACGGAGTGTGATGTTGACAGTTATAGACAGCGCGTCGTTAGTGCTCTATCATAATGTACCCGTTCCTCTCTTCCACTGACGGAAGGTGATGTTATTCCTGAAATTTGATACAAATAATATTAGTTTGAATTAGGGATGATATAAATATAAGTGTAGTTCCTTTCATACCGCTGTAATCGCAAAGCCTTAGAATAAACACCGTATTGAAATAAAAAAATTGTCGGAAAAAAATATACGCCGATGAAACAAACTCGTTATACCGTAGACCTAACGAATACACAATTGCGCAAGTATGCGCCCTTTTGGAAAAAGCATGGGCCTAAAATTAATGAGCGTGTCCAAATGACATGCAAAATACATAACTTTTCCTTTATAGAGATTACAATATGGTTTGTAATCTTTATGTTTAATTTTTAAAATATGGCCTAGAATGCATTGCACATGCAGTGGCGCCTCACAGTGGTATAATCTGAAGTATTATTCGCGAAGTCGTCTGTCCTACAACGCGTGTGTACGTGTCTCGCTGATCACATCCACTTGTGCCAGCAGTAAGTTTTCAGTATTTGCACACGACCCGATAATTGCTCAAACGACATGCCCATGGCAAGCACAACACAGAACTATAAGGAAAATCTGGGCTTCATTAGGTAACTGCATCGGCAAGTATATAGCAAGCCACCGGAACCGCAAGCTGACCCGGGCGCCCCGGGGCGGGGGGCGGGGCACTGTTCTACAAATCTGGTGGGGGGAGGATGGGGTCCGCGGGTGCCTCTTGGTGCCTGAGAGAGCGGAAATTTATGATGAAAAAGATACCCCTATAGAGCCGATATTTTAAAACTTGTAACCGGGATGGGGGGGGGGGGCGGGGCTCCGAATATGTGCGTTAATAGAGCTGGTTGCCGCGAAAAAATACCCCTTCCGAGCGGATTTTGGCGGTAAAACGCCCCGACCGAACGGATTTTGGTGGTAAAAAGGGGGGCTTACCGCGGACCCCCCCCCCCCTCCACCCAGCAATGTAATAAGTATCAACTCCCGGGCCCGAGCGTTTCCTATCGAATATATCCTAACAGTCTACGATGATTTTGCGGACGAAAAAAAGGTCATGTAAAATGCTAACAAAAACTAGTTCGACCGAAGCCAATTAGGCAGAACAGATCTTGAGGTTCCCTCACATTGGTTATGACGATGCCAAATAAAAACCCAGTCGGACAGATTCTGCCACATTCCGATGCGGTCATAGCAAATACCTTTCTGCGCATAGACCGTGAGTCTTGTCAGGACAATCTTACGTCACCCAAAGACAAAAAGCTTCACCGGAGGGAGCCACAGCTCATCTCAAGTGTACAATTTACGGTACATTACCAAGCCTGTATAGAAAGTAGGCGCCGCCCTTTGATGAGCAATGTCCGGTTCCTAACGAGTGCTGCTATCTAGCGAGCCACTTGGGGACGATATTGCAAACATTTACATCACACTTCCCACCCACAAATCAGCGAAGGTATTATAGAAGTTGTATATATCGCCAGTAACAATCATCTCTTCATTAGAAGCCATTACCAGGCGTATCCGCCCCAGGTTACCAGTTATCTTTAGGTATCACTACAGACACTGATTAAGTAAACCATCTGTGCTCACATATCGCTGCTCGTGTATTGCATTATATATATGGCTACATCTCCATTAATCGTAAACCATTCAGCTCATACATAGGGACACATAGCGACCAGTATTTGCCGATATCGGTGAGACTTTCGACCTTTGCATCTCTCCTCTTGAAGTTGCGCTCGAAGCCTACTATAAGCCTGCGTACCGTCCTGATCAACCCACACACCGCGCCACACGCCCAGCAGACATATCTCTTGAGAGGGCCAGCCAGAGACCGCGAGCTGCTCTTCAGTTCGCTCTTACCATGACGGTAGGGCTGGGGGGAATCTGCAGGGTGGGGGGGGGGGTGAATCCAGTGGGGGTGGGACCCCGCCCCGCCCTTCCTTTTGTGGCCGAAATTTATACCATTTAATATATGAAAACCAAAAGTTACGCCATCTCTCGGCCGCCCCCCCCCCCCCAACCGCATCCCCTATCAAGCATATCTGGGTCCGACCCTGAAGAGTAGAAGGAGATCAGGGGGGGGGGGGGAGGGGGGGGGACTTGAGTGTATCAATTAAATAGATATTGGCGGCGGTATAAGATTGCAATAATTTGTACTTTGTTTCACCCGGCTGGGCCAAAGCACGGTTGGTCGCACCAGACATTTATTTTGATTGGCCACTGGTGGAACAAACCTTTGTAATTATAACAATACAGCGACAGTTAAACAGAGAAAGATCATTGGCACCATGGTGCCGGGGAAGGGGGGGGGGGTGGGGCGTCTATTGTGCGAGCTCTGCTATCCTCAAAGAAAAAAAAACCTCTAAGTCTATACATGCATGTATTATAATATATTTGATGATATATTTAGTAGCGATATTCCTTGACACCTGACAGACCGCCATTGTAATCCCGTACGGTTGATTGCCCAGGATAAATAGGCGCCTTGTAAACGGTGACGGAGAGACTGATCGCACCCCCCCCCCCCCTTCCCCCCATCCCCATTCCGCCTCCTCTCGCCGCCATCTGCTAGTAGCCGTATTTGTAATTGAAAATTAGATAACTGAAGGCGAACATTCGCATGTCCCACAAAGTCTGACGTAATAACAATATATATAATAGACCTATTGTCCCTCGGTCTCGTGGTATATATATATAGCGAGAGAGAGTCAGCTGGTGTGGCTTCGACCCGCGGGCCACACATGTAAACGGTGACACTAGCCGCCGTGCTAGCATGCACACCTCCATTATTTCATGGCCGTCATGACAACACGGTGGGTCCAGCCAGTTGTTATAGCGGTTTACAATAGCGGTGTAAACCTATATAGAAAGAGATACGCAAGTCAAATGGATGCCCATCTCAATCAGAGATCACGACTTGTAAATGACTGCAGGTGTTGAACGAGGATGCTGTGTCCGTGTTATTTAGCGGGTAGGGGGGGGGGGGGTCGTTGGTAGACAGTGCCCAGTGCCCAGGCCACAAATCAGAGATCACGACTTGTAAATGACTGCAGGTGTTGAACGAGGATGCTGTGTCCGTGTTATTTAGCGGGTAGGGGGGGGGGGGGGGTCGTTGGTAGACAGTGCCCAGTGCCCGGTGGCCCGGCCCCACTCCATCCTGTTTCCCGATGTCTGGATCCGCTGGTGTTGGCCACGACGGCTGTGTTGGTGTCACGGTGTGATGTTCCCCAGACCGAGCCATGGGTTGCCGTGGCCCTACCGACACCCCCCCCCCCCCCCCCACTCCCACCTTTCCCCTCCGCTTGCCATATGTTCTGAAGTCTGCCATATACATTTCGTATGTTCAGGTATATTTAACCATACGTAATTTATCCACATTAATTACAGATGCCATAGACCGTTCTTCCATAATAATAATATTGAAATACGGGCTGAAAAAGGCACAAAATAAACGCTTATTGCAAGCATATTACTTCGTTTACAAAATTGTCATTACTGCAAACAAACTTTCCATGATCAGATTATTAAGTTTTGTTTAGATCGTCTGTTAACAGAAAGCTAATTAAAAGATATACGATGATGAAATTTGTCGACTCACCAACAAAATATTAGACTGGTGGCTGAGAGCGGGGGGTGGGTGGGGTAGACGATGCCCAAATGACCCCCCTCCCCCCGAACCTCTCCCTTCCCCGTAAACGACCGCGGCACCCGAGCTCCCAAAAACTCGGCTAAAATGACGGAGACTGGCCTCCTAAATGTGGGGCGCTAGCTCCGATAAAAGGACGACGTGGAGGGGATATAGAATTGAATCGTACTTATGAAAATCGAAAGTGAAGGGTGAACGAGAATTCCGTATAATATGACGCTGGTAAAGGGGTGAAGAGGACGGGGGGGGGGGGAGGTGGTACAACATATTTAAACACCGACGGGTTACAAACGTGGTTCCCACCACCTGAATTCCTACCAGGCCGGATCAGATATACATATATGTACGTGTATATGTAACGGACTTCAATTAGCCTACGTTCTACGTCAGACGCCTGCATACGTCACCCCGGCACAATCCTATGTTGTGAATACTAGATTAGTGTTGAACCTCGCAGCCGGACGTCCTGCAGCCTGTATATATATAGAGAGAGATAGAGGAAAATGTTCGTGTGACAATTCCTTAACTAAGCTTATATCATTATTTCAGTTTCTTCCAACTTGGTATTTGTCTTTTTGTCGGACTGACCCGATGTATAGTTATGGAGGTGTGATCACTTCGACTCCCGTCTGTGGTGAAATATTTCACTTCAATTCTCGTCTGTGGCTAAATATTTCGAAATGTGAACACTCACCACTCACTCACTCACCGTTGAGATCCGACCTGTGTATTTCCCGAATACTGAGTCATACTGACGGGCGATCGATTGATACCATAACGTTATTCATAATACACAAACGACATTCAAACTACCTGTACCATAACACACCATCCACGCTATTATAACTCAACCTTCCAGGGGAACACATTGTAAAGCACTCCGAGGCTAAAATGCGGGTCGGAAAGTGAAAATATAACGACCAGTTTGGTACAATGAACAGACCACCATAGCGATAGCCACACTGTTGGGCGCGATCCATTCCTGCTATACGGCCCTCTGTGTTCACCGTGTAGTATCCAAGTAGCCTACGCCATATATAGCTGTATATCCACCAGATCCATCTGAGGAGAAATAACGTATCTTGTATCCCACTATTCCTCGTGTACCTACCGATGTTGTCGGGTGTATTCCAGCGGCCATTAAAGTCCCTAGTTGGAGCGAACTGAATATACGACTGTCAACGGTTGGCTGCAATTTTGCCCTAGTTCCGGTCCGCTATTACCTGTGCCGTAGGTGTGTGTGTGTGTATTGGCCAGGTGAAACGGCAATCAGCTTGGTTTGAACCGATTCGCCAGGGGGCGACACTCGGCGTCAACACTGGTCGGTCATGATTCGATAGGTTTAGGTGAGGTCAGGCAAAGTGGTTTTGATGTTTCTGCGCCGTCGACCGTTTGCAGCCACAAAATTACGTTTGAGGGATGCTTTCTAGGACGTTAGATATACATATATAGGGATCTGGACGGGGTAAATGGCGACACGCGACACAGAAATATTTAAAAAATCGACATTCGACATTGACCCCCAAATTCCGACAATGAGGATCTGAATAAGCGATATCGACACAGATTTTTGAAAAAAAACGACACTGAATTTAGCCAAAAAGCGGCACAGAACGTCGTGAAAAATCGACAATTGGCACTGAAAATTTCGAAAAATCGACACTGGACAATGGATCCCCCCTTCCCCTATATATAATCTAGACGCTATCGCTACAAACCTATTTAGTAGGTTTGCATGGTACTGTATGGTTGTACCATTATAAAAATAGGTATTAGTAGGCACATCGCAAATATATCTATGCTTAGTATAGTACGGCAATAATAACTTTATTATCATTTTATTGTTCGATATTTAACTTCAATATACGTTCACGCATTTTTGCATCAGCGGAGATCTTTTGCCCAAGAGCGGAAAACGATAACGGTTGAACACCAAACCGTCGATGTCATATTATTGTTTTCGCAACCTGATAATGCGCAAACAGTTAGGAATCAACAAATGTTTAGTTTGGTCTGGCCTAGCGGGGTCAACAGGAAGGTTCTTTCTTGTTCGGTTGGCGTGGCCTAGAGGAGAGCGGCGCTGTCTTGCCTCAGTGGTCCCCCACGCTATCAGCAATCAGTGTCTAGGTTGGCGTGGCCTCACACAGGTGACTGCATGCCGAGGCCGGGGCAGGGGAGAGCTATTTAAAATTCCTGGGCGGTGAGTCAGTGTCGGGCCTCCCATGTCTTCCGGACTACGACAGGTAGTGGAGCCGAGCGGGCCGCCGGAGGGGTGGTGAGGGAGGAGGGTCTTTGTGTGGGTGGGCCGGGGGGCTGGGGGAGGGGGGAGGGGGGTAGGCGAAGGTGTGTGGTTGTCGTCGGGGGTGGTGACTATCAAAGCCTGCGCGAGAAGGCATGCACGGGGCAGAGGTGAGTCGAGATTTTCGGTGATGATTTCAGAAAAGCTATACATATGCACGTGCATGCGTCCGGCTGGGGCGTGTGAAGGGGTCTGGCGAAACAAGTGGGAGCCCGGGGCTTATCGTCTGCCATTTAATGCGCGCAGTACCCCTGTCGGGTGACGCGAGCACCCCCGGTTACCGGCCCCTCCTTCCACTCCACCCCACCCCCAGCTCGCCCACTCATATGTAACAGTGACTAACCCGCCGGAGACTAAGGGGCCCCAGATGGCCTTTTTCGACATGGTACGGCGATTTTTAAAATTGACATACGACATCCAGATTTTATCATAGCGACAAACGACATGAATCTTTTCTTAAAGTCGACATGCGACATGGATCTCTTCTTAAAATCGACATGCCACATGAACCTCTTCTGAACATCGACATGCGACGTGGACCTTTTCTTAAAATCGACATGCCACATATGGAACTCTTCTCTAAATCGACGTGCGACATGGCTATCCCCCCTCAGGGGCCCTAGACTGGAGTCAGTTTGATAAGCATCGTGTCAGACCAGTGTGGCCGAGATTAGTCTGTACCCGGGGGCAGCATCCGAACGGATATATGCTTATGTACGACTTGAACCTCCGTTGGTAGCGGGTATATGCGTTATAACAGTTTTATCAGACGACAGATTGGTTGGAGGAGTAAAAACAACGGATTTTGCCTTTCCGCGAGCGACCTTAAAATAGCCTCGGAACAGTTATGAAAAAAAAACTCAATCATCTGGAGGTTGTTTTCGCATTCAGTATAGAGCCCCGTTGGCATTTTAGTCCTTTTTTTGTCTTTGTCCAACTCCAATTTATGATTTTTACGTTTATGTTTCGGCTCACCACGGGGTAGATGCAATAGCAGCAAATTAGTTTGTTTTAAGTCGACTGGGGTTCTTGCAACCTGTCCTGCATCGTGCCGTGATGGGCATGTTAAATTAACGAAAACAGAACAAAAATTAAAGTTTGATATTCAGTCGGGCGAGACATCGAGGCTAACTGATTAACAGGTTACTAAACACTCGTGAAACGTTTATCAAAAAAACGGAATGAAAAACTTTTACTCGTTGTAATTATCGAGACAAAGAAAGCTGCAGAAACGATTCATTTGGGCCTATTGAGAATAGGCGTTGGCTGCTGAGAGCTGCTGAGAGCTTAACGACAACCTTCTTTCTTTCCAAATCCAAACAGATTAACTTGAAAAAGTTGTATTTCTAAAATCATTGCTTTTATAATAGCGTTAATGAGACCGGTACCATATGCCATGCAGTTTCTAATTGAGTTTTCCCCAGAGTAATAGTCTCAATCCAAATAGAAGACCAGCATTTCTGGACGGACCATTTGAGAGGGGCTGATCTAAGAATTTGGAAAGGGGGGGTTGCGACCAGATTGGGTGGGGGGGGCTCTCTAAAAAAAATCGCGAACAGGGAGGGGGTGAAAATGACCGCGGGTGTCCACCAATATTTACAAACGGGAGGGGGGGAGGGGGGGCGGGAAATTTCGATTTTTACAGTGCATGCTCAACTTCCCAACTTCCTACCCCCCCCCCCCCCACCTCCCACCCCTAGATCCGCCCCTGAAATTTGATACTCAAGTAAGGGGGTGGTGGTGGTGCGTGGTGGGGGGGGGGGGGCTATGGTTATCAGAGTCGGATCCAGATATGCTGGAAAGAAAGGGGGCCGGTTTCAAGTAACTAGCCTAGCGTTTTGGTTTTCATATGTTAGATGGTATAAATGTCGGCCCTAAAAGGGGGGGGGGCGGGGCCCGGTGGCCCAGGGCCCCCCTGGATCCGCCCCTGGTTATGTTTCTCTCAAGAATGTAACGTTACTCACCTATATGAGCAAAAAAAAACGGTCGCCTGCATTGAACGTCAGGGTTTAAATAAGCCTCATCCGATTTGTTTTACACTATACTTGGCGCTTATGGCTGAATAAGCCTAGGCTTATCTGTGACCCGACAGAGTTTACCGCAGTCGCATCGATGACCGAAGTCGAGAGTAATGTCTTGGTCATTACTCACTGGTCTTCTCGTTTGATTTTGGAGTCAAATTTCTCAAACCAGAGCCCGGCGTGACGGACCATTCCATCTCGCACTAAACGTGCCCATCGCCTGTTATGAGCTGCCAAATCTTCACAAGACTGCAAACCGACGCCGGGAACGAGAAACGCTAAAAAGAGTTAAAATATTTTGTCATAATGCGCCCCGCCAGTGTTTCACGGACGCTGCGGGCACGCCGCAACATTGAACCGTGAAAACCATTGGTTGGCGTTTCAACCAATAGGCGGCGTCGTACTAGACTTGTTCGGTAGCTTTGTTTGGGTATGGCGGCTTACAGCAACGCGATTGTTGCCTAAATTTGCTGTGATAGTTAACAGCAGTGATTGAGTTTTCGAAATAATTATTGCATTGTTTCATGTACGTCACGTCCTCTAGCAAACTCACTGCTATGTTATTTTGGATGAACCCATGGGTTTAACTGTTTCAATTGATAAAGCATGAAATTAAACAAATCCAGTCAACCAACACACCAAAATAAGCGACTTTGGGTTTTGGTGGGGGGGGGGGTGGGTTGCAGTTACTGGGAGTGTTTTACTCTACCGTAAGTTAATGATGGAGTGCTGTGGCCACACATGACCAAATATGCTGACAGGACTCCAGGAAATAAATAAAAAGTGCTCCCCTCTCTGGCATCGCCACCAATATTTATAAGTCTTATTAGCAATAATAAGGCACTGTCTATTTAGTTTGCGGTCCTGTCAGCAGATCTGTGGGGACCCCAACTGCATGCCCGTCAGAAGCTAAATGAAAGTGGAGGCGCAGACTTTAGAGAAAAAATTACAGGAGGGGGAGTTGCATAGGTACCACATTGTGCCGTCATAAAGTCTAGCCATGTCCTTTTTTAGGGTTTGGCAAAAATCGAGTGCCAGAGTGGCAGATGCCCCCTGCTTCCGATGGATCTAAACTGCATAGTTTAGTAATTTATTAGTTTGTAGTATATATCAGTAGTTGTGATCAATATTTTGTAAATAATAAAAATAGAGTAAGGTGCTCTATGCACTTTATAGTCTTGATACTATATATCTTGATTATGTTAAGTACTAGCTAGTTTAGTATAGTATGGAACATGCATAGTAGGATTAGTGGTATAATATATGCCTTTTCTTATATTGAACCATTACTGTCAAGCAATGAAAGGTGGGAGCATGCATTCCAAACTGGTTTAATACTTTATCAAATTCTAGACAGTTGTCTAGTAATACAGGTTTATGTAGTTAGTGGTAGACATGTATACTAAAAATTGATGGCTGGGCTAGGATATATATATCCCTAATGGTTGTAATCAATATATATTTTTTTTAAAGATAGAAAAGGTCCAAGAAATCTGATACCTCAATTTGATGACCAGTCTATGATAGTAGTGTATTATGGTATGTTCCACATACTATCTGCCATAGGCATTCAGTATATATATGCTACAATACAGGGGAAATACAGCAATCTGTATTCAATACATATAAACTTATATTATCAGTTAATCACTGAGTGAAGGATGAGATATAAATGGCTGGTGCCAAACTCTTTGTCTACATGTCTCCATGGTATTCAATGTATTATTACAATATAACCCCTTTACCTTGCTGGTATAAATACTAATCTATTAAGCTAATTATGCTTTTCTTTTGTATCGATAGCTTGAATACCAAATACCTGTGAAAAGGGTATTAGCCAGAATTTTTTTTCACCAGCTAAAATTTTGGCTGGTAAAAACAGTGTTCAGTGTACACACACAAGATTGTGCCAGCCAATCAGGCTGTCACATTTTTAGCTCGCAATTTACAATTCAATTAACAGCAGTAGTTCTCCTTGTCATATATAATTGTGATTTTCTTCGAGACCTTGGGACCAAAAGGCCCTTTTTTTGAGAGGGTAAACAGCACCTGAGTGCCCGCCAAAATTGAAACTCCTTCATGCCATTTTTGCTTAGTGTTATGTGAAATAACTGATCTTCTTGTACCATATATTGTATCAAACCCAAATATTATTCATTCATGATATGTGATATATCACTGATCTTTAGATAGCTATCTATATATGTATAAGAATCTTTGATCACACAATGGTTACCTTGCACATATATTTACGAATTAGTAGAGCCATTCATTTAGTTGTTATCTTTTAGAGGAAAAGAAAGGACTATAATAACCAATAGATAGACGTGTCACCAGCTCAAGATGGCTGACAACCTGGAAGGGGAAGAGCTGATCAGTGGACTGAAGCAGCTGGTGTCCAGCTTCGAGCCCTACATTCTGGAGGCCAGTTCTGTTGATGAGGCTGAAGAGATGCTGCTCCACCTGGAGGAGAATGATGAGAACTTTCACCGGTAACTTTGCTGTTTGTGGAGTATGGATAACCTAGACTGAATTAATGAGATTCCTTGTACAGACTCTAAACATGGGTTAGTTCTTGAATTACATATTTTCTGACATGTTTTTAACAGGATTTTGTTTGTTTATTATCTCAAAGAAGATATCTGATGGCAACTGAACAATATGCCCAATATCATGTATTTTTATTATGTCATCTCATGCAATGTGAGTCTCGCAACCTGTAAATGCAATTAATCCATTTCTTCCCCCAGGTATAACTTTGTGCGCAGTCTTCGCAGTCAGATCGACAGCGTCCTTGGTAACCTGATAGAGGAGGAGATAGAGAGACACTCTATGATACCGACCGAACCCTCAGCTGGGCAAGAAACCCTCGTCACCCAGATCACTGACCTCGTTCTCAACTCCAGACAGTAAGCAAACCCTCGTCCTCCAGATCACTGACCTCGTCCTCAACTCCAGACAGTAAGCAAACCCTCGTCCTCCAGATCACTGACCTCGTCCTCAACTCCAGACAGCAAGAAACCCTCGTCACCCAGATCACTGACCTCGTCCTCAACTCCAGACAGCAAGAAACCCTCGTCACCCAGATCACTGACCTCGTTCTCAACTCCAGACAGTAAGCAAACCCTCGTCCTCCAGATCACTGACCTCGTCCTCAACTCCAGACAGTAAGCAAACCCTCGTCCTCCAGATCACTGACCTCGTCCTCAACTCCAGACAGCAAGAAACCCTCGTCACCCAGATCACTGACCTCGTTCTCAACTCCAGACAGTAAGCAAACCCTCGTCCTCCAGATCACTGACCTCGTCCTCAACTCCAGACAGTAAGCAAACCCTCGTCCTCCAGATCACTGACCTCGTCCTCAACTCCAGACAGCAAGAAACCCTCGTCACCCAGATCACTGACCTCGTTCTCAACTCCAGACAGCAAGAAACCCTCGTCCTCCAGATCACTGACCTCGTCCTCAACTCCAGACAGCAAGAAACCCTCGTCACCCAGATCACTGACCTCGTTCTCAACTCCAGACATTAAGCAAACCCTCGTCCCCAGATCAGTGACCTCGTCTTCAACTCTAGACAGTAAGCTAGGGGCGCTTACCTTATCAACATGTTATTATCATTTTCGTATCTCACCAACCAGGATTGTGTAAGTTGTTATATTCACGGATAATTGTTTCCACATAGTGCAACACTACCGTGGATTTCACACGCACACATCTACACTAATAAAATGAAGCTGTTTGTCCCACTATGCCGCGGCATGCAAGAGCACATTGGCACCGGCAGCCGCCTTGAACCTATATATCCAACCGTCGCTCTTAGATGTGTCAAAGCTATCGCATGTGTCAACACTATCGCTGGGTGCTTATCACCTTATCCCGCGCATAATATCGCTTTCGGGTGCTTATCCCGCATGGTGACCATGTCTGCGCCGGGCTACCTGGCTTGGTGCCAACAGTAATATTTTTCCCAACGCATTATCGCCCGAACCGTCATCAAAACAAACAAATCCCTTACTGTCTCGCGTCCACAACTTCCTATCAGTAGCAAATTTTGTCCACTGAAGGTACGTTAAATGACAAACAACGGACGGGAAACAGCCCCTTTTTTTACTCAATCAACCCCTTTTTTTCACTAAATCAATGTATGAGCTTGGGCCTTAGTTTTACTGGTCGGATATTCCTTTATTAGCGTGCTTTAGCCGCAATTTGAGTATTCTGTACAAACAAAATAGTCATAATGTTATTTCTTTCGCTTATTAGTACGAACGGCTAGTATTCATATAAATTAGTAACGAAATTATCTCTCGCATTCTGTGATGCATGTGAGTTGAATTACAACAAATAATAATAAGAATTTATTATTTTGACTGCGTCTTAATTTTCCTTTGCAGGTACAAAGACCTGAATCAGAAGCTTAAAGACGATGTCAAGGTGGCTGTCGAGCACTTACGACAAAACTTTGAGACTGAGTTCTGCCTGGACAAGGAGGCCGGAGCCCGCCACGGCACTCAGCGACACAAGGCCAACATCCTGTTCAGCGACGGGGAGTCTTCTTTCGACGACAGCTCTCTCAACCAGGTCAGACCCAATGAGATTGTTTGTATATTCAGGACGCTGTAACCACTTTTGGTCATATCGCGCCAATGGGAGAAGGAAGGGAGAGTGAAGCTATGCCATCGGGGGTAACCCCCTACTCTTTGCGGAGAAGGACATGGGATCTTTATTCTGCGACCATACAGACATAACCACAGCTGGGCTCGAACCACCGATCCACGTGCCGTTAGGAAGGTGGCCAGGGCACTCAATGCCAGCGCTCTGGCCCATTGAGCTACCGGGCCGGCCCCCAGACCCAATGAGAACCTGGGGGGGTGGGTGCATGGTTCTGAATCTAGCTAGAAGATAGGAGACGCCGGTGATAAAGGTGCCACGCCGTTGGGGTATTCTTCGATTATTGCATGTATTATTACTGTTTTACTGTTCTATCAAATGCACTGTGGCCAAGGTGAGTGATAAAGCAATTAAAAAGTACAGATATGCTTAGTTTTCTTGGCAGATATGCACCTTGGCCAAGATACGTGATGAAGCAGTTGATACTGATAAGTCAAGATATGAATACGGTATTATTATTATCATCACTTTAATAATACGAGTATATATCTACTTTAGCTTGCCGTGGGGCTATCATTTACATAGCTTTCAATGCCACATGTTTTATTATTGAACTTTGACTTTACGGATTTGCTGCCGTTTTGGAATGGCTTCGTGCACCTGTTAACGGTATTGCGTGAGATATGGGCGCTGGGTTAACATGTCATTTTTCCTGTTCCAGAGCACTGTGATGTTTATGAACAACGAGCAGTTCCAGCGTCTTGCTGATAACCTAGATAAGAGGAAACCACTTGAGGTAAAGGAAAAGGGTGATAAAAAGATCACTATTGTATCCATTTTGATTTTACATGTACTGACTGTATCAATACAGACTGTATAAATTGCTGTTAGGTAATACCTACTGTATGACCAGTAATTCCTACACTTGTTTTTTTTTGCGTCCAGGTATTGATATATTTGGCCAAAGAGTTTTCATTAATTAATCTAAAAAAGATTTTCCAGGTCCATATACTTCTTCTTATGCTATATGTGTCCATGAAAGTAATCAGTGATTGTGCTGCTTTATGTCTTCATCAGACCCGGAGGGATGCGCTGAAGAGCCTGCTCCAGATCACCACCATGGACGTCCAGAGTTGTGAGGCCTGGAGCTCCATTCGACAGGGGATCCTGGACGCGCTGGGGGACTCGGACGACCAGCTCTGGGTACATGTGCACTGCTCTGTGGTACACGTGTACTGTTCTATGGTACACGTGTACTGCTCTATGGTACACCTGTACTGCTCTGTGGTACACGTGTACTGTCTATGGTACACCTGTACTGCTCTATGGTACACCTGGACTGACTGCTCTATGGTACACGTATACTGCTCTATGGTACACCTGTACTGCTCTATGTTACACGTGTACTGCTCTATGTTACACGTGTACTGCTCTATGGTACACGTGTACTGCTCTATGGTACACGTGTACTGCTCTATGTTACACGTGTACTGCTTTATGGTACACGTGTACTGACTGCTCTGTGGTACACGTGTACTGTCTATGGTACACCTGTACTGTCTATGGTACACCTGTACTGCGCTATGGTACACGTGTGCTGCTCTTTGGTACACGTGTACTGACTGCTCTGTGGTACACGTGTACTGTCTATGGTACACCTGTACTGCTCTATGGTACACGTGTACTGACTGCTCTATGGTACACGTGTACTGCTCTATGGTACACGTGTACTGCTCTATGGTACACGTGTACTGCTCTATGGTACACCTGTACTGCTCTGTGGTACGCGTGTACTGTCTATGGTACACCTGTACTGCTCTATGGTACACGTGGACTGACTGCTCTATGGTACACGTGTACTGCTCTATGGTACACGTGTACTGCTCTATGTTACACGTGTACTGCTCTATGTTACACGTGTACTGCTCTATGGTACACGTGTACTGCTCTATGTTACACGTGTACTGCTCCATGGTACACGGGTACTGCTCCATGGTACACGTGTACTGCTCTATGTTACACGTGTACTGCTCTATAGTGCACGTGTACTGACTGCTCTATGTTACACGTGTACTGCTCTATAGTGCACGTGTACTGCTCTATGGTACACGTGTACTGCTCTATGGTACACGTGTACTGCTCTATGTTACACGTGTACTGCTCTATGGTACACGTGTACTGCTCTATGTTACACGTGTACTGCTCTATGTTACACGTGTACTGCTCCATGGTACACGTTTACTGCTCCATGGTTCACGTGTACTGCTCTATGTTGCACGTGTACTGCTCAATGGTAAACGTGTACTGCTCTATGGTACACCTGTACTGCTCTATGTTACACCTGTACTGCTCTATGGTACACGTGTACTGCTCTATAGTACACCTGTACTGCTCTATGGTACACCTGTACTGCTCTATGGTACACGTGTACTGCTCTATGGTACACGTGTGCTGCTCTATGGTACACGTGTACTGCTCTATGGTACACGTGTACTGCTCTATGTTACACCTGTACTGCTCTATGTTACACGAGTACTGCTCTATGGTACACATGTTCTGCTCTATGGTACACGTGTACTGCTTCACTGCTCGTTTCATACGTATCTCTGATCTTTTTAAAAAGACATACACAATTTGACTCTATATAAGACATATATTGGAGGAATCTAGGGAATCCGTGCTTAATAGTAGCTCTCCGAATCTGTGCTTAATAGTACTTCAGTTGTAACCTCAGCAACTCTGCTATTTGATTTTCTTTATTATAGGCCAAGAGCCTGAAGTTTGTTGCCCGGTGTCTGTCCGCCAACACCCCATGCACCAGAGATCTGTACTCAACTGTCGGTGAGTTGGTCATAAAGCCTCTAAGTTAATTAACGGAAATAAAGAATGCCGCAGACTTTTGTTTGGGATAAAGTAATGCTGAGATATTGATGGTCATTCGACTGTCGTTGGCCTCGGATCTAGGCGAGTGTCATTCATACTTTGATTCAATTTGCATGTCAAAATGTTTGTTTCTTAAATTTACCACGCATCAGATAATATATTTCTGCTTTCATCGAGGAAATATAAAGACATCATTACCATTTAATAACCTAAACAGATTTGTTGGGGCACAATTGTTGTACATGTATGAACAACCTTAAGCATGATTTTGCGGTGAGCTATTTTTCGTAATTCCGTGTCGAAATGTTCTACAATGCATGTGTGTTAATTCGCCTCTTACACACGATCTCCAGCCGAGTACCTCCGAATGCAGTTCCAGTCCATAACAAAGAACAACATTCCCCGGATGAAGAACGGACTCGACTGCAAGCGACCGGACAGCATCCAGCTGTTGAAACTGGTAAATTTATAGCGAACTGTGATGATTGAATATGTTGAGTTGATTCATAACAACGACCAGACAACTTCCAACTGGTGAGGTCAAACTGGTAAAGTTAGAGCGAACTATGACGACTAAACAGTGTTGATTGGTAGCAGACACGTGCATTGAAATATATAGCATGCTACCGAGTTCGGTAGCGTTCACTGTTTATCAGCCGGTCACGGGTTCGAGCCTCACTTGTTTCTCTCGTCCGTTTCATCGTTTCATCTCACTTTCGTTTTCTTGTAGTTTCGTCTCTTGAACGAATTCCAGCAGCATGTACCTCAATATTGGATACGATATCCTGAGAAGTAAGTTAACGATAGTTCTACCATCTAATTCTACCGTATGAGACATGCATGTGGCATATGCAGAACAAGTGGAAGGCGGAACAAGTTATTTTAAATGTATTCGTTTAATTCTAACTTTAATAGTTGCCCACTTACTTCAGAGTTACCAAAATGGAAATAGAACTGATATTTCGAGCGCTAGAAATTACGCAACATTGTAAATGAGCATTTTAAATGTGGTGTAAACCCCTATAGCGTTGATCTAATCGGAATACTCAAACTCATCACAAACTTTGGGGCCTCCCCTCAAGAAACTCACAATCTGCTGTTTTGCCAATAAAAAATGCTTCTTGTGCACATATATATGTCTATCACTGACAGCGTGCTTTTTGATTGGCTGAGCACCTATATAACGTGCTGTATGATTGGCTGTGCACCTATATAACGTGCTGTATGATTGGCTGAGCACCTATATAACGTGCTGTATGATTGGCTGAGCACCTATATAACTTGATGTATGATTGGGTGAGCACCTATATAACGTGCTGTATGATTGGCTGAGCACCTATACAACGTGCTGTATGATTGGCTGAGCACCTATGCAACGTGTCTCCCGGCGAGGCCCGTCACGTGATCACCTCAAGCCTCTGACGGCATGATTTGTCTTTTAGGTTCGTGGAGGAAGTGTTGCATTCTACACTGGGTCTGCTGGCCATACAGCAGGGCACTTCCCTGGGCTCCCTCGCACCCCTCACCCCGCTCCACTACCTCGCCCTCGTCGACCCCACAGCCAACTGGTTCACCATGTGGATGGTAAGTGACTCCGCTTCTGCCGGGATTGGGCGCATTGCTTTGGTAGCCCTAAGAATAGGCACATTACGCATCGGTATACCGCCCGACACTTCTTTCACACAGCACGCGACAAAGTGGAGAAGATGGCGGCTGATTGAAAGGTGATGACAGTTGGTTGGTTCCAGTGCCCCTACCTGCACCGGATGTGAACGCTGTGTGCATTTCGTTGGAATAGGTATATCCCTATCGGCACACCCGGAAGTTCCCTGTCACGTGTTGCGGGTCCCGGGCGGGATACCTGACCTGGCCCAAAGGAATGCGCCCATTTTGTCCATTAATCCTATTTATTGGGTGACGACTTATTGAGTAATGGGGTTGATCTGATGATGGTGATGGAGCCTCGTTGTGGCGTTGTTATTTGCCTCCCTCTTGACGTGGACGTGGATGGCTGATCTCTTGACAGGGGAGCTGTTGCACCTCATAATATTGGTATCTCCGTCTATAAGACGTTTGCTGAGAATGTGAATCTTACTTGGCTGCGAATGTGATTCCTATTTGGATGAGAATGTGAATCATATCTAGATAAAAATGTGAATCCTGTTTGGCAGAAAATGTTCCAATATGTGTTTTATTTTGGTTGCCTGCATTGGCTCATAGAGTGTTTCAGCTCTTTATATCATACCCAGCCAACTATATGAGCAATGGGTGAGCAATACAATGTTCGTACTAACCATGCCTTGATTCTGCCTTCAGCACGGACACTACAGCCCCGCCAATACAATGTACGTACTAACCATGCCTTGATCCCCTGCCTTCAGCACGGACACTACAGCCCCGCCAATACAATGTACGTACTAACCATGCCTTGATCCCCTGCCTTCAGCACGGACACTACAGCCCCGCCAATACAATGTACGTACTAACCATGACTTGATCCCCTGCCTTCAGCACGGACACTACAGCCCCGCCAATACAATGTACGTACTAACCATGCCTTGATTCTGCCTTCAGCACGGACACTACAGCCCCGCCAATACAATGTACGTACTAACCATGCCTTGATCCCCTGCCTTCAGCACGGACACTACAGCCCCGCCAATACAATGTACGTACTAACCATGCCTTGATCCCCTGCCTTCAGCACGGACACTACAGTCCCGCCAATACAATGTACGTACTAACCATGCCTTGATCCCCTGCCTTCAGCACGGACACTACAGCCCCGCCAATACAATGTACGTACTAAACATGCCTTGATTCTGCCTTCAGCACGGACACTACAGTCCCGCCAATATAATGTACGTACTAACCATGCCTTGATCCCCTGCCTTCAGCACGGACACTACAGCCCCGCCAATACAATGTACGTACTAACCATGCCTTGATCCCCTGCCTTCAGCACGGACACTACAGCCCCGCCAATACAATGTACGTACTAACCATGACTTGATCCCCTGCCTTCAGCACGGACACTACAGCCCCGCCAATATAATGTACGTACTAAACATGCCTTGATTCTGCCTTCAGCACGGACACTACAGTCCCGCCAATATAATGTACGTACTAACCATGCCTTGATCCCCTGCCTTCAGCACGGACACTACAGCCCCGCCAATACAATGTACGTACTAACCATGCCTTGATCCCCTGCCTTCAGCACGGACACTACAGCCCCGCCAATACAATGTACGTACTAACCATGCCTTGATCCCCTGCCTTCAGCACGGACACTACAGCCCCGCCAATACAATGTACGTACTAACCATGACTTGATCCCCTGCCTTCAGCACGGACACTACAGCCCCGCCAATATAATGTACGTACTAAACATGCCTTGATTCTGCCTTCAGCACGGACACTACAGTCCCGCCAATATAATGTACGTACTAACCATGCCTTGATCCCCTGCCTTCAGCACGGACACTACAGCCCCGCCAATACAATGTACGTACTAACCATGCCTTGATCCCCTGCCTTCAGCACGGACACTACAGCCCCGCCAATACAATGTACGTACTAACCATGCCTTGATCCCCTGCCTTCAGCACGGACACTACAGCCCCGCCAATACAATGTACGTACTAACCATGCCTTGATCCCCTGCCTTCAGCACGGACACTACAGCCCCGCCAATACAATGTACGTACTAACCATGCCTTGATCCCCTACCTTCAGCACGGACACTACAGCCCCGCC
The DNA here is from genome assembly GCA_964019135.1 of Arenicola marina. NCBI lineage: Eukaryota > Metazoa > Annelida > Polychaeta > Arenicolidae > Arenicola > Arenicola marina. The sequence continues at coordinate 15,118,393 of OZ025257.1, forward strand.
AATACAATGTACGTACTAACCATGCCTTGATCCCCTGCCTTCAGCACGGACACTACAGCCCCGCCAATACAATGTACGTACTAACCATGCCTTGATCCCCTGCCTTCAGCATGGACACTACAGCCGCGCCCCGCTGCTCAAGCTGTTGGTCAAATACGTGGCAGTTGTAAGTACCATTATACTATATAAGTATCTTTGGGTATAATGAACAAGCTAGGATCATGCCCCAAGAGAAGGCGCAAAAGCGGGCAGTGTCCAAGCGCTACGCATGATAAATAATAAATAATGGTAAAAAAAAAAAAAAAAGGGTACAAAAAAAATAATGATAAATAAATAAACATAAATCAAGAGCGTTAATCGGATGGCTATGACGGGGTCTTTCAGAAATGCTCATCTGTTTTTGACTTGTACCTGTAAATTATCTTTATCATCAGGGTGACTAAATCATGTATGTCTGCTTCAGACATTAGAAATCATGAAATTTCTCCGGGAAAAGTCGTGACATTATCTTGCCAGATTTGTGTGGGAACACTGTAATACAGATCCTAATGGGGTCTAGATAACAGAGAAACTAGTGCATTGTCCACCAATGAATGTATAATGCTCGTGAGTGGTAGTTTGTCAAGTTATCTATATAGTGAATACACGGTAGCGATTTTCTTGTACTAGATTGGCTGAACTAGAGATGACTTGCCAAGTAAACATTTACGTTATTACCATACTGAACACTAGCTACTGTTGGAGAGGATTATTTCATTTATTAAGGTGGGAGGATTATTTCATTTCTTAAGGTTTATCAAACGATTTTGCACTTTATCTTGAGTGCATTCTATGTGAACCTCATAGGTTGAGAACGCTGTCAAGTCGTGTCTGGACTACGTGGAGGCTCGGAAGGTGGATGCCTTGACCATGGCGCCCGCTATTGACGCCAAACCGAACCCAGGTAACTGATACCGTTGACGCCTACGATACGGTAGACAGTGCTGGATATAAAATCTATATAAATAAATAATTATGGGGACGTACGAGTACCCAATAGCACCTTCATATGATGAAGACGAAAGCTCTAGGAATTATTGACCTAAAAAGGTTATATTGTTATATTTTCATTGTCATATGTACATATATCTCATCCGCTCATGTCATTTTATCATTGTCGGTCAATAGCACGTGTGCTAATGTTTATTGTTGACTTTTACATACCGACGTTAAATAAAACTTTATCTTATCTTATTTCCCATACCTATCTAAATCGGTTTGTTTTTATACAATTCTCAGATCTGTGTGACATAATGATATCTGTAGCATGTTGCATTACTGGCACCCATCTGGTACACTGTGGCTGCAGAGAATGCTGGGAGGACGGCTTACAGTGGTCCGGAGCTCGAGTTCGTCTACTTCGTGCACTCGATGCACTTCGTGAGCCGTCTGCTCTGCTACAAGCAGGGCCACAAGCTGTTCCCGCTCGCCGTCTGCGACAGAGGTGCGTCTGTCACACGTACGCCATGTGCACAGAATGAACTCGTCATATACGTCTTCTCTGCTTGTTAATCTATTGTTAATCCATAGCTGTTGATTGATATTATTTACTTTAATAATAATAAGTTTTAATTTAATAATGCAATTACTATAATAATAAAAAAAAAAATATTTAATAATGCAATTACTATAATAATAAAAAAAAAAAAATTTAATAATGTAATTACTACTTCAGTAGCTTAAAGTCCATCGCGGAAAGCAGGGCGCTAGAAAAGCGACATTATCAAATTAGTCTGGCGACAATCACCAGATGGCGTCACTGGGAGGGCTAATTGGGAAACTCTACCAGGCTAGGTTTATGCTTGGACAGACTTCGTCACCATAACACGGCATTGCGCTCAGGAGGCGTTCACGTAACATGGAGGTGGCAACGAGTATGGGGGGGAACAAAATGCTCATGAATGTTGAGTGCATGTTCACTTTATTTCCAGCAGAGCCGGTGACTTTAACCAAGTTGTTGGTGACTCTGATAGAGCTGATCACGGAACAAAGGCCGTCTAAAGACCGAAAGGATCGTTTGGCCCAAGGCAAGATATTCCCCAACGCCTTCACCGGCGTGTAACGTACTGCTCTACTCAACGAAATATTTTAATCTCAGCCATCAAAAGTTGGAATATACTTTCACAAATTTTGTACCAGTGTGTTTTCTTATTCATTTTTAGGCATTATTCTTAAGCGTTTCCCAGTCTGATATTGTCGTAAGGCTATAGAAAGTAGTCATATCCCCAGAACTGATTCTTCTAGAGGTACATGCGCGTTCCTTGGACGGTAACATAATGCCTTAAATACTAATATTTACACCAATCTTATCGTACCTTGTCACACACACACATCCTCATTTTTATCACACAATCCTAAACTGTAACCAGTTCTACATCTTTCCTCCCTGTACCGCTATATTACTTACGGTCTAATTATTTTTTGGTTGAATAAACGCTAGTGAATCTTGATATATCTATTTTTACTCTTTGCTCGCTGACAGAGTTTGATCCGTGCAAGCTGGTGACGGACATGTTGAGTCGACTGTGTGCCTCGGAGACGCTGTGTGTGACGTGTGTGTGTAAGGACGAGGTGACCAGAGCCCTGCTACGTCCCATCACACGCTGGCTGCCGGCACACCAGGTAAACTGTCCAACCAAGCCAGCACACCCCGGGGTCACCCCAATGGTCTGGTGGTCAGCTCTGCCATACACACCAGCCATCGGGCCGGAGGTCGTGGGTTCGCGTCCCAGTGTACGATTGTCTTTTGTGCGTGCAGTAGTAAAAAGATTCCATGACATTTATTCGCTAATGGTAAACGGTTAACGAGTATATAGGAATCCGCATATTTATTGAATCCGCATGTTTATTGAACCCACATATTTATTGAGTCCACATATTTATTGAGTCCACATATTTATTAAATCCGCATATTTATTGAACCCACGAATTTATTAAATCCACATATTTATTAAATCAACATATTTATTGAATCCACATATTTATTAAATCCACATATTTCTTGAATCGACATATACTTTTTGAACCCATGAATTTATTAAATCCACATATTTATTGAATCCACATATTCTTTGAATCCAAATATTCTTTGAATCTAAATATTCTTTGAATCCACATATTCTTTGAACCCATATATTTATTAAATCCACATATTTACTGAATCCACGTTTTTATTACCTCCACATATTTGTTACCTCCACATTTTTCTAACCTCCACATATTCGTTGCATCCACGTTCTTGCTACCTCAATTTTTGTTACCTCCACACATTCTTGTTACCTCCACATTTTTGTTACCTCCACGCATTCGCTTCACCCACCATGATGCGTTGCTCACCCGTGGACGCAGCACGAGTCGAGTGGGCCTCAGCCGGCCGACTCCATCCTGCTGCACGTGGCAGAGATCCTCTCCCAGGTGGCCTCCAGTAACGCCGGACGCCACCACATGCTCTACGGCGAGAGCGGCGGCCAGTTCATCAAAAACAAGTAAGCCCCGTCGCCAACGAGCGCTTCGTGGTTCGCGGCCCGCTGTGACTGTGTCTGTGTGGTCGCAGGATAACGATCCCAAATCCTTCTTCGCAAAGAGTAGGGGGTTACTCCCGGGGACATGGCTCCACTCTTTCTTCCTTCTCCCATTGACGCGATATGACAAAACGTGGTTAAAGCATTCTGAATATACAATCAACAAAGGAAAGCTTCGAAGCATCTGCGCAACTAACACAAAAAGTAATCAGCTAAAATTTCGTTATTTCCCGTCGGTGTAGCACTGACTGTCTCGTATCTGTGTCCCTAGATCCTCGGCCGTGCACGTGTTAGCTGAGACAGTCCTGACACCTTTAACCTGTGTTTGTATCTCTGTGCGCAGATCCTCGGCCGAGCACGTGTTAGCTGAGACAGACCTGACACCTTTAACCTGTGTTCGTATCTCTGTGCGCAGATCCTCGGCCGTGCACGTGTTAGCTGAGACAGTCCTAACACCTTTAACCTGTGTTTGTATCTCTGTGCTGAGACAGTTCTGACACCTTTAACCTGTGTTTGTATCTCTGTGCGCAGGTCCTCGGCCGTGCACGTGTTAGCTGAGACAGTCCTGACACCTTTAACCTGTGTTTGTATCTCTGTGCTGAGACAGTTCTGACACCTTTAACCTGTGTTCGTATCTTTGTCCGCAGATCATCGGCCGTGCACGTGTTAGCTGAGTTCAGCCAGCGGGCGCTGACGGGGAAGCTGGCGTCAGACACGGGTCGGGTACCCTCTCAGGCCGTCGTCGGCAACATGGTGTTCGTCTGCAGACAGCTCTACGGAAGCTGTGAAGGGCTACTCGTCATGTACCCCTATGACCTGCACGGAGCCATCGCGTCCGTCTGGAAAGAGGTAAGTGAGCTGTGTCTCCGGATCTGAGGTGCAGATTATTTTCTGGAACTATATGCGCGCTCCTATAGCTTGTACGTGATCATACATATAATTAGTTTAATTCCCAAGGGGGCGGCGGCCAAAGTCCATGTACAATACATTTGTTGGTGCATATATTCGTCTTTGATCAACGTCATTGTTTTTCCCGAATTTAAGCATGTTATAAACAAAAGTGCCCGGATTGGTTAAGTATGTGTTCATTTCTTGTAGACATCGCGCGAGCAAAAGTATGTGCTATTTTACAAACACGCGCTCACATTGTGTAGGTTTGAGAGCAAATACATATAGCGTAAATGATGATAATGTGGGCAAACCAACGGCACGTGATTCAGTTCCGATGGCTCCCATATCACGAAAAGCCCATGCACGTTGTTCGTGAGACATATATTGTGTTTGTTTCCGCAATTAAAGAGTGACTGGAGCATCGAAAGCGTGCACATCTATTGCAATCCTGTAGGCGAACGATTGCCTGAGCCAACGCGCCGCGTGACCTTAATAACATGTACTGAACTTCATATCTGGTACAGTTAGGCCATATTACGAAAAATGTTTACCATGTTTACTGACCCCGTGGCGGCAGGCTAACGCTGTGAGAGCTGTGACAAATGAAGGCAGGCCGGAAGCGGCAGATTCTTGAGTCTACGAATCAGTTGGGTCAATTTGACGTACGTTCTCGATAGATCATAATCCTAATTGTGTTTTTTTGGTTCCAGGCCAGTCGTGAGGCCGACCGCGCGTCTACACCCACACCTTCCACTTCTGACGGGCGAGACAACTCCAACCTGTAGGTCAAATGTCGTCTGCTCTCACTCCTTTTTGGCGCCAACAAGTCAAATGTTGTCTGCTCTCACTCCTTTTTGGCGCCAACAAGTCAAATGTCGTCTGCTCTCACTCCTTTTTGGCGCCAACAAATCAAATGTCGTCTGCTGTCACTCCTTTTTGGTGCCAACAAGTCACATGTCTGCTCTCATCTCGCTGATACTGTTTGTTGTATACAGGAAAACTCATATTGATACTCTATAATATTTATACTCTAGTAGTGTTTCTCAGTTAGCATGACAAACCTGACAGATGACATTACGAGAGTTATCTGGCATGTACTTATCATTGTACCTGACATGCATTCAGTCTACGGAGCATTGATCTTCAACAGGCTGCTGTGGGAAGACACGTTGCGCGACAACCTGCTGAGCCTGGCCGCCACGCCGAAGGGAGTGCTACTGCTGCAGCAGGCTGGTGCCATGACCGAGTGCGTCGCTTACATGTCTGCCAGACACGCCGGCAAACACCAGGTCAGACCCCCGGACCCCCGGGTCCCCGGATCCCCGGCCCCCCCCGGGCTACTCCTGATGTACCCCTATGATCCCCGGACCTTTGAAGCCCCGGGCCCCTGAACCCGCGGACCCCTGAGCCCCCGGACCGCTGAACCCCCGGGCCCCTGAACCCGCGGACTCCTGAACCCCGGGACCCCTGAACCCCCGGGCCCCGGACCCCTGAACCCCCGGACCCCTGAACCCCCCTGAACCCCCGGACCCCTGAACCCCCGGACCCCTGAACCCCCGGACCCCTGAACCCCCCTGAACCCCCGGACCCGAGAACCCCCGGGCCCCTGAACCCCGGACCGCTGAACCCCCGGGCCCCTGAACCCCCGGACCCCTGAACCCCCGGACCCCTGAACCCCCGGGCCCCTGAACCCCCGGACCCCTGAACCCCCGGGCCCCTGAACCCCCGGACCCCTGAATCCCCGGACCCCTGAACCCCCCTGAACCCCCGGACCCATGAACCCCCGGGCCCCTGAACCCCGGACCGCTGAACCCCCGGGCCCCTGAACCCCCGGACCCCTGAACCCCCGGACCCCTGAACCCCCGGGCCCCTGAACCCCCGGACCCCTGAACCCCCGGGCCCCTGAACCCCCGGACCCCTGAATCCCCGGGCCCCTGAACCCCCGGACCCCTGAACCCCCTGAACCCCCTGACCCCTGAACCCCCGGACCCCTGAACCCCCGGGCCCCTGAACCCCCGGACCCCTGAACCCCCCTGAACCCCCGGACCCATGAACCCCCGGACCCCTGAACCCCGGACCGCTGAACCCCCGGGCCCCTGAACCCCCGGGCCCCTTAACCCCCTGACCCCTGAACCCCCGGGCCCCTTGAACCTCCGGACCCCTGAACCCCCCGGCCCCCGTACCCCCGGGCCCCTAAACCCCCGGGCCCCTAAGCCCCTGGGCGCGGCAACTACAGTAACCTACTCTCGCGACTGAAGCGGCTTTAACGCTTTAACGAGGCTTTTAGCCTCATCACATATTCCTGCCAGCGTCCCATTGGGGTTGTTTATTTGATTTGATTTTTTGGGGGCATCAAACCAAGAGAACATTAACACAATGAGGATGCCCATTGTATAAGTGAAACCACTGGCAGCGTAATATTAATATCCAGCAGTCAAAAGCAATTGCGATAGCCTGTTCGACGTCCTTGGCGTCTTGTTGTACTAGTCGTTGGTTTCGCGAAAGTGTCATCGCATCGAGAAGTCGTCATTTCGAGACATTGGTATAATGTTGGTAAATAGGAACAAAGCCCTATGATATCTGCTATGTTACATTTTCCGGATTGATATGGAAATAATTGGCTTACGGCACCGTTTTGTCAGGTCAGCAAATGTGAGAAGTTTGGCTACGGCTTCATGCTGTCGCAAGTCGCCTGCACTGCGGTCGGCATGGAGGCCTTGCAGAAAACCGGTAGGCCACCGCCGTAACCCTGGCAACGTATACGCGTAAAGCGATTATTTTAGTACCACTAAACCATTTATGAATTGAGGGAACTATGTCGCTATATTGTGTTACAGACTGATGGTGCCGTTTAAACCCCAATATAAGTCAACTATGTGATGAAAAACAGTGTTGTATGTATTACTATGACGGTCGACATAATTTATGTCTTCTTAAATTGCACTTTAAGCTAGCTATATAGTTGTTATTTGGATAGATAAATAGATAGAATAGATAGATAACTTCAGGCACCAGGCCCATCGTACAAATACAGCACACCAAAACACCATGCCAACGATTGGACCGGACCTCGTAGGCTAAACCTTTCTTCATATATACTGAAAGTTTGTATATAAATCTTGCAGATTAAACATGATTTATCCTCAATAGTTATACGAAATAAAATAATCTATTATTATTAAAGTTGAAGTGACTCAGTAAGTGATATATGTATCCTGTGGTTGTGGTTCAGGTTTCGTGCGGTCTTTGATCCGTGGTTTGTGGGGGAGTCTGGAGGTGGTTGACGACAAACCGATCCATACCCCTAAGTCTTGGCCGGTCTACCCCATCGAGAAGCCCACGCGCAAGGTACGGGTCATAAGACCATCCACAGCGGTATATCACCTCGGACTTGCATAAACATAATGATTGGCTGTATATTGAAGACGCTATAAGCAATTCTGGTCACATTGCGTCAATGGGAGAAGGAAGGGAAGAGTGGAGCCATTCTTCGCGGACGTGCGATCTTTATCCTGCGACTACACAGGCATGATCACTGCGGGGCTCGAACCACCGATCCACGTGCCGGCTTTCGGCTGAACAGCGCTCTAATCCACTAAGCTATCGGGGCGGCCCTCATAAACTTAATGAAAGATGCGAGTTATTTTTCTTGTCGAGGCATGTGGCTTTGGAACCGGAAGTTTTGTTCCGACTAGTGCTTCCTGATGTTAAGAGTTCAAATACCATAATTATTTTTGACGTTATAATCTTTGCTAGATTTTGTTATTTTGAACTAGAGAGTTCACTTTTTAGGCATCACCTTTTCCGTGTTGTATCCCGGTTTGCTGGACATGCTATGAAAATTAATGCTCTGTGAAAATAATGTTAAAATAATGGTATACCATGTGAATCATTTCGCGATAATCGTAAAACTGTGGCAAGAGGATAATCTCTCAATATGTACGCTAGAGACTACTCACTTTGTTTTGGTATTGTTTTCACATGTCCCGGCTTTCCCTTCAAGGCGTTCCTGACCCTGGTCAACCTGCTGTCGTCCTATTGTTTTCACATGTCCCCGGCTTTCCCTTCAAGCGTTCCTGACGCTGGTCAACCTGTTGTCGTCCTATTGTTTTCACATGTCCCCGGCCTTCCCCTTCAAGGCGTTCCTGACGCTGGTTACCCTGCTGTCGTCATACCCTGCTGTGCTCGAGGTGCTGGGGAGCCAGAAACTCCCGACCAAGGACGCATACTCCCTGCGAGAACTACCGGATTCAATCCCGGTAAGCTTAGCATATAATTTGTTCATATTTTTAATTTTGTAGAATTTTAAGAACGAGTGATACGAGAAGCCCTGCTTATCATGATTATGGTAAACTGAATCTACCAGATTCTGACCCGGATATGCCGAATATGAACTGTAGATACATCGGACTCAATCCCGGTAGTTAACAGTACATGCTAACTACCGTACCGTTCTGTCGTTGTGGACAAACTTTGCTGGATTATGGTGACTGCATGAGGAAGTAATAAAATATTTTTAATTGGCCAATTTGCAAGGCGTGCTATGTTCTATAGTGTTGCATATTTACCACGCCGCAGGGTCTATTTGACCGCTGGGTGCTAGTCAACACAGACGCCAAGATCAATTCGCTGTTCAACTACGAGCAGTCGCACGTGTTCGGTTTACGTCTGCTCAGCGCGATGACGTCATGTCTGGACTCGCTGCTCCTGCTGCAGAGTCAGTACAGCTTCCAGGAGATCTTGCTGCAGGCACAGCGCGAGAACGTCACGGAGACTAGGTGAGGGGGGTGGTGGCGGGGGGGCGGATCCAGAAGTCTTCCGCCACTGATAAAATAGGTCCTTCAGCGGAAGATTACACTCACCATGCAACCGAACGCTCTGGTTTCATTAATAAATGACATGAGACCATCTCCCAGACCCCCAAAGTTGATGTTGTTTGCTTCGATATAAGGCTTACGGCATCTTTTGGATACTCTTGTAAGTTGCCTTGGCCTCATTTTAGCCGAAGACGTTGTATAATGAGGAACGTAGTAACCACAGAGATTATTTCGATGTATCGTATACTTATCTAGATGAATAGAATGTTTTTATTCATGCCTTGACGATACTTTGAAGGACTATTAGAGTATATTACGAGGAAACTAAGAACTTCAGAGGTCTTTGTAATATACTTTGTGATATACGTAATCTTAATGAATGCATTTCTTTGTGACATTTCAGTCAAGAAATTATCCAGGATATGTTGTCGCTAGAGAGGAACTACATCCTGGTTAAAACGTACCTCGTTGGAGGTCCATCCGAGCGAACGCTGCCTCCCAGGGACATAGAGGTGAGTGACTTTTTGACAACGCGACCCTTTGACAAGGCGTCCTTTTGATTGCTCCCTTCCATTTGGCGATACATGTACTTGCAACTGTATGTATTTCCGGACGGGGACATGCGACCGGCGCCTGTGTCACGTAGGACTTCCAGTAGACTGGTCAGGAGTAACGACATTATCGCCAGAGCTCTACCACACTGGGACCTTCGAAAATGGCTTTAGTACTTTATGCTCTTATATCCTTTAAACCGCCAAACCTAGACTACCGTAGAACCGCCAGACCTAGACTACCGTAGAACCGCCAAACCTAGACTACCGTAGAACCGCCAAACCTAGACTACCGTAGAACCGCCAGACCTAGACTACCGTAGAACCGCCGTTTCGTGTGCATGCGGTTCTAGTGTACTGCGGCGGACGGGTTCCCGGGGTTGGCAAACCGCTACACATTACAACGCAATGGCGGTTTAGAGGCTATCATACGCAGAATAAATAAAAAATATATAAAACATTATTTTGGCCTGATTTAAATGTCCATCTTATAATTTTTTTTACATGAATGTATAATTTAGTTGAATGTGATCTTTGTTTTAATTTTTTTTCTACAGGGTCAGGACGTATCGTTCCACTTTCCTCTCTTCTCATCCTACCCCGTCCCTGACAAGTTCACTCATCAAATGAAGAAGCCATCAGGGAAACAAGGTATAGTCGGTCCTTCCTAAGGTCTAACGGTCCCTCTCACTTATATATTACAAGTGTTATTGTAGGGCCTGGCGCTGATGGACCCAGGAGTCTCAAGCTCCTCCGTAGGGTCCCGAAGCAGCGCATTGACGCTGCCGCCAGATGACGCCACTTTAACGACATTCGCACATGAATGAACCGCCATATTTGTTTATCATTGCGCGCAGGGTGAAAATGTGAAACAGCGGACTAAATCGCCTTGGGTAACTTTATAATACGAGTAAAGACGTCAACTAAAAGTTTAAGTAATAGATTAAGTTGCGTAGAATAATAAAATATTAAGATATACGAATGATGCCCAAAGAAAGGTCTTTAAATTGAGTTGTTTTTAATAATCTGGCGGCAGGTTTAATGCGCAGCTTCGGGACCCTACGGAGGAGCTTCCGACTCCTAGGTCCCTCGGGGCTATGTACTGCCCTACGTCTCTATACAACAGGTCCATACACATGTTATAAATTTAAATCCTGAAGCAAGGATATCCATGGACCAATTATTTAACAACATCAATGGAACCTCGAAAGTCTATTACAATTGTTTCAATGAAGGAATCTAGTGAACTTCCTTGATATATCCTGCTATTAAAAGTATAACGGTTTAAATAAAACAAAATATTTTCAATCAATATCCCAGATGGAGAGCTCAGCAAGTTCTTGTCAGAGACGAAGAAAGCGCCCCCTGGCGCGCAGTGGGTGGATCGGTGTCGGAGAGTGTTTTGTAGCGCTCTGGGTGCCAAGCCGGAGCAGGTTGGAGGTCAAGGTCAGTATGCACCGGAAGCTTGCGTGTCTTATGGGTAAGGTGACGTGGTATTCCTATAAGATAGTCGCCCCCCTTCCCCCCCCCCCTCGAAATGTAACTTCTTTATGGGCATCGATTAAGTTATGGGTCCCGGCCCTACATGTGGGGCCACCTCGATAGCTCAGTGGGTTAGAGCTCGCTCTGGCCAAATGAAAGCCTATAACGGCACGTGGATCGGTGGTTCGCGCCCCGCTGTGACCATGGCTGTGTGGCCGCAGGATAAAGATCCCATGTCCTTCTTCGCTATTAGGTCAGTTAGCCAGCACATAAAGCTAGTTGCAAAATTCTAAGATGTAAATAAAGGATGATTACTCTATCGGTATATCTGCGCCGTTAGAAACGTAAGAAACCCGTAAGAAACTTGAATATATACTACTCGCAATTTCTAAGGATCACCTGTAAGCAGAGACATCTGAGTGTATAACAGGTGACTGTTATTCTACTATAATACAAAGACGTTTGCCTATAGGGCTATGCAGTTCTCGCGATCGGGCCGCGAGACTTCAGTTTTGGGGACAAACAATAACACGTGCTCCATGTTGAAGTATAGGGAGCTATAAGTCAATTTCTTTCCAGGTTTATTCTAAAGACTATGAGTACCATTTCACTAAACATGGCTATGGGAGATATACGTTAAAATATTTGGAGGCGATGAAGCGCCGAACTTTGGGTTGGTTGGTTATTCAGGACGCTTTAACCACTTTTGGTCATATCGCGTCAATGGGAGAAGGAAGGGAGAGTGGAGCCATGTCTCCGGGGGTAATCCCCTACTCTTTACGAAGAAAGACATGGGATCTTTATCCTGCGACCACACAGACATGGCCACAGCGGGGCTCGAACCATCGATCCACGCGCCGTTAGGCTCTCAGGTGACCAGAGCACTCAATGCGAGCGCTCTAGCCCACTGAGCTATCGCGCCGGCCCCGAACTTTGGGAATATACAAGGAAAAATCCGTCTTAGAAACACTCGAACGCGAAAAATAACGTTCTAAATTTAGCCCTGCGCCCGGGCTTTCGCAAGTTCCTCAAAAAGTGAATGACGTCACAGAGTTTCGCGTGCCTCCGCGGTAACAAAATTGGCGAGGACAAGTGATCAACCATTCCGCTGTCAAAATGTGCAGTGATGAAGTAACAGCACACGGATGCGTCATTAAACCACATTGTAAAGATAAAATAAGACCAATCGGATGTTTTCGCATCACTTTTGGATCACGAAAAGACCAAGTTTCTTCATTTTTATAAGTTTTCTGTTTGAAGCGTTGCGCCAACGTTGTCACCGGGGAGAATCCGTGTGACGTCTAAATGCCTCGTGTTCGTACTAAATGCAAAAAAACGTTAGTTTCTCAGTCGTATTGTCCCGTCGTAACAAATATTCGTCATTGTGATAGCGCAGACAAACAAAAAATATGTCGTCTATCCGTTTTTTGAAGCTATATTTCTTAAATATTCTTAATCATATCGCTAGGCCTTCCGCAATGGACCCACCCCTCGGCGCCTGGCGTTTGCGCAGGTAGCCTGGTTCCCAGTCTCTCTCTTTGCGTAACATACACGTCACGCCTACGTCACAGATAGTCAGGATACCAGTGTGCGCAGATATTCTAAACTCGTTCCGAACACGTGCTTCGTTTGTTTATCCCCAAAATGAGTAAACCGGAAGTCTAGGCGAACGAGACTTTATAGCCCTATACCATGCATGGTGGCACACGATTAACAGATTGGGGAAGGTTTATCTGTATTATAGTGGAATTACACAGTCACCTGATATAAACTCAGATATATCTGCATAGAGGTGATCCTTTGCAAATTGTGAGTAGTATATTAAGGTCGAAGTGCTACGTGTGACTGCACAATTACAAAATAACCACCATGATCCAATGGAGTTCAGTTTTACATGCTGGAGGAACGACCTCATAGAACCCCCCAAAAAAGAAGATGGAGGCCTTTGTTATATTAATATCTTAATAAAATCTCTGATATTCAGTGATTTGGATTACATCCTTTGCGTGTTGTATCCCAGTGCTGCAGGACCTTCTGGAGCGAGCGGTCGGCATGTTGGCGGATATTCCGGAAGAGGCCATCTTCCCCGCGGCCCAGTTCGCCAGTACGTAGTCATGGTTTGATTGGATTCCTCTTGAATACCATTGTAAACTTACGTTGCTATTATAGTGTAATCCTTTACGATGGCGCGCCTTACGCGTTGTGCCATGTTGTGATATCATGACAATATCTATGTAGTCTGGTCTATTTATGGTGTCAATAATAAAACGAAGGGCCTTTTTGATATTTAAATTAATTTAATTAATTATTTTTCCCATCTGTACATGGTGCATGATCATTTACGGCATCTGACGCGAGCAGGTAATGCATTTATTGCAAGTAATGCTATCTGTATATACATTGTACACGCGATATTGGAAGAAGACTTTCGTATTATTACCTTCCAGGCAGCGATTCGGTTGTGAAGAGCTTCAAGCTAACCGCTGAACAGAAGCTTGGCATTGATATGGCTGTGAGGTGAGAATCACTGGTTAGTTAGAGGTAGGAAACATGGATTTTCTATAGCAGGCATAAAATTAGAAATCGCGGACCGGTGGCTCAAGTTGAAGGTTCTCACAGAATAAATATGCAATGCCTACCCGTCAAGTTGCTCCATTAGATTCCTGAAGCTTTTATGAATTTCGTCGGACAGTCATTTCTTTGGTCGGTAGTGTATTTTCTTGTAATCCGGGCGATTTGTGTCCTCTCTCGCTTCGTTTTCAATGTTTCGCCGCTAGCCGGAAGTAAACAAACTTAGCGTGAGCACTCGCTGCCAGGCGCCGTTTGTTGACGTCCGGCAAATGGCTGAGCACTGAAAACGTGTATAGGTATCACAGCTTGTATCGATAGTACATACTATGTGCGTGTGCGTATATCTAGGTACGGCGGGGGGCCGGCCCGGTAGCTCAGTGGGTTAGAGCGCTCTTGCCACCTGAGCGCCTAACGGCACGTGGATCGGTGGTTCGAGCCCCGCTGTGGCCATGTCTGTGTGGTCGTAGGATAAAGATCATATGTGTGTGTGTGTCCTTCGCATAGAGTAGGGGGTTACCCCGGGAACATGGCTCCCCTCTTCCCTTCCTTATCCCATTGACGCGAAATCACCAGGATTGGTTAAAGCGTCCCGACTATACAAACTACAACCAATCAGGTACGGCAGTCACTTGAAGCTGATGACGTCAGGCTGTGGAGACAAGCTGACGTCACTCCTGAAGAAGACAACGCTCTACCTGAAGCAACAGCAGACGCCGATCACCAGCTCCGACCTGCGTATCCTTTATCTGACACTGACGCGTCTTCTGCTGCACGCTGTCATGCCACTCTGTCGCCACTCTCACGGCGGTGGATAGCGCCTCCCTGCTGCACGCTGTCCTGCCACTCTGTCTCCGCTCTCACGGCAGTGGATAGCGCCTCCCTGCTGCACGCTGTCATGCCACTCTGTCTCCACTCTCACGGCAGTGGATAGCGCCTCCCTGCTGCACGCTGTCATGCCACTCTGTCTCCACTCTCACGGCAGTGGATAGCGCCTCCCTGCTGCACGCTGTCCTGCCACTCTGTCTCCACTCTCACGACAGTGGATAGCGCCTCCCTGCTGAACGCTGTCATGCCACTCTGTCTCCACTCTCACGGCAGTGGATAGCGCCTCCCCGCTGCACGCTGTCCTGCCACTCTGTCTCCACTCTCACGGCAGTGGATAGCGCCTCCCTGCTGCACGCTGTCCTGCCACTCTGTCTCCACTCTCACGACAGTGGATAGCGCCTCCCTGCTGCACGCTGTCATGCCACTCTGTCTCCACTCTCACGGCAGTGGATAGCGCCTCCCCGCTGCACGCTGTCCTGCCACTCTGTCTCCACTCTCACGGCAGTGGATAGCGCCTCCCTGCTGCACGCTGTCATGCCACTCTGTCTCCACTCTCACGGCAGTGGATAGCGCCTCCCGGCTGCACGCTGTCATGCCACTCTGTCTTCACTCTCACGGCAGTGGATAGCGCCTCCCCGCTGCACGCTGTCCTGCCACTCTGTCTCCACTCTCACGACAGTGGATAGCGCCTCCCTGCTGCACGCTTTCCTGCCACTCTGTCTCCACTCTCACGGCAGTGGATAGCGCCTTCCTGCTGCACGCTGTCCTGCCACTCTGTCTCCACTCTCACGACAGTGGATAGCGCCTCCCTGCTGCACGCTGTCCTGCCACTCTGTCTCCACTCTCACGGCAGTGGATAGCGCCTCTCTGCTGCACGCTGTCATGCCACTCTGTCTCCACTCTCACGACAGTGGATAGCGCCTCCCTGCTGCACGCTGTCATGCCACTCTGTCTCCACTCTCACGGCAGTGGATAGCGCCTCTCTGCTGCACGCTGTCATGCCACTCTGTCTCCACTCTCACGGCAGTGGATAGCGCCTCCCTGCTGCACGCTGTCATGCCACTCTGTCTCCACTCTCACGGCAGTGGCTAGCGCCTCCCTGCTGCACGCTGTCCTGCCACTCTGTCTCCACTCTCACGACAGTGGATAGCGCCTCCCTGCTGCACGCTGTCCTGCCACTCTGTCTCCACTCTCACGGCAGTGGATAGCGCCTCCCTGCTGCACGCTGTCCTGCCACTCTGTCTCCACTCTCACGGCAGTGGATAGCGCCTCCCTGCTGCACGCTGTCCTGCCACTCTGTCTCCACTCTCACGACAGTGGATAGCGCCTCCCTGCTGCACGCTGTCCTGCCACTCTGTCTCCACTCTCACGACAGTGGATAGCGCCTCCCTGCTGCACGCTGTCCTGCCACTCTGTCTCCACTCTCACGGCCGTGGATAGCGCCTCCCTGCTGCACGCTGTCCTGCCACTCTGTCTCCACTCTCACGACAGTGGATAGCGCCTCCCTGCTGCACGCTGTCATGCCACTCTGTCTCCACTCTCACGGCAGTGGATAGCGCCTCCCGGCTGCACGCTGTCATGCCACTCTGTCTTCACTCTCACGGCAGTGGATAGCGCCTCCCCGCTGCACGCTGTCCTGCCACTCTGTCTCCACTCTCACGACAGTGGATAGCGCCTCCCTGCTGCACGCTTTCCTGCCACTCTGTCTCCACTCTCACGGCAGTGGATAGCGCCTTCCTGCTGCACGCTGTCCTGCCACTCTGTCTCCACTCTCACGACAGTGGATAGCGCCTCCCTGCTGCACGCTGTCCTGCCACTCTGTCTCCACTCTCACGGCAGTGGATAGCGCCTCTCTGCTGCACGCTGTCATGCCACTCTGTCTCCACTCTCACGACAGTGGATAGCGCCTCCCTGCTGCACGCTGTCATGCCACTCTGTCTCCACTCTCACGGCAGTGGATAGCGCCTCTCTGCTGCACGCTGTCATGCCACTCTGTCTCCACTCTCACGGCAGTGGATAGCGCCTCCCCGCTGCACGTTGTCCTGCCACTCTGTCTCCACTCTCACGGCAGTGGATAGCGCCTTCCTGCTGCACGCTGTCCTGCCACTCTGTCTCCACTCTCACGACAGTGGATAGCGCCTCCCTGCTGCACGCTGTCCTGCCACTCTGTCTCCACTCTCACGACAGTGGATAGCGCCTCCCTGCTGCACGCTGTCCTGCCACTCTGTCTCCACTCTCACGGCCGTGGATAGCGCCTCCCTGCTGCACGCTGTCCTGCCACTCTGTCTCCACTCTCACGACAGTGGATAGCGCCTCCCTGCTGCACGCTGTCATGCCACTCTGTCTCCACTCTCACGGCAGTGGATAGCGCCTCCCGGCTGCACGCTGTCATGCCACTCTGTCTTCACTCTCACGGCAGTGGATAGCGCCTCCCCGCTGCACGCTGTCCTGCCACTCTGTCTCCACTCTCACGACAGTGGATAGCGCCTCCCTGCTGCACGCTTTCCTGCCACTCTGTCTCCACTCTCACGGCAGTGGATAGCGCCTTCCTGCTGCACGCTGTCCTGCCACTCTGTCTCCACTCTCACGACAGTGGATAGCGCCTCCCTGCTGCACGCTGTCCTGCCACTCTGTCTCCACTCTCACGGCAGTGGATAGCGCCTCTCTGCTGCACGCTGTCATGCCACTCTGTCTCCACTCTCACGACAGTGGATAGCGCCTCCCTGCTGCACGCTGTCATGCCACTCTGTCTCCACTCTCACGACAGTGGATAGCGCCTCTCTGCTGCACGCTGTCATGCCACTCTGTCTCCACTCTCACGGCAGTGGATAGCGCCTCCCCGCTGCACGTTGTCCTGCCACTCTGTCTCCACTCTCACGGCAGTGGATAGCGCCTCCCTGCTGCACGCTGTCCTGCCACTCTGTCTCCACTCTCACGGCAGTGGATAGCGCCTCCCTGCTGCACGCTGTCATGCCACTCTGTCTCCACTCTCACGGCAGTGGATAGCGCCTCCCTGCTGCACGCTGTCCTGCCACTCTGTCTCCACTCTCACGACAGTGGATAGCGCCTCCCTGCTGAACGCTGTCATGCCACTCTGTCTCCACTCTCACGGCAGTGGATAGCGCCTCCCCGCTGCACGCTGTCCTGCCACTCTGTCTCCACTCTCACGGCAGTGGATAGCGCCTCCCTGCTGCACGCTGTCCTGCCACTCTGTCTCCACTCTCACGACAGTGGATAGCGCCTCCCTGCTGCACGCTGTCATGCCACTCTGTCTCCACTCTCACGGCAGTGGATAGCGCCTCCCCGCTGCACGCTGTCCTGCCACTCTGTCTCCACTCTCACGGCAGTGGATAGCGCCTCCCTGCTGCACGCTGTCATGCCACTCTGTCTCCACTCTCACGGCAGTGGATAGCGCCTCCCGGCTGCACGCTGTCATGCCACTCTGTCTTCACTCTCACGGCAGTGGATAGCGCCTCCCCGCTGCACGCTGTCCTGCCACTCTGTCTCCACTCTCACGACAGTGGATAGCGCCTCCCTGCTGCACGCTTTCCTGCCACTCTGTCTCCACTCTCACGGCAGTGGATAGCGCCTTCCTGCTGCACGCTGTCCTGCCACTCTGTCTCCACTCTCACGACAGTGGATAGCGCCTCCCTGCTGCACGCTGTCCTGCCACTCTGTCTCCACTCTCACGGCAGTGGATAGCGCCTCTCTGCTGCACGCTGTCATGCCACTCTGTCTCCACTCTCACGACAGTGGATAGCGCCTCCCTGCTGCACGCTGTCATGCCACTCTGTCTCCACTCTCACGGCAGTGGATAGCGCCTCTCTGCTGCACGCTGTCATGCCACTCTGTCTCCACTCTCACGGCAGTGGATAGCGCCTCCCTGCTGCACGCTGTCATGCCACTCTGTCTCCACTCTCACGGCAGTGGCTAGCGCCTCCCTGCTGCACGCTGTCCTGCCACTCTGTCTCCACTCTCACGACAGTGGATAGCGCCTCCCTGCTGCACGCTGTCCTGCCACTCTGTCTCCACTCTCACGGCAGTGGATAGCGCCTCCCTGCTGCACGCTGTCCTGCCACTCTGTCTCCACTCTCACGGCAGTGGATAGCGCCTCCCTGCTGCACGCTGTCCTGCCACTCTGTCTCCACTCTCACGACAGTGGATAGCGCCTCCCTGCTGCACGCTGTCCTGCCACTCTGTCTCCACTCTCACGACAGTGGATAGCGCCTCCCTGCTGCACGCTGTCCTGCCACTCTGTCTCCACTCTCACGGCCGTGGATAGCGCCTCCCTGCTGCACGCTGTCCTGCCACTCTGTCTCCACTCTCACGACAGTGGATAGCGCCTCCCTGCTGCACGCTGTCATGCCACTCTGTCTCCACTCTCACGGCAGTGGATAGCGCCTCCCGGCTGCACGCTGTCATGCCACTCTGTCTTCACTCTCACGGCAGTGGATAGCGCCTCCCCGCTGCACGCTGTCCTGCCACTCTGTCTCCACTCTCACGACAGTGGATAGCGCCTCCCTGCTGCACGCTTTCCTGCCACTCTGTCTCCACTCTCACGGCAGTGGATAGCGCCTTCCTGCTGCACGCTGTCCTGCCACTCTGTCTCCACTCTCACGACAGTGGATAGCGCCTCCCTGCTGCACGCTGTCCTGCCACTCTGTCTCCACTCTCACGGCAGTGGATAGCGCCTCTCTGCTGCACGCTGTCATGCCACTCTGTCTCCACTCTCACGACAGTGGATAGCGCCTCCCTGCTGCACGCTGTCATGCCACTCTGTCTCCACTCTCACGGCAGTGGATAGCGCCTCTCTGCTGCACGCTGTCATGCCACTCTGTCTCCACTCTCACGGCAGTGGATAGCGCCTCCCTGCTGCACGCTGTCATGCCACTCTGTCTCCACTCTCACGGCAGTGGCTAGCGCCTCCCTGCTGCACGCTGTCCTGCCACTCTGTCTCCACTCTCACGACAGTGGATAGCGCCTCCCTGCTGCACGCTGTCCTGCCACTCTGTCTCCACTCTCACGGCAGTGGATAGCGCCTCCCTGCTGCACGCTGTCCTGCCACTCTGTCTCCACTCTCACGGCAGTGGATAGCGCCTCCCTGCTGCACGCTGTCCTGCCACTCTGTCTCCACTCTCACGACAGTGGATAGCGCCTCCCTGCTGCACGCTGTCCTGCCACTCTGTCTCCACTCTCACGACAGTGGATAGCGCCTCCCTGCTGCACGCTGTCCTGCCACTCTGTCTCCACTCTCACGGCCGTGGATAGCGCCTCCCTGCTGCACGCTGTCCTGCCACTCTGTCTCCACTCTCACGACAGTGGATAGCGCCTCCCTGCTGCACGCTGTCATGCCACTCTGTCTCCACTCTCACGGCAGTGGATAGCGCCTCCCCGCTGCACGCTGTCCTGCCACTCTGTCTCCACTCTCACGGCAGTGGATAGCGCCTCCCTGCTGCACGCTGTCATGCCACTCTGTCTCCACTCTCACGGCAGTGGATAGCGCCTCCCGGCTGCACGCTGTCATGCCACTCTGTCTTCACTCTCACGGCAGTGGATAGCGCCTCTCTGCTGCACGCTGTCATGCCACTCTGTCTCCACTCTCACGGCAGTGGATAGCGCCTCCCTGCTGCACGCTGTCATGCCACTCTGTCTCCACTCTCACGGCAGTGGCTAGCGCCTCCCTGCTGCACGCTGTCCTGCCACTCTGTCTCCACTCTCACGACAGTGGATAGCGCCTCCCTGCTGCACGCTGTCCTGCCACTCTGTCTCCACTCTCACGGCAGTGGATAGCGCCTCCCTGCTGCACGCTGTCCTGCCACTCTGTCTCCACTCTCACGGCAGTGGATAGCGCCTCCCTGCTGCACGCTGTCCTGCCACTCTGTCTCCACTCTCACGACAGTGGATAGCGCCTCCCTGCTGCACGCTGTCCTGCCACTCTGTCTCCACTCTCACGACAGTGGATAGCGCCTCCCTGCTGCACGCTGTCCTGCCACTCTGTCTCCACTCTCACGGCCGTGGATAGCGCCTCCCTGCTGCACGCTGTCCTGCCACTCTGTCTCCACTCTCACGACAGTGGATAGCGCCTCCCTGCTGCACGCTGTCCTGCCACTCTGTCTCCACTCTCACGGCAGTGGATAGCGCCTCCCTGCTGCACGCTGTCCTGCCACTCTGTCTCCACTCTCACGGCAGTGGATAGCGCCTCCCCGCTGTACGCTGTCATGCCACTCTGTCTCCATTCTCACGGCAGTGGATAGCGCCTCCCTGCTGCACGCTGTCAGGCCACTCTGTCTCCACTCTCACGGCAGTGGATAGCGCCTCCCTGCCGTACAATACCGAACAATAGAAGCAAGGGTTGCGTTACCATCTAATCTTAGTTCATCTTACTTAATGGCCATTCCCGCAAGATGGCGCTACCTTTCATTTAATCTTGTTTAATGGAAATACCCGTAAGATGGCGCCACCTCTCAATTAATCGTATGTAACGGGCATATCCGTAAGATGGCGCCACCTCTCAATCAATCTTGTTTAACGAAAATACCCGTAAGATGGCGCCACCCTCTCGTTCAATCCCATTTCACCGGCACAAACCTTGAAGTAACTGTTACATGGTAAGTGCCGGAAGTATGGCACCAAGCATTCGTTCAATAATGACAAATGGATGTAGACGAAAGACCACACCAATGATTTTTTTTTAAACATCATTTATTTACCGAGGTTCCCCTGAAAGGGATTGCCATCTAGCAGGGTCCTCTCAACATGAAGGTCCATCATTAGGAGTCAGACCACCGGAAAGCTGCAATTATTCGAAAATAATTCAAACGTATGATGTTGACCAACCAAACCGAACTCGTATTCTTACCGGTAATTATGTACTTTAACATATTCGTACAAACAAAAGAACACCATATGACCCGTCCTTGACCCGTGACCTAGATTCCCACGCAGGAAGTGCAGTGGGCTTTGACTGGTTCGTGGCCACGATGTTCATTCTGATGGGCGGCAGCGCTGACAAAACCTGGAAGTTACTGCTCAAACTGAGCACTCTGACAGCCTCGGCCTATCTGTGGCCGCAGAGGATGCACTGCACGGTGAGTTGTAGACCTTGTGCCAGGTCTCAAACCCTATTGGGATCTTTGGTTATAGATTTGGGTCATTTAGATTCAATCTAAATAACTCAATAGTCAGTACTAAAACCCTGAAACTATCAATATATGTGAACTTCTAGATAAAACAAATCGAAAAATAGTAAAGCAGCAAGTAGGTGGAATCTTTGACATATTATGTTGTTGATACAGGCATCTGATTAATCTTTATCTACACAGTACAGATAGCGTTATTGTATATGTTCCGAGACACGCGACACTGTGATGCGAAATTAATCAAAAGTTCACGAAAAGTGTTGTTTAACTTGCAAACCCATCCTTCATATAAAAGCCCGTTCGTTCCATTGTTTATCGTAATAACTGGTTTCCTAGCTGACTAACTCTGTAGGCGCTTAACATGTTTCCAGTTATCTCGGGGTGTAATCCGGAAGTAGGTTCAGTTAAAGCGGGTGTCCAACCTAATTTAATCGCGATCTGCACCGAAAGTTTACATATTTAAATTCACTTGGCGAGTGTTAACGCTTCGTTTCGGCCGACTGGTAAGGAGAAAAAAATTAAGGCAACCCGCCCCCAGCAATGTCAAGCAGAGCGCCATTTTGCAGGGAGCAGTGACGCGTATTGTGACTATTCATGTGGCACCGCCTTACGTTATACTCGCAGAGAAAGAGATCAGGGCCGCGATTTACAGATGAACAGTGGCAGTTCCAAGCCGCGCAGTAGCGCAAGATCTTAGTTTTCATAGAAAAGTATCGTGCAAACAAATTGATATACACCTTGCGACGATTGACTCCGCAAAAATGCCATGATTGGAGTTAGAATCGCAGCTATTTAGATTAGCGATAATCACGCTCTCTTGTTTTGCTCACACAAGAGGCGCAATTTCCGGTTTTAATAAATTAGAATATCGCCTCCTGATTGGTCAAGCTCGGCCACACCTCCAAAAGGGCTGCCGCCTGGGTAGGCGGCGAAATCGTGCCCGGCGGTCACTTCTAAATTATATTGTGAGCTATAGATAGGACGAAAAATTTGGAGGATAGACAATTGAGTATTATATGAATCGGTAAAGCAGCGTTAGAGGCCAGGCTGGCGGTTCTCTTTAAACAACACTTTTGTTATGGGTTATAGGCTTCAGACAATTCTAGCCATATATCGCACCGTTATACAATGGTCTCTTGTACCCCCCCCCCCCCCTCCTAGGTGCATCTCCCCCAGGCGGTGACCCTCGCAGCCATCCCGCCGCTGTTTTCCGCCACTTGCCACCAGGTGGAGTTCATCCTGCAAACGGAGGTCGAACACGTGTTCTCAGCTTTCAAGATGTCGGGATTCGCTCCGGCTCAGGTAAGTCCATCCTGGTGGTCTTGAGTCTTCAATATATCCCGCTTCGCCCCGGCTCAGGCAAGTCCTGCATGGTTGCCTCAGCATTTACATATTACATTTTCATATGGAAAAGCATATACTTTGACTTTTTAACATTTAATGATAATTTATTTATGTTAAGCCATTCACTTATATTTTTTCATTCATGATTTATTTTGTCGCTACAGCTTGTATGTGAGGACCTTGACATTAATGTAGTTAATGTACTCAGCAAGGTTGTATCATCAGTATATATATTGAATTTAAATAGGTCACTTGCAGAGCAAATGTCATTAATGTATATTATAAAAAGTAAAGGACCAAGAATGGAACCTTGAGGAACCTCAGTGTTAATTTCAAGCAGTTCGGTACTGGTTTCATGAATGTTTACATATTGTTTACGTTTGTGTAGATAGCTCTCCATCAGTTTAAGTGAGATTCCATGTAAACCATAATAACTCAATTTATGTAATAGTATTTCATGGTTTATTGTCTCGAAAGCTTTGGAAAGTTCTAAATAAATATTTAATGGAATCTCACCTTTATTCATGTTTTGCAACGTTCGGTCAAGTAATTCTAGTGAGGCCAGGTCTGTAGAATGTTTCGGCCTAAAGCCATACTGAATATTAGTAAATAAAATATTACTTTGAAAATGGTCATTTATTTGATTAGCTATGATCTTTTCAAAAACTTTTTTCAAAAGCTTGTTTTGAACTTTAACTTATCTATAACCGATTCAGTTAGCTCCGTGGTAATTATGTCAAAATTAAAAGCTGTTTGACAGGGTCTGTTTAAATACTTCCTAAAAGAGCCATTTGTCGTGTGCTGAATTTTTTCCGCCAGACTGGGACCAATATTTGTGAAGAATGTATTGAAACCGTTAGCAATTGCTACCCTATCGGATATCAACTGGCCTCTGAATGAAACATATTCAGGAAGCTCCTTTTTATTTTTTGAACGATTTAGTGTATATTTCAGTGCACCCCACATTTGTTTTATATCATTCTTACACCTTTAAAAGTTTTCATAGAAATATTGTTTTTTGGCCATTTGAATGTTGCGTTTGAGAATTCCATTGTATGTATGCAGGTTAGTTTTCAGTGTATCATATGTTGTTGTATTTGGGGAAGTTTTTAACATTTTTTTATAAAGTTTATCTCGAAATGCTATTGATTTTATGATGCCATTTATTATCCATTTTGACCCTTTATGCTTATGTTTACAAAATTGTATCACCTTTGTTGGCAGGGTTCTCTCTTTAGCACATAGCACCTCATTTTCTAGAATATCGTAATTATCATTTGGGTTGGCCAAGTATTCCTTGTCCAGTTTACATAATAAGTCAGCTGATGAGAGATCCTTCCTTAGGTTAATAACAGATTCCGGGTCATACTTTTTGGTTTTAATAAATGTAGGGACACAGCGTTTGGTTTGCTCAATGGTTAACGACAGAAAATAAGGAAAATGATCAGATACTGCATTCACAATTACACCAGCAGTTGAATCCTGCATATTTCGAGATATTTTGCAAAACATATTATCAATTAATGAAGCTGATTTTTTCGATAATCTAGTTGGTAATGTAATCTTTGGCACAAAACTATGAGTCAGAATGTTTCAACAAATTTATTCACCATTGGCTTTTCACCTATTTTTAGCAAATCTATATTGTAGTCACTCGCAAAAACAATTTCAGGTCTTAATTTTTCAAAATACCTTCAGGTTCGTTGTATCTCCTTAATAAATGTTTTGTAATTTTCAATAACATCCCTTGGTGGTCTGTAAATGTTGCCTATTAAAATTTTCTTCTCGCTGGGCCCCTTAATTATTTCTAAAAATTGCCCTTTCCAGACACTACATTATCCTAGATAATTGATAATCCTATAGTCATATTCTTTACGAAGGTAAATAAGGAGTCCCCCATGCTTACTTACTGATTTACATTGGGAAATTGTTACATAATCAGGCAGTATGAAGCGAGATATATCATTATCTGCAGATCACCAACTTTCTTTCAGACATATAGCACTAAATTTATGACCTTTTCTTTGTAAATTTTTTAACAATATTTGCAATTCATCAAACTTGGCGTTAACTGAACAACAATTTAAACTTAGGATAGAGAAATTACTGTTGCCCATTTTCATGTAGTCTACAAAACCATCCACCTCATAATATGGAGAATGTCTTATAAGTTCTGGTTCACCATTTTCTTCTTCCAATAATGACCTCTGGGATAAGTCAATATTTGCCTCTGGGATAAGTCAATATTTGCCTCTGGGATAAGTCAATATTTGTCTTAGAGATAAGTCAATATTTGCCTTACAAATAAGTCAATGTTTGACTTACAAACTCTCTCTTTAGCACATAGCACCTCATTTTCTAGAATATCGTAATTATCATTTGGGTTGGCCAAGTATTCCTTGTCCAGTTTACCTAATAAGTCAGCTGATGGGAGATCCTTCCTGAGGTTAATAACAGATTCCGGGTCATACTTTTTGGTTTTAATAAATTTAGGGACACAGCGTTTGGTTTGCTCAATGGTTAACGACAGAAAATAAGGAATATGATCAGATACTGCATTCACAATTACACCAGCAGTTGAATCCTGCATATTTCGAGATATTTTGCAAAACATATTATCAATTAATGAAGCTGATTTTTTCGATAATCTAGTTGGTAATGTAATCTTTGGCACAAAACTATGAGTCAGAATGTTTCAACAAATTTATTCACCATTGGCTTTTCACCTATTTTTAGCAAATCTATATTGTAGTCACTCGCAAAAACAATTTCAGGTCTTAATTTTTCAAAGTACCTTCAGGTTCGTTGTATCTCTTTAATAAATGTTTTGTAATTTTCCATAACATCCCTTGGTGGTCTGTAAATGTTGCCTATTAAAATTTTCTTCTCGCTGGGCCCCTTAAATTTTTCTAAAAATTGCCCTTTCCAGACACTACATTATCCTGGATAATTGATAATCCTATAGTCATATTCTTTACGAAGGTAAATAAGGAGTCCCCCATGCTTACTTACTGATTTACATTGGGAAGTTGTTACATAATTAGGCAGTATGAAGCGAGATATATCATTATCTTCAGATCACCAACTTTCTTTCTGACATATAGCACTAAATTTATGACCTTTTCTTTGTAAATTTTTTAACAATATTTGCAATTCATCAAACTTGGCGTTAACTGAACAACAATTTAAACTTAGGATAGAGAAATTACTGTTGCCCATTTTCATGTAGTCTACAAAACCATCCACCTCATAATATGGAGAATGTCTTATAAGTTCTGGTTCACCATTTTCTTCTTCCAATAATGACCTCTGGGATAAGTCAATATTTGACTCTGGGATAAGTCAATATTTGCCTCTGGGATAAGTCAATATTTGTCTTAGAGATAAGTCAATATTTGCCTTACAAATAAGTCAATGTTTGACTTAAAATAAGTCAACATTGGTCTCAGAGATAAGTCAACAATGGCCTCACAGATAAGTCAACAATGGCCTCAGGGATAAGTCAATATTTGCATTAAAAATAAGTCAATATTTGCCGTACAGATATGCCAGCAATGGTTGCGCCAGTGTTTCTGGAACTTCTTGGACTGGGAGGACATCTGCCAGTACGTGGCCGTGTGTCTGGTGATGGGGGTCGACTACCAGGTGTACCTGTGTGTGGCCATCCTCCGCCACCTCCAGAGAGACATCCTACAACACATGCAGGACCGCAACCTCATCGTCTTCCTCAAGGTACGTGTCGCCCGAAGTCACAGCCATGTCAGATCAACAGGTCGTGGGTTCAAACCCTGGTACCTGTATATATATATGAGGCAAATTACATCCAACATCGTATCAGTATTCCGGGAGGTTTCTTGGCTCAAGTTAGCGCAAAAGCTGCCTAAACTATCAATATATTTCGTTCGACATCCTCCTTCAATCGGCTGATTTTAATTTTAATGAAAAATAAATAATGTTAAAATAAGCCAAATAAAGTTGATGGGCATGTCATTATTTCTTACGCACTTTGGTGACCGTATTTTTTTACAGGAGCAACCTTTGCGAGGGTTCAAGGTCAGCCAACACGTGGCCTACATGCAAGAACTGGAGAAAAAGTACCGCCACGCCGTCCTACAGGAAATGGTCTTACAGGCCAAACCGTGAGGGGGTGACAGTACAAGCTATGTACTGTACATGTACTGTACATCTGTACAGTACAAGCTACCACTGCCGGAACCTTCTGAATCAATCAGAAGTCACACCACACTGATAGGTGACACTGTGATATCATAGCAGGCGCACGCTCCGTAGCTCGCTAGCTAATAAATCAGGATTGCACGTATGTGATACGAAGCGATGCGCGGTGCTGGTCGCGGTTAACACGTTTTGTACTCTGCCAATCTGGTATTTAAATCATTTCATCATGACGATTTACCGTGGCACTTTACGAAGTAATTCTTGATGGATGCAATAATGTTACCACGCATGCGGAATGTCAGTGTTCTGATTGGCTAAACCTAAACAAGGTTCAATGCGGGAAAACACAGCACGACATGCTCTTGTGGCCAGCTGTGAGCTTGGTGCGCCCCCCCCCCCCCTCCCTCCCCCTCCCCCTCTAAGCGCGGAGTTCCGGCCAAATTTCAGTAGAATGAATCATTCTTCACTATATGCTTTGTTGTATCTAATTTCGGATTTTTTTGCTAATTGTTATAAATAGCGTCTTCACGTTGGTCATATTTGACTCTTACCTGTTTCAAGAGAATTGGGTGCTGTGGTTGCTCGTATCGCTTTCCTACATGGTCTATGTTCGTCTTGTGTTAAGAGTTTACAAGTCGTTTTGATGAGTTACTGAATAAATGTAATATTTATATGATCACAAAGAAAATATTTATTACAGCCTTTTCACTTTTAATATATTTATACACCTAATGTTTACTGTACTGTCTGAAATGAGTAGCCCTATTTTAGAGAAGGGTTTGATCACAGGCGTGACACATCCACCACCCCCCCCCCCCTCCCCAACTCCCCTTCCTTGCCTGATGATGTTGACTGAAGGTCAGTTCTGCTTTAGATATGCTAATTGTGAACCGCGAACAACGCTTTGTGGAAGAGACGGATGCACAGATTCACGAGCGCTTAACTTCTTCGTTGATTATCAGTCACCACGCGGTCATCTGCACTGAGCCCCACCTCTCATAGTCTATATATAACATAAGAGTATGCAACAAAAAACCGGCGCTATTTGTCACTATTTGTGATGTTGGAAATGGAGACGTATGATGGGATAATGGCATTTTAGTTTGCCGAGGGACTTGGAAGTTGAGGCGGTATTGGCAGCGCCGGTTTTTTGTTGCATACTCTTATGTTATATATAGACTATGAGAGATGGGGCTCAGTGCAGATGACCGCGTGGTGACTGATAATCAACGAAGAAGTTAAGCGCTCGTGCACAGATTCGCCTTGTGGGAGTTTTAAAAATATTGTTTACATAGAATGTGTAATCTATTGACTTTTATTGTATATTTTGTTTCGTGATTACATCATATATCCGTCCTCATTCGATATTTGAGTCTCAAGCTATTGACGTCGTGGTGATACTTAATAAAGACAAAATAAACATCATACAACTTATTCTATTAGCTATGTTTTTTCATTGATGTACAAACAGGCGATATTGTTAGATATGTTTCATTTGTTGCGATATCTTTGTCGATTATTTACGACACAAGAGGATATTCCTTGCATCTGAAATATCGTAATTTTACGCAAGCTTTAACCCTGACGATACATGTACATGGAAGCTCAGTAACAAAAAGTGTGATTGTGCATGAATGGTTTCGCTTTCATGGAAGTACTTTGCTGTCACTTACTCGCTTATATTTAAGGTGTAAGCAGTGATCTGTGGCGGATTTCACGAAGTTCAACGCAGTTTAGCCTACTACTGGGCTTAGACGGCTAAAGTGACCATGTAACTGATGGGTGATTCTAGGCGACTAAAACCCGTAGCCGGCTAAACTATATTCTTGAAATAGGCCACTGGGTAGGACTAGCAGTTGCCACGTGTCGTAACCTCAGCGTGAGCTTTGCGGAATGAGGCTCGTTATTCGTGTATGACATTTTATCTGATTCAAAGGAGATGGCGATCCGTTATAACTTAATGAGAGAGAAGTTGTCTGGAGCAACAATGTTAACTATATTTGCAGATTTTGAAGTGTACATTTCAAGTAAACTTTCGTTCCAAAACAAAGTCCAAAATTGAACAAAAGTATGAAGGCATTTGTCTGTGACGAGTCAACAAACATTACGCTTCCCAGACACATGTGTCTTACGCATTCAAGGAAAGCAAATCCGAGGCCAGAAATAAAATTCGCGACAGAAAATTAATATTAGTGTCTCCGCCCACACCCCTCCCCTCCAACGTCCCTTGCCCCGTCACCCGCTGCCCCATCCCCTCCCCTCCACCGTCCTCCCTCCCCCGCCCCCGTCATCCGCTGCCACATACCCCCCACACCCACCCGCAGCCCAGCCCCCCAGCCCCCACCCCTCCCCTCCAAACATGGCCAGAAGGTGGGCTTTCACAAACCACTCACTGAGCAGCACGATGAGGCAGACGACCATGGGGACGATGCCGCCGGTGGAGATAGTGACGGCGACGGCGCCTGCGATGGAGCCGGTCACGTTGCAATAGGTGCCTTCCCAGCCCGGGTAGCAGTTGCAGCGCCAGGTCAGCTCGCCCGTGTTGTCGGCCGGCACGGTCACACAGTCGCCGTTGACGCACCACGGGTAGGAGCAGTCCCTGATGGGCATGCAGATCCCGCCCGCTTCGAACTCGGTCTCGAGGCAGCTGGTGGGAGACAACGAGAAGTGTGTTCCGTTAAGACAATGTAGAATGGCATTTTGGAAGTGACTGAATTCGTATTATAATACACTACATATATATTTGAATTTTGTTTAGTATGTGTTATATTACATTATCTTTCATATTCTACTTTTCATATGATATTATATTATAATTTTTGTGTTATATCATATTGTTATATTATATTATACTATATTATTACATTTTCAGTTATTATGATGGTCCCGGTGGTGAACGGCGCGACACGGTTATATGGAGTAAACCTAACAAAACACTGACGACAGGTATTTACACGGGTTTTCCCGCCAAAAATAACCGACCACAGGTACTTCCCTCAAAATACAGCAGACGGCAACTGTGTTCCCGCCAAACATAACATATTGCAAATGCTCACCCACGCTCGGATCTTCCCGCCCGATAGACCACACGATACTTACACACACTGATTTTGCCGCCCAAACCCCACCCGGCAGATACTTACACACACTGATTTTCCCGCCAAAAACACCATACGACAGATACTTACACACACTGATTTTCCCGCCAGAAAAACCATACGACAGATACTTACACACACTGATTTTGCCGCCAAAAACACAACACGACAGATACTTACACACACTGATTTTCCCGCCAGACGTCTTTACACAGGAACCCGGAGGGACACACAACTCCGGCGCAGGCGTCACTGGTACAGTCGTCGTTTACGTTCTGAAGCGTGATGACGTCAGCCACGGTGCTCGCGGTGTTTTCGCTGAAGTCCAACGGGAACAGATCCATCTGGTAACGGACGTCTTGAATACAACCTATGGACAAGATTTTAGTAAAATAAATTATTTTAAAATGTGTGTAATACGGTATTTATCAAGTGCTTAAACTATTAAAATAGAAAAATATTAAGGCAATTCATTAATGTACCAGAAGAAGTTCGTTCGTGATCCAAACGATCAAGGCAGTAGAAAGAAAAAGAATATTACAGTCAAATGATTCACATAGGCGTCACCGTTATTAGAACATATTTAGGTCAGCTAATGATCAGACATATTTGCCACTTAATGTTATCCTTCAATGGATGAGGTTACAGCGGGGAGGAGGGGAGGGGGGGGGGTGAGATAAAGGCGACCTACTGTCAGGCAGCGGTGACATCACGTTGAGCTGGTTGTTGTAGGCGTTATACTGCACAGAGGCGGCCCCGAACATGCTGTGGTCCGGACCGATGTACAGAAGGCGGTGCGAGTCGCTAGGTGTCGCCTCAGCGTAGAACTTGCCCTCGCCGCTGTCCAGTTGGAGAATGGCTTGCGTCCCGTAGCGACTGACCTTGACCCAGTGCCACGCGCCGTCACTAACGTTGACAAAGGGCAACTGAAGGACAGCGTCTCCGGCCCCAAGGTCATACACGAACTGAAGTACCGTGTCTGATATCTGTGCGTCAGAAACCATAAGAATATGGTAAGGAAATGTAAGTAAAATGAAATGATTACAGTTCTAATGTAAGAAACAGAGTTTTTATTTATCTATTTTAGCAAATATTGTATCTAGCCCTGTGATTCATCATACAGGAAAGTCTATGAGGCATCGCACTCCCTTTGCCAGATGAGACGCCACGACACCGATCATTGTGAGATATACGTAATTTAACATCTTCTTTAAATATAATATACAAAATAATATAATATAAATAAATGAAATAATATAATATAAATAAATGAAATAATATAATATAAATAAATAAAATAATATAAACAAATACATAAATAAATAAATAATAATAATATAATATGTATTTATGATATATTATTTAATTTATTTATATTTTATTATTTCATTTATTAATATTATATTATTTTATTTATTTATATTATATTATATTATTTCATTAATTTATATTCTATTATTTTGTATATTATATTTAAAGAAGAGGTTCACTTGCAACCGTTCAAACGATATGTTACCTGCAGAATGAAGCGCTCCAGCGTGGAGAAGCTGCTGGCGGTGTAGATCACGCCATCGCTCTGCCTCGTTCTGAACATCAGCTGCAGGGACATCTGCTTGCCGTCCTGAGTGTTGTTAAAGGTCGAGTCCAGGTTCCATTCGACGAAACTCGTGTCCGAGTAGAAATCCTTGGTCGTTACATCTGCGGCAAAACGACATTGAAATTAATAGCTAATAATTTATCCTGTATCAATACACTGATCCCGTGTGTATAAGAACATACTGCAGTGTGTATACAAGTGCAACGCATCACACACACTGTTACGTTCGCCAAAATTATATGTCGCCATTACGGATATTACTCCAAATATCCATTTGGAGGAAAGTTATATAGCCTCTATCGGGTATTTGTACTTGTGCGGTGCGGCCGGTGCAATATTTATAGTTTGTTGAAGTAGCAACTTTAAACGTAAATCGCCGTCTCAAAACAGCCGCTGACAAATACTATAAAAACAAATAAAAAACAAAAAAGTGGTCTTGACATCATGCGTTGAGGTCCTAATTGGTACTTACTCTGGTCACACGCGACCCCCATGAAGCCCGGGAGGCAGTGACAGGTCGGGGTACCGCACCCCGTGCTGCCCGAGCAGTAGCTGTTGGCGGGGCAGGAGGCGCACGACTCCTGCGTACACACGTCAGAGACGCTGCCCGAACTCTCGGTGACATTGCCAACGTGAAGGTCATACAGCTGGAGGGCGATAATGGAGAAAATGTGACAGGATAAAAGCACGATGAACAGAAGAGTTATTATATTAATGGAAACAATATTAGGCCAGAACATCTTTAATACCGTCAGCGGGCTCTTGATAGAACTGTAACCGTGTAATATAAGGACACTGCATACTAGAATGGACATATATTTCTAACAAAGAAATGACCGGTTAAAGTGTAAGCATCCCACAATGACATAAAGAACAAGACAAAGGAGTGCTTCAATAACAATTGTATTATATTATAATTATTATAATTATTATTATTATTATTATTATTATTATTAAAGCGTAACCATCTCTTGTCCAATGAAAACGTGTCTAGCACGTCACCATGCACTGACCTTGCCATTCCACCACAGGTTGCGCACGCAGCCGTTGTAGCTCTCGCACCGGATGTTGGGCGGGAAGTTAACTGCCGGGTTGGATCGCCCCCCGAGTTCTAGAGGCGTGAAGACGTTGATCATATAGTTCTCCCCGACGGACTGCCCGTCCACCTCGCACATGGAGCGGTCGGCAGTCGTTTTGTCGATGTTCTCAGACACGACTGAGGCTCGGCAGTGGTCCACGACCAGGCGGAAATTCTGCGCAATGTATACATGTATTGGTTAAGAGTTATTGCTGAATAACAGTCGAATTCGTCAGAAGAGATAATTTATTAGATATATTTGACAATGTTAACCCGCCAATGATTTACTACCTATTCTTACCACGAGGTTTAATTTAAACCATGTGCTATGGAGACTGGTCTTCGATTCATACTGTCAATATATTGAATTGACATCGTCTAAGCTGCGCCCATGAGCTTGCCTTTAGAAAGCCATGATGCTGTACCTAAATTCTGCTTGAACTACTCATTACATAGCCACAATGGACAACTCATTACATAGCCACAATTGACAACTCATTACATAGCAACAATGGACTACTCATTACATAGCCACAATGGACAACTCATTACATAGCCACAATTGACAACTCATTACATAGCAACAATGGACTACTCATTACATAGCCACAATGGACAATTCATTACAGAGCAACAATGGACTACTCATTACATAGCCACAATGGACTACTCATTGCATAGCCACAATGGAATCATTACATAATCATAGTAGCGTCACCCTCCATGCGCCCTGTGTCTCCATACATAATGACGAAATCCGAAATTGTCCTGCTGCAGTGGGAGATTGAAATGCCTGTATGGTACAGCTAAAATAGGAGCCCCCTCCCCACACTTCCCCATGCCCCCACCCCTCCCCACTATTCTCCTCCTCCACCCTTCCCCCTCCTCCACCGCTCCCCACCCTTCCCCCTTCTCCACCCCTCCCCACTTTCCCCCGCCTCCACCCTCCCACCCTTCTCCATCCTCCACCCCCTCCCTATCCCTCCCCCTCCCCCACCCCCACATCTCATCCCTTACCTTGTCCTCGATGAACACCTCAATGGTGTGCCACTGGCCGTCATTAAGCTGCGCCGCGCCGTTGGTATTAACAGTCAATACCACTGTATTATCGCCCAGACTAGATTGAAGCCGCGGGTACCCGTCGACGATCTCCAGGGCGAAGAAATCCCGGTCGTCGCCGGTGGCCGTGTCGTACATGGGGCCGTTGTAGAGCAGGAGGCTGTTCGGCTGGTTGGTCAGTACGTCCACGCTCAACTTGGACGTCTGGCAGGCTGACAGCGGCTTGTACCACGCCCACCCGTCGCCAGAGAAACTCATCTTGGGCTGCTGGCAGTGACCGCCTTGGAAACCGGGCTTGCAGTGACACCTAGCGGCGGATCGAACAGGGATGATCGAGGAGGAAGGAAAGGTTGGTGAAATTTTGTCTAAGATGCGAAGTTTTACAGCTCGCAGAAACGTTATGTTACATGTACGCGATGGTTAAACGTCTAACCTAAAGATAGATAAAAGTTCTAATTAACGTCGATATATAAAACTCCACAACATTAGCATTGGCGTGTCCAGCGGGGGGAGCACAGAGGGTTCGTGCTACCCCCCCCCCCCGCTTCAGACCCAAAAGTATACCGGTGCCCCCCGCGGTCGTCAAAAAAGTAATGAACGTCCCATTGGTCGCAATTTTGTTTTACTTTATTGTGCCCCCTTTTTAAGGACTCCTGCACGCGCCCCTGATTAACACAATAGCTATTTTGCACAATGTGTACTAATTACAGTCACCCAAGACACAATCGCTATGACGTTATTAGCTATACAATGCACCTTCTAAATGTTATGCTTACCCAAAGGCGACAAGCCACGGGAATTCTTAAGGAACTGGCGGCCTATATCGCTGCTGAACGCAGATTTTAAAATATTAACAGGTGCCTTGGCAAGCAGAATGAGACAGGTATTGCCAGATGTTATTAGTACAGACCAGAAGGGTTTTCTGAAAGGTAGATTCATTGGGGAAAATACCAGATTAGTTTACGACATAATGCATTATTTGTTAAGTAATAATAAGTCTGGTATGTTACTCCTGGTAGATTTTGAGAAGGCATTTGATACTTTGAGCTGGGAGTACACAAATAAGGTTTTGGAAGCATATGGATTTGGCCCGTCTTTTATCAAATGGTTCAATAGAGTATATAAAGAACCAAGGAGTTGTATTATTAACAACGGTACTATGTCTGAATGGTTTACACTAGGCAGAGGTTGTAGGCAAGGAGATCCGCTTTCTCCCTATTTATTTATATTAGCCATCGAGCCTTTAGCGATGTTCCTAAAATCGGATAGTTCTGTGAAAGGTATTACTATTAAAAAAATTGAATATATTATTGGTCAATATGCTGACGATACATTTTTGATGCTGGACGGCAGTGAGGAATCCCTAAGACGTGTGTTAAAGATTATGGAGGAATTTTATATTTGTTCGGGGTTGCGCGTGAACGTCGATAAAACAAAAGCCACTTGGATTGGGAAAACAAATCGCGTTATGAGAGTATGTACTGATATCCCACTGGAGTGGGGCGAGGATTTTTTTTTTGTTAGGTATTCAGTTTAGTGCTAATTTGGACCAGATGATCGCTCTAAATTATGATAGGAAAATAGAAGAATTCAATAGAATTTTGAAGTTATATGGAAAAAGGAATTTGTCTCTTAGGGGTAGAGTGACAGTTGTAAAATCACTGGCCTTACCAAAGCTTGTACATTTAATGTCAACGCTTCCAACACCAGGCCAAGCTTATATTGATCAGCTCACTAGCGCTATCCGCAAGTTTATCTGGAGAAATAAGACACCTAAGGTCTCTATGAGTAGAATGTGCCAAGGGATAGATTCCGGAGGTATGGGCCTCACCCATGTCCCTTCGTTTATTAAAGCACTGAAAATCGCATGGATTAGTAGACTAGTAAACACATGTGGTACCTTGGTAACATGTGGTAATTTTGCTGCGTTATTATCAGTTAAAAAAATATTTTACTGGATGTTATGCGATGTTATCAGGAATCAGGACCCAGATAATCATAAACCCAAAGTCACGCTACACAAGCCACTTTTACCAAACAAAATACGAATATATCTTTACGATTTACGACCACTATGGCCACGAGTTCCAATCCCTATGGTGAACGGGTATCTTCCACAGGTAATTTCTTAGGACAGGACTATGCAGGAACCATTTCCCCAAAATGTCGCAATGAAGGGTTCAAGATTGCACTTAGCTAAATGGTTTTATTTTACCGTTTCCTTTTTTATGGTTTCAATGGTGTCGGTATTTGTGTGTACCCATGCCAAAGTCAACAACGGATACATGACAATTGTAAAAGGGTACATTGATATCAATACAGGGGATTACGTGAGATATAAATATATCGCGGCCTCATAATATACCTGGAAGTAAAGACATAGTGGGGAATACATGTAACATTTTATTGTACATTTTTGGTCAGTCACAACAGCCGAAAAATTAAAATGCGAAACTAAGGCTACGGTCAACACTCACGTATAGCCGCTGTAGCTCTGTTCGCAGGTGCCCTCGTTCGGACAGGAGTAGTATTCACAGGTCGGGACAGCATCCGAGAAAATGGTGTCTCCGCAGCCACAGGCGCTGGTCGCCGTGGTCGTTATGCCGACCAGTGACGTCTCATTGGTGTTGATGACGGCGGCGGTGGGCGAGAAGGTGACGTCAGTGTAACAGCCACCACTCCAGCAGAGCTCCTCGGTGCAGAGGTCCACGGGGGACATCACCACTACCAAGCCATTCAAGGTTGTCTGTAACTGCACGGGAGAGATGGAGAGATGTACGCTACATGGCAAACCGTATGTAGATTTGGTGGAGATCTTCCATACTATACTGATATGCCAGGATCGAATTACACGTTGAAGCCAGAAGAATAGGCAAAGGATTCGCTCTCAAAGATATGCAACACGCGCCTAGGTTAAATGTTTATACAATAGGTTAGATTGTTTTTAATTAACTTATATGGTGATCACTGTAGTCATAGGAACTCCAGCATAATAATCAAGAAGCTTACTTTTAACAACTACAAAACCATCGCAATACAAAAGGATCCATTTATAAATCATTGTCAGATATCGAAGAGCGAACAAAAACTCTTCTTACGCTATCCTTGCTTCTCCACACGACGCCGTCCAAACGGGCCGAGCGATAATAGGGTGACCCGTGCGCCGCGAAGAAGACGTCCACTGTAGAGCTGTTTGCGATGACGTCCTGCACGCTGAACACCTCTACGTTCGTGCGGGCCGTACTGAGCATCTCAGACAGGGCGGTGACGAACAACTCGTAGTTACTGGACCCCAAGTTCCCATCCGCGTCCGTCGGTCGCTTCACAAAATGCTCAGCCGTCGTACCTGCATGTCAGTCAAGTTTGACGTCAGCCATCAAAGCCGTGAGAATGTATAGAAGGTAAATGCTTATACATGGTTGCCGAAATAATTATAGGTAAAGGTAAGATACGGACCTGTGAAACGGAACTGTTGTTTTAAGTATAGGTAAGATACGGACCTGTGAAACGGAACTATTAGAATAAGTAAAGTTGAAATACGAACCTGTTAAACGGAACTATTGGTATAAGTTAAGTTAAGATACGGACCTGTGAAACGGACAGATCCGGATGACATCACTGCGTCATCGTAGATGTACTGGACGCGGACCGTAACGGAGCTGATGACGCTGAGTGACCGTGTCGTGTCAGTGACGGTCACGTCAAAGTTGTGGTCGCCACGTGGTGCGCCTCTCAAGATGGTAATATCGCCCGTCGCCTGGTCCAACCTGAGACAGACGGACATGCCAGTCAGTAAAGCGTTAATTAACAACACGGACGTGAATGCCATGGCTAGTATGGTAGTAGTAGGCATAAGTAGTAGTAATAGTAGTAGTAGTAGTAGTGGCAGTAGTAGTAGTCAGCAGAAGCACATAAGCCGGTCATTGCATAAAACAGGCATAAGTGTCCAAATGGGACGAAACTTTCAAGATGACGGAATAAAAATTGGCCGGTATTGAAAATACAAATATGAAAGCGTTTGAAAATTGAATGAAATTCATTGGTGTTTATGCCACGTGTGTGCCACGTTTGGGCTATAAATCGACTCAAGAAACCCCCCGAGACGACGAAGGATGAATAGAATGAAGCGTGCCCCAGCTTAGGTGCTCGAGCCTGGATTCCAACCCAGGACATCTTGATCTGCGGCCTAGAGAACCTAAAACCACTAGACCAGGGAAGCCCATATTAAAAGCGTCTGGAACAGTGAGTGTGTTTTGCATTTCCTTTCGTTAACGAGGTAATGGGTGTACTAAGGAGGTGTTCAGAACTCTTTCCGTCCACTTACTCAAAGTAGGACTGTTCCGCGACGAAGGCGAACGTCTTGTCCGCCAAGTCCCAGTTGTCGTCCGGATCGGCTGCGTACACATTGCCGATGACAGTGTTGTCCAGCTCGCCCTTATAGTTGTACACCATGATGTCCTTGTGGGCCGCCACCTGGGGGTAGAAGTTGCCCCCCTGGATCACCAGCCGCACCGTCTCCTCCGCGGAATTGCCCCCGCTGTCCTCAAGTCCGAAGGTCAAGTCGTAGTATTCCATATTGAGCGTCTGGCGACTGTATCCATCATCGCGAGCGGCCAAGATGATCCCTACATCATTACCGCCCTCTGGTGGGGAAGAGTAAACAAAACATGATGAGTTACGCGGTATGATTCAGTGCCATGTGCTGACCTCGATGGGAGATTAATGTAGTTGGCTGGCAGTTTGAACCATCTTACAAGGATGGTTCAAACTGTCAGGTCAACGCGTGATATTTTAGATTGGCCTCACTTCTTTCCTTTCTTGTATAAACTTCATTTATTATTTATCCAGTTTATCGATATCGAAATATGCATGTAAATGACCACCTCGTAGCTTCATTTCTGTGGACTTGATTGCTAAATTACGCCCCATTTCCACTAGGACCAAATGCGGATAAAACATACCTCAGATACCAGGTGTCAGATAAACAAAGTAAAAATGTCAAAAAAAAAAGGTATCAGGGCGCGAACCCATGACCTGTTGGCCGCCTCACCTGTTCCCGGTTGGAAGGTGAAGTCCCGGCAGAACGCATCGTTACACACATAAGTGAGCGTGAAGGGGGGTCCGTTTTCATCGGGATCTTCCGGGTAGATCTTGAAGACCGTGGACCCCTCAACTGCGTTCTCCATGACAACCGGAGGATCAGGGACGATGGCACCGATGGAAGGGGGGTTGTCGTTGATGTCAGCGACCACCACGGACAACGTGGCGGTTCCGGTCATTGGTGGCTCTCCTAACAATGACAAATATCGGTGTAAAATAAGTTTGATATGAATGGACACGAAATATTGGTATTTCATCGCACTTTTGATGACACAAGGGAAGCTAAATTGGGCCAAACAATCTCCCATGAGAAGGAAATGAGCCATTATAATGAATGTGATTAAGACTTTAGTCGACAACATTGTTATTTATTGATGACCTGGGTAAGAGAAACAATCTTTCATTTTGTTTAGTTATTAAGTGTAATTTTATTGAGTGGAGACCGATTGGGATTCAATTTGGAGCACTCCGCCTTCCCTCCCCGCCCACTCCCATACACCCCGTTGCTGCTTACCCTGGTCGATAGCCAGTATCGAGACGTTGTAGAATGCTGTTTGCTCGCGGTCCAGCTCGCTGCGAAGGGATACCACGCCGCTTTGTGGGTCGACCTTGAACATTTTGTAGGGGTCACTGTTCTGGTAGTCGATGGAATATCTGACGGAAAAGAACATCAAGCATTGCAAAGTGACATATACCGAGAAGCCAGCACCAAAACTGACATCTTAACCAGAGCAATTACCTAGGTAACTGAGAGCAATTACCTAGGTAACTGTAACCCAATCAACTACATAAAACAGCGCAGTCATCCAATGCAATTACCATTAAATACACAATCCACAACCCGACACTAAACTCAATTGTCCATCCAAAGCAATTAGTCTCTTTAGAAGAATCAATTAGGCATCCAACGCAATTAACTATAGATATAATATAAGTTAACATGAGATACTCTGCAACTATATCCTTCAATATCACATTATGCGCCGTATATGTATCTCCCAAAAATATTAGGTCCTGGTATTTTCGCGTGATATCGGGCCAAAAATTTACTCTGTTTCCACTTTAGTCGATGGTCCCCCGCCCCCCCCGCAAAAAAAAAGACGACAAAAAGTGTAAGAATAATAATCAACTCACTCGAAGTCGCCTCCGCTGCCTGTGTCCGGGTCCGTGGCCGTGAAGGTCGTCACGATGGTGTCCGGGGGGTTGGTGGGGCCCTCGGTCAGGGTGACGGAGATCTGGTCGACCGCGAACACCGGGCTGTTGTCATTGACATCCGCTACGGTGATCTGAACATTGGCGCTGTCCAAGTTTAAGCCATCGGTCACTTGGACGCTGAAGGTCAAAACCTTATTTCCACCCATTGTGTCGTAATCCACAATCTGCAAAAGATGCCACGCGATTAACACACAAGTCAAGCCATATCAAGTACGTTTATTTTTACCATGTGCATTCAGAACGTATATAACAAGATTGGTTGTTGGTTGCATAATCAGGACGTTTTAACCACTTTTCGTACATGACAAACATGGCAGTACCAAAAGTAGGGCTGTTAGTTCCGAGAACTTATCATTGTAAAGATAACGCTGTATATGACATAAGATGGTTAACCATAAATTTCCTTTCTTGTTCTTCCAAAAAAACAATTGAACAGAATAGTTTATATACTACACGTACTACTGAGGAAATCCTCCGCTATCGACACACCAATACTACTCATACAATGTTCTTATTAAAATCTTGACCATCAGGTACGAAAAATGAGAGCAAAAATAGAGCTATTAATTCTAGATTAAAGCGGGTAGGAGATGAAATCTACAACCCGAAGATTAATGCCCCAATGCACAGCGTTCTATATAAATAAATCTATTCAAATATAAATACTACAAAACGTTATTAGGCACATAGATGCTCCAGAAATCCAGTGTATGACCTCTGACTGACCTGTGCGACCTTGATAACTGCCGACTGGGCATTATAAATGGAGTCGATGTAGAAGTTATTGCCACCGGCTCCGGTGATGGTAAACTCCAGCCTGGCGTTTTCTCCGGAATCTGCGTCGGAGGCAAACAGCGAGAGTACGGAAGCCCCGACGGGCAACGCTTCCGGCATGGTGATCACGTAGCTCGACGGGTTGAAGTTGGGCGCATTGTCGTTGA
Source organism: Arenicola marina (assembly GCA_964019135.1). Taxonomy (NCBI): domain Eukaryota; kingdom Metazoa; phylum Annelida; class Polychaeta; family Arenicolidae; genus Arenicola; species Arenicola marina. The sequence continues at coordinate 15,159,837 of OZ025257.1, forward strand.
CATCAGTCACTGTGATTTCTATAACCTGGTCCTCTGTAAATGCAATGTTGTCATACTAACAGGGGTCTGGAAGGGGTAAATGGCGACACGCGACACAGGCATTTTTTTTAAATCGACATTCGACATTGGCTCCCAAAGTCCGACAGTGAGGATCAAAAAAGCGACATCGACACACATGTTTTAAAAAGAGACACGAAACTTCGGCAAAAATCGACATTGAGAATTTTTAAAAATTGACACTAAACACTGGACCCCCCCTTCCAAGCTCCTACTAACGTTCAAGTGAGTCAGTAATCGAGAGAGCTATTTACGGAACATGTACAAATAATTATGAAATAAAGCAACCTTGCCTCTAACGCTTCCCTTTACTCAATATATGCCATGCACCAATTGCATTCACACGATAAGACATTGCATGCTGACATCACACCTACGAAAACCGAAGTAATCAGTTCCTTTGTTAAGCATAACAAAATGCCTTGGGAATTTACTGCATTTAATTTTTTTATCGAGAAGGCTTGGTACGTTGCGGTCATAAACCAAAAACCAAAAATATATACCATAAAAAGACAAACATTCTTTAATTATTCCGCAAAAAAACAGTACACAACACTTCTGAGGCCATGTTGGACGTATGCGACGCGATTTGACCAGTTTTGACCTATTACTTGTTTATCTTATTATCAAAGACGCAGCCGTGATTCGCAAGCAGCCAACGTCTTCTGTATGGGGAATACATTGGCTTATCCGGGGATTATGCAGGCGTGTAATGCCTTCACTATCTGAACATATCTTCAAATATATCAATAGGTCCAAATATCTAAAGATATGTGCAAGTGATTTAAAGACATCTTTAAATCACTTAAAGATATCGCTAAATCGCCGTGCTTATGCTTAGTATTTGCACATATCTCTGAATGGCTTAAAGATAATATCAAATATCTTTAAATACTTGGACCCCCACCCCCTCTCGGAGATCTTAAAGTATCTCTTAATGAATTACTGACATCTTTATATATTCAACATAGGTGCAAATACATATACTCCATTAAAGTCCACTGTGGCTTCCCATACAGAAAAGACGTAAGTAAGAACCACTCACTGGACAAGGGCGGATTTCCCTGGTCTGTAACTTTGATGGTAGCGTTGTACAGGTCGACAGCCTCGCGGTCCAGAGGCTGCCCGGTGGTGGTGATCGCACCTTCTTGCGAGACTGCGAACAGCGCCTGACCCTGGCCATTCGTCGGCATGGAAACGCTGGTGAAAATCCCGTTGCCGTTGACTCCGTTGTCGTAGTCTATAAACTTAAGCTGCAGCACCATCACACCTGGAGAATGAAGGGCGAACTAAATATCATATTTGTCAATAACAGAGTGATAAGCAGGGACCCAGCCGACACCGTTCACATCGCGACACAGGGGCCCAGCCTCCACCGTTCACATCGCGACACCAGGAGCCAGCCTGCATCCTTGACACCGTAAACACAGGGGACCCAGCCTAACCATCACAAGGTAAACACAGGGGACCCAGCCTACCCATCACAAGGTAAACACAGGGGACCCAGCCTACCCATCACAAGGTAAACACTGGGGACCCAGCCTACCCATCACAAGGTAAACACAGGGGACCCAGCCTACCCATCACAAGGTAAGCACTGGGGACCCAACCTACACCCTTCCCAAGGTAAACACAGGGAACTCAGCCTACACCCTTCATAATGTCAACACAGGGGACCCAGCCTACCCATCACAAGGTAAACACAGGGGACTCAGCCTACCCATCACAAAGTAAACAAAGGGAACCCGGCATACCCATCACATAGTAAACACAGGGAACCCAGCCTACCCATCACAAGGTAAACACAGGGAACCCAGCCTACACCCTTCATAATGTAAACACAGGGGACCCAGCCTCCCCATCACAAGGTAAGCACTGGGGACCCAGCCTACCCATCACAAGCTAAACACAGGGAACCCAGCCTACACCCTTCATAATGTAAACACAGGGGACCCAGCCTACCCATCACAAGGTAAGCACTGGGGACCCAGCCTACCCATCACAAGGTAAACACAGGGAACCCAGCCTACACCCTTCATAAGGTAAACACAGGGGACCCAGCCTACCCATCACAAGGTAAGCACTGGGGACCCAGCCTACACCCTTCACAAGGTATACACTAAGGTCCCAGCCTGCCCATCACAATGTAAACACAAGGGACCCAGCCTGCCCATCACAATGTAAACACATGGGACCCAGCCTGCCCATCACAATGTAAACACAGGGGTCCCAGCCTGACCATCACAATGTGAACACAGGGGTCCCAGCTTACTCATCACAAGGTATATACAGGGGTCCCAGCCTGACCATCACAATGTAAACACAGGGGTCCCAGCCTGACCATCACAATGTAAACACAGGGGTCCCAGCCTGACCATCACAATGTAAACACAGGGGTCCCAGCCTGACTATCACAATGTAAACACAGGGGACCCAGCTTACTCATCACAAGGTATATACAGGGGTCCCAGCCTGACCATCACAATGTAAACACAGGGGTCCCAGCCTGACCATCACAATGTAAACACAGGGGTCCCAGCCTGACCATCACAATGTAAACACAGGGGTCCCAGCCTACCGGAGCCGGCGTTCTCCGCCACGTATCCCATGAGGCAGCAGGGGTCGAAGAAGGGCGCGTTGTCGTTGATGTCCACCAGGGCCACCTCCACCATGCCGTAGCCGTTGAGCGCGGTTGGGTTGTTGCTGCCATCGTTGGCCACCACGTTGAAAGTCCAGGGGTCGTAGCCGGTCGGGTAGTCCCGGTCGATGGGGCGGAGCAGCTGCACGGAGGTGACCCCGTCGTCCTGTCTAATGGCGAATTGGCCATCCGTGATGAGGCCGCCCTGGACGCTGAACAGCAGCTCATCGGTCGGCCGCTCGTCGTCCGTCACACTCACCTGTTGGCAGGACGAAGGGGTGAGCGAGGTGGGTTGAGAGGGGTGCGGGGCGGGCGGGTGGGGGAGAATTCAAGACTTATGACAGCTCACATACCCATAAAAGCTATGTTCAGCTTAGTTTTAATGCCATAATATTCATACGTGCAAACCATCCACGTTAAAAATGTCATTATGTAGGAAATTCACCTCGATATTTTGATAATTCAGTATTAATATCCATGGAATTCAATGTTATTATCACAGAGTGACTGGGAAACCGAGCAGGCCATGTGGTTCGAGCACTGACCTCGAGGGGCATCCGAGTACAATCTCACTGTCCGAGTACTGATCTGGGCGTTCGAGTACTAAATCGTGGGGTCAGAGTACTGACATGGGCGTTCGAGTACTAATCTCGGGGTCCGAGTACTGACCTGAGCTACGGTGAGCGGGTACTGGGCCGGCTCCTCCTCCGTTATGGCGTTGTCGGTGTAGACGAGCGGGTTGAAGACGGGAGGGAAGAGGTTCTGGGAGTTGACGTTGACCACGACTGACATGGTGTCCTCCCCGAGTCCGTTAAACACCCGGTAAGTCAGGTTGTACATCTGTAAGCATTCATAGCTCATAACATTGGATGGTTGGTTGGTTGTATATTCAGGACACTTTAACAACTTTTGGTTATATCGCGTCAATGGGAGAAGGAAGGGAGAGTGGAGCCATGTCTCCGGGGGTACCCCCCTACTCTTTGCGACAAAAAGACATGGGATCTTTATCCTGCGACCACACAGCCATGGCCACAGCGGGGCGCGAACCACCGATCCACGTGCCGTTAGGCTCTCAGGTGACCAGATCACTCAATGCGAACGCTCTAGCCCACTGAGCTACCGGGCCGGCCCCCATAACATTGGATACAAATGGAATAAGAGGCGACTTGAACGATCAAATACATTGGGGCCAAAAGATCGAAAAGCATTGTCCCATTTAATTAGTACAATTAGTACTTACGAATGATGACTATGTCGTTTTGCTTAAAGGCAGTAGATTAAAAGTTGGGGGTTCGTGCCCCACTGTGCAAATGTCTATGTTCATAAGGATCTCATGTCCTTCGAAGAGAGGTGCAAGGACCTTTCAAATACAAAATGTACGCCATTTACCCCCACACGACGCGTTTTGCACTGGGCCTTTGAACCCCACCCTTTAACCAGATATTCTGGAACCGCCCCTGTGGCACCGTCGCTTTATTGGCTGGTTGGTTGGTTGTTCAGGACGATTTAACCCCCTTTTGTCATATCGCGTCAATGGAAGAAGGGAGGGAGAGTGAAGCCATGTCCCCGGGGGTAACCCCCTACTCTTTACGAAGAAAGACATGGGATCTTTATCCTGCGACCACACAGACATGGCCACAGCGGGGCGCGAACCACTGATCCACGTGCCGTTAGGCTCTCAGGCGGCCAGACCACTCAGTGCGAGCGCTCTGGCCCACTGAGCTATCGCGCCGGCCCCCGGTCGCTTGGTACGCAAATCAGTGTTACGGAGTATACTTACATCGCCGTCTGAGTTAAGCAACTCCCGCACGGTGTAGATCCGACCAGTCACTATATCTACAGCAAATTTATGCTCCTCGTTTCCCTCCTTGATGCTGTACTGTTTGGGATCGTCAACTGCAGAATGCCGATAACTCACATTTCACCAGACCATGTCGTAAAGAGTAAAATAAATTAATAGCAAAATAAGCAAATAACGGGTGCAAATTAATAAAAGTGACACTTTCACATATTGCAAACGAACGGCATTAGTAAAGATAAACATAGCGTAGTGTATTAAAGTATAAACATTTAAACGGAAACGCCTTCATTATTGTACTTTGAGAACACTCAAAAGTGTCTAAATCCAATTAAATGACAGCAAAGTGTACAAATATTACTATAATCAATTACTTAAAAAAGTAATCAATCTACTACATATAATGAATCGAGGAATTATTTAATCAGTGAATTAATCAACCAGTTAATGAACCAATGAAGACCTACTGGCCATAGTGTCCTAAGCTCAAACAATTAAATACGTAAAATACTACACACAATCAACATATGAATACGCTCAGATGTATTTTACCTCCGTTATCCTCGGCCGTAATAACGGCTATAGTGGTGTTGAGTGCCGTGCCTTCGGGCAAGGAGAATGTCAGCATGGATTCCTGGAACTTAGGAGCCGCGTTGTCGGCCTTCGTCACTGCCACCAAGACGGTGACTGACACTGTGGGGAGAGGTGAACCAAAATTATAGATACGCTGGTATTGGTTGTTGCGCGTCAGAGCTTACAGCACAGCGTATTTGAGCATCTAAGGTCCGGAGTCATTTGTCGCACAAAAAAATCAAATGACGTTGTGTTGGGACTCATTGTTAATACATAGTGAGCAGACTATACGCAACATTTCAGTTAAAATAATGTCCCATTATTTTTTTAATGTCCCATAATTTTAAGGAGCTCTGGGGCGCTGGGACTCACCCACATGCATACCTATCAGCATCACTGCAGCAACGCGCGTAGTTGTCACAAAGGCGAGGACATAAATTATAACCATGCTCATGATACCCAGATGTGGTCATAGCGTACGAGGTAAATGTGCCCCTTGTAGAAATGCGCGGACTTTTAATAAAATACCATAATAGTATTTAAGTTTATCTTACCCTCATCTTATCTACATACTACTAAAAAAAGGACCGTCGTTATTTTGACGTGGAATCTGGTAATTTGGCGCTCGATCGCTGTCCGCCATGCATTCAAATGTGATTTTATTCACGAGTCAGTATAGTTTCTTTTCAATTTCAATTAAATTTTTAACTTCAAGCGTACACATGATCACACCCACATGAACTCACCCATGCGATCTGACCGACGTGACATTCCCCACGAGATCTTACCCAGGTGATCTTACCCACGAGAACTCACCCAGGTGATCTTACCCACGGAATCGTACGAGATCTCACCCGCGGGATCTCACCAACGTCATATCACCCACGAGATCTCACCCACGTGATCTTACCCACGAGATCGCACCTACGTCATCTCACCCACGGTATCTCCCCCACGTCATCTCACCCACGAGATCTTTCTCACCTATGTTGGGTCCATCTGTGATGGAGGATTGCGCCCCGTCCTGGGCGTTGATCTTCAGGGAGTACTGGTCTGGTGACTGCTCGTTGAACGTCGTGGCGGCCCTCACGTCTCCAGTGTTCCCGTCGATGGAAAAAGCCGCGCAGTCCCCTGCCACACATGAACTATCCCAGGAATAGGTCACCTGACAGGAGTAACACAGAGCGATGCCTCATGGTGAGGGTGATACAACGCATATCATACATAACCATTGCAAGGAGTAGTTTGTAACACTGAATGAGTCTCTTTTCTGGCAAGAAAAGGTCGTAGAACCACATTATTTGACTAGAGAACAGTTGTCGATAATCCGGATGTTTTGGCGATAGACATTTTTTTACCCTAAAGGTTGGTTACCATTCTTAATCATACCGTCTGGCGTCACAACGTGGCCCGTTGAAAGGGTTCCACTCAAAATAATCATCGACATATCTCTGCGTACGCACCAGGTTGTTGGGCGACGTGCCGTCCCGGTCAATGGCGGTGACCTTGACGATTAGGTCGTTGACTTTCGTCTGTTCGGACACGGCGGCGGGGTAGTTGCCGTTGTTGTCACGCCCGGTGAACTCCGGAGACTGGTTGTTGACGTCGGTGAGAAAGACTGAAAGACGCGCGTCCGTGCTGGCTTCCTCCACAACGGCGTTCACCTCCTGTAACCACACAGCGGTCGGGGTGGGTCAGAGTGGGGGAATTGATGGAGGGGGCGCGGGTAGGGGTGGTAGGGAGAGGGGGATATAAGGGGCAGGGTAAGAGTGGAGGTGAGAGTAGGGGGCTGGGGTAGGGGTGGTAGGGAGAGGGGGATATAAGGGGTAGGGTAAGATTGTGGGCGAGAGTAGGGGAGGGGGGAAGTATCGGGTGAGTATACTTAAAGGGCATAACAACATTCAGGGGATGCGGTAATGGGGTAAGCACTAATGCGGCCATATCAAACTATCCCTACTACAAAAACAGTTAATGAAACTTACCGAGGCCCGGAGCCTGAGTGAGTACTGGGAGCAGACTTCGTACTTCAGGTTGAGGGTGTTGAGGAACATGTTGGTGGCGTTAGAGCTATCGTAGAATCCTCGAGGGCTGGCGTTCTCCTGTATTGTTCTCCCACTCTTCAGTGTGTATAGCACGCCTTGCCCTGCAGAGAACAATGCTTAATTTAATGCAAGACTGCATTTGGTCACATTTAAAATAATTAAGTAATGTGGATTCTTTTTTTATGAAAGGGATAAATTTATCATAGTGTAAGTTCGTTATGGGTCACATTTTACATAATTGAATAATGTGGATTTTTTTAGAAAAGAGACAAATATATCTGATGCAAGTCTGCCATGGGCCACATTTTACATAATTAAATAACGTGGATTTTTTTTTTACAAAAGAGACAAATCTATTTTAATATATGTAGTCTACCATGGTTCGATTAAATAATTAATATTGGAAAGCAAAGAAATTAAACTTAATCTAACTCTGCAATGGGCCACATTGTTGCGGGTGGCGGTCAGGGTGATGGGCATACATTCTATGCTATGCACGGAGCGGGTTCACCCACCGTTGATGAGGGAGACGGTCAGGGTGATGGGCATACATTCTGTGCTATACACGGAGCGGGTTCACCCACCGTTGTTGAGGGAGGCGGTCAGAGTGATGGGCATACATTCTGTGCTATACACGGAGCGGGTTCACCTACCGTTGTTGAGGGAGGCGGTCAGGGTGATGGGCATACATTCTGTGCTATGCACGGAGCGGGTTCACCCACCGTTGTTGAGGGAGGCGGTCAGAGTGATGGGCATACATTCTGTGCTATACACGGAGCGGGTTCATCCACCGTTGTTGAGGGAGGCGGTCAGGGTGATGGGCATACATTCTGTGCTATGCACGGAGCGGGTTCACCCACCGTTGTTGAAGGTGGCGGTCAGGGTGATGGGCATACATTCTGTGCTATGCACGGAGCGGGTTCACCCATCGTTGTTGAGGGAGGCGGTCAGGGTGATGGGCATACATTCTGTGCTATGCACGGAGCGGGTTCACCCACCGTTGTTGAAGGTGGCGGTCAGGGTGATGGGCATACATTCTGTGCTATGCACAGAGCGGGTTCACCTACCGTTGTTGAGGGAGGCGGTCAGGGTGATGGGCATACATTCTGTGCTATACACGGAGCGGGTTCACCCACCGTTGTTGAAGGTGGCGGTCAGGGTGATGGGCATACATTCTGTGCTATGCACAGAGCGGGTTCACCTACCGTTGTTGAGGGAGGCGGTCAGGGTGATGGGCATACATTCTGTGCTATGCACGGAGCGGGTTCACCCACCGTTGTTGAGGGAGACGGTCAGGGTGATGGGCATACATTCTGTGCTATACACGGAGCGGGTTCACCCACCGTTGTTGAGGGAGGCGGTCAGAGTGATGGGCATACATTCTGTGCTATACACGGAGCGGGTTCACCTACCGTTGTTGAGGGAGGCGGTCAGGGTGATGGGCATACATTCTGTGCTATGCACGGAGCGGGTTCACCCACCGTTGTTGAGGGAGGCGGTCAGAGTGATGGGCATACATTCTGTGCTATACACGGAGCGGGTTCATCCACCGTTGTTGAGGGAGGCGGTCAGGGTGATGGGCATACATTCTGTGCTATGCACGGAGCGGGTTCACCCACCGTTGTTGAAGGTGGCGGTCAGGGTGATGGGCATACATTATGTGCTATGCACGGAGCGGGTTCACCCATCGTTGTTGAGGGTGGCGGTCAGGGTGATGGGCATACATTCTGTGTTATGCACGGAGCGGGTTCACCCACCGTTGTTGAAGGTGGCGGTCAGGGTGATGGGCATACATTCTGTGCTATGCACAGAGCGGGTTCACCCACCGTTGTTGAGGGAGGCGCTCAGAGTGATGGGTATACATTCTGTGCTATACACGGAGCGGGTTCACCTACCGTTGTTGAGGGAGGCGGTCAGGGTGATGGGCATACATTCTGTGCTATGCACGGAGCGGGTTCACCCATCGTTGTTGAGGGTGGCGGTCATGGTGATGGGCATACATTCTGTGTTATGCACGGAGCGGGTTCACCCACCGTTGTTGAGGGAGGCGGTCAGGGTGATGGGCATACATTATGTGCTATGCACGGAGCGGGTTCACCCATCGTTGTTGAGGGTGGCGGTCAGGGTGATGGGCATACATTCTGTGCTATACACGGAGCGGGTTCACCTACCGTTGTTGAGGGAGGCGGTCAGGGTGATGGGCATACATTATGTGCTATGCACGGAGCGGGTTCACCCATCGTTGTTGAGGGTGGCGGTCAGGGTGATGGGCATACATTCTGTGCTATACACGGAGCGGGTTCACCCACCGTTGTTGAGGGAGGCGCTCAGAGTGATGGGCATACATTATGTGCTATGCACGGAGCGGGTTCACCCACCGTTGTTGAGGGAGGCGGTCAGGGTGATGGGCATACATTCTGTGCTATGCACGGAGCGGGTTCACCCACCGTTGTTGAGGGTGGCGGTCAGGGTGATGGGCATACATTCTGTGCTATGCACAGAGCGGGTTCACCCACCGTTGTTGAGGGAGGCGGTCAGGGTGATGGGCATACATTCTGTGCTATACACGGAGCAGGTTCACCCACCGTTGTCGAGGGAGGCGGTCAGAGTGATGTTCAGCCTGCTGCCGCTGGTGGTGTCCTCGAGTATTGTGAGGCCGGTGTAGTCGTCGATGGGCGTGCCGCCAATGTCAGCCCACTGGGGAGGCAGGTCGTTGACGTCGTCAGTGATGGCGATGTTCACTGTCACGTTGAAGCTCTGTTGCTGGGGGACGCCGTCGTCATTGGCGCCGACCACCAGGGTGATAGAGTTGATCTGAGCGAGAAGGAACAGATTTATTTGGCAACCCATATTATGAAAAAGACATGAAAAAAACTCACATCCATTACGGTTGTAGATGGCTGTTTAACAGCCGAACTCACGTCCACTACGGCAGTAGGTGGCTCCCTAGCAGCTGAACTCACTACCACTACGGCTGCAGGTGGCTGTTTAACAGCCGAACTCGCGTCCACTGCGACTGTAGGTGGCTGTTTAACAGCCGAACTCGCGTCCACTGCGGCTGTAGGTGGCTTTTTAACAGCCGAACTCGCGTCCACTGCGACTGTAGGTGGCTGTTTAACAGCCGAACTCGCGTCCACTGCGACTGTAGGTGGTTGTTTAACAGCCGAACTCAGTCCATTGCGGCTGTGGGTGGCTCCCTAACAGCCGAACGCACGTCCATTGCGGCTGTGGTGGCCCGTAACAACCGAACGCACGTCCATTGCGGCTGTGGTTGGCTCCGTAACAACCGAACCCACGTCCATTGCGGCTGCAAGTGGCTCCCTAACAGCCGAACTCACTACCACTACGGCTGTGGGTGGCTCCGTAACAGCCGAACTCACTACCACTACGGCTGCAGGTGGCTCCCTAACAGCCGAACTCACTACCACTACGGCTGCAGGTGGTTCCCTAACAGCCGAACGCACGTCCATTGCGGTTGCAGGTGGCTCCCTAACAGCCGAACTCACTACCACTGCGACTGTAGGTGGCTGTTTAACAGCCGAACTCGCGCCCACTGCGACTGTAGGTGGCTGTTTAACAGCCGAACTCACTACCACTACGGCTGCAGGTGGCTCCCTAACAGCCGAACTCAAGTCCACTGCGGCTGTGGGTGGCTCCCTAACAGCCGAACTCAAGTCCACTGCGGCTGTGGGTGGCTCCGTAACAGCCGAACTCTCTATCAGTACGGTTGCAGGTGGCTCCCTAACAACCGAACCGGTAACATTATGATACATTACAATGTGTTTTGTAAACGCACGAATGAGGAAAATAATTCGTCCTGAACTGGGAATACCATATTAGCCGACCGTCGTGATCAATGATTTTCATCAATCGTGAACTGAGAATTTTAATACTAATATAACCGTGAATTGGGAAATCACCAATTAATATCATGCATCCGCCCTTTCCATTGTATGCGGGGAATTCTCCATATAATTCATCATGACCTGGGAATAAAGACATGTACTCTTCGTGATTTGGTAACATTACCCCCCCCCTCCCCCACCCATTGCCCCCCCTCTCTCACTGCCACCCCCCCCCCCCAGCCCCCTCCCCCCCCCGCACCCCCCAGCCTATAGTTTATACCACGAGTCTTGCGTCCGTGTAAAACCCTAGCACCACTCACCCCGGTCAGAGTCCCGGAGCCAGTCCGCATGACCCAACCGCTGTTCGGGTCGATGCTGAAGCAGTTGGGGCATTGGCTGTCCTGTAGACGCAGCACGTAGTTGACGTCACCGTTGTCGCCTTCGTCGTCATCGATGGCGAAGACCCGGATGACGCGCGAGTTGGATGGGTGCGCGCGCATGATCGTCGTGTAGTAATTGCTCTCGTCGAATCGGGCGATATTGTCGTTGACGTCTCCGATGGTGACGAAGAAGAAGCACGTGGTGGAGAGCGGCGGGGAGCCGTTGTCCTGCGCCGTCACCGTCACGGGGTAGTTCACCTGGTCGTTGATGGTATACGCGTCGCTGCCGGCATCCTCCCGGTCAAATACCACGGCGGAGTACAGCTCGGCCAAATTCGGACCGAGCTGACGCACGTCAAACAACCGGTCGTCGACTTGAGGGTCAAAGACGATGCTGTAGGTCAACTGACCGTTCACCCCGGCGTCGGCGTCCTGAGCAGTAAACTGAAAACCGAAGAAAGGGATTTTTACAACGTGAAAACTAATTTATGTGGGGTGGCATACTTCTCGTTCCTCTTAACTCTTGAAGCGTCGCTCATCCACATAAGTTTACTGTAAATTTGTACGGTTTTTTGGCCAATCAGCGACGTCGCCCTTTCCCTTTTCGGTCAGCTATCGAGCCCATCAACCAGCTTCGGGTCCTATTCGCCACGTCCTTATCAAGTATGTGTTCTTTTTTTATACACGAAGGATTTTTAGGCTGAAGTAAATTAATTTTACATGCAGTCACGTAAGCATGACAGGGATGTCCACATATAGTAATAACGGAATATCATGGTGGGTGAGGCATGGAAATCAAACCATGGTAGATCATGATTCATATTCAACATTAGTCGTCATGTACACAATTTTAGGATCAACATTAGTCGTCATGTACACGACTTTAGGATCAACATTAATCTTCATGTACACGACTTTAGGATCAACATTAGTCTTCATGTACACGACTTTAGCATCAACGTGGCATCAGATGCCTCCATCAGTGCCTTATCAATCTTTGCCTTAGTAATATCGCAACCAACACATGCATTTGCTTTCCATAGGATATCCTTTCAAATCATTTCAGATAAATGGCAATTTAAACCCTCAATAAACTGCTGGGTTGGCCACAAGCGGTTTCGGGGCGCGAACGGTTTCCGTTTATGTACAAGGATAAAGAAACTCGGTATAATTAAGGAAGCACTGCAAACTATTGTTACATTGGTTCGCTTAATTGAGTGGGACGCTTTTAACTCTGTTTATCTGTATCCCGCACAGCCATAGTCACAAGAACAGGTGAGGCTGAAACCACGCACCGGCCGCTTTATTGCTTGGGCTGGCTTAATTAGCAGCCCACCTGTATGCGCCACCTATACTAGGGGTGACTGACGCAAGCTATTCCTATACAAGAACTTACGTTCAGCACAGAGGTTCCAATGGGCTCGTTTTCAAGGAGGATCGTGTTGCTGTAGTAGTCAGCACAGTTGGGGAAAACGGGAGGGTGGTTGACTCCGATAAACTGGACTTCCACCGTTGCCATGGTGACGTGGGGCAAAGGGGGGTCGGTTGACGTGCAACAAGTATTCCCGTCGGTGATGGCCACGCTGAGGCTGTAGTCGCTGGAGCCCGGCAGCAGTTGTCCAGAAAGGCTCACCATACCCGTTGTGGCGTCAATAGTGAAGATGTCGTTGGTTTGAGAGCCGCCTGGTGAGCGGAGAGTGAAACATCACGTCATGAAGTTTGGTCATCATACATCCCTCTACCCTATCCTGGAGGACCTTATCCCAAGCACGACGCCATGCAATCTATCCAAGGCATTATAATCTTTATGGACTTCAATAGAAAACAGATCATGCAACTCTTTGACGTCCTCACGATCTGTCATTAAGCCTCCCCACCCCGCCCTTGCTACTCCACCCACCGCCTAACAATAGACCTATCCATACTAAGCCCCGCCCACGCTTGAGTCCTTTTTCCTTTATCGCAAGTATGAAATTGACAATGATAGCTGATGGTAGGTACAAATGAGAAGCACTCATCTCTGAAACTGACAAGAAAGTGACATGCTGCTTTGTTTGTCCGACTTGTATGTCCGACATAACGCACGTGGAAGACCTTTTTGTCACCACATAATTGGATCAAAGCAACAGTGACGTCAGTGAATGACTGACAGCCTGGATCGGTAATACATGTATTAAGCAGCGCTCGGAGCGGCAGAAACGCCCGAAGCGACACCTAGCGAATGGGAGCTGCACCTTGGAAGGCAAAAGAGATCTCGTCCCCGTCCGGGTCGTAGGCCTGACAGGTGTGGATGAGGAGCCCGACAGTGGCATCTTCCTTCACCCTGACCACCTGTAGAGAGGGCTCCGCCACAGGAAACTCGTCGTTCACGTTGAGCATCCACAGCTGGACGGTGGCCGAGCCGGAGCGAGAGGGTGAACCCCCGTCCCTGGCCGTCAGTGTGAACTCGTACTTGTGGTCGGGAAGCAGGTAGTCGTAATCTAACTCCCTGAAACAACAGTGTTTTCCTATGGTTTAAGTTTTGTTCATAGTTTCCAATTCTCTGTCTCTGAAGTACGAAAATTATCTATGTTGATGTGCTGCTGCTGTTTCAAGCAGGAATACAAATATTGTTGCAAGTTTAGATTGTCACAGATTGCCAACAATGTCAACAACGACAACAAAATATAAAAATTATATATATCAAATATAAGTTTCCTGATCATAATGAAGCGTTAATAGTCTTAGTAGTAAACAAGTATGAGGAATAATGAACTGAAGTACTCACGCAACCGGTCGTATTTGGACTGACTTCCCATCCGTTGAAACGGCTTCAAAGAGCGAATTACTGACGCTGAAGGTCATCAGACCATTCGCACCAAGGTCAAGGTCAGTAGCCGAAACTGATGACACAAACACAGAGTATTTATAAATATTTTTGCCTTAAATGTTCCCGGAAAATGTATTGCACCCCATGCCGTTCAATGCTTTCTGTCATCAATTTCAAACGATACGCATGCGCATTATTTAAAATTATTCATACAGTAATATTTTCCTTCAAAAATGAAAATGATGTAATAGGTTCTTATTGTATTGATGCAGTATGCAATGAATGGCATGGCATCTTGATAATGATGCATTTCGTGTGGGAATTAAGTGTGGTTTTCCTGCGTATTACGTCATCAAAATTGTCCTTGGACGTTGCTGTCGTTTTGTGTGCACACAGTCCTACAATTTTCCAAAGATGTTTCCAAAAGATCTTAAAAAATCTTAAGGTATGTGGAAAATCCTGTATGAGCAGCTACACTTTACCGATTGCAATTAATGAAAACACATCCTTTAGATCGCATCTTTCATAAACCCTGGGCGTGTCCTTAATATCCCTCCCCACCCACCCAGCCACCCACAACCCTCCTGTTGCAGTAGCTCACACACCCTTGGCGTGTCCCCAATTTCTACCCGCCCCACCCCCACCCTTCCCCGTTCCCCCAGCCACCCACGTGGGTACTCCCTCCCTGTTGCAGTAGCTCACTTGTTAGGATGGTCTGACCGACCGGGGTAGTCTCTGGGACATCACGTGCTATGTACACGACGGCTCCAAACGTTGGGTTGTTGAGGTTCTCACCAACCAAGTTAATGATCAACTAAAAGAAATAAAACTTACTTCGCCACTTATTTTCTGAAACACCATGTTGAAGCGCAGTTTATGACGGAATCCGAAAATTATAATCGGAATCACGACTCAATATCCGGACTTGGTCGGGAGATCATCAAAACATTACCATTAAAACCCAGTTTGCTAATAGAGGACGTTACAGGAGGATGGGTTTGATCGTTCAATAGAAGGGACAGATCTGTGGCGGATTTCACAAACGTAGTTTAGCCGACTACTGGGCCTAGACGGATAAAGTTACCATGTAAATCATGGGCGATTTTAGCCGTCTAAGCCCCGTAGCCGGTTACACTATGTACGTGAAAGAGGCCAAGGATGGTCTTTTAAAACCTCAGACTCCTGATAATGGTCACTACATTAAATTCGAGTCACTACTGTAATACGGGAGTGAGTCTCCCTAGCTCAGTAGGTAGAAAGCCGGCTGCGTTACAGATCAACAGGTCGTGGGTTCGAACCCCAGCACCTGCATCTGGGGTATATATAGGTCAACAGGTCGTGGGTTCGAACCCCAGCACCTGCATCTGGGGTATATATATTTAATATTTCAACCCCATTGTTCAGGGAGGGTCCAATGTAGCCTTCACGTACACAAAGGTGGCCCAGAACACCAACATATCATTTCACTGCTTCAATGTGTAACGTAGTTACACGTTCTGCCCCACCCGTCCCAGTCTGCCCCCCCCCCCTTCCAGTCTCCCCCCCCCCCTTCCAGTCTCCCACCCCCCTTCCAGTCTCACCACCCCCCCCTTCCAGTCTCACCCACCCTTCCAGTCTCCCCCCCCTTCCAGTCTTCCACCCCCCTTCCAGTCTCACCACCCCCCCCTTCCAGTCTCACCCACCCTTCCAGTCTCCCCCCCCTTCCAGTATATCACCCCCCCTTCCAGTCTCACCACCCTCCTTCCAGTCTCACCCCCCCTTCCAGTCTCACCCCCCCTTCCAGTCCCCCCCCTTCCAGTCTCTCACCCACCCTTCCAGTCTCACCCCCCCCCCTTCCAGCCTCATCTCCCCTTCCAGTCTGACCCCCCCCGCTCTTCCAGTCTGACCCCTTTCCCCCTCTTCCAGTCTGACCCACCCCCCCTTCCAGTCTGCCCCCCCCCGTCAAGTCCCCCCCCTTCCAGTCTCTCACCCCCCCCCCCTTCCAGTCTCACCCCCCCTTCCAGTCTCTCACCCCACTTCCAGTCTCACCACCCCCCCTTCCAGTCTCACCCCCGCTTCCAGTCTCCCCCCCCTTCCAGTCTCTGACCCCCCCTTCCAGTCTCACCCCCCCCTTCCAGTCTCTCACCCCCCCTTCCAGTCTCACCTCCCCTTCCAGTCCCCCCACCCTTTCCAGTCTCACCCCCCCCCCACTCTTCCAGTCTCACTCCCCCACTCTTCCAGTCTGACCCTTCCCCCTCCCAGTCTGCCTCCCCTCAGTTGAATCCCCCCTTCCAGTCTGGCCCCTCCCCCGCCCAGTCTGCCCCCCCTCCCTAAGTCGAACCCCCTCCCTTCTAGTCGGACCCTCCCCCCCTTCCCCTCCCAGTCAGACCCCCACTCCTCCTCACCTTCACGGTGGTGGCGCGGCCCGTGTCGGCCTCCTCGGCGACCACCATCATGCGGTATTGGGGCGGGTCCTCGATGGAGACGCGGCTCTGGGTCAAGGTCACCGTGCCGCTGGCGCTCATGCCGAACACTCCCTGAGACACGTCATCCATGTCCGCGAAGCTGTAGGTCAAGGTCACACCCTGGAAGGACGTCGCTTCGATCTGGACCACGCTGGGAAGATAAAAAAATTAAGTAGGAAAATTTAATTGCGATGAGGGAATAATACAATCGAGAGTTAACATTACAAGCAGTTGAAGATTGTCTGGAACGATAGGGTCTTCTAAAATACCTAGTCTCTCGGCTGTCAGCTTATGAACATAGAAATAGGACCCTAATCCAGCAGAACTAGTGCAAAGTGTAGTGCAGCCCTCTGGTGATCCATTTCGTATTAACTGATCAATTTATTTAACAAATTTCATTTGAACCGCCATAGTTTACTACCGTAAAGCCGCCGTTGCGTATTCATGCGGTGTGCATATGCAGGACACTTAAGCCGGCCGTTTAGCTATTTATAGGAACGCTGTAGCATACACTGGCAGTTCTACGGTCATCGGGCAGCCGACTACCCTGGCCCGGAAACTGCACACCGCACGAAGATGCAACGGCGATTCTACGCACGCTGGCGGCCTGCATCCCAGAGCCTACTGCAAGTCGCTACGCATTACGACGCCACGGTGGTTTAAAGGATACTTACGTATTTCCGACACCGGTGCTCTCAGACATGTTGACAACCCAGGGGTCGTAGTCAAACTGCGGCGCCCTCTCACCGACGTAGATCGTCAGCACTTGTGCCGGGGTTGAGGTGGTGAGGGCCGCTCCATCACAGGGTGCGGACAGGGACACTTCGTACTCGGTACCCTCCTGGAACTGCTGGCGGCAGGCGATCATAACGTTCCCAGTCACCTCGTCCACCTTGAAGCACGCATCTCCGCCTGGGGACAGACCAGGTTAGGCACAGTTAACAACGTAGATCTTAACTACTTTAGGCTGTAGTTCATCAATTAACTATGAAATAGCTCACTAGAAGGAGACACTAGAGAGAGTGGAGAGTGGAGCCATGTCCCCGGGGGTAACCCCCTACTCTTAACGAAGAAAAACATCGGATCTTTATCTTGCGACCACACAGACATGGCCACAGCAGGGCTCGAACCATAGATCCATGCGCCGTTAGACTCTCAGGAGACTAGAGCACTCAATGCGAGCGCTCTAGCCCACTGAGCCATCGCGCAGGCCGACGATCGACTACTGCCAGGCCTACCTGTTTCTGACTGCAGCGTGTACACCACGGGGCACTGGGGCGCATCTATAGCATTGACGGTGTAGATGACGGTCTCAGGGCGGATCCAGACAGGAATAGATGTCCGCATCGGGTTGGGCAGGTTGGTGAAAATGTCGTCAAGGTCACCGCGCTCAATCAGGAACATCGTGACGGGCTGGACGTCCGCGACTGGGGAGGGAGGCAAGGCGTGGTTTATTGTGGGGAGGTGGGGGGCGTTACTGTCATGTTCGATAACCAATAGTGATATGGAATGTGGCATCCAACCCTGTTTCATAGTCCTAGTAAACAATTTTTGATATGCAAAAATGGCCTAAACATCAGCATTTTATTTCGTAAACAGTATCTATTGTTGGCAACAGAACTACAGGGAAAATATTACGGTGCGAAAAGCATCGTTAAGAATATGCCAATTTTTTTATATTTTTTTTGGTACGTAACCGTTAATCAACGCATTTTCGAAAAAATCAATGCGTCAGTGAAGATGCGGAAATTGGTGATTTGGTCACATATACGTATACTTACAACTAGCGTCATCGATACGGGACACGTTAACGTCAAACTGCAGCGAGGTGACGTTAGCGTCCCAGACCGCGCCCACGTCCAGACTGACCATCCCCGTGACCTCATTCAGCGCCAGGTCTTCGGGCGCCGGATCCATGAAGGTGAAGCGCTCCATGTCGTTCGGCATGTCTCCAGCGACGCTGAACAGATCGCCGGTGTCCGAGCGACGGACAACGAAGGACATGGGCGGGCGATCCACGGCGCGACGGCCGCGGGAGGAGGGGGCGCGCGGGGACTGGCTGCGCGCCGCAACGGGGGAAGCCGGCTCACCGACCGTTACCCGGATGTCCACGACCTCGCTGCGGTGTCCCGCGGCGTCCGTGGCGACGGCCTCCAGGTGGTACGTGGTGTCTGGCTCGGCCAGCTCGGACACCATGATGACGTCACCACGCCTTGGTTGGATGAAGAAAACGTCCGGAGGGCCGTCTAAGGTGTAAGTGAGCGCGTCCGGCTGGTCTGCGTCCAGGGCCCGGATTTGAAGGATGTTGGCCATCTCTGGCAGGGATTCCACAGACGGGATGGTGACGTCGTAAGAGGATTTTTCAAACCGAGGCGCGTTGTCGTTTTCGTCCGCCACGTGGACGGTCAACATCGCGTGCGCGTCGTTCGACGGACAGCGCATGCGTAGGACGGTTGTGTAACGCGACCGAAGTTCTCGATCCAGCGACCTCAGAGTTTGAATCGAAAACGACCCGGAGGCAACGTCTCGTAATTTAAAAACGTCGGCAAAGTCACCCCCGGTCAGCTCCAGACTGCATCCGTATGGGAACTTGCGAACCTGCTGCGTGAGAGCCTCAAGCCCAGCCACCGCGGTGCCGGGGGGAGCGTTCTCCGGCACGTGGCCCACAAACGGCTGCTCGCTGAACTCCACGCTACGCGCCGAGTCCACGACCTTGACCTTGATGGTCTCCTCCCAGTCGGCTGTGGCCGTGTGATGTTTAAGCTCCAGATCGAAGCTTTGTCCCGCGAAAGGCGCCATATCCTGGCGTGTGATCAGTCGACCTTGATTCATAAGGAGGAACAGCTTCTTGAACGGCGAGTTGCCGGCGGTGGCCGCCATCTTGGTGAACTGATCCGGGGCCTGCGGAAGCACGAACGCCACGTGACCAGTACGTGCGTCAGACGGCACGTAGAACACAGAGTCGGACGGCGATGACGCGCCGGTCGACCGCGCTGACGTCACTGTCACGTGACACAGCACCATGGCAACGATGAAGACTAATAGTGTGGGAGGCGGCCGTGGTGACACCTCCATTCTGAGCAGATATATTGCTTCGTTAGCTCTCAATGCGCGTGTACGTATCGCGCTGATCATATCCACTTGTGCCGGCAGTAAGTTTTCAGTATTTGCACACGACCCGATACTTGCTTAAACGACATGCCCATGGCAAGCACAACACAGAACTATAAGGAAAATCTGAGCTTCATTGTGTACTGCATCGGCAAGTATAACTTATATAGCAAGCCCCCGGAACCACAAGCTGACCCGGGTGCCTAGGCGGGCACTGTTATACAAATCTGGTTGGGGGGATAATGTGCGTTCATGGAGCGGGTTGCCGCGAAAAAATACCCCTTCCGGCGGTGAAATGCCCCTCGAGCTGATTTTGGTGGTGAAAAAAGGGGGGGGGGTTCACCGCGCCCCCCCCCCCACCCCCAACCCAGCAATGTATTAAATACCATCCCGCGGGCCGGGGCGTTTCTTACCGGATATATCCTAATAGTCTACGATGATTTTGCGGACCAAAAAAAAGGTCATGTAAAATGCAAACAAAAACTAGTTTGGCGGACGCCAATTAGGTAGAACAGAACAGATCTTGAGGTTCGTGCATGTTATCTTTGGGTTTTAAGGACCCTCACATTGGTTATGATGATGCCAAAAAATAAAACTCCAGTCGGACATATTCTGCCACATTCCAGTGGCGGGTCTAGGGGGGGGGGGGTTAGGGAGGTTGCAACCCCCCCCCCCCTCCCCCGCCCCCTTGGAAGCCAGAACATACTACATACACGCTAACATACATGTTAAAGTCCCAATCTTTAGAGAGCAACCCCCCCCCTTGTGAACCTGAACATACACTTTTAAAGTCGGGTTCTCTAAGCCCCCCACGCCCCCCCCCCCCCCCACCCCCCGGTCGCAAGTTTTCAGAGCACCTCCCCCCCCCCCCTCGGTCGCAAGTTTTCAGAGAGCAACAGCCCCCTTGGGAACCTGAACATACACTGTTAAAGTCGGCTTCTCCGAGCACGCCCTGCCCACCACCCCCCCCTCCCCGGTCGCAAGTTCGCGCACTCCTCGGTCGGAAGTTTCAGAGAGCAACCCCCTCCTTGGCAAATTCCTAGATCCGCCGCTGCATTTCAATTCGGTCATAGCAAATAGCTTTCTGCACACAGACCGTGAGTCACGACAATCTTTACATCATCCAACGACAAAACCCTCATCTCGAGTGTACAAGTAACTGTACATTACCAAGCCTGTATAAAAAGTATGCGCCGCCCTTTATACTGTAGTCTCCTCCACAGCCCCGCGCTGCGTGGCCAGCTCACTCAGATTCGCCTTATAAGGTATGTAAGTGACGTCACAGACAGCGCGCGCTCACCTCTAGAAACAACCATTCTGGGTACAACGAGTCAGCGGGTCCCTATACTTTACTATGGGCGTCAAACTAGACTCGGTGATGTTTTGGATATGAATGCACTGTTAGAGTTGAAAACCATGTGGAGTAAATGTTTGGGGCTGTACCTCCATACCATACTAGTTTTAAATCGAACGACGCTGGTTTTTTTGTGCGTTTCACGCAATTACAAAGAGCTCCCGTGTTATGTATATGGGGCGGTGAAGTGTTATGTACCCAAAACCGGATTCACTGGAGGTGAACGCGCGCTGTCTGTGACGTCACTTACATACCCTATTCACATGTTGGGAATTCCCATGCGAGAACGAGGCTATACCTGCAAGTTTGCGCGAACGGCTAGTGCATATGATGTGTGGCCTTGGTGAGTGGCACAAGGGCCTTTCTCTCCTGCCGTCAATGGTCGCTATTAAGTCTGTCAGGTCATTATTGTTCAAACTAATTAACAAACAAGAGCTCAGTGGGACACTGATGATGACGAAAATCGACTTTGGGTCAACGAGCGTGTTTTTCTGAACATGTTGATCGAAACCGTGACCGTCCACGATGATTATCAAGGGAATGGGGGTCATTTCTAAATTGCAGTATACTGGTTGCACCTCTTTTCGCTATGCTAACGTAACACCAGACTCGGTCGGAAACATCTAACTCCGTCAAAACATAAAATGATGTTTATTTGATAGTTCATCATCTTATCTATCAGTTTATGTACATATAAAATATGAATAAATGATGTTGACTTTACGAAATGGCTGTTTACCACCTACCACCCTCCCGCCTGGACAAAAACAACGCTGTACTTATTTTCGCTACGCTGTGACATTGTCGCAAAATTTGTGTTATGGAATGCCGATGAAATGTTATTTCGTTATATGTTAATTGCGGTATGACTTCTACAAGTTCCGATACAAAACGGCACTGTTAAACAGTTTGCTGGGTTGTTGGATACACTAGGGAACTTAAAATAACAATGTTTATTCCTCAGTGCAGTGGGGGCAACAAAATGGGTCTTTCACTCCAATTTGTCGTACAGAGGTGCAAAATCGCAGGTGGGTCCAGTGCGGACAGGCGTCACACTTTGCCCAATTCACAAGGGTGAGCGCCGCCATGTTGTGCATCTCGGAGGGTGTGAATTGGTTGCAGACACAACAGAGATCACTGTCCGAAATGCTTTCGAGCTCATTGTCTTCGTTAAATCCAGCATTGATGTTGGACGGACCTGGAATATCGTCGACGTCTGGAACTTGACGTGCGGGCGGACCGTTCCCACTGGGCTTGTGTCCCGGAGCTCTCGAAGCTGCCTTTCGCTTCTTTGATATCTTGTCGACAGGTGTTCGGCCTTTGCGTTTGGTTGTCTCAACTTGATGTGTTTTAACAGTGGTGTCCACATGTGTTTGTTTTTTTCCTCGTCCCTTCCCTTTGGTCGTCTCAGTTACTGTTTCAGCAGCCACGTCGACAGGTGTTCGGCGTTGTTCCTTTCCTTTTCGGTTGGTCATCTCCAGTTGATGTTCCTTTACTTGCGCAAATAGGTTTTCTTCGGTTACAGCACGCCCTCCCACAATCCGACTGATGGTGTGTCTCGGTGGCTTGGGCTGAAGTGGCGGGCCGCTATTGATTTCTTCTCTAGCCGACAAGAAAGTTTCGGCCCTCTGGGGATCTTGTAAATTGTTCGTTTGTTCCATGTTCATTCGTTCCCAGTTGCCCTTGAAGACGGAAGAGGGAGCAATGTCTGTTAGTTTGACGACTGCTTTGTCCAAAGGAAACACCCCTGCATTCCGGAAGGCTGCCTGTAAATTCTTTAGTGTTAGACTTTGAGCATAGGCCTTGCATCCAAGTTCGCACAGATCATACTTGGTCACCACCTTCACACCCCTATTGATTCTCGTAAATGTCTGACACTCTTTATTGAATGCGTTGGATAAGGGCCGAAACACACCAACGTCAAGGGGTTGCAACAGATGTGACGAATGAGGTGGTAAGACAAAAAGAATGATCTTTTGCTGCCTTGCCCACTCCAGTAATGAAATCTTTACGTGACTCAAGTGGCCATCATATAACACCAATGCATATTCACCCTGCTGCCGTGCTGTCATGTACCTCAAAAAGTGCTTCTGCATGTAATCCTGGAAAATAATAGAGTTTGACCAGCCAGAATCGCTCATTGCAGCCCCAACCCCAGCACTTGCCCCCTTGCAGAGTTCTGATGTCAGTCGTTTCCCAGGGAATACGAAGAAGGGTGGAATGGCCTGGCCCAGGGCATTCCCAGCGCCGATGATCGTTACTGTCTGGGAGCGAGGAGCAGTCACGGCTTGCGCTTTCCAGTCCGAGGGAGACACGATATCTGGAGGGCTATGCTCGGTGCATATGCCTTTCTCATCGATCTTGTAGATGAGTTCAGGACGATTTACTAAATTATATTTTCCCAATATATCCTTTAGCTCGGAAAAATAATTTTCAACTGTATTGGCATTTACGCTTTTGGCCCTCAAGACTGAGAGCTTCTGCGGCTTTCTAATAGAGAGTTGGGGCCATCTCTTCAAAAATGAGTCAAACCACCGCCTGCTTAGTGGAGCATGTACCGCTCGTTTACCCAGGTCCACTGCCAGATTAGTGGCCAGTTCAACAACTTCTGGCTTACTATAGCCATATCCGATTGTGGCCATATGAGTAATGTGATCAGTTAGTTTTTTTTCGACTTGTTTCCCAAGTATGGTGTCAGGCCCGGACTTCTCGGTCCCTGGCTTGACTCTTCCTTTTAGCCTGTCTCTCAATGTCGTTAGAGGAACGCCATGGGATGCTGCTGCTTTCTTAGCAGACATCCCTCTCCTAGCAGCTTTGTAAGCAGCATCTAATTTGTCTTTTGAATATTCTCTGTATTTGTCTTTTGTTTTCTTGGGACATATCTAAATGAACAAGAAGGAAAGTTTGTGTAGCATCTAGCATATCGAGGGAGATTTCTTTTCTGAAATGATTTTGACGATAAAATACATCTAGATCTAATGATATTTTGTATGCCTAATTTGATAATTAATTTTTAATGGCGCTCCATAATAAAGGCGAAGTGGCGCCATCTAGTGGCCATCTTATAAGATTAATGCTTTGCATGACGTCAATGCCTAAATTTAGCTTCGTTAGAATAAATAACTTCTTTTAAAAAGAACCAGGCTAGGTACTAGATTTATCTTTAAAAAAAATAAGAGAGATATTTGTAAAATTTGAGACAACATACCTGTTTCTTTCTCATATTGGGAGAAAAGTTAGACCAGCGTTTGTTCTTTTCATCAAAGTATCAAATGCCATAGCAACAGTAACAAAAACATCCACTGGAATGTTTACTTGGCTAAAAATAAACATGTAGCACGCGATTCTAGCGCGAGGTGCGAAAACCGGTACATAGCGAAAACAGGTGCATCGACTATACATTGAGTACATATGCTCGGTCCCCTGGCTTGAACTTAACATTGACTACTATAGCGTGGTTTTGATGTCAGGAGTGGGCCTCGGAATTAAGTCAGCGGCTTGAGTGAATGGTATTACAAATGCTCGTGCCGACCTAGTCATTAGACAATAAAATCACCCCCCTGAAGTGATCAGGCGTGTATCGATGATGCCTTGGGTTGTCTTCCGCAAGTGGCGGTCCACAGGGTCTTGGAATGGACAAATAGGGATCTGATGGGTCGATTAGGGTTGCGTGGGGCAAATCGAGATGTGTAGGGTCGAATTAGATGATTCGAAACGGGATCCATGGGACACATTGATATACGAATGGTCAAAGCTGGTTTCGCGGGGTCCAATCTGGATTAGCAATGTTCAATCAGGATCACCAGGGTGGAATCGGGATCTGAATGTCAAATAGGGATAGACGGATCAATCTGCATCCTAGTTGTCAAATCTCTATCTGGCGGCTTCCCTCAGGTTCTGAGGGAGTCAATACGGATCCGACAGATTAAATATGGTTCTGACGGGCATAATAGGGATGCCAGATGACTACTCGGGATCTGAGAGGACAAATGTGGATGTACAGGTCAGATCCAAAGCTGATAGGTCAAATCTGGACCTGATGGGTCAAATTGGGACCTGAGGGGTCAAATTGGGATCTGAGGGGTCAAATTGGGATCTGAGGGGTCAAATTGGGATCTGAGGGGTCAGTTAGTGCCTTCGGTTGACAATTTGGGTCAAATAGAGGTTTTAGCGGGCAAATATGCGTCTGTGAATCAAATCTGGATCTGAGGGATCAATCTATATCTGAGGGACCAATCTGGATCTGAGAGGTCAAATCTGGATCTGAGGGACCAATCTGGATCTGAGAGGTCAAATCTGGATCTGAGAGATCAAATCTAGATCTGAGAGGTCAAATCTGGATCTGAGAGGTCAAATCTGGATCTGAGAGGTCAAGTCTGGATCTGAGAGGTCAAATGTGCATCTCAGAGGTCAAATCTGGATCTGAGAGGTGAAATATGGATCTAAGGGATCAAATCTGGATCTGAGGGATCAAATCTGGATCTGAAGGATCAAATCTGGATCTGAAGGATCAAATCTGGATCTGAGAGGTCATTCTGGATCTGATGGGTCAATCTGGATCTGAGGGGTCAATCTGGATCTGAGAGGTCAATCTGGATCTGAGGGGTCAATCTGGATCTGAGGGGTCAATCTGGATCTGATAGGTCAAATCGGGATCTGAGGGATCAAATCTGGACCTGAGGGGTCAATCGGGATCTTAGGGGTCAATCTGGATCTGAGAGGTCAAATCTGGATATGAGAGGTCAAATCTGGATCTGAGAGGTTAAATCTGGATCTGAGGGATCAATCTGGATCTTAGGGGTCAAATCTGGATCTGAGAGGTCCATCTGGATCTGAGAGGTCAATCTGGATCCGATAGGTCTAATCTGAATCCGATAGGTCAAATCTGGATCTGAGGCGTCAAAGCCGGATCTGATAGGTCAAATCTCGGCCTGAGGGGTCAATTTATGATCTGAGGTGTTAATTAGTGCCTTCAGTTGACAATTTGGGTCAAAAAGAGGTTTCAGCGGGCAAAATAGAGTTTTAGTGAGTAAATTTGACTAAGTAAGCCATTACACATACAATTTGGCCCAAAAAAGGCTTTTAAGGTACAATTTCGGGGTAAATAGAGCTTTCGTTAGGCCAAATATAGCCTTCAGAAGGCAATTCAGCATAGCTGGCGGCTTGGGAGAGCAGCTTATGCCCAATAGAGCTTCTGTTGACAAAATAGAGCTTTCCGTTGACAAAATAGAGCTTTCTGTTGACAAAATATAGCTTTCTGTGGGCAAAATATAGCTTTCTGCGGGCAAAATGGAGCTTTCTGTTCGCAAAATAGAGCTTTCGGCGGGCAATTTGAGCTAATTATCGCACATAACTGGCAACTTTGGCTAAATAGTCGGTATAACAGGAAATTTGAGGTACATTGGGCATCTAAGGGGCAATTTGGGTTAAACAGCGCGTATAACGGGCAATTTTGGCTAAATTGCGCATGTATCGGGAAATTGTCGGTTAAAAAGCGCATGTAACGCGCAATTTATGCTAAATAGCGAACATAACCAGCGATTTGAGCTGAACAGCGCATATAGGGGGCAATTTTGAATAAACAGCCCCTATACCGGAGAATTCGGATCCAATGACGCATACTTATCCTCTGCGCCAAAAAAGTTACACACGGCACAAACTGTCCCTGAAAACGACCTGCAACGTGAAGCAAACCGAAAGTCGCCATACCATATAAAAGCCGAGTAATAGCTTACGTAAGATGTGTGCTGTTATGATGTTATGGTGACGTCATGACGTGACGCACGACAACGTCCAAGTGGTAGTACGCCAAGGTTTACTGCCACAACTTATTCGATTAGAGCTAGGCGATAGAAAGAATAGTCCTTCAGCTATGGCTTAGCGAAATGGCCAAACATTGCATTAGTTTATCATTGTGGCGAGACGGAGACCGACGACAAGAACAAAGCAGGCAAAGTGGTAGAGCATCTAATCAGTTTCTTTCACTAGTTCTCTGAAGATGAATGTTCTCTACCATTTGGTGCAAAGACCAGAGCTCTGGCATGTTTTTCTAATTTTTGACGATTTTTTCAAGATGGGCACAATCTCCATTCACTCCATTCATTCGCCCCGCAAATGTGTCGTCTAACTTCGAAGCGCTTTAGCGCCCTAACTTGGCAACATCCGCTTGATGAAAGCATTAAATAATCTGTAGTTGCTTATTGGCAACTAGATGGCGAAAAGATTAAAATTTTAGCATTTTTATCCGATTTTTGACGATTTTTCTTTCAATGGCAACAATCTGTATGTTTATCATTAGGCTAGTGGCTTCGTTGCCATGGAAAAAAAAATTAGTATTGAGATCGCCGTGCTTTTCTTAACTTGCTTTGCGATGATAGTACCTCACTGTGTGGCGAAGGAGACTGAAATAGTTTGAGCGGAAGCAGGTCATAGTCACTCAAGTTCATTTTTCCCCATAGGATCCAATGTTAAACGATTTCAACTATATACCGAAAAGTAATATGGCTATGTCACCGTGTTCGCAGATTATGACCCAGCTTGGTATTATCCATCCACAGCTGCAAGCATTGAGTTATGGCTTCAATAGGACACCCGTTGGGGCTTCTGCTAGCACCAAAAAGCCGTATCTTTCACCATTGGCCAAATTTCAATCCTGTGACGTCAATTTTTGCTCCAATTTCATATAGTAAGTATTGTGACCACTATGTATCATGTTTAACTAAGTAAAAAATCGCGGTGTTGCTTCATGGAGGCACTTGTGAAATACACGACAAAACATTTCCCATAGAGAAATGCCGTCGGCCCTGGAACCGTAAGTAAAATAGGAAAGTATCGTTTTAAAGTTTGCAGCTATACGAGGAATTACTTTGCCTAAAATATGACAATATGACTACATTTTCCGATTTTTGACGATTTTTCGTAAGTATGAAAAGTGACGTCATCGTGACGTCACGTGACGCATCAGCAAACTCTAAGATTCGACACAAATCGTCTAGAGTAGAGCGTTTTCCTTTTGATAGTGGAGTCGTGCGTTCAATTCTCGAGGGGGTACAAGTTTTTTCCCTGCATTTCGTGCAACAACCACATTCTCCAATAATAAGTTCTAATCACATGATATTTTCGATGTGTAACCTCTAGATATCCATGTTTTTGAAAACAAACAAAGCCGAGCTTACGCGTTGATAGGTATTTCCCAATTAATTAGGAAAGAGATGACGTCAACCACATTTTGTCTACTCTGTTACCGGACAATTGTAAGTGTCCCCGCGCTTAAAACCTTTTAATAAATACTAGTTCACTCATAATTCGCTTTACATGGTATGGGGTCAATATGCCAACACTTCACTATGAAATTAACTGTTGAAAACGGATAAAGTTTGATATTAATATGAACCAAATAATTGTTACGCCCAAACATCACAGTTCTGTGCCAGATTTGTTACTGCTAATGTGCAGAAAGATCGTTGTATTATTACAAAGAAAACCTTAACTTTGCCTACCGATATAAGGGATATCATTAAGAGTATAAATGCCATGAACGGTCTATCACTTAGAATAAGAAAGATTTATATTCATGTTGTAACAGAGCTGACATCTGGTAACAGGGCTGACGTTTGGTAACAGAGCTGACATTCGTGTTGTCAATTGCTGAGAATGCCCAACGGTGCCTTTAATCCATCCACCTTTGCCTGCTTTAAGTCAGCGACGGTCATTCCTAATTTGAAACCTCAACCATTTCGAATGGGAATTATGTATGGTAACAGAGCTGACATCTGTAACTGGACATGCATACGCTGAAAAGGCCTAACAGAGAGGGCTAACATTCATATCTGTGCGTGTTTTAAGTTGGTGACAGTCATTTTTAGTATCCTTTCAGCCTTCGCCCGTGCAAATTAAGAGAGGCTAGGCACCCGAGAGTCAGAGTCAGAATCAGAATACATTTATTTGACCAAAAGAAATATATATGGCAACAAGGGTTCATTTCGTGACAGACTTAAATAAAGAAATAACTTGGTCGGGAGACTCCCATTAACACCTGGAAGACCGCTATCATGGTAGCTACCCTGATTCAAGAAATATATAATTGAACTAAGAGGTCAACAAATAGTGAAGAAACAAAATACAAAAAAAAAAAAAAAAAAAAAAAAAAAAAAAAATATTAATAATAATAATAATAATAATAATAATGCTAATAATTAATAATAATTTACTCTCTGTCTCAAACCTTTTATCCTCCTGATTTTCTCCATAAATTATCATTTGAAAGTCGTTTGATGAAACGTTTGTACTTTAATAAGCGAACGATCAACGTGTAACATTGACGCCTTTTTGGCTTATCTGCAACTGAATTTGCCAAACAATAAGTCATAAATAAAGCTTATTATTTATTTCCAAAGGATAGTCCAACTAAGGACGAATGATAACTAAATCGGGTTTTCAAAACCAGACTAATAAGTGATATGAGTGAGTTGAGGGTGAGTATATAAGGAAAGCAATTAGGACATCGGAGATGAGATGGCCTAATTGCTTTCCTTAAGTACGCCATTTAGGGTTCAACTCGCACTCACAATCTTTATCAGGTTTCATTGACGCTTTTTACTTTGCCTGTTATATTCCTTCCAGACCAATTCAGTTGTTATCTCTTTAGTTTCTGCTGCACACTGCAGACTGCCATTATGTAAATAAAATAAGTTTCGAACTCGTGCAATGCTAAATTTTTACACTTAATGAATGTATTATTAGGTTTGTAAAATAAGAAAGGTATCGGAAACTAGGTAAGAACTTTACGTATTGGCGAAGGGAAATAAATGCGTGTAAAAGCCTGAGACGTAGGTGAGCGTGGTGGATAGAATTTGAAATGGGATTAAGTATATCTTAGGGTCCGAAATGGAAGGGGGTGCACGTCTCCTTTGTGCCCCCCACCCCGTGGCAGGGGGCACATAACTTGAAAGGGGGGGGGGGCACAGATATATCCAAAGTTGTGAAAGGGGGGGCACGTGCCCCCTGTGCCCCCCCCCCCCCTGGACACGCCCATGAGAGGAGACCTCAGATGGCCTTGATTTTGCATGCGAAAAGGGCATTCTTCCCAATAGGGGTCATTGAGAACATGTTCAAACTTTATACAACAGCCCTGGAGGGGGAGGGATGGGGGTTAAATCCCATTTCTTGGATCCTCCACCTAGAGATAGATTTCGTTGGAAAACCAGATTTTCACAGTGCATGGTCTAGTTCCCAAAGGTGGTGAGGTGGGGTTGGACGCCGCCTAACCCCCACCCCCTAGCTCCGCCCATGCTCGGCGCTATAAGTTTATTAGGCGACTTGATAAGGGTCCCTCATACCCCTGCTAGGAATAAGGTGGCTAACATAGCTGTAATAGCAGAAACAGCTATTACATGATCTAACTGTCAGCCCTGTGACCCATGCTGTCAGCCCTGTTACCATGTCAGTGGTAACAGGGCTGACAGTAACAGGGCTGACATTTTCGCCAGTTAATGCCGGTCTGCATCGTGTCAGCCGTGATTATCGATCACATAAGATGTTCTCTGTAATGCTATCAACAGGCCAGAACTTTGTTTCAGGGTAAACATTGGACCAATATATATATTGTCTGCGTAACAGTGCTGGCCACATATTCTTTACCCTATCCAAAAATGACCTTTGATGTCGTAAAGAAGACGTTTCTCTCTCAGCGAGGGCCATGTGTCTGTGGCACGAATTACCGTGCAGTGTCGCCGTCTGTTGGGCAAATTTGTTAGCCCTGCACCTCACACAGCGAGTGACGTCACAGAGTTTTAAGTGCCACCGCGGTAACATAAGGTAAAATAAGACCAGACGGATGTTTTCGTATAACTTTTTGATCACGAAAAGACAAAGTTTCGTCATTCTTTGTAAGTTTTCTGTTTGAAGCGTTGCGCCAACGTTGTCACCGGGGAGAATCCGTGTGACGTCATAATGTCTCGTTTTCGTAGGAAATGCAAAAATACCATTGTTTCTCAGCCGTGTTGTCCCATCGTAACAAATATTCGTCATTGTGATGGCGCAAAAGAATAAAAAATATATAGTCTATCCGTTTTGTTATATTTTTTAAATATTTCTTAGTCCTATGGCAAGACCGTTTTGGTGTTTACGTATCACTTTTTGATCATGACCAGACAGAGTTTCTTCATTTTTTGGAACTTTGCAGTCGACTTTATTGGTGGTTTACTCGTTTAATGGATAGATTTCCGTAT
This sequence comes from Arenicola marina, assembly GCA_964019135.1. NCBI lineage: Eukaryota > Metazoa > Annelida > Polychaeta > Arenicolidae > Arenicola > Arenicola marina. The sequence goes on from OZ025257.1 coordinate 15,191,117, forward strand.
CGTGCGAGGCCTGCAAGTCAAAGAATCGTTTCAGGACTAAAGCTGAGGGAGGGAGGTGGGGTGCGACTATGCGGCCCGTGTAGTATAGCCATATACGGTAAGCCTATATGGGCCCAAAACCGCCTGCCCCTCTCTCTGTCACTGTATGATGCCTGTGAATTTAGCATTTAAGGTGAGATCTCCGTATTCTTTAACTGCAAAAGTTTTAAAATGGCATTAAATCAGTCAGGGGCGGATCTAGGAATTTGGAAAGGAGACGGGTTAGGGGTGGGGGGGGGGGTGCATTCTGCCGGAAAACTTGCGCCCCGGAGGGGTACTCGAAAAACCCGACTTTTACAGTGTATATTCAGGTTCCCAAGGGGGGGGGGGGTGCAACCCCTGGTCTTAACTGTATCTTCCTGTTGGAAGTTGAGGGAAGGGAGTATACTATATACATGCATAATATATATATCATAATAATATCTGTCCTGCTAAAAACCTTACCTGGCTCTAAGGTTACATGGTGCTGTTACGCTACGGCATACATGCTGCTTACAGGGAGGCCTGATAAGCTTAAAACCATGCCCACCACCCTACCTCCTGGAATCAAATGGTATGCCCCTTTTAATGCTATATTGGGTCACCTCAGGCTTTTTTTTTGAAACATTGGTCATATAATCTTTCGGATTGTTCAGCAACATTCAGGTCATAAATATCAATATAAAATTACCTGCATCAACCTATTAAAGTAATATTTCACTTTTATTAAGTATCATGACAAGCATTATCATATATTAAATATCATCATAAGCCTGTGATATAATATTTTAATGCACATTATTACGTTTAATTGTTTAAAAGTAATCAATGAACATTTTACTGTATCACTCCTCTCATATGCTGCATCTTATAGTGAAAAAGCTTTTGTAACTTTATCTTTTGGTGAAAAAAAAAATTGTATTATGTTATTTGGTAAAATTTATAGGTTTTGATTAGAGAAAAAGACGATTATAGCTTTATAGCGCTCAAAATTGCAGGTTCATTAACAGTTCTGTACATGTTTATGCTGGCTTATTGTCACTTAGAACAAGAATCTAGGGAGTTAACCTTTTATGGTCACACACATTCATCTTCTGTGTATGCACGCTTATATTATCGAGCTGTAACGCCCCAAATAGTAGAAGGGCATACTTTTTCCACTTGTTTTCGCACCTACCAATTTAACTTCTGCGAGCGAGGAATGTGACGTCAAAGAGGAATACAAACGCATGTGCTTTTATATTGAGACGCAGATCCTGTCTGCCCATTGGCTTGAACTCAACGAACAAAGCAACAAAGCACTCAACCATAAAAACAATACACGCCCTCGACCACAGATGCCTACGCACTGCATCACAGCTCAGCTGTCAATCTTGTGACATCATCAGGGAATTTTCAAGTAACGCTCAGATTCAATGCTCCCAGAAATAAACCCGCCGGATCTCACTTTTGCTACTTTGACGAACGTGTTCATAGTTATATCGTGGAACAAAAAATGTAAACTCCGATTAAAACAAATTGTTATTTCATTATCTTCCCTTAACCAAGTTAATTTTGAGGAAGACAAAATCGTGGCACCAACACTTTAACTTTAACTTAACATAAATATCAAATAAATCATCAATATGAAATGTTAAGCACTAAATACCGGTATTTGCATCAAAGAGTAAAACATATAATAAAATTATAATTTCTTTTTATGACAGTTATAACTGTAACTACATATATACATAATGATGAGAAAAGTGACTGCCTGAGAACATTATTGGATAGGCTTGCAGCCAAAAAATTGTGCTGCACGTATAACATGGAGTATATCTGTTCCCATGGGAATACTGGTAATTAGAGAGGTATTTTGTGCTGCAGAGATTCCTCTTGAAATTTAGGGGATTTATATATGTTTGCGTGTAGACAAAAATTATATTAACAAAATATCAGCCATATTCGATCGAAGACAAACACATTTATTGAAAGCATTAATATTCGATCGATGACAAACACATTTATTGAAAGCATTAATAAGTATTTTTTCATGGAACTGAATGAAAAACATTTGTCTAATTATTCTTAGGTAGCATTGATGTAAATCAACATTGGCTACCAAGTTTTCATAATGACCCAGCTCATAATTCTAAAAAATCCCTGGCTTATTTCACTTCAAAATCTTGCATTAGCCTGCATTCAAATTGTGCTTCACTTTGATAGTCATGACACAGCATCCTGTGATGGCTCCAGATGCGGTGTCCTGGTCTTGAAAAAGCACCAAGTTTCTCGCAAGTTTTACCTCTCACGAAACAGTAACACTAAAGGGTTAACATGAGTTGGTTCTCCTCCACGTGTTCAATAGTGCAGTGCCTCAACCAGCCTCTTGACAATATGCTGTGAATATAAAAATAACTTTATATATTAGGGGTTTGACAGATTGAACATAAATTTGATACATGATTATATATAATAAGGTACTGGGCCAAGCTCCCATCATGTGAGTTTTGGAGATGCAGTATATGACTATACAAAGGTATCTTAGTAGAACAGGCAACTATGTACAATTTTCTCAGACAAAGTAAATTACCCAGGTGAAAAAAAGTAATACTTGCTGCTTAATACTTGATCATCTGACCCATCTGAGTTTACTATATAGAGCCATAATCTGCTCATATGGCTCATATGTCATATTGCTCAGTCAGTTGCTTAAAAATCATGCTTAATTGTACTTCACATAAATGACAATAATGACATGTTCTATACATTTCACTCATGTGCACATGTGCATGTCATGTGTATATGAAGTCCTTACACAGAGACTATACCAGAAATAGATTATAACATTACAGAATTTAGATAAGAATTAAGGAATTAACATTATTAAGGCTAAAACCCTTTAAGTAATAAACAACTAGAATATATCAATATCCACACCTGTTCTAAATGCCTCAATAGCATTTAGCACATGAATATTGTCTGGAGGTCTGCAAATATCTGCAGTATAGCTCTTCATGCATCTGAAAGAAAACAAATACAGATAAGCTTATTAAATTGTTGCAATAATTTTCTTATGATTGTTGGGCATGGTGAGGAGAGGTAAAATCGTATGCTGGCCCTTTTATATTGACACACTACTGATATTACAGCTGCAGAAAAAACATCATTCATTTGAAATGCAAAATTTGGCACAAATTAATCAAAGGCATTTAATTGCATCTGTATACCTAATTTACTCCTAATCATATATATAATGAAAACATAAATAATTAAATATAACTCAAATTTACCTGCAATTTCCAGCATAGATGTTGCTTCTGCCAGCTTATTTCTTTGCTGATTTATAACCGCATTGACAGTGACACCACTGTCAATGCGGTTCCACACTACTGATATTACAGCTGCATAAAAAACATCATTAATTTAAAATGCAAAATTTGGCACAAATTAATCAAAGGCATTTAATTGCATCTGTATACCTAATTTACTCCTAATCATATATATAATGAAAATATAAATAATTAAATATAACTGAAATTTACCTACAATTTCCAGCATAGCTGTTGCTTATGCCAGCTTATTTCTTTGTTGATTTATAACCGCATTGACAGTGACACCACTGTCTTTTCTCTTGGGAGGTCACTGAAGGCATCAGCTGATCAGTCCCCCCCCCCCTCCCTGCTGAACTGGAAAGTAAACATTCTCGATTTTCGCGAAACGTCCGAAGGTTTCTTCAACGTATTTCCGCCTACAATCACATTAATTTTTTCCTAAATAGTCATGCGTCTGCTTTTCTTTCCTGGTTGTTTCCTTTATATGCGTTAAAACTATTTCAGGAGCAAGTTTAAATCTTATTTGAGCCAAAACTTTGTCAACGGCGGCCATGATGCATCGTACTCAGCTAAATTTAGCACAGCCAATGTGAATATTCGAAACAGGCAGAGCTCGTTGACCAATCCCTGCCAACCTTAGATTAGCCGTTTACAGCCCCACATGGAGCGAGCGGAGGTGGGGCCACAGGGTAGATATTATATCTATAGGGCTATAAAGTCTCGTTCGCTTAGACTTCCGGTTTACTCATTTTGGGAACAAACAAACGAAGCACGTGTTGGGAACGAGTTTAAAATCTCTTTTGGTATCCTTACTATCTTTGACGTAGGCGTGACGTGTACGTTACTCAAAGAGCGAGACTGGGAACCAGACTACCTGCGCAAAAGCCAGGCGCCGAGGGGTGGGTCTATTGCGGAAGTCCTAGCGATATGATTAAGAATATTTAAGAAATATAGCTTCACAAAACGGATAGATGACATATTTTTTATTTGTTTCAGCCATCACAATGACGAACATTTGTTACGACGGGACTATATGACTGACAAAGTAACGATTTTTTGCATTTCCTACGAAAACGAGGCTTTATGACGTCACACGGATTATCTCCGGTGACAACGTTGGCGCAACGCTTCAAACAGAAAACTTACAAAAAGGAAGAAACTCTGTCTTTTCGTGATCTAAAAGTGATACGAAAACATCCAACTGGTCTTATTTTATATTTACCGTGTGGTTTAATGACGCACCGGTGTGTTGTTACTCCATGCACTGCACATTTTGACAGCGGAATGGTTAATCGATCACTTGCTTTCGCCATTTTTGTTACCGCGGAGGCACGCGAAACTCTGTGACGTCACTCGCTGTTTGGTGAACTTGCGAAAGCCCGGGTGCAATGCTAAATTTAGAACGCTATTTTTAGCTTTCGAGTGTTTTGAAGACGGATTTGTCCTTGTATATTCCCAAAGTTCTGCGCTTCATCGCCTTCAAATATCTTAACGTATATCTCCCATAGCCATGTTTAATGAAATGGTCATGGTCACAGTCTTTAGAATAAACCTGGAAAGAAATTGACTTATAGCGAGCGAAGCGAGCTTCTATAGCAACACACATGTATAAAAAAGAAAAAAAATATATATATATAGTTTTTTTTTTATTTGTCCATGCGATTGAAAAACCGTGGACACATGAGCGATAATACCGGCCGTGGACACATGAGCGATAATACCGGTCCCTCAGGCCGATTTTTTCGGACTGTGTCGGACTCTATGATTGGCTTAAATTTAACCTGAATTAAACACTCTCGCAGGTAGGCGGCGCGTCAATTCGAACTGCCGGTGGGACGTAACGCTTCGTCCGTACAATTATGACACTTCGAATCCGATTTAGATGACTGTGAGAAAAAACCGATTGGGCGAATGTTTCAACGACTACGTGATTAAACCATATCATCTTCAGAAAACTGCCTAAAATACAAATAGCACAAAAGCCTTCTTCAACGAAAGGTACCGTCCACTTTTCGATTGGCATCGTGGGGTATTATCGCCCACTATGCAGTGACAGTGTTATGTTTTGAAGTTTTGTAAACAAAGTTCTGTGCTTTTTGTCCAAACTTTCCCAGGTTTTCTGAATTTAATTGTCCTTGACAAATTAACTGCTGGTTCGATTACCAGGCTCTGTATATTTACATTGTCTTGTCCGGGTAGCATGAGTAGCCTTTTTCGGATTGAACAATTGAATTGCCAGTCAACAGGCTAAGTTTCACTGACACTCCGAGTGTTTAAATTGGCCTAACGAATGATGGATACGGCTTCAGCTCCAAAGACGAAATGGGTAGGCTAACGTTAAATAACACATTATTTTTCACTGGTACCTTTTGACGGTCATCGCAGCACACATCCCTGTTACACAAGCACCAGATGTTAGATCTGCCAAGGTACAACTCACTGTCAATGTTTTAGGCTTCAAGTATGGGAAGCTTGTGTCTATGACTATGTAAAGTATGTTATTTGAAAAAAAGGTATATGACTTATAGACATACGCACATGGCAAGTTCTTCAATTTACATGTTACAAAAAAATGGACAAATTTGTCAAAGAAAACACTGATAGAGCTAGGGCAGATCCAGGGAAGGGGGGTTTTAGGGGGTCGAGACCCCCCCCCCCCCCCCTTTTGAGGATGAATGCCACTTTTTTAATGTAATTTTTTTCCATCTGAGGCATGGACCCCCCCTTTCTGGGGAAGAATGCTATATGAGGTGGCATGAAACCCCCACATACAGTGACAAGTTTGGACACCACCCCCCTTTTCAAATTCTGTGTATGGCAAGAACAAAAATAGTCCCAACCTAAGATGTAAGTTTTTAAACAAAAACGGTGGTGTCAAAACATATTTCTTAATCAAGAATACCAGTTGGATTTAAGATCAGTTGGATCATTTGGTTAGCCTTTCGCTGTTTTTTTAAAAACCTGACAAACTAAAGAAAAAAATATAACTGAAGTTAAAGAAAAGGTAATTCACAAAAAACTACCCAATATATAGAGAGACACTGAGTCTTTTTTGTTATAAAAACACTAAATGACAAGAAAACAAGCCAATTCGTGAAGCCAATAAAACAGAAAAGGGCCATTCATTGGGTAAAGCTAGTCAACAAAAAAAGCGCAATGAAGCAAGACAAGCGCCATCAATTGAGGAAAAGTCTAGGCAAAAATAATTGTATTTGCAGAATTTTCTGCTTTGTTGGACTAGAATTTACTTCCATGATTGCGGTCACTTGGCAGTTTTAAAACCAAAAAAAAAAGAAAAATATTAAGACTTATTAAGAGTACGTCTAGCTAAAGTTAAACTCTTTTTTTTCGAAAAATGAATGAAAAAAGTGTGAAGAAACAAACCATTGAACATTTGAAACCAAAAAAGTACACAAACAGGATATTGAAGCAAGAAAACCCCCATTAATTAGGGAAAAGTCGATAAAACAAACAATTACATTTGCAGAATTTATTTGCCTAAACACATGCATGTTGATAAAATATTGAATACTTTACCAACGTTTTTTTCAAAGTCAGAGGACATGCATGCTTTCATGTATTTTTTCATTGACCAGTTACTTTTTTCATTGCAGAAACAAAAATCTGATAGACGAATGAAACAAATAAGCTTAGCTGAAAGTTAAAAAGCAAAAAGTAGGCGGTTCACAAGAATTAATGAAATATAACTTTGTGAAGAAAAGCTATTGAAGCCAAAATATGTCCAAAAAAGGGCATTGAAGCAAAAAACAACAGTTTCTGAAGAACAGTCAAGAAAAAAAACTTATTTCAGCATTAGATTTAACCAGGATTAAGCTGCATTTGTTGTGAAATAACTGTCAACCTTTCAAAGCTAGACATGCTTTGATTACATCAAATAAAGGGCAGTGTATGTTCTAGAAAAAGAAGCTCAAACTCATCACTTAAATACATGCATAGATCTAGTTTATATTATAGATCTACATCTGATATTTCAATGCAAAACGAACAATGTACCACATTTTTTTAGCAGTAGGCCTAGATCAATTAACTGTATTCAGTGACCTCTATATTTAAGAAATTTAAAGTTTGAGTGATTTTCAATGGGTGATCTGTCTTTTATGATTTACCAGCACCTCAAATCAGTCAAATGCTCCTTTCTCATGGAAATGAGCTGTGTTAAAGCATATATTGCTCCATTTTCATACATAGATTTATCATTTAGTCAGAGGAGGGTTATTTAACTGTTTTCAAACCAATGTTAACTAATAGGGCAGGGGGTGCATCTATTACTACATATGCTTTAAACATTATTTCCTGCTGAAGAAACTGATATATTTATAATATATACAGCTTAAAAAAAGGTTCCCAGCAGGCATTGCTAGTTGAAATTCGGTCGTCTTTTGGTCGCAACTTGGTCGCGACGTCGGGCGACGCAATCGCGACATAAAAACGACGTCACTTTCACGACGCAATTTCGACCATCACTGCCCGACGTCGATACGACAGCATACGACGCATATATGACGTCGGAGTGCCGTCAGCGAAGTTAGTAAAAAAACTGGTGGGGGCGGGGTTACACGGGTGCCCATTGATGCCTGAGGAAGCGACTGAAACTTTTCGTCCATAGAGCGGGTTTGTCAGAAAAAAAAACTCGAGCGGGTCTGCATGGAGCCGCGACACAAAGAGGGTCAATGGAAAGAAGATACCCTCCCGAGCGGATTCTGAAGTTGAAATACCCCTTCCGAGGTAAAAACAGACCACTCCGAAATCCAGCAATGACAATGTATTACGTCCCGCGCCCCGCGGCCTGAACACTGCAAAACAGAAAATTGACGTCATTTAATGCGCGTTGTCTCCATGGCAACGATTTCGCCAATTGCCACCACGACAGTTGGCGCGACCATGTTGATCTTTGAAAGTAGGCAAGAGACACTTCTGAAGTTCTAGTATCCTACGGACGATACTCCATGACTATGTTACTCAATATGGATACAGAGCACCTTGCGAGAGTGCTCGAGCACATGGGAATCATAGACAGTAATTGGTAAGCGGATTGCTTCGAGTTTTCATTATTAACGTAGCTTTATTTATTTATTTCTACTGTGCCTGTGCTGTGAGGCGCGGCCATTCGGTGATTCGAGCTGCACTTACCAAGCCTGCTTCTAAGCAGCATGTGTGCCGTTAGCACTTCGTGATAAGTTAGAGACAGGCCTGGTAAGGGCTGCACATGCCATGGTTCTTTTTCAGTTGATCGACCTACCAGCCCATATTACAAATAGAATATTTTAGTCACCAGTGTAGTTAAAGAGCGTCGTGCAGAGAGCCACTCTTTAGGTTGTACACATGGACCCTCCACGACTCAGTTGAGTCGCTCCGACGTCGTTATTTCGTCAGATAAACGACGTCGCATGTTTTTGCAAAAACAACCAAAAGACGACCAAATTACAACCAGCGATTTCGACGTCGTTTCACCGTCAAAACGACCAGACCATAAATGCCTGCTGGGTTACCACTCGTAATTTGTCATGATCAACTACTGGATAATATATAACAAAGAAATGTACGAAAGAATTTGCTTACAACAACTTTCCTTTTTTGAAACTACTTAACTGCATAAAATCTGTTATCTTTATGAATTACATATTATGATTTGTTTGATTATGTAATGAAAAGTATCACCTGTTATTAAAGTTACTATTTCAGCTAATGCAAAAAGGGAATCGGTGGGCCACTTTAACCTGTCAGTTATACACTAAATTTTCAGATTAATCTTAAAATAACTGAATATACACAGGGGGGCACCACATTTTTCAGCCTAACTAAAGATAGTTGCTTTTAATAAATACACCATACTGCCAAATTTGTTTAACCCCGCTTATCCAATGGGTATATGTTGATTTATAGTTACTTTAAACTCAGTATAATATATACCTTAGGCATAGGCATAAATGCACTCTTTCCTGATATATATTATGTAACATATATATTTTCTCACATCTGATGATCTAATTTCGCTCGCAATTTAGGTGACACCTATACATATTAGCTGCCTATACTTCAAACGTGTGTTTGTTTGTCCCCAAAACTGAAGTCTCGCTGCCCGATCGCGAGAACTGTATAGCCCTATACAGAGTGCCCACTCAGCCGACCGCCAAGCCGACCGCAGCGCCACCCGACGGTCAGCGTGTGCTTTTTGATTTTCGCGCTTCGGGACCAACACTTTACGATTTTCTTGATTTTCTGCAGTGAACGGTCATGACTATACGCAATTACCCTTGAAAACTGGGTGAGTCACAACATGAATTTGATTCGATGCGCCAGACTTGCATTATCGCTCACGCGCCCACTGACAAACAACGCTGAACAGACTGAGACTGTCACTGTCAGTGACACTGACAGTGTTGTGGCAGCCTGTAAAACGGGCACTGGTTCAGCGCCGGATAGTCGGAGAGGACAGTCAGTAACAGTGGTTGTGATGAGCGCTCATTGCTATTAACCTTAAACAATAAATCGTAGTGACACTGTCACTGACACAAATGACAGCCTCACTGAGACTGACACAAATGACAGCCTCACTGAGACTGACACACTGATCAGCTGATCTGCTGATACAGTGATAGTGATACCGACACCCTCAGGATTTAATTTCACATTATTATTTTTTAGAAAGTACATTAAAACACATAGACCTTTAGTGTAGGCCCTAATAAGCTGTCTATGCTGGTACTTGTGCCAAAGTTAACCTGTCTTGCGTGTATGTGTAGCTGTATCATCTTGTTTTCAGGCTTCAGCACTGGAGGTATAAGGCAGTGCTTGGTGGGATATTCGTTATTAATTTTTACATATTCAATATCTAGGGAATCGTTTTGTACAGCCATAGACATAAGAATGGTAGTGAATTAGCAGTTTTATTGGAATAGCTTGGCTACAACTTGGCGCAAGTGCCCCCAGGCAGGTCCGCTTTCTAGGGGCACAACGGTGTCCATGCAAAGTTCTTTAGACGCCAGTCGGAAATCGACTGTAGCTTTTATCATAATGTGTGCGCGTACAATCATAGTGTTTACGTATTCTACGTACCTTGTTCTATCTTCTGACATCAAAAAAGTGTTGTTTCGGTTATATAGGGCATGTCAGTTCTCGCGGGTTCTACTTCCGGCCTGGCATTTGGGGGACAAACAAACGAACACGTGCTTTTTGTTCAGTGCGCAGCCTGACTCGCCCCCTGCGTAACAATGGATACCGCGAGCAGAGGGCTGTCATACTAGTTACGACATAGGACGCGGAACCAGGCAAGCTGCGCAGCCGGCAAGGGGCAAACAAGGGGTGGGTCGCAGTTCGTCTTTCGTGCGTATTAAATAAAGAACTGTTAACTTTTCCGTGTCGATATGTTGGTAGACATAATACTGGCAACGGTCAGTAAACTAGGCGCACAACAGGTAGATGATTTCCCAATGTTTACACTGATCTGGAGTGATCGGGTGACTGGTATCACTCCAAAGTATCAAAAAAACTACAAACTAAGGAAAATATCCATAATAACAAGTAGCACATAAGGACACGAGTAACATTAAACATTTTTGGCAGGTTTATATATATATATTTTCATTTAAGAAGCATAAGCATCACAATAAACAATTTTGCCTTTGCCGTCAAAATTACAGTTTTTGAATCCTGAATGCAACTACCATTCAAATAGGCAAATTTCAAAAGAACAACGTAGTAAATTCACTGTGCTAACACTATCTTTCTAAATTGCTTCAGTTCTGTTACATTCATAGTCTTGATGGGTATTTTGACAAACAGTTTCATGCCAACCACCAAATAGACCAGTACTGTGACTTCCATTTTCACAGAGTAAGCTAGCTTACATGTACTTATCGCCTTACCGGTATAATGCTTTGGATCAAATAGATTGTGTAGCATTTCTAAGTGACACTGGTGCGTCAAACTTAATATCCCAGAAGTATATACATGTATGTAGTTGACTTCAGTCATACCTCAGTTTAACGGGTCCTTTCAAATATGCTAGCAAAAATAGATAATCTATGCTTCCTCTACTTCTCTACATGATTCACTACTTCTTTGCGTATACATGGTATAAACATGATGATAAGAAATCCAAGTTCCTATTTGTCTCTTTGCATTGGATTTGCTTCTATCATATCAGTTTAATTAGGTTGACAACATCTGGTATAAAATAAAATCTGCAGGTATTTCAAATGTAGCAAATACAAAAGCTAAGTGAATGTACAAAACATGAGATACTTCATACATCATCAAATTCATAACATTTCCTTTTAAGGTTGTCCAATTAATTTTGATTAAATTGCACCTTTCATAGCTACTTTTGTCCTGATGTCTATGCATGAAACATATAATAAAGAAACATATTGATAACAATTACCTAATCCATAAGGAATTCAGTAATATTATGAACTATATTATTATATATATTATATATAGAGATATTTTTATTTAACCAGCAAAAACATAAAAAATCCCAATAAAGGGATCATCAATATATATTTTACATTTCGTTAGGTCAATTTCATCTTTTAATGCTCCTGCATTCAACTACAGTAATGACAAGGGCACATTCCAAATTGGTTAATAAATCATGTGTACCGTAATAAATATAGCATATAAGCTTTTTCAAATCTCTCAGTTGCTACCGGTATATTGTATTAGAGTGTGTTCCATTAATTTAAATGAAGAAAAGATAAATTGATGACTTTTAAAATAAAATAGGACATTTTATGGTTTAATACGATATAACAATCATCAACTTTGTTCTACATTAAGTCAGCTCTGGGTGACAAATAATGTTCATGACTTTTGCAAATTGAAATCTACATTGAAATTAATGCTGCATAACTCTGTAATGATAAGATGTCCTTTTTAGATTGTCCGACTTAATTTTGATTAAATTACACCTTATTGGTACTGTTGTCCTGAGGTATATACATAGGACATATATTAACATAACAAAAACAAATCACAAACTAAGGAAAATATCCATAATAACAAGTACCACATAAGGACACGAGTAACATTAAACATCTTTGGCAGGTTTATATATATATATTTTTCATTTAACAAGCATAAGCATCACAAATGACAATAAAATGATACTAATCACCAATATATATGGCACATGTTTTATACTTTTATTCTTTTCTCTAACATTTAGCTACAGTTGTGACAATAACACCAAGACATATTGCTTTGCTAATAAATGTTGTGTGTCGTCATAAATAAACTGGAGTCGTATAATCATTTGTTCAGACTTCTGCTCGGTTGCAATAGTATATATTATAACGTGTTCCATTATTTGAAGAGTCCAGTTTACAACACTTAAAATATAACTGAACATTACAATTCAGTAGGCTATAATAATCGACTTGCTACTTTCTGTTATGACAAACATTATTCATGACATTGGCAAATTCATCAATTTTCTTTCAATGTTCTAGAGTTTTATGCAGTCTGTTAACTTTTTCATTTCTTCATAGACTTAGTTGACATTTGCATCCACATACTTTGTACTCTCGTCTAATTTGTGTTTACATAGTTTGCAATGTTTTATTGGTATGTTGACTAATTGATTGTTGACTTGCAAAAAACTCAATATTTCAATATAATAAAAAAACTAAAATTTGACAAATTGAAAACAAATTAATCATAGATAAAAACATATGTAATATAATATGTAAGACATATCATTTCCCATATGCTTAGATCTATATCTATGTGTAATATATATCACAGACAGATATGTAGGTATATTGTACACATTATTTGACATCAAATATTTGTTAAATACAAAGGGCATGATTGAGGATTTATATAATGTCACAATATTTAAAGGGAAAGGGAATAGATGGAGACAATATTTTATGCGGGATTATAATGAATCATACTATTTTGGCGAAAACTATATTTTTAGGTATAACGATAACTTGCAAAACACTTGTTAAACACGGGACTATTTCTTTGCCGTCTGTAGGGCGGTTTTGGAAGCGAAAAGGGGGAGGCTTTACAGCGGAGACCCCCCCCCCCCAACCCAGCAGTCTATTAAGTATAGCGCCCCCCCCCCCACACACACACACGCACCGGAGAAATATAGACATTGGAAGATATCGTTGACAGCGAAAATCGCACTGAACAAATCAGCTGTCCTACTGCTCATACTTTTGAAGCTATTTGACACGTTTATATACAAGCACTTATATTTTGAGAATTATATAAATTGCTATATCGTATAAATCATTAAATAGAATATCTGAGCTTATATTTATGTAGTTTATAATTCAGATCATCAAATCATTTATTAGAATTCTAGTTATATTTGTCAAAACAAACTGCGATGATTACACAAATGTGAATATGCAGAACTACATAGTTAACGAAACTTATAATATATAACAGGTAATAACTAATTCTGAGAAAATGTATAATACACAAGAGTACTTAACATCGACAAACCTTGAAAGTATGTCTAGTTAAATTACTAGATGACATAAGTAATTTAGCAAACTGACATAAAGAGGGCTGGCATAGACCTGTAAAGCCAATGCCATGTATTCTAGAATGTCACAAAGTCTATTATCTAACTTTAGCCCTATACTTATAAACTATCTATATTTCCAATTATTTATATCAATCAGTAGCTCTTTATTTAATACTGCTAGGCCATGGGCTAATTAGTATATACAGGAATTAAGTACCAGTACATGAGTGTATCCATTTACATGGCAATATCATACAACATGGGTTAGGCTATCTAAACACAATGTTACTAACATTTAACCTTCATAACAGCAGAGTGCTATCTATAAATTTCAACAATTAATTATATATACACTGTATTACACTGAATCAAAAATGTCTTAATTATAAAGCCTATTGTTGATGTATCAGATTCTTCCAAACATTAATATGATTTTTGGTATTACCTGAAGTTAAAGACATTTTGGTACACAAACTACATAGCCATTAACATGTATTTCTGAATGCCACACATTCTATAATCAATTAGATGAATACTTTACTTATCCACTCTAAAGGTATCTTAAGATTGTATCTAATATATTGTAAAAGAAATGTGAATAGTGAAACTTATGACTCCTACATATATTGCATGAGATTATGTGTGACATATATGAAATACAACTATATGTCTGAAGCTATACAATTGACCATCCCAAATTGCCATATATTAATATATAAATATTCACATATAAAGATGTCATGGCTATAACAGTAATATTGTAATGACAGGAAAAAATTTGTGTTAAATTAAATATTTTATTATCTGAAGAAAAAATACATTTAATTTAATATTTTGCTACAAAGTACATAAGCAATTTTTAATCCTGGCAGATGTTGCTGGCGGGTCCGTTTCTCCCAGGAGATAACTTGAGAAGTACAGAACTGAAAGCACTGCTGTAACTTGCTGTAGGTTTTAATTTGTTTTTATAATTTAAAAAAACGACCATCACTACCGAAACTGCCTTTAGTTACAAAGTCATAATCAAGAAATTGGTCGCTGCACAATCTCGAGTGAAGTGGGGGATCAGCAACGTTCGTGGCCTGTAGCCACTCTTTCCTGCGCTTGAGATCGGTCGGTAATGTGTGAAAACGTTTCCACTGACATTTATAATACAAACTAGTACATCCTGGTGCCACACAATGCGATCCCGTAAATGATGTTTGATTTTTTATTTTGGATGGCCTAGCTTTTTCCTGATTCCGCCATGTTTACATGATCCAGGACTTGTTTACTCATTCCCGTGACGTCATGCATCCGGGTGACCCACAACTGGAGAACCAATGGCTGCGCCCGTACTCGTGCGGGGGAATTTTGAACTCTGTGATGCTACCAGTACGCCCAGAAGGCAGTTTTATTATGAAAAGATTTGACATTGCTGGTTTATGTTTATTTATCATAACCCACTGGACGTGTCACAGCGTTTTAGTTCTCCTTTAAGTTAATACAGTTAAGTTTTTTTTTAATTTGATAATGTTATTCCCATTCAAAGCTTTATTTAAAAGCTTTATTTAAAATAAAGCTTAGTTATAATTTGTCAAAGCCTTCATAATTGATTTTTTGATTTGGACAAAACTGAAATAAAATCATTCGCGGTTAAATAACTAGTATTATTTAGCTCAACTTAAGTGGCTTTATCATATCTGCTCATAAAATCACCCATATGCATTAGCAGTATGATGCTAAGAAACATTGGATATGTGTTCGTCAATTACAAGATAAATCGATGTGTCGCAAACAATAGCCGTTTCCCCATTTTCGTGAATTATGGTTTATTCCGCTTGTCATCGGTAATTCGGCCGTCGGCGACACAGTCAGGCCAGCGCAAATATTGGGTATCCAGCGGTTTGTAGTGCGCCTTACCAGAGCTGGCCTAAAGGCCAGAGCGTAAAGCTTGCTGAAAGCCAGCGATCGTGAGAGTTGGCATAAAATTACAAAAAGCTTAATTATGTCATGTGTTTGTCCCCTATATATTAATACCTGCCTAACTGAAAACCTTTTATAATTCAAAAATATCTGTCTAATAGCCCAATGACTCTTGTAAGAGAATCAGCGCTCATTTTTGTCAGAGCACCCTGTCGCAAGGAATGTTTTCGGCTGCCATTGCCATTGCCATTGTCATTGTGTTCTGAAGTCCAAAGTGGCAAATGTTAGTGGCCCCACTCCGTGTATCACTTGCGGTCTTCAATTACCTGCTTTCAGGCCCACGAAAAAAGTCACTTTGACCAACCGTTGAAAACAATCATGGCGCCTAAGCGGTCCGCGTAGACGTTGGGCTCTCGTTTTAAGACCAGCGATTCGAAATTAAGACATTTATTTGCAGAAAAGCAAGCTACAAAAGAAAAGTCGAGTGATTTGTGGTTATGTTGGTTTTAAAGAAATGTGAAAATAGCAAAGATGTTATTGTGAAATTGCATTTTTTTTATGCCGTCAGGAACGTTTCACCGGCAAAAAGGCTGGTGTCTGCTGCCACTATAGTGCGAGGCTGTGAGTGATGAAGTGGCCTGTCGTAATAGTGCGCCAAGTTTACTGACCGCAGTTATTGATACGGGAAAATACAGGTTCAAAGTGTCTTTCAACAATATAGTGTCACTAGATAGTTAACAGGTGCTTATTTAAGTTGCATACAGGTCTATAAGGAACCCACCGTTTTCTCGCCTCCCTCACCGTGCAGTTTGCCTGGTTCCACGTCCTAAATCGTGACTAGAATGACAGAGTTTTGATTCGTCCAGCAGGGAGCGAGTTTGGCGCAAGTACCCCCAGGCAAGTCCGCTTCTCTAGGGGCACAACGGTAGCAATGTTAAAATCCTTCGACGTTAATAGGGAATCGACTGTAGCTTTTATCATAATATGTGCGCGTACGATCATAGTGTTTATGTATTCTATATACCTTGTTCTATCTTCTGACATCAATAAAGTGTCTCAACACTTAGTTGTTTGTGTAATATATTCGTCTTTTCCCGAACAACCGCCATGCGTATGCAGCGCCATCTGGCGAGTCCCGTCACCATTTGAACCATTTGCAGCCTGGGTCCTAAACTTTGTAACCGTGCATTACCTGTGGCAACGGGGCCTGCTGTTGTCCTTAAAATCTAAGTGTGCGACTGAAAACGCCCTCTAGCGGAGAGTCATGTGCCAACGAAGCGGGGAACCAAGTTGCATTCACAGGTACCGGCATCCGCCAAAAACAAATATGGCGGACGGTTGGTCGGGCGGCAGGGATTTACAAAGGTCCCCATTCAACTGAAAGTTTTAGACGAAATACTTAATTTACAAGCAGAAATTTGCTATTCTTTGGTGCAAATAGTTTTACTGTCATTCAAGCTCCGAAATGCGTTAGCCAACTACTCCTCTCCATAAATAACAAATATTTCCCCGTCGTGAGAATGCATCCAACAGGGCCAACCAACGCCCTAAAAGACCCTCCTTTTTCACATGTACTTGCTCCTGGGCCCGGTTCCACGAACGAACTTAAGTTCAGTCTGTTTTCCGAAATAATTTTTGAGGTGGCGGACTTAACTAAGACTTTTGATAAGACGTGTTCCACGAAGCGACTTAAGTCAGTCAAACTTAAGACCAATGTGGTTCTAAGTTTGCATTTTAGAATTCTTGCGCCGGAAATGCTCTTCACAAGCTGCCGGTAAAAAGAAGTTAGAAATGTGATATTAAATGTAAATATTCAACACCGAACGTCTTCTCACTTCCGTTACCATGGAAACATGCCAATGAACATTTGGCGCGGCATTTCACGCATTCAGCAGCAGTTGAACATTGCAACGGGCACAAGTGTCTTCAAGTGATGGAAACAATAACGGTAAGTTTTCTCAGTTTGAAAGTGTATCTTAGCTTGAATATGTTATGAACACAGGCGCCGTAAATCAGCGGGGGGGGGGGCTGTGGGCTGTGGTCATGAAAGACATGATGACCTGCCACATGCAGGATATAATATGCAGTGGCGGATCCAGAGGGGGGATCCAGGTGGCACATGCCCTCCCCCCGCCACACATCCTTTGGCTCGAAAATAGGCAAAACAAAGGCATGTGCCCCCCCCCCCTCCCCCCATGTGAAGGGGGCATAGGAGGTAGCTAGCCTACACTGGGCTACAGTCACTATATTCACCTCCCCCCCCCCCTCCCCTGTCACAAATTTCTCACATAACAGATTCTGCACTTCGATAGTACCTCACCCCCCCCCCCTTCCAGGTCAACATTTCTCAGTAGATAGTACCAAATAGTACTTGACTGCATAAATAAATTGTGCCCCCCCCCTCCCCTTTCATAAATTTCTGGATCCGCCACAGATATATATATATAAATAAAATAACATTCATTAATGCTTGAACTGCTGAATTAACACTTTGTATTTGTTTTATAACTAAGCTTAGTTTATATGTTGCCTCATTGTAAAATAGAAAATAATATGGGGATGATCGAGTTACATTTTGACAATTGCCTTTTCCTTCCAAAGCCATTACGGAAAACAAATTTGTGTTTACTAAATTAACCTACTTTGAGGCAGAACAAAAATATTTAAACTAAGCTTACTACAAAAGTGGTCTCCCCACTTCATTTAATAACCGATTGGCCACAGTGTCTTATTGACCACCAAGGCCTGTATATAAAGTAAACTTGCACAACATGTGGGAATTATGACAGGAAATCACTTATTTATCTCGTTGTTCCGAGAGTCTGCAGGTTGTTGCGCTCAAACACATTCTAAACCTAACACCATTAATGGGAGAACACTGGCCAAATTTAATACCCGATGGGCCACAGTGTCTTATTGACATATCTACCAGTACCTGTATGTTTAAGAAGCAAATAAATGACACCATGTCATATACAGAATTTGTCAACACATTTGCTCATAAGATATCCTAATCAGGTAAAAACAGTGCTTTTAACAACATGCCATTATAATTATTGTTCAATAGATATTTGTATTTCAATAAAAAGGACCTAAATCCATTGGTCCATTCAATATTAATTATGGGTATCAAATAATAACAATATTTAATTTTTGACAATGTACCATTTAGTATCGGAATTACAGGGGGACCCACAAAAAGTAGTCAATCATGTCATAGGCTATTAAATATATGTGTAGATCTACATCATTTAATAAGAATCTGAATGCATTATTTGGATGCATTGAAAACACCATTAAATATTTTTTAGGGAAATATGCTGCATGTAAAGTTTGTCCTCAGGACACATTAAAAAAGAGATCAACATCAAAAGGTGATCAACTGACCAATTTAGTGTCACCTGGTGTTACTAAGTGAATGAATCTAGAGGCTGTCCATATGTCTGACTGTGACTCCCGCTGTGATCGTGAGTCGACAGAGGTCACAGTGTCAGTTTGTACGACAGTAGCAGTGTGCAGCCTGTACTAGCGACTACTAGTGTAGGTGTCAGTGACTGTCACTGAAGAGTGAAGTGTAGACAGTGATCTGTCAGTGAGGCTGTCATGCATGCAGACAGTGTGTCAGTGAGGCTGTCATGGATGCAGACAGTGTCATCACGATTTATTGTTCACAATAGACGCTTATTACAACCACATACTCTCACTGACTGTCCTCACTGATCATATCTCAATAAACCAGTCGCAGTGCCCGTTTCATAGCCTGCTGCAACACTGACACTGTCACCTACCAAGCAGACTTAGAAAGTAAAGTCGGACTTAAGTTCCTTCGTGGAACGCATTTGGATGGGCATGGACTTAACTTAAGTCAAAACTTAGGATTTAAGTCAGAAAACGGACTTAACTTTGTTCGTGGAACCGGGCCCAGCACACACAGACCTTTTTCATCTGCCTGAAATCTGTCATTTTATTACTGAAATCACCCGGGAGTTACTTCGCCGTGAACCCGCAGCAGTGTCTGCTGCACTGTTGAACGAGTCACGTAGTTTGTGTTCGCAGGCACAGCCTCGTTTTGACGGCAGGAGAGAAAGGCCCTTGTGTCACTCACCAGGTCAACACATCATATGCACTAACCGTTCGCGCAAACTTGCAGGTATAGCCTCGTTCTCGCGTGGGAGTTCCCAACATGTGAATAAGGCAAGTATTAGGAGCGTTGTCACGTAACCATTGATACTGCGCGCAGAAATGCGAGTCATGATGATTATTACGTCATACGCCCGCGCAGCACATTAGATGGCCTGACACTGACAGTCACTCATGAGACAACCGCATTCTGGTTTATCAACTGTCTAACCGCTATTATATTACACAAATCTACTCGGATGGTTATAGCGAGTGCGTTAGCACGAGCTCTATAGACTAACACACGTATATTTCAATCATCACCATATCACTTCCATATCTCTGTTCTCTCTCGAGTTCTGTTGTCAGTGTGGACTTCCGGTCCCCAACCATTGGCCACTTTTTGGCATCACCAGTTTGCGACATCTACGGCCGTTTTTTACGCCATAATTCGATAAAAAGTTTGTTCTTAATTGTCATATGAAGTGTTTTATTTGAAAATTACTTATTTAGATCTAAAGAAAGAACTAGGATTCTTCGGTTAGACATAACAATGTCTGAAATTCAATAATCAGGGTCTCGCAAAGTGAGACTAAAATCTATCGTGACGCCATAATCTTAATGTTGTTGCCAACGTTACAAAAAGCTCTATACATGACGTCACAGACAGCGCGCGCTCACCTCTAGAAACAACCATTCTCGATACAACGCGTCAGCGGGTCGCTATACTTTACTATGGGCATCAAAGTAGACTCAGTGATGTTTTGGATATCAATGCACTGGCACTGGAACCGCGGTGGTCCGCCGGGTGTCCCCGGTGGGGGCCTTGCGTAGTAGCGAGGGGCAGCGTGGTGGCCCTCTCCCGGATTCGCCTGAAGTGGGCAGGGGCAGCGGAGTGGCATCGGCCGAGATCCAACGTAGTGGAGAAGGACCGCAGGGTTGCGGGATGGCCCCGGCTGGGGGCCTGAGTAGTACGGATGTGCAGCGGGATGGCCCCGGCCGCGAGGTCGCGTAGGGCGGGGCCGGGGGACGCACACAGTGGAGGAGGGCCTTTGGGTAGAATTACCCCATTCTACCCCAGGTAGCCTTGAGGCTACTAGCCTGGTCTTAAAGGGGAACTGAAACGCTGTGACACAGTGGGTCATAATAAATGAACATAAACCAGCAACGTCAAATCTGTTCTTAATAAAAGTGCCTTCTATGCGTACTGGTAGCATGACAGAGTTTAAAATTCCCACGCACGAGTATGGGCGCAGCCATTGGTTCTTCAGTTGAGGGTTACCCGGATGCATGACGTCACGAGAATGAGTAAACAAATTCTGGATCATATAAACATGGCGGAATCTGTAGAAAAGCCCGGCGGGTCGAAAGGAAAAATAAGACACATCGTTTACGGGATCGCATTGTATGGCACCAGGATGCACTAGTTGGTATTATAAATGTCCGTGGAAAAGTTTTCACACATTACCGAATGATCTGAAGCTTAGAAAAGAGTGGCTACAGGCCACGAAACTTGCTAATCCCCCACTTCGCTCGAGATTGTGCAGCGACCACTTTCTGGATTCTGACTTTATAACTAAAGACAGTTTCGGCAATGATTGTCGGTTTGTTTTTGACAAAACAAACAAACTAAAACCTACCGCAGTGCCTTCAGTTTTTGACTTCTCAACTTATCAACTGGGAGAAACGGACCGGCCGGCAACGTCTGCTAGGAAACGGGAATTATTAACGCAGAGGGAGACCAGACGAAAAGTTCGAGAAGCCACAAAACAAGTTGGCATTGCTATGTTTATTTTCAATAATAGCTTCGAATTGCGATTTTTTTTTGTGGGGTCGTATATCAACCATATAAGTTGTAATTCTTTGTATTTATAGAATTATATATTATCTGCTAACTTCTGGCTCCACAAAATTAAAATGGGGGTGGGGGGGGTAGGTGTTTTGAAAACTCTTGACTGGCATACTAAAATATTGGAGGGGGGTGGGTGGAGGGTCACAAGATAAGATTGCATTAAAAATTCCTTATGTACTTTGTAACAAAATATTAAATGAAGTATAATTTTCTTAATAATAATAATAGATAATATAGATAATAATATCTATAAGGTAACACAGTTCTTCCTGTCATTATAATATTACTGTTATAAGCATGACTTAAATTATCTTCATATGTCAATACATGTATTTATATATTAATTAAGATATGCCAATTCTGGATAATCATATGTAGCTTGATAAATGTAGTTTTATTTCAATATGTCAAATATAAATCTAATTGCTGTAACGAAGGTTCAATATTAGTAACATTTTGCTTAGATAGCTAGCCTAACCAATATTGTATAATGTTGCCATGTAAAATGGATAGACACATGTGTCAGTACATGTTTGATTCAGTATATTACATATATACTAACTGTTGAAATTTATTGAGATAGCCCTCTGCTGTTATAAAGGTTAAATATTAGTAACATTTTGCTTAGATAGCTAGCCTAACCAATATTGTATAATGTTGCCATGTAAAATGGATAGACACATGTGTCAGTACATTTTTGATTCAGTATATTACATATATAATTATATAACTGTTGAAATTTATTGAGAAAGCCATCTGCTGTTATATAGGTTAAATATTAGTAACATATTGTTTAGATAGCTAGCCTAACCAATATTGTATAATATTGCCATGTAAGATGGATACACACATGTATCAGCACATGTTTGATTCAGCATATTACAAATATAACTAACTTGAAATTTATTGAGATAGCCCTCTGCTGTTATAAAGGTTAAATACTAGTAACAATTAGTAACAACTGACTTGTTCAGTGAATGTACCACTGTCAATTACAATGTCTTCCATAGTCGATATTTCGCTTAGAACTCGTGATACGCTAGAGACTACTAGATGTTCCAGATGTTCCCCATGCGCTCTGGATCGCGGAGGAAACACGACTACTTCACGTGACGTCAGTGCGCGGAGGCCTCATAATGCCCTACTCACAGCAAAGAAATAATCCCTTCTTTAACAACCGTTTTTCAAGCTCTCGTTAGGCCTAAAAATATATAGTTTTCGCCAATAATTATTATGATTCGTTAGAATACCGCATAGAATATTATTTCTGTCAATTCTGTTCCCCTTTAAGGTTGCGTAGTAGGAAGTGGCAGCAGGGTGACCCGGACCGCGAGGTCGCGCAGGGTGAGGCCGCTAGGGTCCGTATGGTGGTTCCGGCTACGGTTGCGCGTAGAAGGGATGGGCCGCAGGGTTTTTTCTCGGACACCGGCACCAGCAGTGTTAACTCGTTTTACAGCGTACGCTGATCACTTAATGACCTACATTTTTAGACCTATATTATTTCCATCGTCATTACATGGTGTTAACTTATTTCACATCGTGCGAAACCCTAGCAAACCGGGGCCACTCGGCTGCCCCTCGATCCCTACTTCGCATACCCCGATCCGGGGCCACCCCGCGAACGCTGCTGACCCTCGGTCTCCACCACGCGCAAACCCCAGCCTAGGCCACCCCGCTGCCCCACCTATAGTACGAAAGACCACGGCCAGCTTTAGCGGGAGTGAAAAAGCCCAGGGCGAAATGTCCCGAACCCCATTATTGGCTAGACCAGGGCCTCCTATGGCTTCATAGTAAGGTATAGGCTAAAATAATAATTCTGAAGACGAAGGTTTTGTGCGCAGAACTGATACTAAATTAATGAATAAACCTGTTTTCAAACCAGTCTGAAAACCTAAACTGAAACATGCCTTAATTAGTGACAAAAACTTATGGTTAAAGGGGTAGCCAAGACCAGCAATGAATGTTTTTTTATCGAAGGTATGAAAATAAAGGAGTTCATCCTTAAGGACATAATTTTTATCCATCTGATGACTGCTGCATTGCAGCTGATGATGACGTCACATTAACTTGGTCTGATATTTCCCACCTTGCCTGCTCGCTGTTGAAGCCAGTCACTAGTTCTCAATTAGGACCAGGTCGGCAACTATCACAACCCAGTCATTAGTTTAATGTTCCAAAAGTAAGGTTAGATGGTTAGTCAGTCAACACTCGTTACCCAATGTGGTCAATGACGAAGGCATTAAACAGTTCCACAGCAGCAAAATACATTATTAGATCAGGGACGTCCCCTTTTCTTTTCTGGAGTTCATTGTCGACACCATGCACACATGCGTTCCACAGGTGCATTCACCATAGAAGTAGAAACCTCTCCCTATCTGCTGGCCTGTATTTACATGCACATGTAAGGCATCATAGTGACCCGCATAGTGTTCTTGCCAGGGGGAATTAATTATAAATAAGCTAAAGACAACATTTCTGCAAACAAACGCTTACTGCGCAGAACTGATACTAAATTAATTGACGAACCTCTTAGGACACCAATTAGAACACTCAGGCTAACCACTGCCCCAAGCCCATGAGAACCTACTGATTTATTAGACCAAACACCTCCACCCGCCAGAATGCGGTTGTCTCATGAGTGACTGTCAGTGTCAGGCGATCTAACGTGCTGTGCGGGGTTTTCCATGTCGTATGACGTAATAATCATGACGCGCGGGTCTGCGCGCGGTATCTATGGTTACGTAACAATGCTCCTTATATGGACTGGACTGAGCAGGTGAGGACAAATGGTGCTCCGTTTGTCGTAGAACTGTAAACATCGATGATTTGGCTCAAAATACAACGCTTCCAACAGTCTCATCAAACGGACCACATGCATTATGGAGAGATAAATGTCTTATCTTTAATTATATTATGATTTTATAGTTAGCCATGCCTGGACCAAAGCAAACAAAAAATAGTTTCACACCCACTCGATTCTTCACGCACAATCCGCGCAGCCAGCCGGTTCCCAACACTAAAACGTTGACTACAATGAGTGCGAGTCACGCAGTTGCAGCAAGGCACCAGCGTGATGCGCACTCGTTCTAAGGGCACGTGTTTGTTGGTCCCCAAAAGTCCTAAACCGGAAATAGAACCCGCGAGAACTGTACAGCCCTATTGGCCCCTACGGCGCACGTACACCATTTATCCTACATATACAGGATACCTCTGAGAGGGGGAGGATCCATCGCCAACCCAATGCCATATTGTGGTATTAACTAAAATAGCTGACAAAAAACCGTTTGCCGCTCTGGCCTTTGCAGGGATATGCCATATGATAATATATGACAATAATATATTTGTTTATCAGTTTAGCGCACTCGCTCAGGTTAGGTAGCACCTATGACATATTAATTCTGATATGCGCAGAACTTCAGTGCTTAGTTGTGCATCCAAGGACAGCTTAACTGATCTTCTGTGTGAGGCGAGTGAAGGCAAACAACCGGAAGGTAGGCTGCAAGTACAGGCCGTTGATGCTACGCATTGATGTAGAGCATAAGTATGCCTGTCTCGTGGGGTCTCGATAAGATCCCGTAGTGACTGGACAGCCCTATACAAGGGGTGACGCGTTACACAAAATTGAAAGAAGACTTGCAGGCGTGTTGAGTCATATAAGCGGTTTGTCGGTAGATGTTAATCGTGAAGTGAATAGAACGAAAATTATGAATATAGTTGTCATTGCACATGGTGTTTTGAAATCAATACTCTCGATAGATTCGTGACATGTAGTAACCTCGACATTTCCAATACAAATAGAACAAACAATATTCTCCGCATACATCTGTGCCAAGTGACTGCCACACCGTCTCATAGGTTGTTGAATAAAGTATTCCAAGTGTTTAAGGTTCACATAGGCAAGAATTGGTTTTCCTAATCAGTCAAACAACTCAATTTTCCCCGATAACATTTTATAGAAAGCCAACCAATGTCTTCCTGATTGATTGGATCTATCTGTATTCGAGATATAACCACCAGGTGGAATGTCAACGTGAAACTGATCGGCGGCCAAGACGGCGAATTGTCTCCATCTCCAACACGAATCCCTTTCTAGGGCTGTTTGTAATAGTCCTCTTGCCAGTTCCCCACTTGGTCGCTTGGTCGCAGCACTGTTGCTCGACTTCCGGTAAGTTGAAATTTAGAGATCAACGTCAAAATTTAAATAGCTTCTATTGAATTGTTGGTGCGCGTAAATGGGGGTGACATCATGTATATTTAGCCTAGAATTATGTGTTTATTTGTGTATTATATGCTTTTAATACAAATTATTTATAGAAGTTCCCTTATTTTAACAATTTCTTAAACTATTTAAAACTTTACTTCAAAATTGGTGGGACTGGTTTCATCATTAAAATTATAAGATCTGCCATGCATTTATTCATACTTTGGAATTATTGTACAACAACCATAACTTATATACAGTTTTGATAACTAAGATAAATCTATCGTTGTATTGTATTGGTTATAATGTTTTTATGAGTTTTAACTAAACTTATTTTATGTTAGTTTTAATTTTAATTTAAATTAATAACTGTCGCAACTTATATTTTTAATAGGCTAACATTATATTCCTTAATACTTACCATATATGTGGAATATTAGTACTTGTGGATAAGTCTTACTTTATAAGTTGATATGGGGGGATGGGGGTGGGTGGGTAGAGTACAATAATTAATTTCAGTCATTCCTGTTATTTTTACATTTCAGTGGACTGATTCATAGTTGGGAGGAGGAGATACCTATAAATTATATAACTGACATATTAATCAATATTTAATAAAAGGGTTAAAATTGATTCTGATAATTTTAATCATTCTAAAACATACAAATCTTAAATCTGAAGGCAGTTATTTTATGATAATATGGAAGGCATTTAGGGTGACAAGCAAACAGCCTTCCCTAAATATTTTACCAAATTAAAGAATACTTTCCTCCTCCCGCAATCAATAGAATTTTGCTTCTGAAGAAACAGAGTTAGGGATATATTCTCATATTAACACACCAGTTCCTACTTTGTTAATGAACAAAGTATCTTTGTGAAAATAAAGGGTTTACACTTGTGTAGCCAAGCGTAGATCTTCAAGTTAGCTTGACTCGGAGTACACAATTTTGAATTACTAATATGATTCTAATGATTTATGCAATGCATTAGGGGAATTAGCAGTCATAAATTCTATGAATGTGTTGCCAGAGCATCATCCTGTTTCTTCATTTCCTTGGTGTAGTGGTAAGCACACTCTACCACATATCAATAGTTCCTTGGTTCAAATCCGGGCCTGGGCACCATGTTTCATCCATTCATCGTCCTTGGAGGTTGCTTCATCCACTTTAGTCCATGTATATTTTGATCACAGTGTGATCAAACAAGCAAATATGTATATGCATTTATAGAGCTATAGCAATGTGGTATTCCAGTGGTGATAAAATAGTAAGGAGAACAAAATTAAGGCAACCCGCCCCCAGCAATGTCAAGCAGAGCGCCATTTTGCCGGGAGCAGTGACGCATATTGTGACTATTCATATGGCGCCGCCTTACGTTTTAACTCGCGGAGAGATAGATCAGGGCCGCGATATACAGATGAACAGCGGCAGTTTCAAACCTCGCAGTAGCGCAAGATCTTAGCCGTTCATGGAAAAGTACCGTCCAAAAAATTGATATACGTCTTGCGACGATTGACTCCGCATTCATGCCATAATTGGAGTTAGAATCGCAACTATTTATATTAGCGATTATCACGCGCTCTTGTTTTGCTCACGCAATAGGCGCAATTTCCGGTTTTAATAAATTAGAGAGTCGCCTCCTGATTGGTGAATCACAGACACGCCTTCAACAAGGGCTGCCGCCTGGGTAGGCGGCGAAATCGTGCCTGGCGGTCACTTCTAAATTTTATTGTGAGCTACAGATAGAACGAAAAATTCTATAATTTAGAGGATAGACAATTGGGTATTATATGAATCGGTAAAGCAGCGTTGGAGGCCAGGCTGGCGGTTCCCTTTAAGCAAAGTGTCCAAATATGCTTCGTGTGCAAAATTCACTCCCGATTGTGTGATTTAGTTTCCTTGTAAGCTGACATCTACTTGTTGAAACAGACTTTGAAAGATCAAGTTGATGGGAGTCGCCACCTTACCCACAGCCAAGGGTTGTCCGTGTTTATCCACAATTCTTGCTTTCAAGGAAAGGAGTTCTTCAGATCTATGTATTGTCCCTGACTCGCTGCTATAGCGAATTCAATGGGAGCTCCCTCCGTCACTTGAGTGAAAGGACGATATTCTATGTACTTTTTCTTTTCCACAAGCGATTCTGTAGGAGGTAGACGAAATACATCAAGACAAGGTGTAATACTCTCTCCGTTTGTTTCCATTTCTTCATTTCTTATATCGTAAATATATCTCTAGTACGTGTGGTGTGACTCTTTCGACGTGAAGTTTTCTTGACGGGTAATGGTGCCTCTCGCTTTAACCGAACCTCTTTGATGAGTTTCATCTCCTTTGGCCTGCGCTATGTAATAGCGTTTCAACTTTTCCACGTCGAGGGTAAAAGGGATATATCTCTTCAGGGGATCAGGGTCCGGAAGTGGGTACGAAATATAAAACGCACGACCAGTCGTCAGTGGAAATTAGTCAGTCACTACCTGTTTAACCACAGGAATATATTGCAGATTTAAAATGGCGCGGTCGAAACCACGTCTTAAAATGGGAAGGTTTCCGTGTGGAGTAGGGGAGACGCCGCATACGTTCGTACAAATCAACGATTCCGTTCGCCAAGCTTTAGGTGTCGTAGCATCCAATAGTGCGCACACCCAGTTACCGGGTAAGGGAATGGGATTCTTGAAACGAACGGTGAAGTCGCTCGGAGTATTTCAATTCGTTTGAGAATTGGAAGCAGAACATTTTATATACCTTATCACTGGATGTCAATTTTGCCCCGTTCCTCGTGCACGGGATACACTGGGAGAAAACTTCTAAGACCTCCTTTCGTGGTCTGACAGACGATGATGACACCATACCAACAGCAAGCAGGCGTACTCAACAACAACAGGTGAATATGCTGGATCTTATGCTGGGGCAAATTTTTGCCCGGTTATTATATGAAGGAATACACTGATCGAGAACTCTACATTTATTGACCATGTCTGGCAAATCATACGACTTCACTATGGGTTTCAATCCACTGGTGCCCATATTATCGACTTTAGCAACATTCGCTTTGAGCCAGACGAGTGACAGGAAGATCTCTTCCAAAGGATTACAGCCTCCGTCGAAGACAATTTATTATCCAAGGAAAGCGACATTACCCAGTGAAACGATCACTGAGGATGAAGAGCTAACACCGACCTTAGAAAATTTCATCGTCCTCACCTGGCTACGCTTAATTCACCAGAACCTCCGAAGATGCTAAGGTCATGCGAGCAGACGCATATCGTCCCCAAAGTCGTCAGATCTCATCATACACATCTGATGTCAAATATACCACTCGTTCTCAGCAAATAGGCTCCAAATCTTGCCCTTTGGGTCGGCAAGCGGGTCGGGCGGATCGACATTGCCTTAGCCAGTGTACATATCTACCTGAAAGAGACAGAAAATGGATGACCAAGGCTAGACAGATATCCAACATCCTAAATGACTCAGATGAAGAAGATTTCAGCTTTATGCCAAGAACAGTTCCGGATACACGCCCACCAAATGCCGAAGGATCAGCAACATTGAGAGTCCAAGTGCGCCAATCACCTTACCTGGACACATTCCACCGACATCATCGTGTCCGTATGACAATAGACAGCGGCGCTACAGGTAACATGATCAGAGCATCCACAGCAAAACAATTTGGGGCAGAGATAAAAAGCAGTTCTCAGTCTGCTCGTCAGGCAGATTGATCCTCACCACTCAAGGTCATCGGTGAAACGTGTATGACCTTTACGCGAGACAATCGGGACTTTACATTTGAAGGCCTGGTAGTTGAAGACCTGGATGTGGAAATTTTAGCCGATACGCCATTCATGGAAGTCAACGACGTCGAGGTGCGACCTGCCAAGCGTCAGGTTGTCCTGGGTGATGGAACAACCTACAATTACGGTTCTCCAACGGAAGCTCCAGACTTTCACACCATCCGTAGAGCACACGTATTACACCAAACAACACAGGGGATTACCTCGAAATATCACTGCCAAAGGACTCCTCTTTCCCAGATGCACTCTACGCGCGCGAACCCCGCACGGACACTCACCGAGTTGCTACGATGAAAGACGCTCAACTTTGGCCGCCATCGGACGTAATCCCAAGTGTATCAGGAAAAATACGAAATTCCAAACCTAACTCAACCACCTCAAATTCTGAGACGGAATGAAAAAAATTGTCAAATTCGAAATTTGTTCATGCCACCAACACCCGAAGACATTGATCTCAATGGACTCCATGCCGATATCACAAAAACCAGTGTTCCAACAAAGAACGATACCTGCTATTCACAAGCTGTTCGTGTGGATCTCGACGATCTACTCACCTTTGACATCAAAAGAAATTTCCATCCTTTACTAAGTGAATACGACGAAGTGTTCAACACCACATTTGGAGGATACAATGGTTCTGCGGGGCCTTTCCAAGCTAAAGTAAACATGGGCTCCGTGCAACCACCCCAACGCAAAGGACGCCTTCCCCAATATCCTCATGAAAAGCTCGTCGAGCTACAGCAGAAATTCGATGAACTGGAAATGCTCGGAACTTTTAAACGCCCGGAAGAAGTAGACATCGCTGTCGAATATCTCAACCCTTCCTTTCTGATAAAGAAAAACAATGGCGGATTCCGCCTCGTGACAGATTTTGCCGAGGTTGGCCGTAACAGCAAGCCTCAGCCTTCTGTTATGCCAGATGTGAGCTGTACTCTCAGACTCATCGGACAGTGGAAATACATAGTCACCACTGATTTGACGAGCGTCTTTAATCAGATACCTTTATCCCGCGAATCCATGAAATACTGCGGCGTCGCAACCCCCTTCCGTAGAGTCCGTATGTACACTCGCTCAGCCATGGGGATGCCAGGATCCGAGACAGCGCTGGAACAGCTCATTTGCCGTGTATTAGGGGACCTACTGGAAGAATGGATAGTGGCCAAGATCGCAGACGACCTATATTGCGGTGGAAACACGCAAGAAGAGTTACTGTATAATTGGAAAAGAGTTTTACAATGCCTTCATAAGTGTGCCTTAAATCTGTCGCCTTCCAAAACTATAATCGTACCGAAATCCACGACAATTCTGGGTTGGGTATGGAGTATGGGAACAATCCAAGCTAGTCCCCATCGCATAGCCACACTCTCCGCCTGTTCGCCGCCACCCACGAAAGTATCTAGTCTACGATCTTTCATCGGCTCTGTGAAAGTGTTGGCTCGTGTGATACAAGGCTGCTCGGAAATACTGGGCGCAAATCTACAGACACACTGGACTGGAATAACGAACTCAGAAATGCATTCAAAGCTGCTCAACGCACCTTATCAAGCGCCCACACCATTCATTTACCCCGACCTGATGACCATGGTATTGGTGCTACCCTGTATGTGACACGTAACTCTAAATTACTACTTGCAGGTTAGTTCAGTGCCAAAATGAGAGGTCGTCAGATAACATGGATACCCTGCGAGGTAGAAGCCCTCTCCATCGCTACCGCAACCAAACATTTTAGCCCTTTTATCATCCAATCTCGACATAAGGCGTGCATACTCACGGATAGCAAACCGTGCGTACAGGCTTTCGAGAAATTGTGTCGGGAAGAATTTTCTGCTAGCCCTTGCGTTTCTACTTTTCTTTCCGTGGTCAGTAGATATCAAGCTGATGTACAGCATGTAGCTGGAGCCGCCATTCTACCATCAGACTTCGCAAGTCGCAATGCGCCTGCCTGTGAAGGAGCAACATGTCAGGTGTGTTCATTTGTTCAGAGGATGGAAGAACCGGTTGTACAACGCATATCAACCGAAGAAATTATGACCGGCACGGCCAAATTACCGTACACCAGAAGATCAGCGTGGATTGCTTCGCAATCGGGGTGTCCTGATTTGAGGCGCGCTCACGCCCATCTTAAGCAAGGAACGCGTCCCTCGAATGAAGACAATTAACATAAAGGACGTCAAGCGCTATTTAAATGTAGCAACGATAGCCAGAGATGGATTAATGGTAGTTGACCTCAACGAACCTTTCTTCCCCAACAAGGAATGCATTGTTGTACCACGACAAATTCTCGATGGCTTCTTAACATCAATACATATTAAACTGTATCATCCTTCAAAATACCAACTGAAGACGGTTTTTCGCCGTCACTTCTACGCATTGGACGCTGATAAAGCCATAGAACGAGTAGACGACGGATGTTATCAATGCGCAGCGCTTCGTAAGTCACCACACACTCGTTGAACAGACAACGTCAGACCCACCAGACACAGTTGGTGTTACATATGCAGCAGACGTCATTAAACGAGAACGACAACTTATTCTCATCCTGAGAGAATGTGCCACGTCTTCGACCTCTTCTACTCTAATAGAAGACGAACGACACGAAACTCTACGAGATGCGCTGATACGCATAATAATTCGCCAAGAACCGAACTGCAGAACTGTGTCACCATTGACGCTGTCTTTAGCGACTGCTCGCCTTAATTCACGAATACGGTCCCGTGGTCTCTCCGCAAGAGAAATGCTGACCCATCGAGATCAATTTTCAAATATTCAGATTCCGCTCTCGGGTCAAGACCTCGTCATTGTTCAACACGAACAACGGATTCGAAACCATCCTTACAGTGACAAGTCAAAAACCCCGTCAGGTACACGTAGCAAACGATACAAAGATATAGAAGTGGGAGATCTCGTGTATCTCTACGTAGATCGAAACAAATCCCGGCCGCGAGACCGCTATCTCGTCGTCGCGATGGACGGCCAGTGGGGCAACATCAGAAAATTCGTTGGTTCGCAGCTCAGGAAAACCTCATATCGTGTGAAACACTCAGAATGCTACAAAGTTCCATCTCACGTAATAAACGTGACCCAATTCCCCAACGACACCGGAATCGAGTCAGTAGAAGAAGACGAGGACGTATCATCCTCACACCCACCGGATCCCCCTCCAATACCAAATGAAATTTCAGCTCCTGCCAGTGATGAAACGTTAATGCCGACGAGCCCAGAAAACGAATAAACAAAAGACACCGAAGATGCCGATATCCCGAAATCACCCCCAGTGGTTTAGTTGTGCCAAAGCGTCCGATCAGAGACCGTCGCAGACCTGCAAGATTTAATGATTACATAATGACTTGAATAAGAGAGAAAAAAAAAGGGAGTCGCGCCAGTAGTAATGTTTGGCTATGCCATATATTGCCGCATCGGCGCTCCATCACTTAACGACGCCTCGCGGTTACGCTTTGTTTACACTTTGGCTTTGTGTTGGATAAACAACGGTTGTGTTCGCTGTCGACTTGTGTTTGTGATTATGTTATATGTCGAACGAATTCGGTGACATTGGGAAACTGTTCAATCCCTCACATAGGACTTAATACTCGAACTGTTGTTGGTGCCGGCGGACGGTGCCAAAAATTTTCTAGATGTAATACGGTCGGCTTAATTGGTGCGTTGTTATAAAGACGTTTGACCACGTACGAATATTTCAGATTGAAAAAAAAAACATTTACCGTAATAAACTTATGACGTATAAATGATAAAACAGTATTGTTTTGACACTTTTTTGGCCGTTTATAGCCCAATTTCTTCTCCTTCACTTTACTCAAAATTTAAGGGAAACGAATTTACAGATGACAATACGGATTCGTGATACCATATCACACATACAGACCGCCGTTTATTTATGCATCACATTCAATTTATCACATCTTTTCAGCGCTCCACTATAAAGGTCTATTTATATACAACTTTCTCTCGTCACGTGTCGGCCCTTACATAAGACGTGTCTGCCCTCATATAAGACGTGTCAGCCCTGATATAAGACACGTGTCGGCCCTTATGTAAGACGTGTCAGCCCTTATATAAGACACGTGTCGGCCCTTATATAAGACACCTGCGGCCCTTATATAAGACACGTGTCGGATCTTATATAAGACACGTGTCGGATCTTATATAAGACACGTGTCGGCCCTTATATAAAACACCTGCGGCCCTTATATAAGACACGTGTCGGCCCTTATGTAAGACTGTTGCCGCCGTAAGCGTTAATAAGCGAAGAACACTAGTTTCGTACATGGCTCGTCCGTGTGTCACGCGGCCACGTGCCACCGAGACTAGATCACGTGACCGTGCTGTGAATCACATGACCGCGCCGTGAATCACGTGCCCGAAGACAGCTTCTTGGAGACTTGGATGGCTTTGAACAGCTGTCGGATCTGGCGCTTCCTGTCATTAGCACATCCTGAAAGCGAGATACATAATGCTTTAAAGTCAACAACTAAACTCGTGTAGCGAATTTGCTCAGGGGAACTAGCGGACTGATAAGTAGCACGGCATACGGGAACTAGCGTAATTGTAGGAAGAAGTAGGACGGCAGGGGGCGCGTGGGTGAGATTGGGCAGTAAACATCCGCCAGCCCAGTAAGAAGTTTGAGCAAGTTTCGGAGAAAAAAGATTTAGAAGATTCGAGTATTTATCGCCAGTATATTTATGAATGGTTTATGTATCTTTTTATGCAGGTTGTTAAGCAAGTTTCCCCAGCAGTTTGAAGGACAATGATGAGCATTTTGGCCCTATCTTTAAGTGTATAAATACAGTTGCTTTCATTATCGCTCATTGGTTAGTATATGAAGTGGCGTCACTGGAGATAGCGTCCTTGGGTTAGGGGTATAAAAGGGCCTGCATCACAGCCAGAAAGTCAGTTGCAGCTGGGGGGACAGCGCAGCATCAGCGCACCTCTAACTTTCTCTCAAGCAGGTCCAACTTATTCTCATCCTGAGAGAATGTGCCACGTCTTCGACCTCGTCTACTCTAATAGAAGACGAACGACACGAAACTCTACGAGATGCGCTGATACGCATAATAATTCGCCAAGAACCGAACTGCAGAACTGTGTCACCATTGACGCTGTCTTTAGCGACTGCTCGCCTTAATTCACGAATACGGTCCCGTGGTCTCTCCGCAAGAGAGATGCTGACCCAGCGAGATCAATTTTCAAATATTCAGATTCCGCTCTCGGGTCAAGACCTCGTCATTGTTCAACACGAACAACGGATTCGAAACCATCCTTACAGTGACAAGTCAAAAACCCCGTCAGGTAAACGTAGCAAACGATACAAAGATATAGAAGTGGGAGATCTCGTGTATCTCTACGTAGATCGAAACAAATCCCGGCCGTGAGACCGCTATCTCGTCGTCGCGATGGACGGCCAGTGGTGCAACATCAGAAAATTCGTTGGTTCGCAGCTCAGGAAAACCTCATATCGTGTGAAACACTCAGAATGCTACAAAGTTCCATCTCACGTAATAAACGTGACCCAATTCCCCAACGACACCGGAATCGAGTCAGTAGAAGAAGACGAGGACGTATCATCCTCACACCCACCAGATCCCCCTCCAATACCAAATGAAATTTCAGCTCCTGCCAGTGATGAAACGTTAATGCCGACGAGCCCAGAAAACGAATAAACAAAAGACACCGAAGATGCCGATATCCCGAAATCACCCCCAGTGGTTTAGTTGTGCCAAAGCGTCCGATCAGAGACCGTCGCAGACCTGCAAGATTTAATGATTACATAATGACTTGAATAAGAGAGAAAAAAAAATGGAGTCGCGCCAGTAGTAATGTTTGGCTATGCCATATATTGCCGCATCGGCGCTCCATCACTTAACGACGCCTCGCGGTTACGCTTTGTTTACACTTTGGCTTTGTGTTGGATAAACAACGGTTGTGTTCGCTGTCGACTTGTGTTTGTGATTATGTTATATGTCGAACGAATTCGGTGACATTGGGAAACTGTTCAATCCCTCACATAGGACTTCATACTCGAACTGTTGTTGGTGCCGGCGGACGGTGCCAAAAATTTTCTAGATGTAATACGGTCGGCTTAATTGGTGCGTTGTTATAAAGACGTTTGACCACGTACGAATATTTCAGATTGAAAAAAAAAACATTTACCGTAATAAACTTATGACGTATAAATGATAAAACAGTATTGTTTTGACACTTTTTTGGCCGTTTATAGCCCAATTTCTTCTCCTTCACTTTACTCAAAATTTAAGGGAAACGAATTTACAGATGACAATACGGATTCGTGATACCATATCACACATACAGACCGCCGTTTATTTATGCATCACATTCAATTTATCACATCTTTTCAGCGCTCCACTATAAAGGTCTATTTATATACAACTTTCTCTCGTCACGTGTCGGCCCTTACATAAGACGTGTCTGCCCTTATATAAGACGTGTCAGCCCTGATATAAGACACGTGTCGGCCCTTATATAAGACGTGTCAGCCCTTATATAAGACACGTGTCGGCCCTTATATAAGACACCTGCGGCCCTTATATAAGACTCGTGTCGGATCTTATATAAGACACGTGTCGGATCTTATATAAGACACGTGTCGGCCCTTATATAAAACACCTGCGGCCCTTATATAAGACACGTGTCGGCCCTTATGTAAGACTGTTGCCGCCGTAAGCGTTAATAAGCGAAGAACACTAGTTTCGTACATGGCTCGTCCGTGTGTCACGCGGCCACGTGCCACCGAGACTAGATCACGTGACCGTGCTGTGAATCACATGACCGCGCCGTGAATCACGTGCCCGAAGATAGCTTCTTGGAGACTTGGATGGCTTTGAACAGCTGTCGGATCTGGCGCTTCCTGTCATTAGCACATCCTGAAAGCGAGGTACATAATGCTTTAAAGTCAACAACTAAACTCGTGTAGCGAATTTGCTCAGGGGAACTAGCGGAATGATAAGAAGTAGCACGGCATATGGGAACTAGCGTAATTGTAGGAAGAAGTAGGACGGCAGGGGGCGCGTGGGTAAGATTGGGCAGTAAACATCCGCCAGCCCAGTAAGAAGTTTGAGCAAGTTTCGGAGAAAGAAGATTTAGAAGATTCGAGTATTTATCGCCCGTATATTTATGAATGGTTTATGTATCTTTTTATGCAGGTTGTTAAGCAAGTTTCCCCAGAAGTTTGAAGGACAATGATGAGCATTTTGGCCCTTTTTTTAAGTGCATAAATACAGTTGCTTTCATTATCGCTCATTGGTTAGTTTATGGAGTGGCGTCACTGGAGATAGCGTCCTTGGGTTAGGGGTATAAAAGGGCCTGCATCATAGCCAGAAAGTCAGTTGCAGCTGGGGGGACAGCGCAGCATCAGCGCACCTCTAACTTTCTCTCAGCGCAACATCCGCGCACCTCTCCTCTTAGCGCAGCATTTGCACACCTCTTTACCTTCTCCTCTTAGCGCAGCATCCGCGCACCTATTTATCCTCTCCCCTTAGCGCAGCATCCGCGCACCTCTTTACCTTCTCCTCTTAGCGCAGCATCCGCGCACCTCTTTATCCTCTCCTCTTAGCGCAGCATCCGCGCACCTCTTTACCCTCTCCTCTTAGCGCAGCATCCGCGCACCTCTATACCCTCTGCTCTTAGCGCAGCATCCGAGCACCTCTACTCGTTTATTACTGACAGAAGTTGAAAACTTCTGTCAGTATACTACTATGTTCGGTTTGTAAATTCGTTTTTTTGTTACTGACAGAAGTCTAAAGACTTCTGTCAGTATACTGCTTTATTCGGTTTGTAAATTTGTTTGTTACTGACAGAAGTCTAAAGACTTCTGTCAGTATACTGCTTTATTCGGTTTGTAAATTTGTTTGTTTGTGTGTTTGTTTATTCGCTCGATACAGGTCGCAATTCAAAACCTACGGTCATCAAACTTCACAGAAAGAAAGATTTGGGAAATAGCCCGGCTAAGTTCGTTAATGGCATATGTAGGTCAAAGGTCAAGGTCACAACGATTTCTTGAAAAAAAATCGTAGAACGCGAATATCTCCCTTAATATTAGGTCTAGAGACTTCGGGTGAGTTTCAGAATGTGCTACTATTTAAGGCGCATCTTTCAGCCGTTGATCACTTTTTGACGCGTCATACTCATTTTCGAGCTACATGACGTTTTATGTTTTCCGAAAAACGCCAAAGATGACCTTGAACGGTTGTGCTGCGATTTGACCACTTTAGGTTAAAGATATCACTCTGGTGTTCTGGCCTCTCATAAAAATATAAATGAAACTGGCCCCTGTGAAATCTGAGATTTTTCGCATGCGTCATATGACGTCAGGATGACGTCACTTTTGGTACATACAAAAAATCGTCAAAAATCGGAAAAAAATCCTAAAAATACAAAAATGGCGCCGTATGGTAGGGAAAAAGATTCCTAGTTCAGCAGAATAATAAAAACAATATGTTCCAATCTTACTTCCGGTTCCAGGGGTGACGGCAATTCCCTATGGGACCTCCCATGTTAAAGCCCTCAATCTCTCAGGCTGGGGAAATTTTGTTTGCCCCGTATTTCATAGGTGCCTGCATCAAACAGTTTCGGGATTTTTTCGTTGGTTAAACAAGGTACCCAGTAACCATGGTCCTTACTAGAGGGAATGCGGATAATAACTGACGTCACAGGAATTGTTTGAAATTTCCCCTATTGTGAAAGATAGGGATTTTTGGGGCTTGCAGGGGCTCCCACGGGCGTCCTATTGAAGCCAACGCTCTATGTTGTCAGTTGTTGATGGATAGTAGTAGGATGAGTCATTAACTATAAACACGGCGACATAGCCCTGTAAATTTTTGGTATATAGTCGAACGCGTTTAACATGGGACCCTATGGAGATAATCAAACTTCCTTCAATATGACGTACTTCCGTTTGAGCGATCTCACTTTGCTTTACGACGGTGCGAGATATGGACGAGTGCAAGAGGTCTACGGTATACCCACGGCAAACGCGCGTCTCAGTTTCGTTTCTATGGCCACCGAAGATTTGCTCAATGATAAAGTATACAAATTGGGTCTAACTTAAAAAAATCCTCAAAAATCGGCAAAACAAGCTAGAGCTTAGATCTTTACGGATGGTGGTAGGGAACATACGTATCCAGATCACTATTGGCAGCTAATCTTTATTATTATTTTTATCATGGCTGCAGAGTCCTTTCTGCGTCTGTTTTTTTTAATTTATCCGTAATGATGAAGAATAGCAATTTTCGGTAATTATGTCAAGCCATATCAGAAGAGCTGACCGTCCTACCGCCGTTCTAGTCAACGTTTTTGATTGATAGTACAAAGGTTTGTGTTTTGGTATTTGGACGTGGTCGTGCGTCATGCCATGACGTCAGCATGACGTGATGACGTCATAATTTGGTAAATGCCATTACTGGCCAATTATACGTCATAGCGACTTCCGGTTTGTTTGAGGTTAAACCTTATACCAAGAGACAACTGGTGGTATGCGTAACTTTTTTGGTGGTACTGAAGCGTGTGCGTCAAAAACGACGTCCAAGTTTACGTTACCCGACTTAATCGCGAGATCGTCTAAGTTTCAACTACATAGGCACTAGCTGAAATCAGTAGGTACATAAGCAGGTAAAGTGAAAAACATTGAAGCTAAATTGTTCATTTTTGTAAGCGTCAGTGACGTCATGTGACGTCACGTTGACGTTTCCATGGCAACGGAACTAAGCCCAAAGTTAAAGTATAGAGAGTCTGGCCAAATTGGAAAATTCAATAAAAATCAGGTGAAGAGAGAGAGAGAGAGGAGCTGTACGACATTGGTGCAAGTTACTTCTGTCAGTCCCATTCAGCCTACGGCTGATTATGGTCTTGTTACTGACAGAAGTTGAAAACTTCTGTCAGTATAGTACTATGTTCGGTTTGTAAATTAGTTTGTTTGTATGTTTGTTTGTTTGTTTGTCGGTTGAATGTAGGGCGCACGGTTGCATGTACGAATGTCATTTTGCACCTAGAGATAGATATAAAAAATTGTGAGGCTAAGTTCGTTAACGGTGTATGTAGGTCAAAGGTCAAGGTCACAGCGATTTTTTGAAAAAATAACGTAAAACGCTCATATTTCCGTTAATATTAGGGCTAGAGACATCGGATCAGCTTCATAACGTGCTACAAGATACGGCGCAACTTTCGTACATTGTTCACTTTTTGATGCGTCATACTCATTTTCGAGGAAAACGACGTTTTATGTTTTTTGAAAAACGCAAAATATGACCTTGAACGGCTTTTCTATAGTTTGACCCATTTTGGTTGAAGATATCGCTCAATGCCTCTAACACGTCATAGAAATATGGATGACAATGAGTTTTGTGAAATTTGAGATTTCGCGGATACGTGCTATGACGTCACGGTGACGTCACTTCCGGTACATTAAAAAAATCGCCAATAATCGGAAAAAAATTACAAAAAATTGCGAGTGGACTCATCTTGCGTCAAATGTGGTCCTATGTTTGCTTGTAACATAAAAACGGTATGTTCCTATCTTACTTCCGATTCTAGAGCTGGCGCAAAATTCTCTATGGGAATCTCCATGTTAAAAACCTCAATCCTTTATCATTACAGTCACATTTTGTCGCATAATTCAGAAGTGCCTTTTTCAAACAGCCATCGCTCTATGCTTTCAGTTGTAGATGGATAGTGGGATAAGCCATTAACTATAAACACGGCGATATAGCCCAGTAACTTTTCGGTATATAGTCGAACGCGTTTAACATGGGACCCTATGGAGATAATCAATCTTCCTTCAATATGATGTACTTCCGGTTGAGCGATCTCACTTTGCTTCACCACGGTGCGAGATGGGGACGAGTACAAGAGACTCATAGTAGGCTGACCGCAAACGCGTGTCTCAGTTTTGTTTCCGTGGCAAGCGAAGATTTTCCCAATGATAAAGTATACAAATTCCCTCTAAATTAGAAAATTCGTCAAAAATCAGAAAAACTAACTAGACATTCGATCTTTGCGTATAATGGTAGGGAAGATATGTCTCCAGATTACTATTGGCAGTAAAGCATTATTATCTTTTACATCTTATCTGCAGAGTCTTTTCTTCGTCTGCTCGTTTTTCACTTATCCGTAATGGTGAAGAATAGCAATTTTCGGTAATTAGGTGAAGCTATATCTGAAGAACTAACAGTCCTACCGCCGTTCTAATCTGCGTTATGGATTGATGGCACCAATGTTTGTGTTTAGATATTTGGACGTTGCTGTGCGTCATGCCATGACGTCACCATGACGTCATGACGTCATAATTTTATAACCTTTATTACTCAACTATTATACCTCATAGCGACTACCGGTTGATTTGACACTGCACCTTATATCAAGGGACAACTGCTGCGATGCGTAACTTTTTTTGCAGTACCGAAACGTGTGCGTCAAAAATGACGTCATAGCTAACGTGCTCCTAAGAAATGTTGGGTTTGCTTCATTTTCAGCCACTTTGGCAATAGCTGTCATAACCCGAGTTGATAAGTAGGTATATTAAAGAAATAGAAGCCATCTTGAGCATTTTCGCGAACGTCAAATGACGTATTATTAGATAAAAAGAAAAATTCGTAGCGCCATTCATAACGAGTCGAGCAATCGCTCATGAGAACGAAATTTCATGTTCACTTAAACTCTAATATAGCATTAAATTGGCGAGCGGAAGATGCGTTACACGACGCGATCCTCACGTCACCGGCACAAACAACGGTTTTACCTTTAATTCCGTTAATATCGGTTAATATCTGTAATTCTGTAATATTGAGCAATGTGCTCATTGCACATTGCTCAAAATAGAGCCTGCGGTGCGCACGTTGTCGGATGAATGCGCTATTTGGCTCAAATTTCCCGTGATGCGCGCTGTTTAGCCCGAATTGTCCCCGTATAGGCGCTGTTTATCCAACATTGCCCCCATATATGCGCTGTTCAGCTCAAATGACCGGATATATTCGCTATTTAGCCCAAATTGCCCGTTATTTCCGATATTTAGCTCAAATTGCCCGCCGAAAGCTCTAATTTTTGAACAAAAGGCTCCATTTTGGCAACAGAAAGCTCGATTTTGTCACCAGAAAGCTGTTTTGCCAACAAAAAGCTCTATTTTATCCGCAGAAAGCTCCATTTTGCCACAGGGAAGCGCTATTTTGCCAGCAGAAAGCGCTATTTGTCCAACAGAAAGCTCCATTTTGCCCACAGAAAGCGCTATTTTGTCAACAGGAAGCTCCATTTTGCCCACAGAAAGCGCTATTTTATCAACAGAAAGCTCCATTTTGCCAACAGAAGCGCTATTTTGCCACCAGAAAGCTCCATTTTGCCAGCAGAAAGCGCTATTGTGCCCACAGAAAGCTCCATTTTGTCGACAAAAAGCTCCGTTGCCGCCAGAAAGCTCCATTTTGTCAACAGAAAGCTCCATTGTGCCCACAGAAAGCGCTATTTTATCAACAGAAAGCTCGAGTTTGCCACCAGAAGGCGCTATTTTGCCAACAGAAAGCTCCATTTTGCCCACAGAAAGCGCTATTTTGTCAACAGAAAGCTCCATTTTGCCAACATAAAGCGCTATTTTGTCAACAGAAATATCCATTTTGCCAACGGAAAGCTCCATTTTACCAACATAAATCTCTATTCTATTTTGTCAACAGAAAGCTCTATTGGGCATCAGTTGCTCTCCAAAGCCGCCAACTATGCTGAATTGCCCTCTGAAGGCTATATTTGGCCCGCCGAAAGCTCTATATATTGACCTCAAATTATGCCTTAAAAGCTCTATTTGGGCCAAATTGTATGTGTAATGGCCTACTTAGCCAAATTTACTCACTAAAACTCACTTTATTTGACCCAAATTGTCAACTGAATGCACTAATTGACCCCTGATATCCCAATTTGACCCTCAGATCCAGATTTGACCCTTCAGATCCAGATTTGATCCCTCAGAGCCAGATTTGACCTCTCGGATCCAGATTTGACCTCTCAGATCCAGATTGACCCCTCAGATCCAGATTTGACCCTCAGATCCAGATTTGACCCTTCAGATCCAGATTTGATCCCTCAGATCCAGATTTGACCTCTCAGATCCAGATTGACCCCTCAGATCCAGATTTGACCCTCATATCCAGATTTGACCCTTCAGATCCAGATTTGATCCCTCAGATCCAGATTTGACCCTCGGATCCAGATTTGACCCTTCAGATCCAGATTTGATCCCTCAGATCCAGATTTGACCTCTCAGATCCAGATTGACCCCTCAGATCCAGATTTGACCCTCAGATCCAGATTTGACCTCTCGGATCCAGATTTGACCTCTTAGATCCAGATTTGACCTCTCAGACCCATATTGACCCCTCAGATCCAGATTTGACCCTCAGATCCAGATTTGATCCTTCAGATCCACATTGGACCTCTCAGATCCAGAATTGACCTCTCAGATCCAGATTGATCCCTCAGATCCAGATTTGATCCATCAGATCCAGATTTGATCCATCAGATCCAGATTTGACCTCTTAGATCCATATTGACCCCTCAGATCCAGATTTGACCCTCAGATCCAGATTTGATCCTTCAGATCCAGATTGGACCTCTCAGATCCAGATTTGACCTCTCAGATCCATATTGACCCCTCAGATCCAGATTTGACCCTCAGATCCAGATTTGATCCTTCAGATCCACATTGGACCTCTCAGATCCAGAATTGACCTCTCAGATCCAGATTGATCCCTCAGATCCAGATATCATTCACAGACGCCTATTTTGCCTCTCAGATCCAGATTGACCTCTCAGCTCCCCATTCGACCTGGACATCCACATTTGCCCTCTCAGATCCCGAGTAGTCATCTGGCATCCCCACTAGACCCGTCAGACCCAGATTTAATCTGTCGGATCCAGATTGGACTCATATGATTCTTATTGACTCCCTCATAACCTGATGGAAGCCGCCAGATAGAGATTTTACAACTAGGATGCAGATTGACCCGTCGCATCCCTATTTGACCTTCAAATCCCGATTGAACCTTGGTGATCCTGATTGAACATTGCTAATCCAGATTGAACCCAACGAAACCAGCTTTGACCCGTCGTATACCAATGTGTCCCACGGATCCCGTTTCGAACCGTCGAATTCGATCTTGCACATCTCGATTTGTCCCACACAACCCTGATCGACCCATCAGATCCCTATTGGTCCCACGAATCCTGATTAGAGCTCCCGCATCCCTATTCGAACACCCTGCGGACCCTCACTTGCGGAAGACAACCCAAGGCATCCTCGATACACGCCTCATCACTTCAGAGGGGTGATTTGTTTAGTCCTCTAATGAATGACCAGTGGCCATAGTGCTGGCTTCCCAACGCACACCCCCAGGAA
The DNA here is from genome assembly GCA_964019135.1 of Arenicola marina. Classification (NCBI taxonomy): domain Eukaryota; kingdom Metazoa; phylum Annelida; class Polychaeta; family Arenicolidae; genus Arenicola; species Arenicola marina. Next base: position 15,235,221 of record OZ025257.1, read on the forward strand.
ATCCGGAAACAAAATTTGTGCAAAATTTCACAAAAATGTCATGCAGCGGCAACGTAAGAGACGACCTCGGGCAACAATACACACCATTTCGGCCACTAACTTTTTACTCTTTTTTTTTTTAAGTCCACACTAGGTCGGCACGAGCATTTGTAATACCATTCACTCAAGCCGCTGACCTAATTCCGAGGCCCCGTCTTGACCTCAAAACCACGCTATCATATTCAATGTAAAGTTCAAGCCAGGGGACCGAGCATATGTACTCAATGTACCGGAATCTAGAAATGGCCCTCATTCCCTTAATAATCATCGTGGAGGGTCGCGGTTTGGATCACCATGTTCAGAAAGACACGCTCTTTGACCCAAAGTCGATTTTCGTCATTATCGTTTGCTTAATAGCGACGCTAGAGAGTCGGGACTGGTTTGAAAGAACGGGCAAACGTCGACTTTGGTGAGGAATCCGCATTCGCTTCTAGCCTAGCACGCTTAGTTTTGACGCTGGAGGGCTCCGTAATTTAGCAATGATGAGTCCGAGAACAGGCATTAGGGCGGGTCCAAGCACACGTAGAAAGTCGGGATTTGGCCGAATTCACTCAAAATGGCGCCCTCTATCTGGGAAAACAGCCCGCGTTGAACAGCAGCCATTAGATTGTGCTATTCCAGCATCCGCATCGTAGAGGTCCAATTTGGGCCAAAATGCGCTTTCAGCGAGCCCAATACGGCTATCAGTGGGCAGTGTGGGCTAGAACGCCTTCGGATATTGGCATTATTGATCCCAAATTGGCCATTTTGGCCATATTTAGCCCAAATTGGCCGCTGAAGGCCGTAATTATTCCAATTCGCCCGTTTATAGCGCTATTTAGCCCACGTTGTTCGTTCAAGGAGCTGTTTAACCAAATATGCCCACTGAAGGCATCATGTAGTCAGCATGAGACAAAATCAGCTTATAGTATATGTGTTTCTGCATGTCATCGCCTGTACCATATTTTCGGCGCATGAACGATGATCTGAAGATGAAGTCACTTCTGTCAGTACCTCAGCCTACGGCTGTCTTGTTTGTATGTTTGTCCCTTGGATAGGAATGGAATGTTGGTGTTTTAGGCCACTTTTGTGCACATACAGGCTAAATTGGGCCAAGGAACCTCCCGAGACGATGAAGGATGAAGGAATGAAACATGCCCCAGATTAGGTGCCCGAGCCCGGATTCGAACCCAGGACCTATTGATCTGCGGTCTAGTACGCTAACCACTACACCAGGGAGGCCCCTTCCCTTGGATAGAGGGCGCATGGTAACAGATACGGTTGCGAGACTTAACGTAGTGATAGATATATGAAAAATCTCGGCTAAGTTCGTTATAGGCATATGTAGGTCAAAGGTCAAGGTCACAGCGATTTTTTGGAAAAAAAGTTAAGAACTCGTCTATCTCCGTTAATATTAGACCTAGAGACCTCGGGTCAGTTTCAGAATGTGCTACTATTTAAGGCGCATCTTTTAGCCGTTGACCACATTCTGAGACGTCGCACTCATTTTCGAGCTACATGACGTTTTATGTTTTCCGAAAAACGCCGAAGATGACCTTGAACGGTTGTGCTGCAATTTGACCACTTTAGGTTAAAGATATGACTCTGGTGATCCGGCCTCTCATAAAAATATAAATAAAATTAGCCCCTGTGAAATCTGACGCTTTTCTGATACGTCATATGACGTCACGATGACGTCACTTTCGGTACGTTGAAAAAATCGTAAAAAATCGGGAAAAAATGATAAAAAATCAAGAGTGGCGTCATTTTGTAGGCAATGGGGTCCAATGTTTGTCTGCATAATAAAAATAGTATGTTCCTATCTTACTTCCGGTTCCAGGGGTGACTGCAATTCCCTATGGGACCTCCAATGTTAAAGCCTTCAATCTCTCAGGCTGGGGAAATTTGTTTGCCCCATATTTCATCGGTGCCTGCATCAAACAGTTTCGGGATTTTTTCGCTGGTTAAACAAGGTACCCAGTAACCATGGTCCTTACTAGATGGAATTCGGATATAAACTGACGTCACAGGATTTTGAAATTTTCCCCATTGTGAAAGATAGGGATTTTTGGGGCTTGCAGGGGCTCCCACGGGCGTCCTATTGAAGCCAACGCTCTATGTTTTCAGTGGTTGATGGATAGTAGTAGGATGAGTCATTAACTATATCACACGGCGACATAGCCCTGTAACTTTTCGGTATATAGTCGAACGCGTTTAACATGGGACCCTATGGAGATAATCAAACTTCCTTCGATATGACGTACTTCCGTTCGAGCGATCTCACTTTGCTTTACCACGGTGCGAGATGTGAACGTGTACAAGAGACTCAGGGTAGGCTGACGGCAAACGTTAGTCTCAGTTTCGTTTCCATGGCAACCGAAGATTTTCCCAATGATAAAGTATACAAATTCCCTCTAACTTTGAAAATTTGTCAAAAATCGGAAAAACTAGCTAGGCATTCAATCTTTGCGTATAATGGTAGGAAAGATATGTCTCCGAATTGCTATTGGCAGTAAAGCATTATTATCCTTTTCCTCTTTGCTGCAGGGTCCTTTCTTCAGCTGCTCTTTTTCCATTTAATCGTAATGGTGAAGAATTTCCGTGCGTCACGCCATGACGTCACCATGACGTGATGACGTCATAATTTTATAACCTCTTTTACTCGACTATTATACCTCGTAGCGACTACCGGTTGATTTGGCGCTGTACCTTATATCAAGGGACAACTGCTGCGGTGCGTAACTTTTTTGACGGTACCGAAACGTGTGCGTCAAAACTGACGTGCACCTCGCGTTAAACGGCGTATTGAACTTCAAAGGGCCATAACTCGGTTAATATTTGAGCTAGGGAGCCCAGATTTGGCATGAAGCGAGAGGCAAGTGTAAGGTTATCTATGGTAAATCGCGATAGAATTGCCCTAGGACGCTTAGTTTGGCCGCTAGAGCGCTCGCAAGAGGTGCACCCCCCCTTTGCTGAAGCTCCCATTATGAGTCAACGGCGATATCGAGCAGCAATGCCTCTGCTTTGCGATGGCCACCGTTTGCTTAATAGCGACGCTAGAGAGTCGGGACTGGTTTCAAAGGACGGGCAAACGTCGACTTTGGTGAGGAATCCGCATTCGCTTCTAGCCTAGCACGCTTAGTTTGACGCTGGAGGGCTCCGTATTTTAGCAATGATGAGTCCGAGAAGAGGCATTAGGGCGGGACCAAGCACACGTAGAAAGTCGGGATTTGGCCGAATTCACTCAAAATGGCGCCCTCTATCTGGGAAAACAGCCCGCGTTGAACAGCAGCTGTTAGGTTGTGCTATTCCAGCATCCGCATCGTAGAGGTCCAATTTGGGCCAAATTGCGCTTTCAGCGAGCCCAATACGGCTTTCAGTGGGCAGTGTGGGCTAGAACGCCTTCGGATATCGGCATTATTGAGCCCAAATTGGCCATTGAAGGCCATGTTTAGCCCAAATTGGCCGCTGAAGGCTGTAATTATTCCAATTTGCCCGTTTATAGCGCTATTTAGCCCATGTTGTTCGTTCAAGAAGCTGTTTAACCCAATATGCCCACTGAAGGCATCATGTAGCCAGCATGAGGCAAAATCAGCTTATAGTATATGTGTTTCTGCATGTCATCGCCTGTACCATAGTTTCGGCGCATAAATGGTGAAATGAAGATGAAGTCACTTCTGTCAGTACCTCAGCCTACGGCTGTCTAGTTTGAGTCTTTGCTATTTTCTTTTATAAGTATTTATGTAGTATCAGGAAGGTAAAATGTGGGAATAAGCTTATCTTAGAGTTCTAGGTCAGAGAGCTGTATTTTGGAGATATATTGAGAGGAATCAGCAATGGTATGTAAAGACTTAGCTTGGGGATAAGAGAAATACTGTGATAGATTGATGCGACCAGCAATTAGGCAACGAGAGGACACATTGAACGTGAAGAGAGAATTTATGCAGCATGTACAGTGACACTTCAGTTTAATGGTGGATCTTTGTAATATAGTTATCAGTATTTACCGAGCGGCTGATGCCATGTAAATATTCCAGTGATATTGATACTTTCATCATACATTTGTATGTGGTGGCAGCGACTGATCAAGTTAACCCAGAATAAACCACTTGAATTATAACCACTTTCTTATTATCTGATTGCTGGGTTATTTAAACTAAGTTTACCTGATGCAACCGAGAATGCTTAATTATATAGCGGCTTAAAACGCCCCCTTCCTGATATACCACCACAAACTTACACCCTTGGCACGCTATAGTTGAGTGGCAGCGGTGGGATTTGGCCACACACACACTCGGCACGCTAGTTTGGTGGCTGCGGTGGGATTTGGTAACAGACACACTCGGCACGCTACAGTTTGGTGGCAGCGGTGGGATTCTGCCACATATACCGCTCGGCACGCTACAGTTTGGTGGCAGCGGTGGGATTCTGCCACATATACCGCCTGCACGCTACAGTTTGGTGACAGCGGTGGGATTCTGCCACATATACCACTCGGCACGCTACAGTTTGGTGGCAGCGGTGGGATTCTGCCACATATACCGCTCGGCACGCTACAGTTTGGTGGCTGCGGTGGGATTCTGCCACATATACCACTCAGCATGGTACAGTTTGGTGACAGCGGTGGGATTCTGCCACATATACCCCCTGCACGCTACAGTTTGGTGGCTGCGGTGGGATTTGGCCACACACACACTCCGCACGCTACAGTTTGGTGGCAGCGGTGGGATTCTGCCACATATACCACTCGGCACGCTACAGTTTGGTGGCTGCGGTGGGATTTGGCCACAGACACACTCGGCACGCTACAGTTTGGTGACAGCGGTGGGATTCTGCCACATATACCACTCGGCACACTACAGTTTGGTGGCAGGGGTGGGATTCTGCCACATATACCACTCGGCACGCTACAGTTTGGTGGCAGCGGTGGGATTCTGCCACATATACCGCTCGGCACGCTACAGTTTGGTGGCAGCGGTGGGATTCTGCCACATATACCACTCGGCACGCTACAGTTTGGTGGCAGCGGTGGGATTCTGCCACATATACCGCTCGGCACGCTACAGTTTGGTGGCAGCGGTGGGATTCTGCCACATATACCACTCGGCACGCTACAGTTTGGTGACAGCGGTGGGATTCTGCCACATATACCGCCCGCACGCTACAGTTTGGTGGCAGCGGTGGGATTCTGCCACACATACCACTCGGCACGCTACAGTTTGGTAACAGCGGTGGGATTCTGCCACATATACCACTCGGCACGCTACAATTTGGTGGCTGCGGTGGGATTCTGCCACATATACCACTCGGCACGCTACAGTTTGGTGGCAGCGGTGGGATTCTGCCACATATACCGCCCGCACGCTACAGTTTGGTGGCAGCGGTGGGATTCTGCCACATATACCACTCGGCACGCTACAGTTTGGTAACAGCGGTGGGATTCTGCCACATATACCACTCGGCACGCTACAATTTGGTGGCTGCGGTGGGATTCTGCCACATATACCACTCGGCACGCTACAGTTTGGTGGCAGCGGTGGGATTTGGCCACAGACACACTCGGCACGCTACAGTTTGGTGGCAGCGGTGGGATTCTGCCACATATACCACTCGGCACGCTACAGTTTGGTGGCAGCGGTGGGATTTGGCCACAGACACACTCGGCACGCTACAGTTTGGTGGCAGCGGTGGGATTCTGCCACATATACCACTCGGCACGCTACAGTTTGGTGGCAGCGGTGGGATTTGGCCACAGACACACTCGGCACGCTACAGTTTGGTGGCAGCGGTGGGATTCTGCCACATATACCACTCGGCACGCTACAGTTTGGTAACAGCGGTGGGATTCTGCCACATATACCACTCGGCACGCTACAATTTGGTGGCTGCGGTGGGATTTGGCCTCACACACACTCGGCACGCTACAGTTTGGTGGCAGCGGTGGGATTCTGCCACATATACCACTCGGCACGCTACAGTTTGGTGGCAGCGGTGGGATTCTGCCACATATACCGCCCGCACGCTACAGTTTGGTGACAGCGGTGGGATTCTGCCACATATACCACTCGGCACGCTACAGTTTGGTGACTGCGGTGGGATTTGGCCACAGACACACTCGGCACGCTACAGTTTGGTGACAGCGGTGGGATTTGGCCACACACACACTCGGCACGCTACAGTTTGGTGGCAGCGGTGGGATTCTGCCACATATACCATTCGGCACGCTACAGTTTGGTGGCAGCGGTGGGATTCTGCCACATATACCGCTCGGCACGCTACAGTTTGGTGGCAGCGGTGGGATTTGGCCACATATACCGCTCGGCAAGCTACAGTTTGGTGGCAGCGGTGGGATTCTGCCACATATACCGCTCGGCACGCTACAGTTTGGTGGCAGCGGTGGGATTTGGCCACATATACCGCTCGGCAAGCTACAGTTTGGTGGCAGCGGTGGGATTCTGCCACATATACCACTCGGCACGCTACAGTTTGGTGGCAGCGGTGGGATTCTGCCACATATACCATTCGGCACGCTACAGTTTGGTGGCAGCGGTGGGATTTGGCCACATATACCACTCGGCACGCTACAGTTTGGTGGCAGCGGTGGGATTTAGCCACATATACCACTCGGCACGCTACAGTTTGGTGACAGCGGTGGGATTCTGCCACATATACCACTCGGCACGCTACAGTTTGGTGGCAGCGGTGGGATTTGGCCACATATACCACTCGGCACGCTACAGTTTGGTGGCAGCGGTGGGATTCTGCCACATATACCACTCGGCACGCTACAGTTTGGTGGCAGCGGTGGGATTCTACCACATATACCGCTCGGCACGCTACAGTTTGGTGGCAGCGGTGGGATTCTGCCACATATACCACTCGGCACGCTACAGTTTGGTGGCAGGGGTGGGATTCTGCCACATATACCACTCGGCACGCCACAGTTTGGTGGCAGCGGTGGGATTCTGCCACATATACCGCCCGCACGCTACAGTTTGGTGACAGCGGTGGGATTCTGCCACATATACCACTCGGCACGCTACAATTTGGTGGCAGCGGTGGGATTCTGCCACATATACCACTCGGCACGCTACAATTTGGTGGCTGCGGTGGGATTTGGCCACACTCACACTCGGCACGCTACAGTTTGGTGACAGCGGTGGGATTCTGCCACATATACCACTCGGCACGCTACAATTTGGTGGCTGCGGTGGGATTTGGCCACACACACACTCGGCACGCTACAGTTTGGTGGCAGCGGTGGGATTCTGCCACATATACCACTCGGCACGCTACAGTTTGGTGGCAGCGGTGGGATTCTGCCACATATACCGCTCGGCACGCTACAGTTTGGTGGCAGCGGTGGGATTCCGCCACATATACCACTCGGCTCGCCACAGTTTGGTGGCAGCGGTGGGATTTTGCCACATATACCACTCGGCACGCTACAGTTTGGTGACAGCGGTGGGATTCCGCCACATATACCACTCGGCACGCTACAGTTTGGTGGCAGCGGTGGGATTCTGCCACATATACCGCTCGGCACGCTACAGTTTGGTGACAGCGGTGGGATTCTGCCACATATACCCTCGGCACGCTACAGTTTGGTGGCTGCGGTGGGATTTGGCCACAGACACACTCGGCACGCTACAGTTTGGTGGCAGCGGTGGGATTCCGCCACATATACCGCTCGGCACGCTACAGTTTGGTGGCAGCGGTGGGATTCCGCCACATATACCACTCGGCACGCTACAGTTTGGTGACAGCGGTGGGATTCTACCACATATACCACTCGGCTCGCCACAGTTTGGTGGCAGCGGTGGGATTCTGCCACATATACCACTCGGCACGCTACAGTTTGGTGACAGCGGTGGGATTCCGCCACATATACCACTCGGCTCGCCACAGTTTGGTGGCAGCGGTGGGATTCCGCCACATATACCACTCGGCTCGCCACAGTTTGGTGGCAGCGGTGGGATTCTGCCACATATACCACTCGGCACGCTACAGTTTGGTGACAGCGGTGGGATTCCGCCACATATACCACTCGGCTCGCCACAGTTTGGTGGCAGCGGTGGGATTCTGCCACATATACCACTCGGCACGCTACAGTTTGGTGACAGCGGTGGGATTCCGCCACATATACCACTCGGCACGCTACAGTTTGGTGACAGCGGTGGGATTCTGCCACATATACCGTTCGGCACGCTACAGTCTGGTGGCTGCGGTGGGATTCTGCCACATATACCATTCGGCACGCTACAGTTTGGTGGCAGCGGTGGGATTCTGCCACATATACCATTCGGCACGCTACAGTTTGGTGGCAGCGGTGGGATTCTGCCACATATACCACTCGGCACGCTACAGTTTGGTGGCAGCGGTGGGATTCTACCACATATACCGCTCGGCACGCTACAGTTTGGTGACAGCGGTGGGATTCTGCCACATATACCACTCGGCACACTACAGTTTGGTGGCAGGGGTGGGATTCTGCCACATATACCACTCGGCACGCTACAGTTTGGTGACAGCGGTGGGATTCTGCCACATATACCGCTCGGCACGCTACAGTCTGGTGGCTGCGGTGGGATTCTGCCACATATACCGCCCGCACGCTACAGTTTGGTGGCAGCGGTGGGATTCTACCACATATACCGCTCGGCACGCTACAGTCTGGTGGCTGCGGTGGGATTCTGCCACATATACCGCCCGCACGCTACAGTTTGGTGGCAGCGGTGGGATTCTACCACATATACCGCTCGGCACGCTACAGTCTGGTGGCTGCGGTGGGATTCTGCCACATATACCGCCCGCACGCTACAGTTTGGTGGCAGCGGTGGGATTCTACCACATATACCGCTCGGCACGCTACAGTCTGGTGGCTGCGGTGGGATTCTGCCACATATACCGCCCGCACGCTACAGTTTGGTGGCAGCGGTGGGATTCTGCCACATATACCGCTCGGCACGCTACAGTTTGGTGGCAGCGGTGGGATTCTGCCACATATACCACTCGGCACGCTACAGTTTGGTGGCAGCGGTGGGATTCTGCCACATATACCGCTCGGCACGCTACAGTCTGGTGGCTGCGGTGGGATTCTGCCACATATACCACTCGGCACGCTACAGTTTGGTGGCAGCGGTGGGATTCTACCACATATACCGCTCGGCACGCTACAGTCTGGTGGCTGCGGTGGGATTCTGCCACATATACCGCCCGCACGCTACAGTTTGGTGGCAGCGGTGGGATTCTGCCACATATACCGCTCGGCACGCTACAGTTTGGTGGCAGCGGTGGGATTCTGCCACATATACCGCTCGGCACGCTACAGTTTGGTGACAGCGGTGGGATTCTGCCACATATACCGCTCGGCACGCTACAGTCTGGTGGCTGCGGTGGGATTCTGCCACATATACCACTCGGCACGCTACAGTTTGGTGGCAGCGGTGGGATTCTGCCACATATACCACTCGGCACGCTACAGTCTGGTGGCAGCGGTGGGATTCTGCCACATATACCGCCCGCACGCTACAGTTTGGTGGCTGCGGTGGGATCCGCCACATATACCACTCGGCACGCTACAGTTTGGTGGCAGCGGTGGGATTCTGCCACATATACCGCCCGCACGCTACAGTTTGGTGACAGCGGTGGGATTCTGCCACATATACCACTCGGCACGCTACAGTTTGGTGGCAGCGGTGGGATTCTGCCACATATACCACTCGGCACGCTACAGTTTGGTGGCAGCGGTGGGATTCTGCCACATATACCACTCGGCACGCTACAGTTTGGTGGCAGCGGTGGGATTCTGCCACATATACCGCCCGCACGCTACAGTTTGGTGGCAGCGGTGGGATCCGCCACATATACCACTCGGCTCGCCACAGTTTGGTGGCAGCGGTGGGATTCTGCCACATATACCACTCGGCACGCTACAGTTTGGTGGCAGCGGTGGGATTCTGCCACACATACCACTCGGCACGCTACAGTTTGGTGACTGCGGTGGGATTTGGCCACAGACACACTCGGCACGCTACAGTTTGGTGACAGCGGTGGGATTCTGCCACACATACCACTCGGCACGCTACAGTTTGGTGACTGCGGTGGGATTTGGCCACAGACACACTCGGCACGCTACAGTTTGGTGACAGCGGTGGGATTCTGCCACATATACCACTCGGCATGGCACAGTTTGGTGGCAGCGGTGGGATTCTGCCACATACACCACTCGGCACGCTACAGTTTGGTGACAGCGGTGGGATTCTGCCACATATACCGCCCGCACGCTACAGTTTGGTGACAGCGGTGGGATTCTGCCACATATACCGCTCGGCACGCTACAGTCTGGTGGCTGCGGTGGGATTTGGCCACAGACACACTCGGCACGCTACAGTTTGGTGGCAGTGGTGGGATTCTGCCACATATACCACTCGGCACGCTACAGTTTGGTGGCTGCGGTGGGATTTGGCCACAGACACACTCGGCACGCTACAGTTTGGTGACAGCGGTGGGATTCTGCCACATATACCGCCCGCACGCTACAGTTTGGTGACAGCGGTGGGATTCTGCCACATATACCACTCGGCACGCTACAGTTTGGTGGCAGCGGTGGGATTCTGCCACATATACCACTCGGCACACTACAGTTTGGTGGCAGGGGTGGGATTCTGCCACATATACCACTCGGCACGCTACAGTTTGGTGGCTGCGGTGGGATTCTGCCACATATACCGCCCGCACGCTACAGTTTGGTGACAGCGGTGGGATTCTGCCACATATACCGCTCGGCACGCTACAGTTTGGTGGCTGCGGTGGGATTCTGCCACATATACCGCCCGCACGCTACAGTTTGGTGACAGCGGTGGGATTCTGCCACATATACCGCCCGCACGCTACAGTTTGGTGGCTGCGGTGGGATTTGGCCACAGACACACTCGGCACGCTACAGTTTGGTGGCAGCGGTGGGATTCTGCCACATATACCGCCCGCACGCTACAGTTTGGTGACAGCGGTGGGATTCTGCCACATATACCGCTCGGCACGCTACAGTTTGGTGGCTGCGGTGGGATTCTGCCACATATACCGCCCGCACGCTACAGTTTGGTGACAGCGGTGGGATTCTGCCACATATACCGCCCGCACGCTACAGTTTGGTGGCTGCGGTGGGATTTGGCCACACACACACTCCGCACGCTACAGTTTGGTGGCAGCGGTGGGATTCTGCCACATATACCGCTCGGCACGCTACAGTTTGGTGGCAGCGGTGGGATTCTGCCACATATACCACTCGGCACGCTACAGTTTGGTGACAGCGGTGGGATTCTGCCACATATACCGCCCGCACGCTACAGTTTGGTGGCTGCGGTGGGATTTGGCCACACACACACTCCGCACGCTACAGTTTGGTGGCAGCGGTGGGATTCTGCCACATATGCCGCTCGGCACGCTACAGTTTGGTGGCAGCGGTGGGATTTGGCCACAGACACACTCGGCACGCTACAGTTTGGTGGCAGCGGTGGGATTCTGCCACATATACCGCTCGGCACGCTACAGTCTGGTGGCTGCGGTGGGATTCTGCCACATATACCACTCGGCACGCTACAGTTTGGTGGCAGCGGTGGGATTCTACCACATATACCGCTCGGCACGCTACAGTCTGGTGGCTGCGGTGGGATTCTGCCACATATACCGCCCGCACGCTACAGTTTGGTGGCAGCGGTGGGATTCTGCCACATATACCGCTCGGCACGCTACAGTTTGGTGGCAGCGGTGGGATTCTGCCACATATACCGCTCGGCACGCTACAGTTTGGTGACAGCGGTGGGATTCTGCCACATATACCGCTCGGCACGCTAGAGTCTGGTGGCTGCGGTGGGATTCTGCCACATATACCACTCGGCACGCTACAGTTTGGTGGCAGCGGTGGGATTCTGCCACATATACCACTCGGCACGCTACAGTCTGGTGGCAGCGGTGGGATTCTGCCACATATACCGCCCGCACGCTACAGTTTGGTGGCTGCGGTGGGATCCGCCACATATACCACTCGGCACGCTACAGTTTGGTGGCAGCGGTGGGATTCTGCCACATATACCGCCCGCACGCTACAGTTTGGTGACAGCGGTGGGATTCTGCCACATATACCACTCGGCACGCTACAGTTTGGTGGCAGCGGTGGGATTCTGCCACATATACCACTCGGCACGCTACAGTTTGGTGGCAGCGGTGGGATTCTGCCACATATACCACTCGGCACGCTACAGTTTGGTGGCAGCGGTGGGATTCTGCCACATATACCGCCCGCACGCTACAGTTTGGTGGCAGCGGTGGGATCCGCCACATATACCACTCGGCTCGCCACAGTTTGGTGGCAGCGGTGGGATTCTGCCACATATACCACTCGGCACGCTACAGTTTGGTGGCAGCGGTGGGATTCTGCCACACATACCACTCGGCACGCTACAGTTTGGTGACTGCGGTGGGATTTGGCCACAGACACACTCGGCACGCTACAGTTTGGTGACAGCGGTGGGATTCTGCCACACATACCACTCGGCACGCTACAGTATGGTGACTGCGGTGGGATTTGGCCCCAGACACACTCGGCACGCTACAGTTTGGTGACAGCGGTGGGATTCTGCCACATATACCACTCGGCATGGCACAGTTTGGTGGCAGCGGTGGGATTCTGCCACATACACCACTCGGCACGCTACAGTTTGGTGACAGCGGTGGGATTCTGCCACATATACCACTCGGCACGCTAGAGTTTGGTGGCAGCGGTGGGATTCTGCCACATACACCACTCGGCACGCTACAGTTTGGTGGCAGCGGTGGGATTTGGCCACAGACACACTCGGCACGCTACAGTTTGGTGACACCGGTGGGATTCTGCCACATATACCACTCGGCATGGCACAGTTTGGTGGCAGCGGTGGGATTTGGCCACAGACAAACTCGGCACGCTACAGTTTGGTGACAGCGGTGGGATTCTGCCACATATACCGCCCGCACGCTACAGTTTGGTGACAGCGGTGGGATTCTGCCACATATACCGCTCGGCACGCTACAGTCTGGTGGCTGCGGTGGGATTTGGCCACAGACACACTCGGCACGCTACAGTTTGGTGGCAGTGGTGGGATTCTGCCACATATACCACTCGGCACGCTACAGTTTGGTGGCTGCGGTGGGATTTGGCCACAGACACACTCGGCACGCTACAGTTTGGTGACAGCGGTGGGATTCTGCCACATATACCGCCCGCACGCTACAGTTTGGTGACAGCGGTGGGATTCTGCCACATATACCACTCGGCACGCTACAGTTTGGTGGCAGCGGTGGGATTCTGCCACATATACCACTCGGCACGCTACAGTTTGGTGGCTGCGGTGGGATTCTGCCACATATACCGCCCGCACGCTACAGTTTGGTGACAGCGGTGGGATTCTGCCACATATACCGCTCGGCACGCTACAGTTTGGTGGCTGCGGTGGGATTCTGCCACATATACCGCCCGCACGCTACAGTTTGGTGGCAGCGGTGGGATTCTGCCACACATACCACTCGGCACGCTACAGTTTGGTGACTGCGGTGGGATTTGGCCACAGACACACTCGGCACGCTACAGTTTGGTGACAGCGGTGGGATTCTGCCACACATACCACTCGGCACGCTACAGTTTGGTGACAGCGGTGGGATTTGGCCACACACACACTCGGCACGCTACAGTTTGGTGACAGCGGTGGGATTCTGCCACACATACCACTCGGCACGCTACAGTTTGGTGACTGCGGTGGGATTTGGCCACAGACACACTCGGCACGCTACAGTTTGGTGACACCGGTGGGATTCTGCCACATATACCACTCGGCATGGCACAGTTTGGTGGCAGCGGTGGGATTCTGCCACATACACCACTCGGCACGCTACAGTTTGGTGACAGCGGTGGGATTCTGCCACATATACCACTCGGCACGCTACAGTTTGGTGACAGCGGTGGGATTCTGCCACATATACCACTCGGCATGGCACAGTTTGGTGGCTGCGGTGGGATTTGGCCACACACACACTCGGCACGCTACAGTTTGGTGGCAGCGGTGGGATTCTGCCACACACATATACCACTCGGCACGCTACAGTTTGGTGGCAGCGGTGGGATTCTGCCACATATACCGCTCGGCACGCTACAGTTTGGTGGCAGCGGTGGGATTCTGCCACATATACCGCTCGGCACGCTACAGTTTGGTGGCTGCGGTGGGATTCTGCCACATATACCACTCGGCACGCTACAGTTTGGTGGCAGCGGTGGGATTCTGCCACATATACCACTCGGCACGCTACAGTTTGGTGGCTGCGGTGGGATTTGGCCACAGACACACTCGGCACGCTACAGTTTCTACTACAATTCTACAAACAGGTATAGTTTTCAATAACATTTCCCCTTTGTGGCCGATCGTGGGCGTGCAGCGCCGATATTGTATAAAGGGCTAAAAACATTGCCTCCATAGATAATTTTTTGTCAATACAGTTACTTATTTGCATATGTATTACATATGCATTAATCACTGCATTGACAAGTCAGTGCTATTTACATTTATGTAAATATATATATAGTATGTATATAACTGAATTGCGTCCTCATTGAGAAAGGCTCTGACATACAAGGCTGAGCCGTTTAGACATTGGCATAGCAAAGTTGGATGGTACGTATCAGAGAAAATGCAAAAGTCCTGACGTCGCTCCTTATAATGGAACCCACGACCACCGGGTTGGAATGTATTACTATGATATTAACGGTCTGTATCATTATACAACGCCACCATCTACACCAAAATTGCTGAATTAAGTACAATTTAAAACTCATTTCTACTCAGTTCTAAGTGAATTACTGTGTTTTTATGACGTTCACATATATTGTAACACGATTTGCGACAAAAACGTTAGTGAAAAAAAATAGATATAATTATATACTTAATTATATACTGCCAAAATACTAAAGCTCCCTCTTTTTCACTGCTCTCTGTTCCTTTTCTCCCCTCACCTCTGTCTTTCTCCTGCACTAAAATGTGCATATATTTAACCACTTACATGTACATGTACGAGGTGGTCATTCACATGTGTATTTCGATATTGACAATCTCGATAAATTAATGTTTATATAAAAGTTTATACAAAAGTTTATATACTTTTGTATATAAAAGTTTATACAAAAGTTTAAAGTTTATATAAAAGTTTATACAAAAGTTTAAAGTTTATATTAAATTTTTCTACAAAAGTTTATACAAACAAAATTCATACTGACCCAGGAATGAGTTGCTAGGCGACAGTCCTGAGGTGCCGTACTCCATGCCCCCGTCGTCAATGTACACGGGGCCGTCATCCCAGAAGAGGTCGAACCCCCCCACCCGCTTCTCCTTTCCGGTCAATCTGCATGGGCCAGAGGCACCACAGGCACACGTACGCATGACGCATGGCAACGAAGGGTAACGCAACATAAAGAGCGATATAAGCCGTTATAACGATATTATGATCTGCGGTGACAGAGGACAGCATCTACGAAATGTTACAATGTATGAGGAGTATGTTATTTTATAATAAAAACAAATTGTATATAAAATTGGAATCACCATGACTTCATACATTCGTCAGAAAATCTAAGGTAAAACTGAATTA
This sequence comes from Arenicola marina, assembly GCA_964019135.1. NCBI lineage: Eukaryota > Metazoa > Annelida > Polychaeta > Arenicolidae > Arenicola > Arenicola marina. Next base: position 15,250,911 of record OZ025257.1, read on the forward strand.
TGTATACTTTTTTCGGTCATTCATTGTTTCGTGCATAACTGTCTCGTAATTACCGGTTTTCAATATCCACCACGGTGATGACGTCATCCAGGAGGCCGTACTTTAGGTCATAGTCCTCCTTACTGCTGGCGCTCAGGGAAGGAGAGGCGTTCACCTCTATCAGCCACCTGTAAGTCAACAGCACTAGGGTCAGTAATAGGCGTAACATATTCATTCCTGGGTTCTCGAGCGATATATGTACTTGTAAATATGATTATCACCATATACACTTAGCGTCACACTCACGGCTTGAGCTTGGCGTACCAAGCGTCACATTCACGGCTTGAGCTTGGCGTACTTAGGGTCACGCTCACGGCTAAAGGCTGGCGTACTTAGCGTCACACTCACGGCTTGAGCTTAGCGTACGAAGCGTCACATTCACGGCTTGAGCTTGGCGTACTTAGCGTCACATTCACGGCTTGAGCTTAGCGTACCAAGCGTCACATTCACGGCTTGAGCTTGGCGTACTTAGGGTCACGCTCACGGCTAAAGGCTGGCGTACTTAGCGTCACACTCACGGCTTGAGCTTAGCGTACCAAGCGTCACATTCACGGCTTGAGCTTGGCGTACTTAGGGTCACGCTCACGGCTAAAGGCTGGCGTACTTAGCGTCACACTCACGGCTTTAGCTTGGCGTACTTAGCGTCACACTTACGGCTTGACCTTGGCGTACTTAGCGTCACACTCACGGCTTTAGCTTGGCGTACTTAGCGTCACACTCACGGCTTGAGCTTAGCGTACCAAGCGTCACATTCACGGCTTGAGCTTGGCGTACTTAGGGTCACGCTCACGGCTAAAGGCTGGCGTACTTAGCGTCACACTCACGGCTTTAGCTTGGCGTACTTAGCGTCACACTTACGGCTTGAGCTTGGCGTACTTAGCGTCACACTCACGGCTTGAGGTTGGCGTAGTTAGCGTCACACTCACGGCTTGAGCTTGGCGTACTTAGCGTCGCACTCACGGCTTGAGCTTGACGTAATTAGGGTCACACTCACGGCTTGCGCTTGGCGTACTTAGCATCACACTCACGGCTTGAGCTTGGCGTACTTAGCGTCACACTCACGGCTTGAGCTTGGCGTACTTAGCGTCACACTCACGGCTTGAGCTTGGCTTACTTAGCGTCACACTCACGGCTTGAGCTTGGCGTACTTAGCGTCACACTCACGGCTTGAGCTTGGCGTACTTAGCGTCACACTCACGGCTTGAGCTTGGCGTACTTAGCGTCACACTCACGGCTTGAGCTTGGCGTACTTAGCGTCACACTCACGGCTTGAGCTTGGCGTACTCAGCGTCACACTCACGGCTTGAGCTTGGCGTACTTAGCGTCACACTCACGGCTTGAGCTTGGCGTACTCAGCGTCACACTCACGGCTTGAGGTTGGCGTACTTAACGTCACACTCACGGCTTGAGCTTGGCGTACTTAGCGTCACACTCACGGCTGGAGCTTGGCGTACTTAGCGTCACACTCACAGCTTGATGCTGGCGTACTTAGCGTCACACTCACGGCTTGAGCTTGGCGTACTTAGCGTCACACTCACGGCTTGAGCTTGGCGTACTTAGCGTCACACTCACGGCTTGCGCTTGGCGTACTTAGCGTCACACTCACGGCTTGAGCTTGGCGTACTTAGCGTCGCATTTTAGGCTTGAGCTTGGCGTACTTAGCGTCACACTCACGGCTGGAGCTTGGCGTACTTAGCGTCATACTCACGGCTTGAGCTTGGCGTACTTAGCGTCACACTCACGGCTTGAGCTTGGATTACTTAGCGTCGCACTCCAGGCTTGAGCTTGGCGTACTTAGCGTCACACTCACGGCTTGAGCTTGGCGTACTTAGCGTCACACTCACGGCTTGAGCGTGGCGTACTTAGCGTCACACTCACAGCTTGAGCTTGGCGTACTTAGCGTCACACTCACGGCTTGAGGTTGGCGTACTTAGCGTCACACTCACGGCTTGAGCTTGGCGTACTTAGCGTCGCACTCCAGGCTTGAGCTTGGCGTACTTAGCGTCACACTCACGGCTTGAGGTTGGCGTACTTAGCGTCACACTCACGGCTTAAGGTTGGCGTACTTAGCGTCACACTCACGGCTTGACCTTGGCGTACTTAGCGTCACACTCACGGCTTGAGCTTGGCGTACTTAGCGTCACACTCACGGCTTGAGCTTGGCGTACTTAGCGTCACACTCACGGCTTGAGGTTGGCGTACTTAGCGTCACACTCACGGCTTGAGGTTGGCGTACTTAGCGTCACACTCACGGCTTGACCTTGGCGTACTTAGCGTCACACTCACGGCTTGAGCTTGGCGTACTTAGCGTCACACTCACGGCTTGATGCTGGCGTACTTAGCGTCACACTCACGGCTTGAGCTTGGCGTACTTAGCGTCGCACTCCAGGCTTGAGCTTGGCGTACTTAGCGTCACACTCACGGCTTGAGGTTGGCGTACTTAGCGTCACACTCACGGCTGGAGCTTGGCGTACTTAGCGTCACACTCACGGTTTGAGCTTGGCGTACTTAGCGTAAAAATCACGGTTTGAGGTTGGCGTACTTAGCGTCACACTCACGGCTTGAGGTTGGCGTACTTAGCGTCACACTCACGGCTTGACCTTGGCGTACTTAGCGTCACACTCACGGCTTGAGCTTGGCGTACTTAGCGTCACACTCACGGCTTGATGCTGGCGTACTTAGCGTCACACTCACGGCTTGAGCTTGGCGTACTTAGCGTCACACTCACGGCTTGCGCTTGGCGTACTTAGCGTCGCACTCACGGCTTGAGCGTGGCGTACTTAGCGTCACACTCACGGCTTGATGCTGGCGTACTTAGCGTCACACTCACGGCTTGAGGTTGGCGTACTTAGCGTCACACTCATGGCTTGATGCTGGCGTACTTAGCGTCACACTCACGGCTTGATGCTGGCGTACTTAGCGTCACACTCACGGCTTGCGCTTGGCGTACTTAGCGTCGCACTCCAGGCTTGAGCTTGGCGTACTTAGCGTCACACTCACGGCTTGATGCTGGCGTACTTAGCGTCACACTCACGGCTTGAGGTTGGCGTACTTAGCGTCACACTCATGGCTTGATGCTGGCGTACTTAGCGTCACACTCACGGCTTGAGGTTGGCGTACTTAGCGTCACACTCACGGCTTGATGCTGGCGTACTTAGCGTCACACTCACGGCTTGAGCTTGGCGTACTTAGCGTCACACTCACGGCTTGATGCTGCCGTACTTAGCGTCACACTCACGGCTTGAGGTTGGCGTACTTAGCGTCACACTCACGGCTTGATGCTGGCGTACTTAGCGTCACACTCACGGCTTGAGCTTGGCGTACTTAGCGTCACACTCACGGCTTGAGCTTGGCGTACTTAGCGTCACACTCACGGCTTGAGGCTGGCGTACTTAGCGTCACACTCACGGCTTGAGGCTGGCGTACTTAGCGTCACACTCACGGCTTGATGCTGGCGTACTTAGCGTCACACTCACGGCTTGATGCTGGCGTACTTAGCGTCACACTCACGGCTTGAGCTTGGCGTACTTAGCGTCACACTCACGGCTTGAGCTTGGCGTACTTAGCGTCACACTCACGGCTTGATGCTGGCGTACTTAGCGTCACACTCACGGCTTGAGCTTGGCGTACTTAGCGTCGCACTCCAGGCTTGAGCTTGGCGTACTTAGCGTCACACTCACGGCTTGAGGTTGGCGTACTTAGCGTCACACTCACGGCTGGAGCTTGGCGTACTTAGCGTCACACTCACGGTTTGAGCTTGGCGTACTTAGCGTAAAAATCACGGTTTGAGGTTGGCGTACTTAGCGTCACACTCACGGCTTGAGGTTGGCGTACTTAGCGTCACACTCACGGCTTGACCTTGGCGTACTTAGCGTCACACTCACGGCTTGAGCTTGGCGTACTTAGCGTCACACTCACGGCTTGATGCTGGCGTACTTAGCGTCACACTCACGGCTTGAGCTTGGCGTACTTAGCGTCACACTCACGGCTTGCGCTTGGCGTACTTAGCGTCGCACTCACGGCTTGAGCGTGGCGTACTTAGCGTCACACTCACGGCTTGATGCTGGCGTACTTAGCGTCACACTCACGGCTTGAGGTTGGCGTACTTAGCGTCACACTCATGGCTTGATGCTGGCGTACTTAGCGTCACACTCACGGCTTGATGCTGGCGTACTTAGCGTCACACTCACGGCTTGCGCTTGGCGTACTTAGCGTCGCACTCCAGGCTTGAGCTTGGCGTACTTAGCGTCACACTCACGGCTTGATGCTGGCGTACTTAGCGTCACACTCACGGCTTGAGGTTGGCGTACTTAGCGTCACACTCATGGCTTGATGCTGGCGTACTTAGCGTCACACTCACGGCTTGAGGTTGGCGTACTTAGCGTCACACTCACGGCTTGATGCTGGCGTACTTAGCGTCACACTCACGGCTTGAGCTTGGCGTACTTAGCGTCACACTCACGGCTTGATGCTGCCGTACTTAGCGTCACACTCACGGCTTGAGGTTGGCGTACTTAGCGTCACACTCACGGCTTGATGCTGGCGTACTTAGCGTCACACTCACGGCTTGAGCTTGGCGTACTTAGCGTCACACTCACGGCTTGAGCTTGGCGTACTTAGCGTCACACTCACGGCTTGAGGCTGGCGTACTTAGCGTCACACTCACGGCTTGAGGCTGGCGTACTTAGCGTCACACTCACGGCTTGATGCTGGCGTACTTAGCGTCACACTCACGGCTTGATGCTGGCGTACTTAGCGTCACACTCACGGCTTGAGCTTGGCGTACTTAGCGTCACACTCACGGCTTGAGCTTGGCGTACTTAGCGTCACACTCACGGCTTGAGGTTGGCATCGAGCAGGATGTCGTAGCCGTATAGTTCGAAGCAATGCTTGTCGTTAATCATTGTTTTCTGAACACTCAACAGTGTCTGTATGAAGATTTGGTCGATCAACCGAAAGCAGCGTTCCACCTGTAATCAGAAATATATATATGTCTAGTTGGAGTCCTTTGGGTTTGTTTTACAAGGCTCTAACCATACCAAAGGCGACTGACAAATAAAACCATTTTCTCCGCACAACAAAATATTGTCACTAAAAGGATGACCACGCAGACTTATTCAGCCAAGTTCTTAATAACAATAAGGAATCGCTTTGGGAAAGACAATACGCTCCAACCCGAAAACGCGGTTGGTCTGCAGTCTAGTATGCTACCACTCGATATATACCGGGCTCCTGGGGTGGTAGAGAACATTGTCACACGACGTGAGCAAACTCCGCTCTGCTGATCATATCATAAGAGACTTATAACCAACGTCATTGTCACAGTGCAGAGCTATGGCCAAGGCCTGTCACCATAACGACGATGACGTACGCTGTCGGCGTCATGCTTGGCGGAGAGATACTGCCGCAGCTGCTGCACGGACCACTTGGACCCCTTCTCTGGGTCGTAGTCAGGCGCCGTCTTCTGTACGGCCACGTTTGTCAGGTGAACATCTACCACAGGTCAAGGCGGGCATAGGCAGTCCGTGTATACATATATATGAAGCGTTACACTGAGAACTATCATCCCAGAGTGATCCGTCATAGTTAGCACAAGGCGAAACAACCAAATGTATATTATATTTATGAATGTTTGTACACACCATGGGCCGCTGGCCTTACAGTATTCAATAAACAACAACAACAATATATATATATATATATATATATATGTACACTAATGTTAACAAAGTCTTCAATCCATGGCTGTTTGCACAAGGTATATATAAGGATACACGTGTCTTCTATGGTGTCCATGGAGAATCTGCCGCTGGAGAACCTGGCGAAGCCGCCGCGGTACAGCCACGCTTTCAGCGGGTTATACTGCATGCCAAAGACACACAACACGATCACATCAGCGGCTTTCAACAACCTATAGTGAGCACATATTAAGGAATGCTGCTTATACATTACTTATAATCCCACATTTGAGGATATCGATCAAGCATAAATGGTTTTCATACAGAAATTTTCCACCTACCTGTTTTTCGAAAAAAAATTGAAAAATGTTCTAGACACACTGTCTGACTAGTACATGTACTGTGTTAATGTTATAATGTGTTATCATGTTAAAAGTAAAAATATGCCGTAGTTTGCCAGTAGTACACAAGAAAGCCACGAGATGCACCAATTTGGCTGAAAAAAGTTACTTAACATATCCGGTTATTAATTTTTTGCATAAAATATATGTGTTGTTGTATGCTAAGAATATAAATACATCATTTCCAGTACATAAATCATTTTTGCCAGGAAAATATTGCTGTATTAGAAGCGTTATTAGTAGGGTTCACCTAGTGCACTCACCGACGTGACGAGTACATAGACGCGGAGGTCAAACTTTCGCCCTCCGACGAGATAGGGGTCCTCGATGTAGCGCTGGACCACGTACGTCTCGGGAGCCTCTCGGTTGGGGTCCGGCTGAGCCTGGTACTCGCCCTGCAATCAACACACCATCGAGGTCACTCTCTGCCTTCGACTCACTCCGCTAGGGCTCCATTATATCTCTGTTGTCGCCTACTTTCGTCAATGCATTTTTACACTCGTCGCCAGGGCGGCGCTGTGTAAAATGATAGGAAAAATGCGCCGCGCATTTGTACAAATTAGTGTCAAGGACCCAGCCTAAGCCGAATAAGACACGGTATCAGGTGAACGAAGGAAAGAGTTCTCTCACAATTATAACTTGTACAATAAATTATAAAATGGTACACTAAGTATTTTGCGGCATGAAATACACAGAGCTCGTTATTTTTATGTTTTATTCTTGGAAATTATAATGTTGCAAGTAATTACAGCCGATTTGACCGTTTTTCAAGAATCTTGAAATTTGCCCCCGGCCGACAGCAGCGGTAAACGCTAGCTTGCGTGGCGCCACCGTGCGGGGAGATTGAATCGATGTGTGAGTGTCCGCACTGACGTCGATGGATTCCAGCCATTCGGGTTTCAGTGATATTTCACGCAATTTGTAATATACACATTTTCATTACATGAAATATATACGATACATATCACTTGTATTGTAGTGTTCATCATATTCCATATATGTATACTATTGATGAGGTGTTCTAGTCGCTTGCATGTTATTTATGTGTTCTGTATGCCTGGTGCCTGAAGTTACCAATAATTCAACTATCCATATATACTATTGATGGCCATTTATAGTTGAATAACAGCCAAAAGTACGCATAAAGCTACATGTATAGCTTTTCAGTAAAATGCACTCACCCCATGAATGTCAGATTTGTATATTATACAGTTGAAACTAGCGCGACGATGGACAGCGGTTGTTCATGGGCCACACTCTATATACCCCGAAAGTACAGTTCGTGGTTGGATTAGTTCACCTTTTTCCACTCCACGATCTCCTTTAGCTTCCGGAAGAGAAAGATTCCCTTCCCTTGAGACTTGGCCACTGGCTTCATAATCCAGATCTGTCCAGGATTCTTCTTGAACTCTTCCACAAACATATGATATTCGGTCTGCGAGAAAAATTATCCGCGATGAAGTGAAGTTGATGTTAATGACATAATTATTCTTTGTAAAATAGATATGGTATAAGCAATTAATAATTTATGTTAGACTGGTTAATTGCGAGATAAATGACATACATAACAACTCAGTGGGACACTGATGATGACGAAAATCGACCAGGTCAAAGAGCGTGTCTACCTGAACATGTTGATCGAAACCGCGACCGTCCACGATGAGTATTAAGGAATGGGGGCCATTTCTAGATTCCAGTACATTGAGTGCATATGCTCGGTCCCCTGGCTTGAACTTTACATTGAATATGATAGCGTGGTTGTGAGGTCAAGAGTGGGCCTCGGAATGAGGTCAGCGGCTTAAGTGAATGGTATTACAAATGCTCGTGCCGACCTAGTGTGGATTTTAAAAAAGAAAAAAGTAAAAAGTTAGTGGCCCAAATAGTCTGTATTGTTGCCCAAGGTCGTCTCTTACATTGCCCGCTGCATGACATTTTTGTGAAATTTTGAACAAATTTTTTTTCTGGATTTCCTGGGGGTGTGCGTTGGGATGACAGCACCGTGGCCACTGGTCATTCATTAGAGGACTAAACAAAATCACCCCCCTAAAGTGATCAGGCGTGTATCGATGATGCCTCGGGGAGTCCTCCGCAAGTGGCGGTCCGCAGGGTCTTCGAATAGGGATGCGGCAGCTCTAATTAGGATTCGTGGGACCAATAGGGATCTGATGGATCGATTAGGGTTGTGTAGCACAAATCGAGATGTGCAGGGTCGAATTCGACGGTTCGAAACGGGATCCGTAGGACACATTGGGATACGACGGGTCAAAGCTGGTTTCATTGGGTCCAATCTGGATTAGCAATGTTCAGTCAGGATCACCAGGGTCGAATCGGGATCTGAATGTCAAATAGGGATGCGACGGGTCAATCTGCATCCGAGTTGTCAAATCTCTATCTGGCGGCTTCCATCAGGTTCTGAGGGAGTCAATAAGAATCATATGAGTCTAATCTGGATCCGACAGATTAAATCTGGGTCTGACGGGTCTAGTGGGGATGCCAGATGACTACTCGGGATCTGCGAGGGCAAATGTGGATGTCCAGGTCGAATGGGGATCTGAGGGGTCAAATTTGGATTTGAGGGGTCCATCTGGATCTGAGAGGTCAAATCTGGATCTGAGGGGATAAATCTGGATCTGAGGGGATAAATCTGGATCTGAGCGGCCGAATCTGGATCCGATGGGTCAAATCATGATCTGAGGGCTATATAGCGCCTTCAGCGGGCTATTTGGGCTATATAATACCTTCAACGGGCAATCTGGCCTATGTAGCGCCTTCAACGGGCAATTTGGGCTATATAGCGCCTAGAACGGTTAATTCGGGTTACATAGGGCGTAGAACGGGCAATTTGGGCTATCTAGGACGTAAAACGGGAAATTCGGGTTATACAGTGCGTTGAACGGGCAAGTTGGACTATATAGACCGTTCAACGGGCAATTCGGCCCAATGGCACATTCAACGGGTAGCATACGTCTTATGTAGAGCAATGTGCGCGGGCGACTGCTATCTGTAGCAATGGGCGTAATCTATTACCTGATATGTACGGAATTGGTCGTTAAAGCGTGGTTGGGCTCGTGACGTCACTATGACGTCATGTGACGCACGTTCCGGCCGCAAATTTAGTGCCAAATTAGACCTTAAACTAAGATGCATTTTGAAGTCCACAGTGATTGTCACGGTTAAGTATTACTGGTACTATCAAATTTACCCTTTATTGAAGATGACGTCATCGTGACGTCACATGACGTCATTTGACTATCGACATAATGCTCTAGATGGATTCTACTTATGTTTATATACCTAGTTATGAAGTCGGATGACGGTAACTATTGCCAAAGTAGGTGAACATGACGCAAGGCGAACATTTCCTAAGAGTACGTTTGCTATGACGTCAGTTTTGACGCACACTTATCCCCTGCGCCAAAAAAGGTCGGCACGGCATAAGTTGTCCCTGAAGACTACCTGTAACCTCAAATAAACCGGAAGTCGCCACCACGTATATTAGCTGAGTAATAGCCTCCGTAAGATGTGGACCCCATGACGTCATAGTCACGTCATGGCTTTACGCACGACTACGTCCACGTCGAAAAACGCGAACGTTTCACAACGTCAACTATTTGTCACATGATCACAACTCTTTCATGTTTTGCTCCATTTTGACGAGTCCTTAATAATAGCCAAAATCTTCATTGACTCCTCATTGGAGATTCGCCGAGGAGTCGTCCCACTTTGAAGCGCTCTAGCGCCCACACAAAGCGCGATTTGTCCATCGGAGCATACAGTGATATGTAGAGGCATCCTGTTAACCAATTGGCACAGAGATTGCAGCTCTACCATGTTTTTCAGATCTTTGACAATTTTTAGAAAAAGACTACACTATGTTTACAATGGGCCCATGTGTTCTGTTGCTATGGAAACAAAACTAGGAGAAACAATTGCCGTTTTGACTTTTGGGAATTAATGAGACGTCCACTTGAAAGAATCGTGGCGATTTTGAGGCCAATCGACACGTTGTGCGTTATGAGGCTATATACATAGGCTATATTTCCCCCATAGTAAAGATAGGGAAAAGTAAAGTAGAAGTTATCTTTCTTTAAGTAAGACACAACTAGGCGGTAAAATTAGAAGTCCAATGACCCAATTCCGATCTCTTTATTCCCAGTATTAAGCGTATAGTGAATTTATTTCTTCTTTAAATGTTTTATTTTTTTGCCGTCAAGTGACGTCATCGACTGTAACTTTTTTTATTTTAAATGGGTCACATCGACTCCCTTAACAAACTATTGAAGGGTGACGACGAATGTCCTTCTACTTTTAACATACCGAAGCGGTTAACTATGACGTCATTTTGCGCGAAAACGAGTTAGACGCATCTGAAAATGTTACATTGTAAAGTTGTGTCCCCCACTAAGAGAAACATTTTGACGCAAGTTTCATCTCTCTACATCCGTTATTAAGCAAACTAGAGCGTTTCTAAGTTTTCTTTATTATTGGATGACGTTGACCTTGCCCTTTGACCTTTTGACCTCCGTGACGAGTATATTGTAGCCCTAGTGTGTAGCTATGTGCTACTGAGTACTATCAAAGATCGCTTCAGCCATTAGGACGCCAGGGCACCTATAATTTTTGACAAATTTCTCGGTGAGACAGACATACATACAAACACGACCGACTGACATATGACGAAAATTGAAAATTTTCGTCATAATAACAGCGCAAGACTTACAGGCAACTCGAAGGTCATCGGGTAAAAATCACATCTATTATAAAGTTAAGAATGCTTATTTTTATGGCAACGCAAAATTAAAATTCATTGGATAGATATCGCATCATGATGACACTAAATTATGAAGGGTCATACTGTCTTGTCTAAATGTACGTAGCATATTTAATCGGTTTCAGTATACAGCGGGTATTCACTGTATTGCAAATAATATTCATTATACATTATACAATGCATTCGACAAAAGGATACTTAGATGCTTCCATTTTGCCTTGTTCTCTCTCTAACTGCTTCTTGTAGCGTTTCAAATTTTTAACCATCAGGTTCTTCCTTGTGAGCTGCAAAAAACCGCCAACAAACAAACTATGAAGAGGTTAATCGTGAATTGATCAATACATACATTTTTTTTTTTAGCAATGAAACAAAAATGGCGTGTGAGAGGTGTTTTTTTCACTAATTTGCAGTTCGGTAGTCTAGAAATTCACCAGGCTCAACCTAATACGAAATATGTGTCATTGGTTCGTCGTGCACACCTTTAATTCATACGGCAGAAGACCAAGACCAGTTACCACCATATGAGGCGCGTAAAATGATATTCAGTTGGCACACCTCATCGAGTTTCCTTACTAATATTATTATTATGGCTTGCAATAGCATGAATCCGTTCAAAGACGCTGTATATTCGCCAAAAAAACACTATGTAGAATTTTTTTATTACTTTTCCTACTCACGTTACAATCAATCTTCATCAACTTAGGTTCTTTGACGTGTAATGTATGGTAGGTGCCTCATAATGGTTCTCAGACGTGTAATGTATGGTACATACCGCATAATGGTTCTCAGACGTGTAATGTATGGTACATACCGCATAATGGTTCTCAGACGTGTAATGTATGGTACATACCGCATAATGGTTCTCAGACGTGTAATTTATGGTAAGCACCTCATTATGGTTCTCAGACATGTAATGTATGTTAGGTAGCTCATAATGGTTCTCAGACGTGTAATGTATGGTAGGTACCTCTTAATGGTTCTCAGACATGTAATGTATGGTAGGCACCTCATAATGGTTCTCAGACGTGTAATTTATGGTAAGCACCTCATAATGGTTCTCAGACGTGTAATGTATGGTAGGCACCTTATAATGGTTCTCAGACATGTAATGTATGGTATGTACCTCATAATGGTTTCGGAAATGACATATTTTCACGTGTTCTTCCATGTAGCAATGATCGAAGAACTCTTTCATCCACCCAACATCACACCAATGAAAATCCCAGTCCCCATCTCTGAAAGCAAGTAAATGTGATATGCATTGAGAAAGCGATATAGATATATGTAAACCTGTACATGTACATGTATATATATATATATATATATATATATATATATATATATATACCATAATTAAATTTATATAATACATGTAGTTCCTTTGTGGTTATATAACATCTATCAAGTAAGCAATACATTATAGTGTAGCATTGTACCTAGTGCAGCAGGAGTAAATTGGGTAGTCATATTTGATGCAGCGATTATAACGTAAAAGTTAATGCAGTCACGCAACCCTGCATATATATACACTGCATGTAACAACAATCACAACTGGTACGTATACCGGTAGATGGTCAGTACTAGCATAAATACAATGTATATTTCGATAGATGGCGTTTAGAGGGGGTATGCTTAGGCGTCTTAGTTTGAACTCCTCACAGACCAAGCACAATCAAACATCACATTGATACATACCCAGTAACCTCCTGCCAACCTTTGCTCTTCAACACATCTAAAATAGTGTTCTGCATACAACTCTTGAAGCGGATAATTCTGTCCCTGAAGAAATAAGTTGTGAACTTCAAGTTGCATGTCGAGCTCTTTCCCGCCAAAACTAATTAGGTCAAAATACATATAAGAATCAGTCCTTGAATAACTCAAGACTTCTGTTATCTATACTCCACCCATACCAGACTACCAAATAGTGTCTCTTAGCCTTGCCCGTCATATCAATTTACCACAAGTTTTCATTTTAGTGGTAAACGTCATCAGTTTTTGTGCTTCGCGATGCTTTGGTATAAGTAGCAGTGCCGCGACCGAGTTCTGTGGTGTCCCGGGATAGACACGTTTGCCACACCACAGCCGAAACAGCGATGTTTATCAGGTTTCTGAATTTATAGAATGAAACAATCGAGTTTTCTGCAAATTTTGATATAAATTTCCCCTAGGCTTAGTTTTCGCGGGAAAGAACTCTACATGCAACTTTAATATTCTACATGCTCCAACCAAGATAAACTGAAAGCAGCAATTAAATTGGATCAACTATACCACTCTGAATTAAAAACTGGATCAGATATATATGTTGTAATTAATAGATACATAAGTTGTATATAGGTAGTTACAGAAATAGCTAAACTATTGGATTTATTTATTTGATTGATTTTAAGGTTATATTTATATAATGGTAACACAAATAAAATTTGCATCGACAGATGATATAAAAGTGGGATAAGCTATATGAAGTCCAATAAATTATATATATAAATAAAATAATATGCTGTCATGCAAGATTTCTTGTGTTGTACTTAGAAATATACACCAGAATGAAAAACACTTACCCAATGCCTCTTTTCTGTGAAGATTTACTCATATAATTTGGCACAGGAGGCTATTTAGATAATAAAATGTGATATTTATTCATGATGTAAAAGAATTCACAATAATCATAACTGCATGTATATATATGGATAATTAAGAGAAAAAATTTCAATAAGGATGACACTGTCTCTGATATAAGCTTAATGAACCATTTACTCCAGAAAATGGTATCATTAATATATGTGTATATTAAATGGATAAAAATATTAATTTATGATAATTTATAACCAAAATGCTGACAAATTATAGGCCAATATTTAGCTGCAATATCATATCTAAGCCGTCCCCTTCTCTCTTAATGGTCACCAGCTCCCTTCACACTTAGCTTGCCAAGTAGGTGTGCTCAGAGGATAACTGTCACCTGTTCACACAAAGAAGCCATAGGCTGCAGGACTGGCTGACTGACTGTACACACCATGGTCTCCTCTCATTCTAAACTCCCTCTTACACTTAGTCTCTACCCCATTCAGTTCTGGCATGGGGTAGAGGCTTTACAATGTAAATGTAATCAAATATGATTAAGAAAGGGTAGGTGGGTGTGGTTGGGGAAACAGAGAGGGGGTGCTGCTCTATAGTCAGACTGCAGTGGCAAGTATCCACATATGATACTGGTGGCATAGAAAGTGTGACCTTCAATTGACACTAAAACAGCCTGAGGGAACACAAAGGACATGGGGTTTTTATCCTGCGATTACACAGACATGGAGACAGCATGCAGGGCTCAAACCACCCCAACCAGCACATAGCAACTTCCATTTCAACAGGTCACTCTTTCTAAGGTGAATACATCTGTACACAACTAAGGTAATTTTTTTTAATACCTTAAACCTTCAAGAAAATAATCAGATCTCTCCATAAAACAGAATTGCTGTTGTCATCCAAATTGCATTTACTGTTTTCTCGGCAGTAACAGATCAGTGACGGACATCTTTGCCATCAAGCATTACTGCCATGGGGCATGGCATAAATCATTGGCCCCATACCAGTAGCGGTACGGCTCCAAAAATATCGAAATAAGTTATGAATTATTATTCCACACTATAAAGTATATGCAATATTAAATCTTCGACAACTTGATTTCAGAGTTTGAGACAGTTCCTGCATTAAGATACCTGCTTCACTGTCAAAACAGGCTGCAAGATGGCGTGATCTGCTACTGTCTAAAGTGATCCGTTACTGCCTAATTCAGTACCCTACAACATGGACCATTTTTAGACTGGTTGTTGCCGAAGAATGAGCAGGTTCCTTACACATGAAAAGCGCTTATAGGTAAACCCCGAAACGGACTCTGTTTCGCGAAATGGAACTTCTGCGAAACAGAGTCATTGGCGAAGTGCAAGGCGATCAATTGTTGTAGTTTGCGATGATATAGGCCTAGGCCTACTTTTTATTGAGGCACCTGTGATTCAGTTTATACCAGAAATCCAGCTAGATCTAGGATCTAGAGATTCTATAAGTTATCAGGTTATGTCCACTTCTCTTGGTGGTGATGCTAATTATCAGGTAGGCAATTGTTGTAGGCAGAAATAGGGATGTGGTCAAAAACTACATAATTATCCTTGGTTGCATTACCTTGTTCGTTTTAGCCATTCTATTTGATAATTTGTCGAAATTGTGTCAGCTAAGTTTACATTGACAACAAGAAAAGATGGACGCCGGATGATTCTAAATACCGAAATCTTGGGGTCACACATTATAAAAGACAGTGTTTCGCGGAAAGTCTTTAATATCCTAGGTTAATAAATCTTTATTTGAAGTTGCTGATCAGGCTTATTTGGTTTGTAATGTTTCTATGGCTCGCAAGAAAGAACAATCTTATCTAATCGTGTTTGCTGTTGTACGTTTCTATCGACTTTTTCAACGCGAAAGGCGGTCTGCATGGTGGCACTTTCCGCGCCAATGTATATAAGCTTATAGAGGACTATTAGTATTATAGGGGTCTCACTTGCGAAAAGACACTAATCTCGCGAAAAGACAGCCCGAATGCCAATTAACCCCGATTTGAAGCTGTTGAACCGGCTGATTCGGTTTGTAATGTCTTTACTGCGGGCAAGAATGAAAAAATGTATTTTTTAATTGGGTTCATATGCATATTTAACAAATATTTCAACACGGACGCCGTTCAGCGATCGGTACGCCATGTTGGATAGACACTTGCCCGTTGCCTCACTAGATGGCGTGCAGTATCGTATACATGTTTGCTTTATGAAGTCTTTTCGCGAAAAGACGATAATGCTGCAATCTAATCGTAAATGGGACATGTATCGCATGAAACGTTTTTTTTAATTTATCAAGATTGGGTTGCCATTTTCCACGAAATAAAATGTTAGGATTATTGGGGTAGGAGACACGCATGCCGCAGTTATGTGACACCAATTAGTTGAGGTAGAAGTCGGAAGACACCCGGTCTCGGGGCGCCGGTTTCGTGCACTGAGGGCTAATCAGTTATCGCCGATTAGTTTGTTACATCGAGTTTACATCTAAGGGCAGTTCAGTTCAGCAAAGGCTTCTCATCACTTGGCTTGTTACAAGACTGTGTCGAGAGGTGTGGAGTAAAAGGTAAATAACAATGGGGTAGAAGTCGGGACTGCTCAAAGGCTGTGTCCGCTCAACAGACGGCCAACTCGTGGTCACGGCACCCACTGGCGGCAAGAAGCCATGCCAGCGCAAACGGAAGCGCTCCGCTAAAACGACGACGACAAGTAAGAAGAAGGCGTAATGTGTGTAATGTGTGTGTTGTGATGTGGTAAATAAACTGTACAAATCTACTATGCTAATAATGCTTTAAGTGTCTTTTAGCAGCGATACGTGTCTCTTTTACGCCGATGTAACCGTCTTTTCGCGAAAAGACCTCATAACGCAAACATGTATGTAACATCATCTGTCGCGTTACGCCATCTAGTGAGGCAACGGGCAAGTGTCTATCCAACATGGCGGCAGCCGTACCGATCGCTGAACGGCATCCGTGTTGAAATATTTGTTAAATATGCATATGAGCCCGATTAAACAATACATATTTGCATTACTGCCCGCAGTAAAGATATTACAACCCGAATCAGCCGGTTCAACAGCTTCAAATCGGGGTTAATTGGCATTTGGACTGTCTTTTCGCGAGATTAGTGTCTTTTCGCGAAAAGACACGTCTTTTCTGAATTGAATTGAATCGGTTTATTGTTCTATTAAATCAGTTACAGTTGTTTGACAAGCTTATACAACATCAAAAGGCAGTAACATTCAACAAATTAACAGCAGCAGAAGCAAGGCTTATTAGCTGCAGAGCTCATACAAAATCATTCATATTATTCACATATCAGCTAGACTGTGTAAAAATCATGGAAAAAAAAGAACAAAACAAATAAATACAACAGAAAAGGCTTATTGCATGGTAAGTCAGCTAGACTGAATACAAATCATAGAAAGAAAAAAACACAAAAAAAAAAACACAAAAAAAAAAAAAACAGAAAAGGCTTATTGCATGGTAAGTCAGCACTTCATGGATTTGGGGGATGGACAAATATCTTTGATCTGAGCTCTCGTTTATACACTTCTATTGAATCGGCGTTGAAATTTATTCTATTGCACCATTCGTTGTACACTATACTACCTCTATACTTCACAGTCTTCCGTAGATAATTCGTTCTGGCCTTAGGTGTGTGGTACAACTTGGATCCTCGAGTACCATAACCGTGTATTTGATAATTATTGATAAATAGAGAGGCAATCACCTTTGGTAGCTGACCTGTATAGAGTTTGAACATAAATATCAACATGCAATATTCAGCCATATTCGACAAAGGTACAATATTCAGCTTTCGAAACAGCGGATCTGTATGAGCATTTCTTTCTACACCAGTAATAATTCTAACAGCTCTTTTTTGCAGCACAACAAGTGGCCAAAGATAAGATTGACAAGCAGTTCCCCATAGTTCATGAGCATAAAGCATGTATGGATGGATAAATGAGAAGTAGAGCGTATGGAGGGTTTCAGTTTTAAAATACTTCCGAGCTTTAGTAATTTTCGCTATAAAGTGAGACCGGTATTATAGGCCTAGACCCTAGATGTATGCGTTATGAGGTATTTTCGCGTACAGACGCTTACGCGACAATTTAATCAGCGTAAAATTTTGACCCTGCATGATCTCGACAGGGGCGTGTGTAGGAATTCTTAATGGGGAAGTGGGGAGCCCAAAAGGAGGGGGGGGGTGGAGGCACAAAGACATAAAAAAGGGATGTAAACACCTGAGACGTAGGCCCAGGGACGTAGGTGACCGTGGTGCACATCATTTGAAAGGGGTAGAGGGAGTAAGGTTTATCTTAGCCTCTGAAAGGGAAGGGGGGCAGTTGCCCCCTGTGCTCCCCACCCCCGGCCAGGGAGCACACAATTTTCAAAGAGGGGGAACAGATATATCCTAGGATCTGAAAGAGAGGCACATGCCCTTTGTGCTCCCCCTGGACACGCCCATGCTCGATGGGCCAGGAAAGTTGTCATTTCGATACCACAACAAAGCCTCTTCTAGCTCTTTTTCAGCCGGTCATCTTTCTATAACACCCCCTCGTCTGGTGTTACCTGCGGGTGTTTGTAAAAAATTAACGCAACCAGCCCCCATCAATGTCGAGCAGCGAGCCATTTGCTGGAGCAAGTGACGTATATTGTGACCCTTCAGGTGGCGCCCTTACGTTATAACTGGCGGTTATCTCGCGGAGGGAACTCTTCGCGGTGGAGGTACGGTGACGGACTGACGGATACCATCCATTATACATATATCATGCATTTGTAACCGGGTAGGTTCGGAGTCGGTAGATTCCGAAAAGCTCCGGACAGGTATCTGCCGCGTAGTGATACACTCGCGCAGTGGTCCGCCGGTGTGGTGGTTCGCCGGCTTAAGTAGTCCCGTTACCCACAATCCCTAGCGATCCAGACAAAACCGCGCGGTTTGAACTGTAGCGTCAGTTTGGCTGCGCTTTCTGGATCAGCGGGATAGGAACGGACGACTTACGGTGGATCACCACAGGATCGATATTTAGTTAGATTGCCGGGCCACCGTTTTCAAGCACGTAAATAAACAACGGAAATATATTACACAGGTTGTGGCTATTGTTCAGTCACAAACTGTACTTGGCCACACATTAATTTCGTCATTATAACTGCATCGACTGCCTGACAGAAAAGACACACCCTTTTTTCCCCGAGATTGAGAAAGAGAGAAGATAAAGTTAAGGTCCAGAGGCAGGGGCTTATACAGGAAGGGCACTGGAGGGGGTCCGCCCCTTACCCCTATCCAGGGAGGGCGTTGGATCGAGTGGGTCCCCTTCACCCCTATCCATGGCATGGAATGGCATTGAAGGGGGTCCCCACCCCACCCCTATCCAGGGAGGCCATTTGAGGGGGTTCCCCCCACCCCTATCCAGGGAGGGCGTTGGAGGCCCCCCCCACCCCTATCCAGGGAGGGCGTTGGAGGCCCCCCCACCCCTATCCAGGGAGGCCGTTGGAGGGGGTTCCCCCCACCCCTATCCAGGGAGGGCGTTGGAGGGGTTCCCCCCACCCCTATCCAGGGAGGGCGTTGGAGGGGGTCCCCCCACCCCTATCTAGAGAGGGCGTTGGAGGGGGTCCCCCCACCCCTACCCAAGGAGGCCATTGGAGGGGGTCCTCCCACCCCTACCCAAGGAGGCCATTGGAGGGGGTCCCCCCACCTCTATCCAGGGAGGGCGTTG
This sequence comes from Arenicola marina, assembly GCA_964019135.1. NCBI lineage: Eukaryota > Metazoa > Annelida > Polychaeta > Arenicolidae > Arenicola > Arenicola marina. The sequence goes on from OZ025257.1 coordinate 15,270,110, forward strand.
CAGGGGGACCCCTCCACCCCTATCCAGGGAGGGCGTTGGAGGAGGAACCCCCACCCATATCCATTGGAGGGGGTCCAGGGGAGCCCCTCCCCCCCCCCAGAGTTAAGCGAGGCTATCCAAGTTAGCTGTCTAGTTGAGGGGGTGAGTGCCTCAAAGGAGTTCGGAAAGAGCATTCATCGGATACGGTAGTGGAAGATGACTGGGTATTAACATTATTCGACTGTTTATCACACCAGCTTAACGTCGATGCATATTGCATTACATTAAAACAAGCCAAAAAAAATACCTCTTTACGTTGCATGCGGGCTAGTTTCAAACGTTATCTTCGCTTCGAACCTCCGAATGTGTGGACTCGTCGTCGGGGGGGGGGGGGGGTGAAGGGTCGAGGAGGCGGATGCCGGATGAAGGTAGACACTTGACTCCACACGGAGGACTGGGCTTGTGCGCCCAGGGGTAGGGGGGGGGGGAGGCTACGGAGGGGTACAGCATGACGGATGGTGCGATGCGGGTCCAAGTATATTCCCGCAAATGTCGGGGATATAATAGGTCCCGACAACCATTATTATCGTCGCTCTAACTTAATATATATATCATATTAAACACTATGGTAATTAGTCAAACCGCTAATTTGGGCTTCCTCCTTGCTGTGAAACAGTTCACTCGCTTACTACTACATTGATAATTGCACCTCGTATACATATATACGCTACTCGAGATTGACGGCCACATAACCACTTGAGTTAATCGGCGGCGTCAGTCGCCCGCTAGTCGTTGGGCCCAATTTTCCTGAGTCACAAGCGGCGTCTCCAGGACGCAATGTGAGCAGCGCTTGTGTGAATATCTTGTCTGGATCGGGACTCCTAGGATATCACACCTATCAGCCTGTCGTTAAATATCCAAAGTAATATATGCATATATAATTTATATATATATAATGCTGCGGGATTTTTGATCAACAACGAATCGTGTGTTTTTACCAGTTTTGGCGTGGCCGATTGTACTATAATGCGAAGTGATCGCTCTGTAACTGTCGGATTGTATGTAGATCTACCGCTCGTCTTCACCGGGATTATGTCTCAGCGTACGTTATTTCATCTCATTCTCTACGGCCTGATAACGACATTCATCAGCGTTGGCAGCGCCACCGCGCGACAAGGTTGGAAAGGTACGTCATCTACGAATTATCATAATATATGAAAATGTCAATATTTATAATTAACGGGAAAGTCGAATGATTTCACTATATACTGCTGTGGTTAAGCCTGTACATTGTTTAGGACCCTAATACGAGGGCGTCATCAGGGGGGGGGGGGGTACCACATGGAGTTCAGCGGGGAGGGGGAGGGTGAGGGCAGCTGAGAGGGGAGGGGGATTCGCACTTTTCAGTCCTACGAGCTGTGAAGTTCGTGATCGCCAGGAAACATACACTCCCTACCATTTTCATATGAAGTACATATGAAGTAAAATTCTCAAATTTCAGGTGGGGGGGGAGGCGGGGGGTGAATAAATTGCTCTAAGAATAACTTTAAGCTGAACCCAAACTGTTAACGCCTGTTGTAACTATTATCATGATAACAGGCCGAGGGAAACCTCCGCTTACTAACATAGCATATGGTACTACTGGCAGTTCCAGGAGATCTCCGCCCCCCCCCCCCCTCCCCACCCCTCTGTGGTAAGGTCCGACTCAAAGTGGATCACTCCCGCCTTTTTAAACTGCTGTATCCGCGCCCGAACGGCCGTTATGGTGACGCGGGTAGAGGCTGGTTCCCGCCACTGGCTGGTTCAAGCCACAGGCTGGTACGGGCCGCAGGCTGGCAAAGTTCCAATCTGTGAAGTGACCGAAACATGCGGGCTACTTCCGTGTCACGCCATAGGTGGTCCAAGGGCGGATGCGGGAATCTACAAATGGGTTCAAGTTATAGAGGCTTTGCCTGCTTTCCTATTGTGAAACAGAATATGTTTAAACCAAATGGCAGAAGGGGTGATCCCTCTGACTAACGTAGCACACAAGCAGAGAATTCCACACGAAATTGAAGCATTTTGAATTAGATATAGTGCCAATGAATATTCATATTATAAAAGTGACAAGCTGGCTTTAATCTAGCCCGGTCTAAACAATAGCTTTTTCCTACTGGTTTCCCCCGTAGGTTTGTCCTATGCATAATACATATAAAATACTATGCGATTATTACGGTCATTTCCTTATTACCGAATGACATGCTTCAGCTTCTATCACGTGACACAAAGACATGCATTGATTGGTCACAGATGTTGTAATGCGAAAGTGCAAGACCTACCGGTCATAAAATCGACGAGTTTGTCCTAGTGCCTGTCTAGACAGTAACATTTCTTACAGGCGCGACCGCTAAGTAAAATCGTGTCGTCTATACAGGGCATTATTAGCAATAACGCGAAATACGTCGTGTGGGTTTTCTTTGCTCTTCTAATAGTTTTCTCTCTGTCGTTCAGCAGACGTTGTACCACCACTTGTCGTGGCCAGTCCGACTGAAGAGGTGTTCTTCCACACAGCTCGAGTGATACTCACGTGTCGAGCCGAAGGAACACCGCCTCCAACGTGAGTATAGAGCCTGTTAAAGCAATATACATGTACTTACATGCGCCATCTTAGATTTTTGACATGTTGACTGAAGATTTAAAATACATCAAAATCGATGATGCCTATGTTTTATATCTCTCTGAGTCTGTAAAGCGAACATTTTAACAAACAACTCCGCGGTTTATTTATATCGCGCGCGGACGTGATAGCGAGCTGCGGTCGACATCACACACAAAATAGCGAACTGCGAACAGGCGCGAAGGGATATAAAGCCGGCCACCAACTTCTGCTCCGCCCCCCCCCCCCCCCCCCGTATAAACCCTCTTTTTGAACTTGTTTTTTGTCTGCGCCCCCCCACCTCCCAACCCCCTTCCTTTTGGTGGGATTTCCGTACTCGTCCGACGTCGCCGACAAAACTAGGTCGATTTCAGTTTTCATCGGGCTTGTGACCGGACCCAGCCTGCCCGCATGCTGATCCCAACCACCTACATGTTGTGCCGCCGGATTGGCTATAGGGTCTGTAAGTGACGTCACAGACAGCGCGCGCTCACCTCTAGAAACAACCGTTCTGGGTACAACGCGTCAGCGGATCCCTATACTTTACTATGGGCCTCAAACTAGACTCACTGATGTTTGAGATATGAATGCAATGTTAGATTTGAAAACCATATGGAATAAATGTTTTGGGGTGTGCCTTCATACTCGTACTAGTTTTAAATCGCAAGACGCTGGTTTTCTGTGCTTTTCACGCCATTACAAAGAGCTCCATACGCTTTGTATATGGGGCGGTGAAGCGTCATGTACCCAAAACCGGATTCGCTGGAGGTGAGCGCGCGCTGTCCGTGATGCCACTTACAGACCTATATAGGAACCAACCAGTATCGTTGCAATTAGCTTTAATTGGGCCTTTAACTGCAGGCGGGAAACCATTCACCATTCGCGTTATAACGGCTATGCTCTGTTTTTCCTCTTTGCCATCATCATCCGTCAAGTACAGACAACTAAGCTGGTACTGTTGCTCCATGGCAATGAGCCCAGATGAACGCGTGGGGCAGGGCGCATGAACCATAACCACCAGATGGCAGGCTCAGGCAGACAATAACCACATTGATAACAGTTCATAGAAGAGAGTCTATCCCAGAAAGCATGTTAACGTTAATGTAACGTTAGGTTTTGGTTCGAATAGTTGATATCTGGTTTCCGGCTACTTTATAGCGTTAAACTAATGTTTATTTTTTCGTTAAACTGAAAACTAATGTTGGAAAAGCCTTTAGAAAAAAACCTAGGGTCGCAACCAAAAAGTTATCGCAATTAAAATATCGAAAAACTGAAGGGCAAATAAGGTAAGATCTATTTCAATATATAAATGGATTATTGATGCAAGGTTTTTGGTCACTTTACAACGTTATAATAACGTGTGTTTACAAATAAACGGTTGCACGATAACTGAAAATTAACGTCATAAAAACGTTTAGAAATCCTGAGGTCGCAGCCAAAAAGTGATCGAAATTGTAAACATATCAAAAAATAAAGGGCGAAAAAAGTAAGATTCACATAAAATTAAACTTGCCTTTATATTTATTTGAACCATTTGATGCGGGTGTAATGTAAAGTGTGCTTTGGTAGCGCAATGGTTAGCGTGAGTCTTTTAATCTCGCGACCGAGGTTCAATCCCTGACTTGGCTGGGATGAACTTTCGGAGCCCTATAACTTCAACTACCACTCATTCACCAATGGTGCCGAACCTGGGGCCACCCTCTCGAAAAAAACGCATTAACACAGGGTGTACAGTGGCAGGAAAGCCGACTTTTGCTGATCGCTACCCTGTCAGATTTTTGCCCGTCCTACAGCCACGGAACTGGGGCTAGCAGGGTCAGGCAAACAATGACCACATTAATAATAGTTAATAGTCTATCAGGGTCGTCGGACCGGGTGGATGCATTGATAAAACCAAAAAACAGGCAAAGCCCCTCCCCCTACTCCCACCACCACCACCACACCCCTGCAAAAAAAGCTAAGGGTTATTTAAATGCAGGGTTTTGTTTCACCGTTGAGAGGGGTGTCCTGGTGATAGATGTGTCCTGGTGAGAGGGGTGTCCTGGTGAGAGAGTTGTCCTGGTGAGAGGGGTGTCCTGGTGAGAGGGGTGTCCTGGTAAGAGGGGTGTTCTGGTGATAGGGGTGTCCTGCTGACAGGGGTGTCCTGCTGAGAGGGGTATCCTGGTGAGAGAGGTGTCCTTTGAAGAATTTAGGAGCCAAAACACACCACCCTTTTGATGACGTATCTAAAAATCAGAAATTAACAAAACAATGAATAAAACAACTTATTTCAATAGATTTGAACGCCGACATTCAGCCTGTCTGACCCCCTCCAACAAAGCGACTCTTTCCCCTCTTCCGTCTAGGATTCGATGGCTCCACAACGACCTCCCTGTGGACGATCCAACCGGCCTCAGGCGATGCGCCAGTGTGCACGAAGACCAGGAAGAACGCCTCCATATCTGGGTCACTAACTGCTGGGACAACCTTCAACACATGCGTGACGTCACTGAAGGCTACATCCAGTGTCTGGCGGAGAATGAAGGCGGAACGGCGTTCGGATTGCCGTCCAAATTCACATATGCATGTGAGTTTTCATCACAAACTAAATATTCTACTAATAAACTGATTTTGACTAAGATGGCTTACAGCTATTATGGAAAGAGTGCATCCTCGCTTGAAAAAGTGCAGGAGATTCGCGACACCCACATAAAAATCAAAGCAATATATAAGAGTGGGGTACCTTTTCCGATCTCCGCGATTGGCATCTTGGAAGTCTTGGAGATTCGCGATTGGCTGTTGGCATTTTCGGGGGATCGTTATCCGTACAAATCCTGGTTCAACGCGAAGACCCTTTCCCTATTATTTACCGCGATCCGTTATAACACTCTGAATTCAACGATATTCGCGAGTTTTTTTTTGTTTTTTTTGGTTTTTTGAGCCCAGTCTTTAGCTTAGAGATTCGATATTACTCTCACTAGTTCTTAAGGATTCGCGATTCGAAGGGGGGACCCCCGCGACCCCCCCCCCAACCTCGCCCCATATAACAGTACGATAATGACCGGTGTCACGGCGCCATGATGTCCCCCAGACGTGGAACATGTGGCCGTGCCCCCTGATGCCCGAGTGGCCAGCGTGGTAGAGGGAGACACGATCCGACTGGACTGTGACGCCATCCGCAGCGTCCCCAGACCGCAGTACACGTGGACCCACTGCGCCAGGTCTGTCTGCCAAGGCGTGCCACCCAGGACCGCGCCAGCCTTTAACGACAGACACTGGAAAGACAGCAAAACAGGTAAATTACATATTATAGGCGTTAATTTCTAAGCCACTCGACGATGAACTTATCCAGTAAAGTTCTGTCAAAATATAACTGGTCATTAGAATAAAAATGTTTGACATTATTATTAATATATTTATTATTATTGTTATTTTTGGTTTAAACATAATTTATTTTCTAAGGTTTGCAACAACGAATTCACATGTAAATGTTGACCTCACACGTACATATATTAGTCGTGGTAATAATTGAATAATTGTTTACAATGATAAATATTATTAGTAGTAGCAGTAGTAGTAGTAGTAGTAGTAGTAGCAGTAGTAGTAGCAGTAGCAGTAGTAGTAGCAGTAGTTGTTTGTTTTCATTGCTATCCAAACTATGAGCCATGTATTTCATGCAGCGGTGTAACTATTGACGAGTCGAAGTGTCATTAAGTTATGTTAATTCTACGAATCAATTCCTCCTGAAGCTGGCTTTTAATGTCTCGGTGTGTTTGACTTTTCAGGGACTTTGGTTATTGTAAACGTGACATCGGCGGACGCTGGAAGCTATGAGTGCGAAGCTTACAACCACCATGTCTCGGAAACCTTGTCTGATACTTGGACCATCATCGTCCTAGAGGAAGGTTGGTCACGCCACAAAGCGAGGGGTGTCCATCTGATAGGGGTATCCATGTGATAGGGGTATCGATGTGATAGGGGTATCCATGTGATAGGGGTATCCATGTGATAGGGGTATCTATGTGATAGGGGTGTCCTGGTGAGAGGGGTATCCATGTGATAGGGGTGTCCTGGTGAGAGGGGTATCCATGTGATAGGGGTGTCTTGGTGGGAATGGTGTCCATGTGAGAGGGGTGTCTTAGTGAGAGGGGTGTCCTGGTGAGAGGGGTGTCCTGGTGAGAGAGATGTCCTGGTGAGAGGGGTGTCCTGGTGGGAGTGGTGTCCATGTGAGTGGGGTTTCCTAGTGAACGGCGTGTGAGAAGTTTGTCCTGGTGAGAGGGGTGTCCTGGTGAGAGGGATGTCCTGGTGAGAGGGGTGTCGTGGAGGGAGGTGTCCTGGTGAGAGGGGTGTCGTGGTGAGAGGGGTGTCCTGGTGAGAGGGGTGTCCTGGTGAGAGGGGTGTGAGAGGGGTGTCCTGGTGGGGGTGGTGTCCATGTGAGAGGGGTGTCCTAGTGAGAGGGGTGTGAGAGGTGTGTCCTGGTTGGAGGGGTGTCCTGGTAAGAGGGGTGTCCTGGTGAGAGGGGTGCCGTGGTAAGAGGGGTGCCCTGGTAAGAGGGGTGCCCTGGTGAGAGGGGTGCCCTGGTAAGAGGGATGTCCTGGTGAGAGGGTGTCCTGGTGAGAGGGGTTTCCTGGTGAGGGGGTATCCTGGTGAGAGGGGTGTCCTGGTGAGGGGGGTGTCCTGTTGAGGGAGGTGTCCTGGTGCGAGGGGTGCCCTGGTAAGAGGGGTGCCCTGGTGAGAGGGGTGCCCTGGTAAGAGGGATGTCCTGGTGAGAGGGGTGTCCTGGTGAGAGGGTGTCCTGGTGAGAGGGGTTTCCTGGTGAGGGGGTATCCTGGTGAGAGGGGTGTCCTGGTGAGGGGGGTGTCCTGTTGAGGGAGGTGTCCTGGTGCGAGGGGTGTCCTGGTGAGAGGGATGTCCTGGTGAGAGGGGTGTCCTGGTGAGAGGGGTGTCCTGGTGAGAGGGGTGTCCTGGTGAGAGGGGTGTCCTGGTAAGAGGGGTGTCCTGGTGAGAGGGGCGTCCTGGTGAGAGGGGTGTCCTGGTGAGAGGGGTGTCCTGGTGAGAGGGGTGCCCTGGTAAGAGGGGTGCCCTGGTGAGAGGGGTGCCCTGGTAAGAGGGGTGTCCTGGTGAGAGGGGTGTCCTGCTGAGAGGGGTGTCCTGGTGAGAAGGGTGTCGTGGTGAGAGGGGTGTCTTGGTGAGAGGAGTGTCCTGGTGAGAGGGTGTCCTGGTGGGAGGGGTGTCCTGGTGAGAGGGGTGTCCTGGTGAGAGGGGTGCCCTGGTAAGAGGGGTGTCCTGGTGAGAGGGGTGTCCTGGTGAGAGGGGTGTCCTGGTGAGAGGGGTGTCTTGGTGAGAGGGGTGTCCTGGTGAGAGGGTGTCCTGGTGAGAGGGGTGTCCTGGTGAGGGGGGTGTCCTGTTGAGGGAGGTGTCCTGGTGAGAGGGGTGTCCTGGTGAGGGGGGTGTCCTGTTGAGGGAGGTGTCCTGGTGAGAGGGGTGTCCTGGTGAGAGGGATGTCCTGGTGAGAGGGGTGTCTTGGTGAGAGGGGTGTCCTGCCTAGAGAGGTGTTCTGGTCAGAGGGGTGTCCTGGTCAGAGGGGTGTCCTGTTGAGAAGGGTGTCCTGGTGAGGAGAGTATCCTAGTAAAAGGGCTGTCCTTGTGGGGGGGGGGAGTTGTGCCATTTTGAGGGTGCCGGGTGAGATGTTGTGTTCTGTTGACTGGGGATGTGTCTCCCGCTTCTAACTGTACGTATGATGTGATCTTACAGTACTTCCAGATATCATGATGTTTCTTTCAGGCGCTGGCACTAGTTCTACCCACGAAGCAGTTCTGATGGATGTGAAAGTGTCCCCGGCCTATCAGGCAGTGGAGATTGGCAAGACGGCCATCTTGACGTGTTTCCAGAGCGGCAGGTGCGACAGTGGCGCCGTCTAACGATCCTTGATAAAATGAACATCTCTCTTGACAGCTATAGCTCTTTCTCGTCAGCGCATTCGACATATTGTTGATATTGAGTGGTCAGCTATGTTCCACCATGGCGTGGTCATATCATGGCGCGGTAATCGATGTACACAGCATCAACGAGAAAATATGTGGCATGCCAATCAAGATAACTGCGTCTAATACCAATGTCCGGTACTTAGCTCAATTTGACTTTCTCTCTATGCAACTCCATTCATGCAACCGGTCTAAGCATGTAAATAACACATGTGTAAAAACAAAAACAAGACAAAAAAAGAAGTACGGAAGACACCCGAAAACTCGCTCAAGTACTCCCACGCGGTGTGACAACACCCATTAACTATTAGCCATTATTACCATTAACCATTATTACCATTAACCATTATTACCATTAACCATTATTACCATTAACCATTATTACCATTAACCATTATTACCATTAACCATTATTACTATTAACCATTATTACCATTAACCATTATTTCCATTAACCATTATTATCATTATTATTTACATGTCTTTTTGTTGTGTTAATTTTTTTTGGTGGGGGGGGGGGGGGCGGGCGTGTAAGAGTTCTATTGACCAAGACATATAAAACACGTGCAGAGATTCGAATTAAAACATTATCGTACTGATAAAACGTAGTTTATATTATTCCAACTGAGCGTTTAATTGTTACTCTCGTTTGTCCAGACCTCAAGTCTCGGTCACGTGGGAGTTCCTGCGAGGTCACAGTTGCCCCAGTCACGGCTCCTCCTCCACCCCCCAGCAGCCACAGTTCGTGCCCGTGCCTCCTGTGGTGGGCACCTCGCTGATGATACATAACCAGGTGTTGCGCTTCCTGCGTGTCAGTGAGCAGGCGCAGGGCTGTTACCAGTGCGTCACAGAGGGCCCGGGGCGGAACGGCGTCTGCATCACACGAATGTTCCTCGATATCCAAGGTAACAAAGTATAAACACTTAAAGTTTTGTATTCACGTTTTGGTTCTTTTTTTTTACGATACTCGGCTTAATTAAGACATATGATTTAAATATAAATGCGAATTAGTAATTTCCAAATGTGATTAATTAGCAACTGCGACATGAAAATGAAAAAAATTGCAGTTCCACGCTGCCGTACTAGTGTGACGTAATTACCGGGCGATCCCCCAGCCCCTTCCCATCCTCGCCCAAGTATCTTGGAGCATGACTTTTTATTTATCGCAATAAAATAAGTCGTTCTGCGATAAGGTGTAAAACGAGTTAATATTTTAGTGAAATCAGTGCCCAAAGGGAAATTATTTTTCAGGTGAAAAAAATATTGCGATGTCCTAAATCGGACGAATGGCGTAGCATAGCGATTTATAGCATAGCACAGTATAGTATAGCATAGTATAGTATAGCACAGTATAGTATAGCACAGTATAGTATAGCACAGTATAGTATAGCACAGTATAGTATAGCACAGTATAGTATACCACAGTCTAGTATACCACAGTATAGTATACCACAGTATAGTGAACCACAGTATATTATACCACAGTATAGTATACCACAGTATAGTATACCACAGTATAGTATAGCACAGTATAGTATACCACAGTATAGTATACCACAGTATAGTGAACCACAGTATAGTATAGCACAGTATAGTATACCACAGTATAGTATACCACAGTATAGTATAGCACAGTATAGTATAGCACAGTATAGTATACCACAGTATAGTATAGCACAGTATAGTATACCACAGTATAGTATACCACAGTATAGTATAGCACAGTATAGTGTACCACAGTATAGTATACCACAGTATAGTGAACCACAGTATAGTATACCACAGTATAGTATACTACAGTATAGTATACCACAGTATAGTATAGCACAGTATAGTATACCACAGTATAGTATACCACAGTATAGTATACCACAGTATAGTAAACCACAGTATAGTAAACCACAGTATAGTAAACCACAGCATAGTATACCACAGTATAGTATAGCACAGTATACTACACCACAGTGTAGCATACCACAGTATAGTATAGCACAGTATAGTATAGCACAGTATAGTAAAGCACAATATAGTAAAGCACAATATAGTATAGCACAATATAGTATAGCACAGTATAGTATAGCACAGTATAGTATACCACAGTATAGTATAGTATAGCACAGTATAGTATAGCACAGTATAGTATACCATAGTATAATATAGTATAGCACAGTATAGTATACCACAGCATAGTATACCACAGAATAGTATACCACAGTATAGTATACCACAGTATTGTATACCATAGTATAGTATACTATAGCACAGTATAGTATACCACAGTATAGTATATCACAGTATAATATAGTATAGCACAGTATAGTATACCACAGCATAGTATACCACAGTATATTATACCACAGTACAGTATACCACAGTATAGTATACCATAGTATATTATGCCACAGAATAGTATAGTATAGTATAGCACAGTATAGTATACCACAGTAAAGTATACCACAGCATAGTATACCACAGTATAGTGTAGTATACCATAGTATAGTATACCACAAAATAGAATAGCACAGTATAGTATAGCACAGTATAGTATGGCACAGTATAGTATACCACAGTCTAGTATAGCACAGTATAGTATAGCACAGTATAGTATACCACAGTATAGCATACCACAGTATAGTATACCACAGTATAGTATACCACAGTATAGTATACCACAGTATGGTATACCACAGTATAGTATACCACAGTATAGTATACCACAGTATAGTATAGCACAATATAGAATAGCACAATATAGAATAGCACAGTATAGTATACCACAGTATAGTATACCACAGTATAGTATACCACAGTAGAGCATACCACAGTATAGTATAGTATACCACAGTATAGTATCTCACAGTATGGTATACCACAGTATAGTATACCACAGTATAGTATACCACAGTATAGTATACCACAGTATAGTATAGCACAGTATAGTGTACCACAGTATAGTATACCACAGTATAGTATAGTATAGCACAGTATAGTATAGCACAGTATAGTAAACCACAGTATAGTATGCCACAATATAGTATAGTATACCACAGTATGGTATACCACAGTATAGTATACCACAGTATAGTATACCACAGTATAGTATAGCACAGTATATTATAGCGCTGTATAGTATACCACAGTATAGTATAGCACAGTATAGTATAGCACAGTATAGTACAGCACAGTGTAGTGTAGCACAGTATAGTATACCACAGTATAGTATACCACCGTATAGTATACCACAGTATAGTATACCACAGTATTGTATACCATAGTATAGTATACTATAGCACAGTATAGTATACCACAGTATAGTATATCACAGTATAATATAGTATAGCACAGTATAGTATACCACAGCATAGTATACCACAGCATATTATACCACAGTACAGTATACCACAGTATAGTATACCATAGTATATTATGCCACAGAATAGTATAGTATAGTATAGCACAGTATAGTATACCACAGTAAAGTATACCACAGCATAGTATACCACAGTATAGTATAGTATACCATAGTATAGTATACCACAATGTAGAATAGCACAGTATAGTATAGCACAGTATAGTATGGCACAGTATAGTATACCACAGTATAGTATAGCACAGTATAGTATAGCACAGTATAGTATACCACAGTATAGCATACCACAGTATAGTATACCACAGTATAGTATACCACAGTATGGTATACCACAGTATAGTATACCACAGTATAGTATACCACAGTATAGTATACCACAGTATAGTATAGCACAATATAGAATAGCACAATATAGAATAGCACAGTATAGTATACCACAGTATAGTATAGCACAGTATAGTATACCACAGTATAGCATACCACAGTATAGTATAGTATACCACAGTATAGTATCCCACAGTATGGTATACCACAGTATAGTATACCACAGTATAGTGTACCACAGTATAGTATACCACAGTATAGTATAGCACAGTATAGTATACCACAGTATAGTATACCACAGTATAGTATACCACAGTATAGTTTAGTATAGCACAGTATAGTATAGCACAGTATAGTAAACCACAGTATAGTATGCCACAATATAGTATAGTATACCACAGTATAGTATACCACAGTATAGTATACCACAGTATAGTATACCACAGTATAGTATACCACAGTATAGTATAGCACAGTATATTATAGCGCTGTATAGTATACCACAGTATAGTATAGCACAGTATAGTATAGCACAGTATAGTACAGCACAGTGTAGTGTAGCACAGTATAGTATACCACAGTATAGTATACTACAGTATAGTATAGTATAGCACAGTATAGTATAGCACAGTATAGTACAGCACAGTATAGTATAGTAAAGCACAGTATGGTATACCACAGTATAGTATACCACAGTATAGTATACCACAGTATAGTATGATATAGTATACCATAGTATAGTATAGCACAGTATATTATAGCGCTGTATAGTATACCACAGTATAGTATAGCACAGTATAGTATAGCACAGTATAGTACAGCACAGTATAGTAAAGCACCGTATAGAATACCACAGTATAGCATACCACAGTATAGTATAACACAGTATGGTATAGCGCAGTATAGTATAGCACAGTACAGTATACCACAGTATAGTATAGTATACCACAGTATAGTATGCCACAGTGTAGTACATCACAGTATAATATAGTATAGCATAGCATAGTATAGCACAGTATAGTATAGCACAGTATAGTATAGCGCAGTATAGTATACCACAGTATAGTATAGCACAGTATAGTATAGCACAGTATAGTATAGCACAGTATAGTATTGCACAGTATAGCATAGCGCAGTATAGTTTACCACAGTATAGTATAGCACAATATAGTATAGCGCAGTATAGTATACCACAGTATAGTATACCACAGTATAGTATACCACAGTATAGTATAGCACAGTATAGTATAGCGCAGTAAAGTATAGCACAGTATAGTATACCACAGTATATTATACCACAGTATAGTATACCACAGTATAGTATACCACAGTATAGTATGGCACAGTATAGTATAGCACAGTATAGTATAGTATACCACAGTATAGTATAGCGCAGTATAGTATAGCACAGTATAGTGTACCACTGTATAGTATACCAGAGTATATTACAACACAGTATAGTATAGCGCAGTACAGTATAGCAAAGTATAGTATAACACAGTATTGCATACCTCATCATAGTATAACACAGTATTGTATACCTCATCATAGTATGGCATAGTATAGTATAGCAAAGCATATCATAGCGCAGTATAGCATGAAGTGCTTGACTACCCGACTCATGTTCGTGTCGCCATAGCGCCCCCCGTCTTTGACTTCACACCGTGGCCGTGGCAGGTATCCATAGGCGACCACGCCTTCTTCTGGTGTCGAGCCGTGGGGGATCCGCAGCCAATGCTGACCTGGTTCATTGATGACGTCATGTATAACCCGGGTAAGCCAAGTACCCTCTGCACTTCAAATGCAATAGCGGATTCAACAGATTTATTATATTTGATATGTAGTTATAGGTATTTAATAATCTATTTAAAGCTCTCCGCACGGGAGTTTTAGCAAGGGGGTTCCACTGTAGACCAAGTGGAAAGAGGAGTAGTCATTTTTTAAGAGGGCACACAACTACTTCAACAGCCTTTATATCCAATTGATCTAACGCAACGATCTAGACTTTCAGCAGTGTATCTTAGATTTAAAAAAATATAATAGTACCGCCCCAAATAGTGCTTTGCGTACTTGTTTAAAATTCATATATGACATTTTGACGAAGTCTGAGAAGTTCTATATATTAGCAGCTCTAACTCTGATCCCACCTTATTTTCTATTCTTCAGACTTGCACACTAGATGGCGCGTGGCTGGTGACAAACGTTCGCTGGGATTGTTCCACGCGCACGCCACCGACACATGTGTGGTGACGTGCTTAGCAACCAATCCCGTCGGTCAGGAGATGGCGGTGACTTATCTCACTGTCAAACCTTGATAGGCGCGCAAGCTTTCTCTTACCACGGTCAGCTGCAGGAAGCGACACGGCAACAGCTACACGCCACATCTGCTGTCGACTCACTCCCATAGAGGGGGCTGCGTTGTATATACCTGGTGACGGCTGCTTCCTCACTGCATTCGCACTCTCGCCCGCCAGGCGGCGCTGCGCACATTGACTGGACAAATGCGCCGCAGATGTCTAGAAATCAGTGCCGGGTACCTAGCCTATGCCTAATAACACACGGTATCAGGCGACGGAAGAAAAAGAGTTCCATTGGCGCCTAAATTGCTATGTTAAATGATCGTTATTTTTATGTTCATTTATGTAATTCATAACATTGGTCATTAGGTATTATATGACTGATTTTACTATTTCTTGGCGGACTCTTGACCGCTGAGGCATAAACCGACGAACGGAGCGCCACCTAACGGGTGAGAGCTTTACCGGTTTTTACCTTGCTGGCCAGTATTATAATGTTGAATCGGTGAATATGTGTCTGCACTAATGTGTAGGAGGTTATCATGCTGGCCAGTTGACTACAATTTCATTATTAACCTGATATTTCGACACTGCTATACGCTATCTGGCGAACCCGCCTAATGCGTTGTGAACTTCGATTCGCCAATTGCTGATATTCAGTCGAGATGACTCAGCGGAAACGCAAATCAATTTCCAGAACGTTGTACTTAATAAAGCACACTTGGTGAGCAGTGAGTCACTGTATGTTACTTTTTACATGCATTTCATAGAAACAAATGTCAAGGTTTCTCTCGCTCAATTAAAGCACGTATTCCCAACAAGTTAGATACGACTTGTTGATGGCTTGTTGTATGTCTACGGTTGTCAGCTATGGGACTTCTCGAGTCAGTGTTGCTGTTTCTGTGCAGCCTGGCGGAAAACAGTGCGTCTGCTATTCAATATAGCGTGCCGATCCCATTCGAATTTGTCCCTGTACTATATGTAAGGTTCTATCTGTAGCATTACAACTACACTTAAAGGTTCATGACGTTTGTTAGCGTACTTCGAGCGGTGAAAACGTATGTATAAACACCTGTGCCATACTAGCTTTCCACGGAAGTGAGTCTAACATTAGTAAAAGTAGTAACTACATCTGCTATAAAGAACAACGTACGAAATATCTCATTGATAGCATAAGTTGTAGGTTTGGATATTGAGTGACTCATGCTCAAATGTACTGCCGCTGGCTCTAATAAAGACTTGATATGTGACGGTGCGATACATGACTTCTTACAATGTAAGGTGAACCCCACTGCTGAATTAGATCAATAGGAGTTTAAAATTTATATGCATGACGGTCTCATTCATCATGGAACGTTGGCATATAATTTAGTTTAGGTTTACGTCTAAATTTTATATCGTTTAAGTTAGGCATGTATGTATGTACATGGACTTAGAGTTCGAATAAATATATATATGTAAATTAAAAAGCTTAAATGTGTGGCGTGTGGAGATTTATGACTGAATGTGTTTTTTTATTATTTTGCAATCAATGTGTATACATCATGTATGAATTGTTCTTGTTCCAGGGGCGTGGCGCTTACGGGACTGTAATCAACTTCATTCATACACGGGATTTATATTTTTTGGCAAAATACAAACATCATTCGAATATCCTGTTGACTAAACCGTGCAGTCTGCATTAACTTTGTATGCCTGGTCCAGAGCAAATATCCTTCGTAAAATTTAAATAGATTCGCATGTAGAAATAGTCAATAGGAATCAATGTGGGTACATGCACTATCATAGATTCAATTCTATATGCATGTCTAATGATTCATCAACGGGTTCTTTGACCTACTGGGATCTAATTCGATCGCTAATCATACATGACTTCGCAAATACCTATTTCGACGATATGACTTCGCAAATATCTATTTCGACGATATGACTTTGCAAATGTCTATTTCGACGATATGACTTCGCAAATATCTATTTCGACGATATGACTTCGCAAATATCTATTTCGACAATATGACTTTGCAAATGTCTATATCGACGATATGACTTTGCAAATATATATTTCGACGATATGACTTTGCACATGTCCATTTCGACGATATGACTTCGCAAATATCTATTTCGACGATATGACTTCGCAAATATCTATTTCGACAATATGACTTTGCAAATGTCTATTTCGACGATATGACTTCGCAAATATCTATTTCGACGATATGACTTTGCAAATGTCCATTTCGACGATATGACTTCGCAAATATCTATTTCGACGATATGACTTCGCAAATGTCTATTTCGACGATATGACTTCGCAACTATCTATTTCGACGATATGACTTCGCAAATATCCGCCATCATGAAAAAAAGAGGCGCAAAGAGTTCTGGCAAATACAGTTTTGAGTTATCGTTAATTGCTCTTCGGAGAAAATCATCAAAGTTCCAGGGTAACGGCATAGAATGTATAAAGTTGTTGAACATCCTGTAAGTATATTTTTTTTTGCGTAGGTGACAATATTGTCTACACAATATGATATGGTACGAATTAAGACGTCATTTTGATATAGAGTAAAGACATAAATAATAACCAGATCATACATGAATCACACATGCAGTGGCGCCTCACATTGGAATAATCTGAGTATTTGCGACGTCGTCTATGGTTGAATAAAAGTATTTAATAATATAGATATTACGGTGGGAATCTATGCCAGGCTACGCGCTTTGCCCAGCGTAAGACAGCCCTGAGCTGCCAATTAGCAGAAAATGGAGAATTAAAGTTGAGGACGTTTTCTATAAGATAATCTATACAGCTTAGAACCTGAGCCGGGGCCTGTGCTATGTTCCAGAGTGGAATGTCCCCAGAGCTTCAACTCGACACTGCTTCAAACGGGCATTGACATGTTCTAGGCATTGACATTTTCTAGGCATTGACATTTTCTGGGCATGTTTTCCATACAGTCGGAGGTGAATGGTTGAGCTGACTTCGGGATGATTTGCTGGATCACAACGGTTGATTGTATATTCAGGACACTTTAACCACTTTTGGTCATGTCGCGTCAATGGGAGAAGGAAGGGAAAAGTGGAGCCATGTCACTGGGGGTAACCCCCTACGCATTGAGAAGAAAGACATGTCGCGTGTCGATTTTAAGAAAAGGTCCATGTCGCGTGTCGATTTTAAGAAAAGTTCCATGTCGCGTGTCGCTAAGTCTTATGTCGCATGTCGATTCTAAGACAACCCCAATGTCGCGTTGTCGATTTTAAAAATGGCCGTGTCGCCGTGTCGAAAAGACCCCTCTGGGGCCCTTTAGGTGGCCAGAGCAGGGTCACAACGGAATTCTCACTGCGATTATTCGATCAGCTATGGATTTACCTTCGTAATTCGATTTTGGAAATAAAGCAAGAACATCCTAATTATGAGCCAACAATATTCTTCTTAATATTACAACTGCATGTACCCAATCATTCAATAAACTTGAAAACATGTGTCTTGAAAGAGTTTGGATGGTATGCAGATTGACTGAGATACCACTAAAACGAACACCAGACCAGTCGCCATTGGCAGACAATATCACGTAGCTATATAACACATGAGAAGCACTATGTGTGTACATCAATGACAAGTCGTACGCTGTGTTCGTATATAACTTGAGCAAATAACAACTACCATAAAATCGCACGACATTCTAGGTCAATTTTAACTTCATTCCACTAAGTTATACTTTAATTTTGGAAGCTATAAAGCAGGAACAATAATTTGTGACAATTTTTGTGAATCTGACGAAATAATATTTGCTTGCATATTATGGTTATATAATTACGCATCAGCATTCTAAAAGAAACTCGCTTTTGTTATCGTCGACTCGAGTAGCTTATTCAGTGTTATGGGTTTATGGCAGCGCCTTATTTCATATGATTATCATACAAATGTTGCGTTTTTGCAACGTACCTATTCGACCACTGCTTGTAAGAAGCTGTGTATGAAATAGCAACTTAAGTCTGGTTAAGCATTACACTCGGACAGATGTTTAAAGTATTTAAACAGATGTTTCCCGCCAATTAAAGAAAAGCTGCATAGGATACTGTAAGGAAAGGTCGTCATTCAAATTTAACACCACAGTAACATTTGCTGAAAATGGTCATGGCAAACCTGCCAGAAAACGTTTGTTTTGCAGGATTAGATTACCGTAAGTTGGTAGCTATGTGTACTACGTCACAGATTAGGGTGTAACAGTTAGTTCACTGGCTTTTCACCACTCTCTGCCTTCGACTCACTCCGCTAGGGCTCCATATTATATCTCTGTTATCGCCTACCTCCTCAGTGCATTTTCACACTCGCTCAGCAGGGCGGCGCTGCGCAGATTGATAGGAAAAATGCGTCGCGCATTTCTACAAATTAGTGCTGGGACCCAGCCTAAGCCTAATAACGCATGAAATCAGGTGATAAAAAGAAAGAGTTCTGTCACAATTATAACTATTTCGAAAGGGTACAAGATGCGTTTTGTTGTATTAAATACGCAAAGCTCATTATTTTTATGTTTAATTGTTGAAAACTATAATGTTGCAGAAAATTGCAGCTGATTTGACCGTTTTTCAAGAATCTTGAAATTTGCCCCCGGCCGACAGCAGCGGTAAAAGCGGAGCTTGCGTAGCGCCACCGCGCGGGGAGCTTGGCTTTTCACACCATTTTAGAGATATTGAGCGGGCTCCGAGCAATGAATTTCCGTGATAATTAAATTAAAAGAGTAGATCATCCTCGCACTAATCAGGTCCTAATATGGGCAGAAAAAAAGTTTGAACAGCTTTAAATATGTAGCATGTCATAAACAAAACGTTCACCTTAAGAACTCACATTCACAAATGTAATTCATACGGGTATCAGCGTGTTTATATGGGTGTTCGGAATGTTCAAGAACCACATCCCGTCACCCGAAGGAATCACCAATGCGTAACAAATACACAAATCTACCCACTAGACGGCACCACTGTACTGTACGGTATACGGAATTCAGCAATGACATGAAAAGTGACAGTCCACCACTAATCTGTCATGTATCGTTTATTAACTAAATTCTTTCTGGAAACAAATCAATTTTTCATCCCTTGGTCTTTTCGTTGTTCAGCAAGGGCGAGGGATCCCTTTTCGCCTGGAGTCCTCCGGTTTAACCGTTTCAACGGCTAGTACACTTGCCTTCATGATGCACCAGCAATATGACGTCACGCAAGCCGCAAGCCCCATCGGGTCTCGTTATCGCCAGTAAATGAGCGTTGCCACGCAATGCTATGGCTGGAGGAACTAAGATATGTAATTACATGTGCTTCAGTTCATGCTGATAATTTCCGGATTCGTGACGTCATGGTTGAAGCCAGTGATGAGGACATGCAGGATAAAGCGGATCGTCTTGCGGTAGATCTTCTCCATGTTACTGGTGAAGCGTTCACCCAGAGTCTCCTGTACCGCCTGCAGGAAGGGCTCCTCAATCGCCTAAAGACAGGAAAATACCGTTATTGTAGCGATACAAGGGGTCTGGAAGGAGTAAATGGTGATACGCGACCCAGGCATATTTGAAAAATCGACATTCGACTGAAAAAGTGACATCGACACGACACTGTACTCAGCCAAAAAGCGACATTCGACGCTGAGGATTTTGAACAATTTGCCCTTGCAATGGTTGCATTATTACAACTAATAGGGATATATGGGACTGGTGACAAGGCAGTACGTGTAAAACAGTGGTTGTGAATTCATAAATAACTTATGCGCAGGGAATATGTAGCAATTTGCAATGAAGCAGCTCTTGAAGCGAAAAAACTGTCCAGATGTAGCAAATTAGTTCACATAGCACAGTGCAAAACACCATTCTCATCGCATTAATGGAGGCAAAATGCTTAGATTTACTTTCCTATGGAGTAATGTTTGTTTCGTGCATGTCTTACTGAAAACTTTATTTTGTCAAAGTTAACAAATGATATAGTTTAAGCATAGAAGATGTCTATGTTCCATTCACGCCAGGCCAACGTCGCTTTCCCTTTTATGCTACTCGTCCTTTCTTCCCCTTACTTGCTCTGTTTGGCGTCCGTGCCTCCTTCTGCTTGAACGTGGCAGCGCCTTTTTCGCGTGGAACATTTCGCCTAATACGTTGCGCCCTAACGCCATATGAGACCCATTTTGATCTCCTTTTTGCAAACGTAATTGCGTCTCGTCGGACGTAGATGGATCATTTCTGGCTGCTTCAGTCCTCATCGTCACGGAGAAAAACATGGTCTCAGGCTGAGCGTCATTACAGCGCGGCCCGGTCCGATAGGACAGGGTAGAAGCAAACGAGCAGAGCGGAAGAAGAACCTCCAATGCACTCTAAGTTCACCTCTAAATATCGACTCTGACCCACCCCTTTTAGCGGCCCCAAGTACCCAGTGCCCCCGGCGTTTCTCGCCCTACAGTATAAAGACGACGGTGGGAACGAAGATGCTCATGTTGTGCCTGAAGTGGATCGACCAGGCAGACCGATAGAGGTTGTTAACACGGCGCGATTAGGCAGACGTGAAAGCCGCGGTGAAAAATAGTCCAATTAGTGATGGATTACACGCCATGTGCGTAATGATCATGGTTTACAACCAGCTGCGGCGGTTTTACAGATACAGACATATACAGTTAGTTGAAATTAAGCTTAGACTACCGGCTGGGTCTTTGGCGAAAAGAGGATTTTTTTTATGTTCCCGATGCACATAGCACCTAACGTCGTAGGGTTCATGTCTTTTTTTTTTAATTATGGGAGGCAAATGAGTTTTACGCCCCCCTTCACCCCACCTCCGCCCTATCTCATAATATTTATAATGATTTATAAATATTGCATATTATTGTGATCATTTCATCCTGTCTCTGCTTACGTTCTAAAAGCCCATCAGGTTTTCTTTCATGGTTTTATATATGTTCCCGCTGTGATGACTTGTACCCGGAGAGTGCTGTAAGAGCCCCGTATTGAATTTCTAAAAGAAACTATCGACTTGGTCGAGTTATGAAAAATACATTGAACCTCCGATCTCCTTTTTCCAACCGATCCCTGGGTTACGACAAATGGCGGATCCAGGGCGGGTGGGGGGACACAGGGGGCACGTGCCCCCCCCCCCCCCACCCTTGGCTCGCAAATAGGCAACCCCAACATGCCCCCCTCCCCCCGTCGCAAGTTTCTCACAGGATCCACGGCTGGATAGGAAGTTTACCCCACTTTTGTAAATTCCTGGATCAGCCACTGCAGACCACTCGGGTATCCCAGAAGTTAGCTCCTTGGTAGCGGATATGACGTAAGACAAATCTAACCGGAAAAAAATACGAAATGTTTGGCACCTTCTGATATATGAATCGGACCTGAGCTCGAAATAGAATCGAAGATCGTAAGTGATACAAACGGAAAGTGAGACAGACCGAAAGTGAGACAGACCGAAAGTGACATAGACCAGAAGTGACATAGACCAGAAGTTACATATCCCAGAAGTGGCATAGCCCAGAATTGACATAATCCGGAAGTGACATAGCCCAGAAGTAATATAGCCCCGGAAGTGACATAACCCAGAAGTGATATAGCCCAGAAGGGACATAGCCCCGAAGTGCAACAGAGCGCAAGTGAATTATATACCGGAAGTGACACACAATGAAGTATCCTAGACTGGAAGTGCCACAAACCGGAATTGACACAGAAAGGAAGTGACACAGACATGAGGTTAGTAGCATCATTAGAGCCGAAATTACGTTATGTCACGTGAGCCACAAGAGCCCCCCAGTTTGTTGGGCGCGGTACATCCTCGTGGCATGCTATTTCCCGATCCAAGCGGTCAAAACTACGGATTGCATCATTGCAACCGCGCCCTGATTTAGCCTTAAATCCTTGCTAACAATGGCATCCGATTGATGCAAGCTGAGCGTTTCTATTTTAAGGTAACCCGGTGTTGTATCGTGAACACGAAAGCCGTGCACAAGCCAACGTCTGACGACATAGGGATGATCGGAACTGTCTGCGCCATGTTGGGCAAAATCAGGAAAATCAGCGAAAAGAGGAAGATGGCTCTCCGCGGAGAGCAAAGAAAGTAAATTAATTATTATTTGACGGAGCTCCACTAAAGCGAACAAAATGCAACACATGTCAATTCAAACGATTTATTTTATTTTATCATTATGTAATGTGAGTATTCCACTGGAAGATCCTAGTGGACGGACGATATAGTGGGTCTCACTACCCTCTCCACATACCAGGGGCAGATCCAGGAATTTTGAAAGGGGGGGTCCAAACTTGCGACGGGGGAGGGGCTCTGAACAAAATTGCGACCGGGAGGAGGGTCCACGCCGCCTCAGATAGCGTTATTCCTCAAAAAGGGGGGGTCCACGTTTTAGATAGCCTAAATATTGCATTGAAAAACGGCATTCTTCCTCAAAAATGGAGGGGGGGTGGGTCCGGCTTACCCCCCTGTATCCGCCCTGGTATATCCTACTTGAGCCTGGAGGCCCTTTTTGTGTATTTTAATTTAGGTATGGACCCCCCCCCCGTCCCTTGTTCATTTGGGATGCGACCGCTTGTGGAACCGACATATGTAGTCGGCACCGACACCGTAAGTTCCAAAGCCGGGCTCAAAGCACGTGGCAAAATCGTTGCCAAAATTGTCATTGATTGCGACTTATGTTTAATATTCCGTCCATACAGCTGCTACCCGATGTCAAAGCCTGTCAGATTTACACTCCCTCCCCCCGCCCCCCCGTACCCCCTAATGTGGACACTCCCCCTCCCTTTTCCAATATCCTGGATTGGTCGCTAAGTTGTTAGCTATTTTGTAGGTATAAGACTAAGTTAATGCGGCAATGCTGTCTCACTGATAACCTTGAGTTGATCAGTACCGACACAAGGATTTTCACATTATTTATTTTCGGGGGTGGAGGGGGGGGGCATGATGCTAATTTTTGGCTTTAAAACTGGCCACCTCTACCGAATACTCTACCCAACTCCCTCCCCCCATTCCGACTTCGAACTCCAATCTACCATTCCCCACACTGGCTCCGTATCTTTATTACCATGGTTGAGTGGTTGTTTATTCAGGCCGGTTTAACCAATTGTGGACGTAACCCCTACTCTTTGCGATGAAGGGCATCTTAAGGGATCTTTATCCTGCAACCCCACAGACATGACCGTATTACCATGCAAAGTCCTCGATCTGCGACACGCAAGCCTCAAGAGATACAGGGCAGACCCGGTAGCTCAGTGGGTTACAGCGCTCGCCTTGAGCGCTCTGGCCACCTGAGAGCCTAACGACACGTGGATCGATGGTTCGAGCCCCGCTGTGGCCAATGTCTGTGTGGTCGCAGGATAAACTTTCACGTCATTCTTCGCAAAGAGTAGGGGGTAACCACCCCCGGGGACATGGCTCCACTCTCCCTTCCCTGTCTCCCATTGGAGCGATATGACCCAAAGACTGAATATATATATATATATATATATATAATTATATAATATAGTATAATATAACCAACCCAACTCAAAAGATACAGACGGACACTCACCCAGAAAATGGCCTCCACGAAGTTCTCGAAGCGTCTGTGCGACTTGCCGGTGGTGAGCAGCATGTCGATGATGTACTCCGGGTCGTCCATGTTGGCAATCGACTCGTCCAGAGCGTTCATCACGAGCAGCGCGTGGTTCTCCAGCGCCCGACTCGCACCCAGGTCAGCCCGCTCCACCGACCGGAACTGCTCAAACATCGCCTTGATTTCGGACCGGGTCTCGAACATTCTGGCGTGAGACGGAACCAAATGGTAATAAAATGAAAATGAAATGAAACGGAATGTAAATGAAATTAAGTGCAGCCTAAATAAAATAAAAATGTAAATGAAATGAAATAAAAAGGTAAATGAAATGAAATGTAAATGAAATGAAATGTAAATGAAATGTAGCCTAAAGAAAAGAAAATGTAAATGAAATGAAATGTAGCCTAAAGAAAAGAAAATGTCATTGAAATAAAATTAAATGTAAATGAAATGAAAAGGAAACGAAATAATGTTTTCATTAAAGTCCCTTTTTGTGCCCCTGAAGGCGGGATTGGGCCACGAAACAATAAAATTCCGTGGTTTGAAAAATGCCCTAGAAATTTATACCATTTAACA
Organism: Arenicola marina; assembly: GCA_964019135.1. NCBI lineage: Eukaryota > Metazoa > Annelida > Polychaeta > Arenicolidae > Arenicola > Arenicola marina. The sequence goes on from OZ025257.1 coordinate 15,294,819, forward strand.
TATAAAAACCAAAACCGGCCCCCTCTATCCAGCATATCTGGATCCAACCCTGAAACCGGCGCCCCCCTATCCAGCTTTTCTGTATCCGCCCCTGCAGCCTGCTTACTAACCTGGTTTAATCCGAAAATTGTTCTTTCTATCGGAGGGTCTTTTATAAATGGAAATTCAGCGGTTAGATGGCGACATAGCATGGTAGAAAACTGGCCAGACTCACCAGTTCCAACGACTTCTTGGAAGTAATACGGTTGGATGACTATTCACATTTGAAAACAATTTGACCCAATAAACTGGCCGAATGCAAGCGGTAACCGCAGTGTTTTGACAATTTTATCACGATAGTAAACCGAATTTTATAATCTGCTCTACTTTACTCAAGTAATATGAACCAGGTAAGAAAATCCGCAGAGTCTCCGCTTTGCGTTGGCATGGTACCACTATAATATGAAAATGATGCAGAGCGCTAACCACTACACCCGGGAGCCACCTTGGATGAATAATGGTGGTTGTATGTTCAGGACGCTTTAACCACTTTTGTTCAGATCGCGTCAATGGGAGAAGGAAGGGCGAGCGGAGCCATGTCCCCGGGGGTAAGCCCCTACTCTTTACGAGGAAAGACCTCCTGGGATCTTTATCCGGCGACCATACAGACCTCAGGAGGCCAGATCACCCACGGCGATGCGCTCTAGCCCACTGAGCCGCTGGGCCGGCCATTGGTGCGCCGGGATACGAACCCATGCTCTTGGCTCAGTGTGAATTTGGAAGGTTCCATATAGATGGAATTGATGGAAGAACGGTTTTCCATAAACTGGCCCGGCTGTTTATGTCCTATTGGTGCGCCACTTGACAGAGTTTGTACATCTTCTATGTTTATATATATGTTAGTGTTCATTTTTTTTAAATAATTTGTTTATTTCACCCAAATAAAGGAAACAAATAATAAATTTTACAAAACAAATATATTTCTGTAATACAATATGTATACATTTATATCAAGAGGGAATATCGCCTCACCTGAGAAACGATGTATATGTGCATGCATATAATACAATATATACGACAAAGAGGACTAGTGGGGATATTTCTTATTCAATATTTGGTCTCACCTGAGAAACATGGCGATGCCTGTTGTTGTCATGTTGCGGCTAATGGCTTTCCAAGACTTGGTAATGCTGAACACCTCCCGCTCCGTCAAGGGCAGCTTGATGTTGTGTTTGGCGTGCAGAGTGGCCCCATCGGTCGTGTAGACACTGTAGTTTGATCCGCGCTTACCATTGTTGTCGACAGTCGGCGCCGGTTTGTTCGGGAATACCTGAGCTGACGCCAGACACCCCATTGTATACAATTCCTTTACATCAATAATTCCAAAACTATTTTTTTATCAATCTGGAACCAAGCTGCTTGATGGTCATTGGTTCTATAACCGTCACAACGAGTATTTTTAGCTTGATCCGGAAGGGATTGTCCAACGGAAAGACGAAGTGAAAATGTCCCGTGAAACGGTAATTCCACCGAGAAAAATAGATCAAAAGATGATATTCTTTGATGATCTACAATATGGCGACGCTATTGTTTTGGCTGGAGTCGTTCCTGTAACCAGACACGTCGTTAGTCCTGATGAGACACAGTCGTAAATTGGCAGAAGGCGACGTGTCTATATCGATGGCGATGCATACGCTCTAGTCATGGAGATGTGCAAATTCAAGGGAAGACGGAGGCACAGCGCCCCTCTGATCACCCCTCCCCGCACCCTCCCCGGCCCACCTGTCTCCTCTCCAATCCCCCACCTCTTAACTCCCCCCCAGCGGCCCTCACCAACCCCCCCTGACCTACCGTCCCTTTCTCCACCCTCCACCCGCACTGTCTCTCCCTCCCTTCCGCCCGGCGTCCCTGCACCCCCCCCCCCTCGCCCCCCCCCCCCCACAACCAAGCCCGCCCAGTGACTCCACAGCGGCCCGGATGCCGCGCAGACCGTCAGTCCCTTGTCGGTAGGGGTGTCCTGGTGGGAGGGGTGTCCGGGTGGGAGGAGTGTGTCATGGTGAGAGGGGTGTCCTAGTGAGATGGGTGTCCTGGCGAGAGGGGTGTCCTGGTGAGAGGGGTGTCCTGGTGGGAGGGGTGTCCTGGTAAGAGGGGTGTCCTGGTGAGACGGGTGTCCTGGTGAGAGGGATGTCCTGGGGAGAGGGGTGTCCTGGTGAGAGGGGTGTCCTGCTGAGAGGGGTGTCCTGGAGAGAAGGGTGTCCTGGTAAGAGGGGTGTGAGAGGGGTGTCCTGGTGAGAGGGGTGTCCTGCTGAGAGGGGTGTCCTGGGGATAGGGGTGTCCTGGTGAGATGGGTGTCCTGGTGGGAGGGATGTCCTGGTGAGAGAGGTGTCCTGGTAAGAGGGGTGTCCTGGTGAGAGAGGTGTCCGGGTGGGAGGGGTGTCCTGGTGAGAGGTGCGTCCTGGGGAGAGGGGTATCCTGGTGAGAGGGGTGTCCCGGTGAGAGGGGTGTCGTGCTGAGAGGGTTGTCCTGCCTAGAAGGGTGTCCTGGTGAGAGGGGTTTCCTGGTGAGAGGACTGTCCTGCCTAGAAGGGTGTCCTGCCTAGAGGGTTGTCCTGGTGCGAGGGGTGTCCTGCTGAGAGGGGTGTCCTGCCTAGAGGGTTGTCCTGGTGCGAGGGGTGTCCTAGGGAGAGGGGTGTGAGTGGGGTGTTTTGGTGATAGGGGTGGCCTAGTGAGATGGGTGTCCTGGTGAGAGGGATGCCTTGGTGAGAGAGGTGTCCTGGTGAGAGGGGTGACCTGGTGAGAGGGGTGTCCTGGTGGGAGGGGTGTCCTGGTGAGAGTGGTGTCCTGGTGAGAGGGGTGTCCTGGTGTGAGGGTTGTCCTGGTGAGAGGGGTGTCCTGGTGAGAGGGCTGTCTTGGTGAGAGGGCTGTGAGTGGGGTGTCCTGGTGAGAGGGGTGTCCTGGTGAGAGGGGTGTCCTGGTGAGAGGGGTGTGTCCTGGTAAGAGGGGTGTCCTGGTGAGAGGGGTGTCCTGGTGAGAGGGGTGTCCTGGTGAGGGATGTCCTGTTGAGAAGGGTGTCCTGCCTAGAGGGGTGTCCTGCCTAGAGGGGTGTCCTGGTGAGAGGGGTGTCCTACTGAGGTGGGTGTCGTGCCTTGAGGGGTGTCCTGCTGAGAGGGGTGTCCTGGGGAGGGGGTGTCCTGCCTAGAGGGGTGTCCTACTGAGATGGGTGTCGTGCCTTGAGGGGTGTCCTGCTGAGAGGGGTGTCCTGGGGAGAGGGGTGTCCTGCCTAGAGGGGTGTCCTGGGGAGAGGGGTGTCCTTGTGAGAGGGGTGTCCTGCCTAGTGGGGTGTCCTGGTGAGAGGTGTGTCCTGGTGAGAGGGGTGTTGGGGTGAGAGGGGTGTCCTGGTGAGAGGGGTGTTCTGGTGAGAGGGCTGTCCTGGTGAGAGGGCTGTCCTGCCTAGAAGGGTGTCCTGGTGAGAGGGGTGTCCTGCCTAGAGGGTTGTCCTGGTGAGAGGGGTTTCCTGCTGAGGGGGGTGTCCTGGTAAGAGGGCTGTCCTGCCTAGAAGGGTGTCCTGGTGAGCGGTGTGTTCTGGTGATAGGGGTGTCCTGGTGAGATGGGTGTCCTGGTGGGAGGGATGTCCTGGTGAGAGAGGTGTCCTGGTAAGAGGGGTGTCCTGGTGAGAGAGGTGTCCGGGTGGGAGGGGTGTCCTGGTGAGATGTGTGTCCTGGGGAGAGGGGTATCCTGGTGAGAGGGGTGTCCGGGTGTGAGGGGTGTGTCCTGGTGAGAGAGGTGTCCTGGTGGGAGGGGTGTCCTGGTAAGAGGGGTGTCCTGGTGAGAGGGGTGTCCTGGTGAGAGGGGTGTTCTGGTGAGAGGGGTGTGAGTGGGGTGTCCTGGTGAGTGGAGTGTCCTGGTGAGATGGGTGTCCTGGTGAGAGGGATGTCTTGGTGAGAGAGGTGTCCGGGTGGGAGGGGTGTCCTGGTGAAAGGGGTGTTCTGGTGAGAGGGCTGTCCTGGTGAGAGGGCTGTCTTGCCTAGAAGGGTGTCCTGGTGAGAGGGGTGTCCTGCCTAGAGGGTTGTCCTGGTGAGAGGGGTTTCCTGCTGAGGGGGGTGTCCTGGTAAGAGGGCTGTCCTGCCTAGAAGGGTGTCCTGGTGAGAGGGGTGTCCTGGTGAGTGGTGCGTTCTGGTGATAGGGGTGTCCTGGTGAGATGGGTGTCCTGGTGGGAGGGATGTCCTGGTGAGAGAGGTGTCCTGGTAAGAGGGGTGTCCTGGTGAGAGAGGTGTCCGGGTAGGAGGGGTGTCCTGGTGAGATGTGTGTCCTGGGGAGAGGGGTATCCTGGTGAGAGGGGTGTCCGGGTGTGAGGGGTGTGTCCTGGTGAGAGAGGTGTCCTGGTGGGAGGGGTGTCCTGGTAAGAGGGGTGTCCTGGTAAGAGGGGTGTCCTGCTGAGGGGGGTGTCCCGGTGAGAGGGGTGTCGTGCTGAGAGGGTTGTCCTGCCTAGAAGGGTGTCCTGGTGAGAGAGGTGTCCTGGTGGGAGGGGTGTCCTGGTAAGAGGGGTGTCCTGGTGAGAGGGGTGTCCTGGTGAGAGGGGTGTTCTGGTGAGAGGGGTGTGAGTGGGGTGTCCTGGTGAGTGGAGTGTCCTGGTGAGATGGGTGTCCTGGTAAGAGGGGTGTCCTGGTGAGAGGGGTGTCCTGGTGAGAGGGGTGTTCTGGTGGGAGGGGTGTCCTGGTGAGTGGTGTGTTCTGGTGATAGGGGTGTCCTGGTGAGATGGGTGTCCTGGTGGGAGGGATGTCCTGGTGAGAGAGGTGTCCTGGTAAGAGGGGTGTCCTGGTGAGAGAGGTGTCCGGGTGGGAGGGGTGTCCTGGTGAGAGGTGTGTCCTGGTGGGAGGGATGTCCTGGTGAGATGGGTGTCCTGGTGGGAGGGATGTCCTGGTGAGAGAGGTGTCCTGGTAAGAGGGGTATCCTGGTGAGAGGGGTGTCCGGGTGTGAGGGGTGTGTCCTGGTGAGAGAGGTGTCCTGGTGGGAGGGGTGTCCTGGTAAGAGGGGTGTCCTGGTGAGAGGGGTGTCCTGCTGAGGGGGGTGTCCGGGTGAGAGGGTTGTCGTGCTGAGAGGGTTGTCCTGCCTAGAAGGGTGTCCTGGTGAGAGAGGTGTCCTGGTGGGAGGGGTGTCCTGGTAAGAGGGGTGTCCTGGTGAGAAGGGTGTCCTGGTGAGAGGGGTGTCCTGGTAAGACGGGTGTGAGTGGGGTATCCTGGTGAGAGGAGTGTCCAGGTGAGATGGGTGTCCTGGTTAGAGGGATGTCTTGGTGAGAGAGGTGTCCGGGTGGGAGAGGTGTCCTGGGGAGTGGGGTGTCCTGGTGAGAGGGGTGTCCTGGTCAGAGGTGTGTCCTGGTGGGTGGGGTGTCCTGGTGAGTGGTGTGTTCTGGTGATAGGGGTGTCCTGGTTAGATGGGTGTCCTGGTGGGAGGGATGTCCTGGTGAGAGAGGTGTCCTGGTAAGAGGGGTGTCCTGGTGAGAGAGGTGTCCGGGTGGGAGGGGTGTCCTGGTGAGAGGTGTATCCTGGGGAGAGGGATATTCTGGTGAGAAGGGTGTCCGGGTGTGAGGGGTGTGTCCTGGTGAGAGAGGTGTCCTGGTGGGAGGGGTGTCCTGGTAAGTGGGGTGTCCTGGTAAGAGGGGTGTCCTAGTGAGAGGAGTGTCCTGCTGAGGGGGGTGTCCCTGTGAGAGGGGTGTCGTGCTGAGAGGGTTGTCCTGCCTAGAAGGGTGTCCTGGTGAGAGGGGTGTCCTGGTGAGAGGGATGTCCTGGTGAGAGGGGTGTGAGTGGGGTGTCCTGGTGAGAGGAGTGTCCTGGTGAGATGGGTGTCCTGGTGAGAGGGATGTCTTGGTGAGAGAGGTGTCCGGGTGGGAGGGGTGTCCTGGGGAGAGGGGTGTCCTGGTGAGAAGGGTGTGAGTGGGGTGTCCTGGGGAGGGGGTGTCCTGCCTAGAGGGGTGTCCTACTGAGATGGGTGTCGTGCCTTGAGGGGTGTCCTGCTGAGAGGGGAGTCCTGGGGAGAGGGGTGTCCTGCCTAGAGGGGTATCCTGGGGAGAGGGGTGTCCTTGTGAGAGGGGTGTCCTGCCTAGTGGGGTGTCCTGGTGAGAGGTGTGTCCTGGTGAGAGGGGTGTTGGGGTGAGAGGGGTGTCCTGGTGAGAGGGGTGTTCTGGTGAGAGGGCTGTCCTGGTGAGAGGGCTGTCCTGCCTAGAAGGGTGTCCTGGTGAGAGGGGTGTCCTGCCTAGAGGGTTGTCCTGGTGAGAGGGGTTTCCTGCTGAGGGGGGTGTCCTGGTAAGAGGGCTGTCCTGCCTAGAAGGGTGTCCTGGTGAGAGGGGTGTCCTGGTGAGTGGTGTGTTCTGGTGATAGGGGTGTCCTGGTGAGATGGGTGTCCTGGTGGGAGGGATGTCCTGGTGAGAGAGGTGTCCTGGTAAGAGGGGTGTCCTGGTGAGAGAGGTGTCCGGGTGGGAGGGGTGTCCTGGTGAGAGGTGTGTCCTTGGGAGAGGGGTATCTTGGTGAGAGGGGTGTCCGGGTGTGAGGGGTGTGTCCTGGTGAGAGAGGTGTCCTGGTGGGAGGGGTGTCCTGGTAAGAGGGGTGTCCTGGTAAGAGGGGTGTCCTGCTGAGAGGGGTGTCCCGGGGAGAGGGGTGTCGTGCTGAGAGGGTTGTCCTGCCTAGAAGGGTGTCCTGGTGAGAGAGGTGTCCTGGTGGGAGGGGTGTCCTGGTAAGAGGGGTGTCCTGGTGAGAGGGGTGTCCTGGTGAGAGGGGTGTTCTGGTGAGAGGGGTGTGAGTGGGGTGTCCTGGTGAGTGGAGTGTCCTGGTGAGATGGGTGTCCTGGTGAGAGGGATGTCTTGGTGAGAGAGGTGGGAGGGTGGGAGGGGTGTCCTGGGGAGAGGGGTGTCCTGGTGAGAGGGGTGTCCTGGTGAGAGGGGTGTTCTGGTGGGAGGGGTGTCCTGGTGAGTGGTGTGTTCTGGTGATAGGGGTGTCCTGGTGAGATGGGTGTCCTAGTGGGAGGGATGTCCTGGTGAGAGAGGTGTCCTGGTAAGAGGGGTGTCCTGGTGAGAGAGGTGTCCGGGTGGGAGGGGTGTCCTGGTGAGAGGTGTGTCCTGGTGGGAGGGATGTCCTGGTGAGATGGGTGTCCTGGTGGGAGGGATGTCCTGGTGAGAGAGGTGTCCTGGTAAGAGGGGTATCCTGGTGAGAGGGGTGTCCGGGTGTGAGGGGTGTGTCCTGGTGAGAGAGGTGTCCTGGTGGGAGGGGTGTCCTGGTAAGAGGGGTGTCCTGGTGAGAGGGGTGTCCTGCTGAGGGGGGTGTCCGGGTGAGAGGGTTGTCGTGCTGAGAGGGTTGTCCTGCCTAGAAGGGTGTCCTGGTGAGTGAGGTGTCCTGGTGGGAGGGGTGTCCTGGTAAGAGGGATGTCCTGGTGAGAGGGGTGTCCTGGTGAGAGGGGTGTCCTGGTAAGACGGGTGTGAGTGGGGTATCCTGGTGAGAGGAGTGTCCAGGTGAGATGGGTGTCCTGGTTAGAGGGATGTCTTGGTGAGAGAGGTGTCCGGGTGGGAGAGGTGTCCTGGGGAGTGGGGTGTCCTGGTGAGAGGGGTGTCCTGGTCAGAGGTGTGTCCTGGTGGGTGGGGTGTCCTGGTGAGTGGTGTGTTCTGGTGATAGGGGTGTCCTGGTGAGATGGGTGTCCTGGTGGGAGGGATGTCCTGGTGAGAGAGGTGCCCTGGTAAGAGGGGTGTCCTGGTGAGAGAGGTGTCCGGGTGAGAGGGGTGTCCTGGTGAGAGGTGTGTCCTGGGGAGAGGGATATTCTGGTGAGAGAGGTGTCCGGGTGTGAGGGGTGTGTCCTGGTGAGAGAGGTGTCCTGGTGGGAGGGGTGTCCTGGTAAGAGGGGTGTCCTAGTGAGAGGAGTGTCCTGCTGAGGGGGGTGTCCCTGTGAGAGGGGTGTCGTGCTGAGAGGGTTGTCCTGCCTAGAAGGGTGTCCTGGTGAGAGGGGTGTCCTGGTGAGAGGGATGTCCTGGTGAGAGGGGTGTGAGTGGGGTGTCCTGGTGAGAGGAGTGTCCTGGTGAGATGGGTGTCCTGGTGAGAGGGATGTCTTGGTGAGAGAGGTGTCCGGGTGGGAGGGGTGTCCTGGAGAGAGGGGTGTCCTGGTGAGAGGGGTGTCCTGGTGAGAGGGGTGTTCTGGTGGGAGGGGTGTCCTGGTGAGATGGGTGTCCTGGTGAGAGGGATGTCTTGGTGAGAGAGGTGTCCGGGTGGGAGAGGTGTCTTGGGGAGAGGGGTGTCCTGGTGAGAGGGGTGTCCTGGTGAGAGGGGTGTCCTTGTGGGAGGGGTTATCTGGTGAGAAGGGGTGTCCTGGTAAGAGGGGTGTCCTGGCGATTGGGGTGTCCTGGGGAGAGGGGTGTCCTGGTGAGAGGGGTGTGTCCTGGTAAGAGGGGTGGCCTGTTGAGAGGGGTGTCCTGGTGAGAGGGGTGTCCTACTGAGATGGGTGTCGTGCCTTGAGGGGTGTCCTGCTGAGAGGGGTGTCCTGGGGAGGGGGTGCCCTGCCTAGAGGGGTGTTCTACTGAGATGGGTGTCGTGCCTTGAGGGGTGTCCTGCTGAGAGGGGTGTCCTGGGGAGAGGGGTGTCCTGCCTAGAAGGGTGTCCTGGGGAGAGGGGTGTCCTTGTGAGAGGGGTGTCCTGCCTAGTGGGGTGTCCTGGTGAGAGGTGTGTCCTGGTGAGAGGGGTGTCGTGGTGAGAGGGGTGTCCTGGTGGGAAGGGTGTCCTGGTGAGGGGGGTGTCCTGGTGAAAGGGGTGTCGTGGTGAGAGGGGTGTCCTGGTGAGAGGGGTGTCCTGCTGAGAGAGCTATCCTGCCTAGAGGGGTGTCCTGGTGAGAGGGGTGTCCTGGTGAGAGGGGTGTCCTGGTGAGAGAGGTGTCCTGGGGAGAGGGGTGTCCTGGTGAGAGGGGTGTCCTGGTGAGAGGGGAGTCCTTGGGAGAGGGGTGTGAGTGGTGTGTTCTGGTGATAGGGGTGTCCGGGTGGGAGGGGTGTCCTGGGGAGAAGTGTGTCCTGGGGAGAGGGGTGTCCTGGTGAGAGGGGTGTCCTGGTGAGAGGGGTGTCATGGTGAGAGGGGTGTCCTGGGGAGAGGGGTGTCCTGGTGAGAGGGGTGTCCTGGGGACAGGGGTGTGAGTGGTATGTTCTGGTGAGAGGGGTGTCCGGGTGGGAGGGGTGTCCTGGTGAGAGGGGTGTCCTGGTGAGATGGGTGTTCTGGTGATAGGGGTGTCCTGGTGAGAGGGGTGTCCTGGTGAGGGGTGTCCTGGTGAGCGGGGTGTCCTGGTGGTAGGGGTGTCCTGGTGAGAGGTGTGTCCTGTTGAGAGGGGTGTCCTGGTGAGAGGGGTGTCCTGCCTAGGAAGGTGTCCTGGTGAGAGGGGTGTCCTGGTGAGAGAGGTGTCCTGCCTAGAGAGGTGTCCTGGTCAGAGGGGTGTCCTGTTGAGAAGGGTGTCCTGGTGAGGGGAGTGTCCTAGTGAAAGGGCTGTCCTTGTTGGGGGGGGGGGGGAGTTGTGCCATTTTGAGGGTGCCGGGTGAGATGTTGTGTTCTGTTGACTGGGGATGTGTCTCCCGCTTCTAACTGTACATATGATGTGATCTTACAGCACTTCCAGATATCATGATGTTTCTTTCAGGCGCTGGCACTAGGTCTACCCACGAGGCAGTTCTGATGGATGTGAGAGTGTCCCCGGCCTATCAGGCAGTGGAGAGGTGAAATCGGACGAATAGCGTAGCATAGCGAATTATAGCATAGCACAGTATAGCATAGCACACTATAGTATAGCACAGTATAGTATAGCAGAGTATAGTATGGCACAGTATAGTGTTGCACTGTATGGTATAGCATAGTATAGTATAGCATATTATAGAATAGCACAGTATAGTATAGCACAGTATAGCATAGCACAGTATAGTATACCACAGTATTGTATACCACAGTATAGTATAGCACAGTATAGTATAGCACAGTATAGTATAGCACAGCATAGTAAAGCACAGTATAGTATACCACAGTATTGCACAGTATAGTATAGTATAGTATAGTGTAGTATAGTATAGCATACTATAGTATAGCACAGTATAGCATACCAAAGTAGAGTATAGCACAGTATAGTATAGCACAGTATAGTATAGCACAGTATATTATACCACAGTATAGCACAGTATAGTATAGTATAGTATAGTATAGTGTAGTATAGTATAGCATACTATAGTATAGCATACTATAGTATAGCACAGTATAGCATACCGATGTATAGTATACCACAGTATAGTATACCACAGTATAGTATAGCACAGTATAGTATAGCATAGTATCGTATAGCACAGTATAGTATAGCACAATATAGTATACCACAGTATTGTATACCACAGTATAGTATAGCACAGTATAGTATAGCACAGTATAGTATAGCACAGCATAGTATGCCACAGTATAGCACAGTATAGTATAGTATAATATAGCATAGTATAGTATAGTATAGTATAGCACAGTATAGTATAGCACAGTATAGTATAGCTCAGTACAGTATACCACAGTATGGTATAGTATAGCACAGTATAGTATAGCAGAGTATAGTATAGCACAGTATAGTGTTGCACTGTATGGTATAGCATAGTATAGTATAGCATATTATAGAATAACACATTATAGTATAGCATAGTATAGCACAGTATAGTATGGCACAATATAGTATACCACAGTATTTTATACCACAGTATAGTAAAACACAGAAGAGTATACCACAGTATAGTATAGCACAGTATAGTATACCACAGTATAGCACAGTATAGTATAGCACAGTATTGTATACCACAGTATAGTATGCCACAGTATTGTATACCACAGTATTGTATACCTCAGCATTGTATAACACAGTATAGTATGCCACAGTATAGCACAGTATAGTATAGTATAGTATAGTATAATATAGTATAATATAGTATAGTATAGTATAGTATAGTATAGTATAGTATAGTATAGTATAGTATAGTATAATATAGTATAGTATAGTATAGTATAGTATAGTATAGTATAGTACAGTATAGTATAGTATAGTATAGTACAGCGCAGTATAGTATAGCGCAGTATAGTATAGCACAGTATAGCATACCAAAGTAGAGTATAGCACAGTATAGCATACCAAAGTATAGTATACCACAGTATAGTATACCACAGTATAGTATAGCACAGTATAGTATAGCATAGTATAGTATAGCACAGTATAGTATAGCACAATATAGTATACCACAGTATTGTATACCACAGTATAGTATAGCACAGTATAGTATAGCACAGTATAGTATAGCACAGCATAGTATGCCACAGTATAGCACAGTATAGTATAGTATAATATGGTATATTATAGTATAGTATAGCACAGTATAGTATAGCTCAGTCCAGTATACCACAGTATGGTATAGTATAGCACAGTATAGTATAGCACAGTATAGTATAGCACAGTATAGTGTTGCACTGTATGGTATAGCATAGTATAGTATAGCATATTATAGAATAACACATTATAGAATAACACAGTATAGTATAGCACAGTATAGTATGGCACAATATAGTATACCACAATATAGTATACCACAGTATAGTATGGCACAATATAGTATACCACAATATAGTATACCACAGTATAGTAAAGCACAGTATAGTATAGCACAGTATAGTATAGCACAGTATAGTATAGTATAGTATAGTATAGCATAGTATAATATAGTATAGCGCCGTATAGTATAGCACAGAAGAGTATACCACAGTATAGTATAGCGCCGTATAGTATAGCACAGAAGAGTATACCACAGTATAGTATAGCGCCGTATAGTATAGCACAGAAGAGTATACCACAGTATAGTATAGCGCCGTATAGTATAGCACAGAAGAGTATACCACAGTATAGTATAGCGCCGTATAGTATAGCACAGAAGAGTATACCACAGTATAGTATAGCGCCGTATAGTATAGCACAGAAGAGTATACCACAGTATAGTATAGCGCCGTATAGTATAGCACAGAAGAGTATACCACAGTATAGTATAGCGCCGTATAGTATAGCACAGAAGAGTATACCACAGTATAGTATAGCGCCGTATAGTATAGCACAGAAGAGTATACCACAGTATAGTATAGCACAGTATAGTATAGTATAGTATGCCACATTATAGTATAGTATAGTAAAGTATAGTATAGTATGCCACATTATAGTATAGTATAGTAAAGTATAGTATAGTATGCCACATTATAGTATAGTATAGTATAGTATAGTATGCCACATTATAGTATAGTATAGTATAGTATAGTATAGTATGCCACATTATAGTATAGTATAGTATAGTATAGTATAGTATGCCACATTATAGTATAGTATAGTATAGTATAGTATAGTATGCCACATTATAGTATAGTATAGTATAGTATAGTATAGTATGCCACATTATAGTATAGTATAGTATAGTATAGTATAGTATGCCACATTATAGTATAGTATAGTATAGTATAGTATAGTATGCCACATTATAGTATAGTATAGTATAGTATAGTATAGTATGCCACATTATAGTATAGTATAGTATAGTATAGTATAGTATGCCACATTATAGTATAGTATAGTATAGTATAGTATAGTATGCCACATTATAGTATAGTATAGTATAGTATAGTATAGTATGCCACATTATAGTATAGTATAGTATAGTATAGTATAGTATGCCACATTATAGTATAGTATAGTATAGTATAGTATAGTATGCCACATTATAGTATAGTATAGTATAGTATAGTATAGTATGCCACATTATAGTATAGTATAGTATAGTATAGTATAGTATGCCACATTATAGTATAGTATAGTATAGTATAGTATAGTATGCCACATTATAGTATAGTATAGTATAGTATAGTATAGTATGCCACATTATAGTATAGTATAGTATAGTATAGTATAGTATGCCACATTATAGTATAGTATAGTATAGTATAGTATGCCACATTATAGTATAGTATAGTATAGTATAGTATAGTATGCCACATTATAGTATAGTATAGTATAGTATAGTATAGTATGCCACATTATAGTATAGTATAGTATAGTATAGTATAGTATGCCACATTATAGTATAGTATAGTATAGTATAGTATAGTATGCCACATTATAGTATAGTATAGTATAGTATAGTATAGTATGCCACATTATAGTATAGTATAGTATAGTATAGTATAGTATGCCACATTATAGTATAGTATAGTATAGTATAGTATAGTATAGTATGCCACATTATAGTATAGTATAGTATAGTATAGTATAGTATAGTATGCCACATTATAGTATAGTATAGTATAGTATAGTATAGTATGCCACATTATAGTATAGTATAGTATAGTATAGTATAGTATGCCACATTATAGTATAGTATAGTATAGTATAGTATGCCACATTATAGTATAGTATAGTATAGTATAGTATAGTATAGTATAGTATAGTATAGTATGCCACATTATAGTATAGTATAGTATAGTATAGTATAGTATAGTATAGTATAGTATAGTATAGTATAGTATGCCACATTATAGTATAGTATAGTATAGTATAGTATAGTATAGTATAGTATAGTATAGTATGCCACATTATAGTATAGTATGCCACATTATAGTATAGTATAGTATAGTATAGTATAGTATAGTATAGTATAGTATAGTATAGTATAGTATAGTATAGTATAGTATAGTATAGTATAGTATAGTATAGTATAGTATAGTATAGTATAGTATAGTATAGTATAGTATAGTATGCCACATTATAGTATAGTATAGTATAGTATAGTATAGTATAGTATAGTATAGTATAGTATAGTATAGTATAGTATAGTATAGTATAGTATAGTATAGTATAGTATAGTATAGTATAGTATAGTATAGTATAGTATAGTATGCCACATTATAGTATAGTATAGTATAGTATAGTATAGTATGCCACATTATAGTATGCCACATTATAGTATAGTATAGTATAGTATGCCACATTATAGTATAGTATAGTATAGTATAGTATAGTATGCCACATTATAGTATAGTATAGTATAGTATAGTATAGTATGCCACATTATAGTATGCCACATTATAGTATAGTATAGTATGCCACATTATAGTATGCCACATTATAGTATAGTATAGTATAGTATAGTATAGTATGCCACATTATAGTATAGTATAGTATAGTATAGTATAGTATGCCACATTATAGTATAGTATAGTATAGTATAGTATAGTATGCCACATTATAGTATAGTATAGTATAGTATAGTATGCCACATTATAGTATAGTATAGTATAGTATAGTATAGTATGCCACATTATAGTATAGTATAGTATAGTATAGTATAGTATGCCACATTATAGTATAGTATAGTATAGTATAGTATAGTATGCCACATTATAGTATAGTATAGTATAGTATAGTATAGTATGCCACATTATAGTATAGTATAGTATAGTATAGTATAGTATGCCACATTATAGTATAGTATAGTATAGTATAGTATAGTATGCCACATTATAGTATAGTATAGTATAGTATAGTATAGTATGCCACATTATAGTATAGTATAGTATAGTATAGTATAGTATGCCACATTATAGTATAGTATAGTATAGTATAGTATAGTATGCCACATTATAGTATAGTATAGTATAGTATAGTATAGTATGCCACATTATAGTATAGTATAGTATAGTATAGTATAGTATGCCACATTATAGTATAGTATAGTATAGTATAGTATAGTATGCCACATTATAGTATAGTATAGTATAGTATAGTATAGTATGCCACATTATAGTATAGTATAGTATAGTATAGTATAGTATGCCACATTATAGTATAGTATAGTATAGTATAGTATAGTATGCCACATTATAGTATAGTATAGTATAGTATAGTATAGTATGCCACATTATAGTATAGTATAGTATAGTATAGTATAGTATGCCACATTATAGTATAGTATAGTATAGTATAGTATAGTATGCCACATTATAGTATAGTATAGTATAGTATAGTATAGTATGCCACATTATAGTATAGTATAGTATAGTATAGTATAGTATGCCACATTATAGTATAGTATAGTATAGTATAGTATAGTATGCCACATTATAGTATAGTATAGTATAGTATAGTATAGTATGCCACATTATAGTATAGTATAGTATAGTATAGTATAGTATAGTATGCCACATTATAGTATAGTATAGTATAGTATAGTATAGTATGCCACATTATAGTATAGTATAGTATAGTATAGTATAGTATGCCACATTATAGTATAGTATAGTATAGTATAGTATAGTATGCCACATTATAGTATAGTATAGTATAGTATAGTATAGTATAGTATGCCACATTATAGTATAGTATAGTATAGTATAGTATAGTATGCCACATTATAGTATAGTATAGTATAGTATAGTATAGTATAGTATAGTATAGTATAGTATAGTATAGTATAGTATAGTATAGTATAGTATAGTATAGTATAGTATAGTATAGTATAGTATAGTATAGTATAGTATAGTATAGTATGCCACATTATAGTATAGTATAGTATAGTATAGTATAGTATAGTATAGTATAGTATAGTATGCCACATTATAGTATAGTATAGTATAGTATAGTATAGTATAGTATAGTATAGTATAGTATGCCACATTATAGTATAGTATAGTATAGTATAGTATAGTATGCCACATTATAGTATAGTATAGTATAGTATAGTATAGTATAGTATAGTATAGTATAGTATGCCACATTATAGTATAGTATAGTATAGTATAGTATAGTATAGTATAGTATAGTATGCCACATTATAGTATAGTATAGTATAGTATAGTATAGTATAGTATAGTATAGTATAGTATGCCACATTATAGTATAGTATAGTATAGTATGCCACATTATAGTATAGTATAGTATAGTATAGTATAGTATAGTATAGTATAGTATAGTATAGTATAGTATAGTATAGTATAGTATAGTATGCCACATTATAGTATAGTATAGTATAGTATAGTATAGTATGCCACATTATAGTATAGTATAGTATAGTATAGTATAGTATGCCACATTATAGTATAGTATAGTATAGTATAGTATAGTATGCCACATTATAGTATAGTATAGTATAGTATAGTATAGTATGCCACATTATAGTATAGTATAGTATAGTATAGTATAGTATAGTATGCCACATTATAGTATAGTATAGTATAGTATAGTATAGTATGCCACATTATAGTATAGTATAGTATAGTATAGTATAGTATAGTATGCCACATTATAGTATAGTATAGTATAGTATAGTATAGTATGCCACATTATAGTATAGTATAGTATAGTATAGTATAGTATGCCACATTATAGTATAGTATAGTATAGTATAGTATAGTATAGTATAGTATAGTATAGTATAGTATAGTATAGTATAGTATAGTATAGTATAGTATAGTATAGTATAGTATAGTATAGTATAGTATAGTATAGTATAGTATAGTATAGTATAGTATAGTATGCCACATTATAGTATAGTATAGTATAGTATAGTATAGTATGCCACATTATAGTATAGTATAGTATAGTATAGTATAGTATAGTATAGTATAGTATAGTATGCCACATTATAGTATAGTATAGTATAGTATAGTATAGTATAGTATAGTATAGTATAGTATGCCACATTATAGTATAGTATAGTATAGTATAGTATGCCACATTATAGTATAGTATAGTATAGTATAGTATAGTATAGTATAGTATAGTATAGTATAGTATGCCACATTATAGTATAGTATAGTATAGTATAGTATAGTATGCCACATTATAGTATAGTATAGTATAGTATGCCACATTATAGTATAGTATAGTATAGTATGCCACATTATAGTATAGTATAGTATAGTATGCCACATTATAGTATAGTATAGTATAGTATGCCACATTATAGTATAGTATAGTATAGTATGCCACATTATAGTATAGTATAGTATAGTATGCCACATTATAGTATGCCACATTATAGTATAGTATAGTATAGTATGCCACATTATAGTATAGTATAGTATAGTATAGTATAGTATGCCACATTATAGTATAGTATAGTATAGTATAGTATAGTATAGTATGCCACATTATAGTATGCCACATTATAGTATAGTATAGTATAGTATAGTATAGTATGCCACATTATAGTATGCCACATTATAGTATAGTATAGTATAGTATAGTATAGTATGCCACATTATAGTATAGTATAGTATAGTATGCCACATTATAGTATAGTATAGTATAGTATGCCACATTATAGTATAGTATAGTATAGTATAGTATAGTATAGTATGCCACATTATAGTATAGTATAGTATAGTATAGTATAGTATGCCACATTATAGTATAGTATAGTATAGTATAGTATAGTATGCCACATTATAGTATAGTATAGTATAGTATAGTATAGTATGCCACATTATAGTATAGTATAGTATAGTATAGTATAGTATAGTATAGTATAGTATAGTATAGTATAGTATAGTATAGTATAGTATAGTATAGTATAGTATAGTATAGTATAGTATAGTATGCCACATTATAGTATAGTATAGTATAGTATAGTATAGTATGCCACATTATAGTATAGTATAGTATAGTATAGTATAGTATGCCACATTATAGTATAGTATAGTATAGTATAGTATAGTATGCCACATTATAGTATAGTATAGTATAGTATAGTATAGTATGCCACATTATAGTATAGTATAGTATAGTATAGTATAGTATAGTATGCCACATTATAGTATAGTATAGTATAGTATAGTATAGTATAGTATAGTATAGTATGCCACATTATAGTATAGTATGCCACTTATAGTATAGTATAGTATAGTATAGTATAGTATAGTATAGTATAGTATAGTATAGTATAGTATAGTATAGTATAGTATAGTATAGTATAGTATAGTATAGTATAGTATAGTATAGTATAGTATGCCACATTATAGTATAGTATAGTATAGTATAGTATAGTATAGTATAGTATAGTATGCCACATTATAGTATAGTATAGTATAGTATAGTATAGTATGCCACATTATAGTATGCCACATTATAGTATAGTATAGTATAGTATGCCACATTATAGTATGCCACATTATAGTATAGTATAGTATAGTATGCCACATTATAGTATAGTATAGTATAGTATGCCACATTATAGTATAGTATAGTATAGTATAGTATAGTATGCCACATTATAGTATGCCACATTATAGTATAGTATAGTATGCCACATTATAGTATGCCACATTATAGTATAGTATAGTATGCCACATTATAGTATGCCACATTATAGTATAGTATAGTATAGTATAGTATAGTATGCCACATTATAGTATAGTATAGTATAGTATAGTATAGTATGCCACATTATAGTATAGTATAGTATAGTATGCCACATTATAGTATAGTATAGTATAGTATGCCACATTATAGTATAGTATAGTATAGTATGCCACATTATAGTATAGTATAGTATGCCACATTATAGTATGCCACATTATAGTATAGTATAGTATAGTATGCCACATTATAGTATAGTATAGTATAGTATAGTATGCCACATTATAGTATAGTATAGTATAGTATAGTATAGTATAGTATAGTATAGTATAGTATAGTATAGTATAGTATAGTATAGTATAGTATAGTATAGTATAGTATGCCACATTATAGTAGTATAGTATAGTATAGTATAGTATAGTATAGTATAGTTAGTATAGTATAGTATGCCACATTATAGTATAGTAATAGAATGCCACATATAGTATAGTAGTATGCCACATTATTAGTATAGTATAGTATAGTATAGTATAGTATGCCACATTACTAGATCGCCACTAGATCGTGTTAAGCAGTGGTATCACGCAGAGTAGTATAGTATAGTATAGTATGCCACATTATAGTATAGTATAGTATAGTATGCCACATTATAGTATAGTATAGTATGCCACATTATAGTATGCCACATTATAGTATAGTATAGTATAGTATGCCACATTATAGTATAGTATAGTATAGTATAGTATAGTATAGTATAGTATAGTATAGTATAGTATAGTATAGTATAGTATAGTATGCCACATTATAGTATAGTATGCCACATTATAGTATAGTATAGTATAGTATAGTATAGTATAGTATAGTATAGTATAGTATAGTATAGTATAGTATGCCACATTATAGTATAGTATAGTATGCCACATTATAGTATAGTATAGTATGCCACATTATAGTATAGTATAGTATGCCACATTATAGTATGCCACATTATAGTATAGTATAGTATGCCACATTATAGTATGCCACATTATAGTATAGTATAGTATGCCACATTATAGTATAGTATAGTATAGTATAGTATAGTATGCCACATTATAGTATAGTATAGTATAGTATAGTATAGTATGCCACATTATAGTATAGTATAGTATAGTATAGTATAGTATGCCACATTATAGTATAGTATAGTATAGTATGCCACATTATAGTATAGTATAGTATAGTATGCCACATTATAGTATAGTATAGTATAGTATGCCACATTATAGTATAGTATAGTATAGTATGCCACATTATAGTATAGTATAGTATAGTATGCCACATTATAGTATAGTATAGTATAGTATGCCACATTATAGTATAGTATAGTATAGTATGCCACATTATAGTATAGTATAGTATAGTATGCCACATTATAGTATAGTATAGTATAGTATGCCACATTATAGTATAGTATAGTATAGTATGCCACATTATAGTATAGTATAGTATAGTATGCCACATTATAGTATAGTATAGTATAGTATGCCACATTATAGTATAGTATAGTATAGTATGCCACATTATAGTATAGTATAGTATAGTATGCCACATTATAGTATAGTATAGTATAGTATGCCACATTATAGTATAGTATAGTATAGTATGCCACATTATAGTATAGTATAGTATAGTATGCCACATTATAGTATAGTATAGTATAGTATGCCACATTATAGTATAGTATAGTATAGTATGCCACATTATAGTATAGTATAGTATAGTATGCCACATTATAGT
The DNA here is from genome assembly GCA_964019135.1 of Arenicola marina. NCBI lineage: Eukaryota > Metazoa > Annelida > Polychaeta > Arenicolidae > Arenicola > Arenicola marina. The sequence continues at coordinate 15,314,984 of OZ025257.1, forward strand.
ATAGTATAGTATAGTATGCCACATTATAGTATAGTATAGTATAGTATGCCACATTATAGTATAGTATAGTATAGTATGCCACATTATAGTATAGTATAGTATAGTATGCCACATTATAGTATAGTATAGTATAGTATGCCACATTATAGTATAGTATAGTATAGTATGCCACATTATAGTATAGTATAGTATAGTATGCCACATTATAGTATAGTATAGTATAGTATGCCACATTATAGTATAGTATAGTATAGTATGCCACATTATAGTATAGTATAGTATAGTATGCCACATTATAGTATAGTATAGTATAGTATGCCACATTATAGTATAGTATAGTATAGTATGCCACATTATAGTATAGTATAGTATAGTATGCCACATTATAGTATAGTATAGTATAGTATGCCACATTATAGTATAGTATAGTATAGTATGCCACATTATAGTATAGTATAGTATAGTATGCCACATTATAGTATAGTATAGTATAGTATGCCACATTATAGTATAGTATAGTATAGTATAGTATAGTATAGTATGCCACATTATAGTATAGTATAGTATAGTATAGTATAGTATAGTATGCCACATTATAGTATAGTATAGTATAGTATAGTATAGTATAGTATGCCACATTATAGTATAGTATAGTATAGTATAGTATAGTATAGTATGCCACATTATAGTATAGTATAGTATAGTATGCCACATTATAGTATAGTATAGTATAGTATAGTATAGTATAGTATGCCACATTATAGTATAGTATAGTATAGTATAGTATAGTATAGTATGCCACATTATAGTATAGTATAGTATAGTATGCCACATTATAGTATAGTATAGTATAGTATGCCACATTATAGTATAGTATAGTATAGTATAGTATAGTATAGTATGCCACATTATAGTATAGTATAGTATAGTATAGTATAGTATAGTATGCCACATTATAGTATAGTATAGTATAGTATGCCACATTATAGTATAGTATAGTATAGTATAGTATAGTATAGTATAGTATGCCACATTATAGTATAGTATAGTATAGTATAGTATAGTATAGTATGCCACATTATAGTATAGTATAGTATAGTATAGTATAGTATAGTATGCCATAGTATAGTATAGTATAGTATAGTATAGTATGCCATAGTATAGTATAGTATGCCATAGTATAGTATAGTATGCCATAGTATAGTATAGTATGCCATAGTATAGTATAGTATGCCATAGTATAGTATAGTATGCCATAGTATAGTATAGTATGCCATAGTATAGTATAGTATAGTATAGTATAGTATGCCATAGTATAGTATAGTATAGTATAGTATAGTATGCCATAGTATGCCATAGTATGCCATAGTATAGTATAGTATAGTATAGTATGCCATAGTATGCCATAGTATAGTATAGTATAGTATGCCATAGTATGCCATAGTATAGTATAGTATAGTATAGTATGCCATAGTATGCCATAGTATAGTATAGTATAGTATAGTATGCCATAGTATGCCATAGTATAGTATAGTATAGTATGCCATAGTATGCCACATTATAGTATAGTATAGTATAGTATAGTATGCCACATTATAGTATAGTATAGTATAGTATAGTATGCCACATTATAGTATAGTATAGTATAGTATAGTATGCCACATTATAGTATAGTATAGTATGCCACATTATAGTATAGTATAGTATAGTATAGTATGCCACATTATAGTATAGTATAGTATAGTATAGTATGCCACATTATAGTATAGTATAGTATAGTATAGTATAGTATAGTATGCCACATTATAGTATAGTATAGTATAGTATAGTATGCCACATTATAGTATAGTATGCCACATTATAGTATAGTATAGTATAGTATAGTATAGTATGCCACATTATAGTATAGTATGCCACATTATAGTATAGTATAGTATAGTATAGTATAGTATAGTATAGTATAGTATGCCACATTATAGTATAGTATAGTATAGTATGCCACATTATAGTATAGTATAGTATAGTATAGTATGCCACATTATAGTATAGTATAGTATAGTATAGTATGCCACATTATAGTATAGTATAGTATAGTATAGTATGCCACATTATAGTATAGTATAGTATAGTATAGTATGCCACATTATAGTATAGTATAGTATAGTATAGTATGCCACATTATAGTATAGTATAGTATAGTATAGTATGCCACATTATAGTATAGTATAGTATAGTATAGTATGCCACATTATAGTATAGTATAGTATAGTATAGTATGCCACATTATAGTATAGTATAGTATAGTATAGTATGCCACATTATAGTATAGTATAGTATAGTATAGTATGCCACATTATAGTATAGTATAGTATAGTATAGTATGCCACATTATAGTATAGTATAGTATAGTATAGTATGCCACATTATAGTATAGTATAGTATAGTATAGTATGCCACATTATAGTATAGTATAGTATAGTATAGTATAGTATAGTATAGTATAGTATAGTATGCCACATTATAGTATAGTATAGTATAGTATAGTATAGTATAGTATAGTATAGTATAGTATAGTATAGTATAGTATAGTATAGTATAGTATAGTATAGTATAGTATAGTATAGTATAGTATAGTATAGTATAGTATAGTATAGTATAGTATAGTATGCCACATTATAGTATAGTATAGTATGCCACATTATAGTATAGTATAGTATAGTATAGTATGCCACATTATAGTATAGTATAGTATAGTATAGTATAGTATAGTATAGTATAGTATAGTATAGTATAGTATGCCACATTATAGTATAGTATAGTATAGTATAGTATAGTATGCCACATTATAGTATAGTATAGTATAGTATAGTATAGTATGCCACATTATAGTATAGTATAGTATAGTATAGTATAGTATGCCACATTATAGTATAGTATAGTATAGTATAGTATAGTATGCCACATTATAGTATAGTATAGTATAGTATAGTATAGTATGCCACATTATAGTATAGTATAGTATAGTATAGTATAGTATGCCACATTATAGTATAGTATAGTATAGTATAGTATAGTATGCCACATTATAGTATAGTATAGTATAGTATAGTATAGTATGCCACATTATAGTATAGTATAGTATGCCACATTATAGTATAGTATAGTATAGTATAGTATAGTATGCCACATTATAGTATAGTATAGTATAGTATAGTATAGTATAGTATAGTATAGTATAGTATAGTATAGTATAGTATAGTATAGTATAGTATAGTATAGTATAGTATAGTATAGTATAGTATAGTATAGTATAGTATAGTATAGTATAGTATAGTATAGTATAGTATAGTATAGTATAGTATAGTATAGTATAGTATAGTATAGTATAGTATAGTATAGTATAGTATAGTATAGTATAGTATAGTATAGTATAGTATAGTATAGTATAGTATAGTATAGTATAGTATAGTATAGTATAGTATAGTATAGTATAGTATAGTATAGTATAGTATAGTATAGTATAGTATAGTATAGTATAGTATAGTATAGTATAGTATAGTATAGTATAGTATAGTATAGTATAGTATAGTATAGTATAGTATAGTATAGTATAGTATAGTATAGTATAGTATAGTATAGTATAGTATAGTATAGTATAGTATAGTATAGTATAGTATAGTATAGTATAGTATAGTATAGTATAGTATAGTATAGTATAGTATAGTATAGTATAGTATAGTATAGTATAGTATAGTATAGTATAGTATAGTATAGTATAGTATAGTATAGTATAGTATAGTATAGTATAGTATAGTATAGTATAGTATAGTATAGTATAGTATAGTATAGTATAGTATAGTATAGTATAGTATAGTATAGTATAGTATAGTATAGTATAGTATAGTATAGTATAGTATAGTATAGTATAGTATAGTATAGTATAGTATAGTATAGTATAGTATAGTATAGTATAGTATAGTATAGTATAGTATAGTATAGTATAGTATAGTATAGTATAGTATAGTATAGTATAGTATAGTATAGTATAGTATAGTATAGTATAGTATAGTATAGTATAGTATAGTATAGTATAGTATAGTATAGTATAGTATAGTATAGTATAGTATAGTATAGTATAGTATAGTATAGTATAGTATAGTATAGTATAGTATAGTATAGTATAGTATAGTATAGTATAGTATAGTATAGTATAGTATAGTATAGTATAGTATAGTATAGTATAGTATAGTATAGTATAGTATAGTATAGTATAGTATAGTATAGTATAGTATAGTATAGTATAGTATAGTATAGTATAGTATAGTATAGTATAGTATAGTATAGTATAGTATAGTATAGTATAGTATAGTATAGTATAGTATAGTATAGTATAGTATAGTATAGTATAGTATAGTATAGTATAGTATAGTATAGTATAGTATAGTATAGTATAGTATAGTATAGTATAGTATAGTATAGTATAGTATAGTATAGTATAGTATAGTATAGTATAGTATAGTATAGTATAGTATAGTATAGTATAGTATAGTATAGTATAGTATAGTATAGTATAGTATAGTATAGTATAGTATAGTATAGTATAGTATAGTATAGTATAGTATAGTATAGTATAGTATAGTATAGTATAGTATAGTATAGTATAGTATAGTATAGTATAGTATAGTATAGTATAGTATAGTATAGTATAGTATAGTATAGTATAGTATAGTATAGTATAGTATAGTATAGTATAGTATAGTATAGTATAGTATAGTATAGTATAGTATAGTATAGTATAGTATAGTATAGTATAGTATAGTATAGTATAGTATAGTATAGTATAGTATAGTATAGTATAGTATAGTATAGTATAGTATAGTATAGTATAGTATAGTATAGTATAGTATAGTATAGTATAGTATAGTATAGTATAGTATAGTATAGTATAGTATAGTATAGTATAGTATAGTATAGTATAGTATAGTATAGTATAGTATAGTATAGTATAGTATAGTATAGTATAGTATAGTATAGTATAGTATAGTATAGTATAGTATAGTATAGTATAGTATAGTATAGTATAGTATAGTATAGTATAGTATAGTATAGTATAGTATAGTATAGTATAGTATAGTATAGTATAGTATAGTATAGTATAGTATAGTATAGTATAGTATAGTATAGTATAGTATAGTATAGTATAGTATAGTATAGTATAGTATAGTATAGTATAGCGCAGTATAGTATAGCACAGTATAGTATAGCACAGTATAGTATACCACAGTATAGCGCAGTATAGTATAGCGCAGTATAGTATAGCACAGTATAGTATAGCACAGTATCGTATACCACAGTATATTATAGTATGGCACAGTATAGTATACCTCTGTATAGTATATATAGTATAGCGCAGTATAGTATAGCACAGTATTGTATACCTCATCATACCATACTATACCTCATCATAGTATAACACAGTATAGTATAGCAAAACATATCATAGCGCAGTATAGCGTGGAGTGCTTGACTACCCGACTCATGTTCGTGTCGCCATAGCGCCCCCCGTCTTTGACTTCACACCGTGGCCGTGGCAGGTATCCATAGGCGACCACGCCTTCTTCTGGTGTCGAGCCGTGGGGGATCCGCAGCCAATGCTGACCTGGTTCATTGATGACGTCATGTATAACCCGGGTAAGCGAAATACCCTCTGTACTTCAAATGCAATAGCGAACAGATTTATTATATTTGATATGTAGTTATAAGTATTTAATAATTTCTATTTAAAGCTCTTCGCACGGGAGATTTAGCAAGGGGGTTCCACTGTAGACCAAGTGGAAAGAGGAGTAGTCATTTCTTAAGAGGGCACACAACTACTTCAACAGCCTGTATATCCAATTGATCTATCGCAACGATCTCGACTTTCAGCAGTGTATCTTAGATTTGAAATTTTAGCACCGCCCCGAATAGTGCTTTGCGCACTTGTTTAAAATTCATATATTACATTTTGACGAAGTCTGAGAAGTTCTATATATTAGCAGCTCTAACTCTGATGCCACCTTATTTTCTATTCTTCAGACTTGCACACTAGATGGCGCGTGGCTGGTGACAAACGTTCGCTGGGATTGTTCCACGCGCACGCCTCCGACACATGTGTGGTGACGTGCTTAGCAACCAATCCCGTTGGTCAGAAGATGGCGGTGACTTATCTCACTGTCATACCTTGATAGGCGCGCAAGCTTTCTCTTACAATGGTCAGCTGCAGGAAGCGACACGGCAACAGCTACACGCTACATCTGCTGTCGACTCACTCCCATAGAGGGGGCTGCGTTGTATATACCTGGTGACGGCTGCTTCCTCACTGCATTCGCACTCTCGCCCGCCAGGCGGCGCTGCGCACATTGACTGGACAAATGCGCCGCAGATGTCTAGAAATCAGTGCCGGGTACCTAGCCTATGCCTAATAACACACGGTATCAGGCGACGGAAGAAAAAGAGTTCCATTGGCGCCTAAATTGCTATGTGAAATTATCGTTATTTTTATGTTCATTTATGTAAATCATAACATTGGTCATTAGGTATTATATGACTGATTTTACTATTTCTTGGCTGACTCTTGACCGCTGAGGCATGAACCGACGAACGAATCGCCACCTAACGGGTGAAAGCTTTACCGGTTATGACCTTGCTGGCCAGTATTATAGTGTTGAATCGGTGAAGATGTGTCTGCACTAATGGGTAAGAGGTTATCGTGCTGACCAGTTGACTACAATTTCATTATTAACCTGATATTTCGACACTGCTATACGCTATGGGGCGAACCCGCCTAATGCGTTGTGAACTTCGATTCGCCAATTGCTGATATTCAGTCGAGATGACTCAGCGGAAACGCAAATCAATTTCCAGAACGCTGTACTTAATAAAGCACACTTGGTGAGCAGTGAGTCACTGTATGTTACTGTTTACATATATTTCATAGAAACAAATGTCAATGTTTTTCTCGCTCAATTAAAGCACGTGTTCCCAACCAGTTAGATACGACTTGTTGATGGCTTGTTGTATGTCTACGGTAGTCAGCTATGGGACTTCTCGAGTCAGTGTTGCTGTTTCTGTGCAGCCTGGCGGAAAACAGTGCGTCTGCTATTCAATATAGCGTGCCGATCCCATTCAAATTTGTCCCTGTACTATATGTAAGGATCTATCTGTAGCATTACAACTACACTTAAAGGTTCATGACGTTTGTTAGCGTACTTCGAGCGGTGAAAACGTATGTATAAACACCTGTGCCATACTAGCTTTCCACGGAAGTGAGTCTAACATTAGTAAAAGTAATAACTACATCTGCTATAAACATCAACGTACGAAATATCTCATTGATAGCATAAGTTGTACGTTTTGATATTGAGTGACTCGTGCTCAAATGTACTGCCGCTGGATCTAATAACGACTTGATATGTGACGGTGCGATACATGACTTCTTACAATGTAAGGTGAACCCCACTGCTCATATTGAAGTGAATTAGATCAATGAGAGTTTAGAATTTATATGCATGACGGTCTCATTCATCATGGAACGTTGGCATATAATTTAGTTTAGGTTTACGTCTAAATTTCATATCGTTTAAGTTAGGTATGTATGTATGTACATGGACTTGGAGTTCGAATAAATATATATATGTAAATTAAAAAGCTTAAATGTGTGGCGTGTGGAGATTTATGACTGAAAAATAATTAAAAAAAACATTCAATCAATGTGTATACATCATGTATGAACTGTTTGTCACGACGTGAACAAAAAAGGTCTCAATGCTCATTAATAATAATAATATTTAATATGACATAATATTGGCAATGTATACCTTAGATATAATGGGGTGTTATATTTGCACGGTTAGCATGGTTTGGGGCAAAGTCATAGTCACTCTCCTGACTGCTTCTGGGCAGCAGTGATGTGTCTGGGTGGATCACAGACTCCAATTATGCCGACGCCGACCGGAAACAGGGAAATTGCTGTCGACCTTCTAGGTGGCTGTTGGTGGACTGTCGCGGCACTGTCATCATCGACGAACGGAGATACCACCCTACTACAAAGGGGCGTCTCCAGGCGGCGCGGTGATAGGTCAACTGGTGATAGCGCTACCACGATCTGGAATGCCCACAGGAAACGGCAGAGTCCAGAAGCTACAAAGACGTAGCAGCCTAGCGCCCTAAACTCCGAAGCGCTCGTAGGGATCGTCTTGACGACATCGGATGTTCTGTCGTCACCTGTCCTGAGGTAGTCTGTCCACTCCGATGTGGATGCAGTACTTATACCGATGGCCACTCCCATGATAAACGCACCATCGACCGCACTGAGCTAATCATTAGCGGCCGCTGAGCATATGGCCACTCCCAGAACGATCTCACCATCGACCGATTTGAGCTCAACTCAACTCAACAGTCACTGCTGAGTTTAAGAAACTGACATTACAAATGGAGTAAACTGGTAATCAAGTTTATGACAATTACCCCCCCTTTAAACCATTTACAAGTAATGTATACCTAGTCGGTATAATTATTTAAAATGTTTAACGATAGTATATTCCAAAAGTTCTCGACTACATGCTGTTACATAGACACTTGTAAAAAATGATAAACAAAGTAATCCATACTATCAGTTATTATTAATATCGTAGATATTCAATCACATTTCTTATATTATTTCACATGCAACACCCTCGGCTGAGGAAATCAGCTCCTAAGTTTTCGCGACCTTTTATGGACACTAGCCGGAAGCGAAACTCTTGTAAGGCTAAGGCCCATCGCATTACTCGTTTGTTAGTCGCCTGTTTCGTGTTTATATACAATAGGGGCTTGTGGTCAGTGTGGATCTCAAATTCTTGCCCATAAAGATAATATTCGAATTTTCGAGTCCCCCACACAATCGCTAAACATTCCTTCTCAATAGCAGAATAGTTACGTTCCCTGGGCAATAGCTTTCTACTAGCATATGCCACTGGGAACTCTGTTCCTTCCACTTCTTGCATCAATACGCTACCCAAACCTACATCTGATGCGTCTACCTTCAATATGAAAGGTCGAGTGAAATCGGGAAGCTTCAACACAGGGGGACACTTGAGAGCTCGCTTTAATTGACAGAAAGCCTCCTCCTGTTTCTCATCCCAGTATATTTTGTTGGAGACACCTTTACGTGTCAGTTCCGTCAACGGAAACGCAATATCCGAGTAGTTCGGGATAAACTCCCGGTAGAACCCGGTCAATCCTAGAAACGAACGAACCTGTTTCTTTGTGGTGGGGCGGCTAACTTCCTGAACTTTACAACAAAGATCATTTTTAGCTTTCATCAAACCCTCACCAATCTCGTATCCTACGAAGTCCAGGGACTCGTATCCTACCTGGCACTTTGATGGCCGAGCCACCAAGTTGGCCTCTCTCAATCTTTTGAGAACCTGCTCAAGGACATCCAAATGGGTCTGCCAATCTTGGGTATGAATGAGGACATCGTCAATAATGCATTCTACATGTGGAATGCCCTTTAACACACGTCTCATCATTCGAGTAAATAGAGCCCCTGCATTGACCAGCCCAAATGGCATGAACCGGAACTGGAATTGGCCGCTAGGGGTTAAGAATGCTGTCTTTGGCTTATCCGATTCCTTCAATGGAACTTGCCAATAGCCCTTCGTCAAGTCTAATTTCGTAAAGAAACGACTAGCACCCGTTGATGCAAAGAGGTCTCGACAGTTCGGCATAGGTGTGGGGTCGAATATAGTGACCTTATTCATCTTCCTGAAATCCACGCAAAACCTATTGGACCCATCTGACTTACGGACAATCACTATGGGATGACCGTACGCTGAATTTGATTCTTCAATAACTCCAAGCTTCAACATGTTCTCTACCTCCTTCTGGACCGTATCGCGCATGGCACCGGATAGGAACGCGATCGAATCGGTTCCTCCGTAGTTAAGTTTATGGTGCATTCAGCTGCTGTAGTTTTCCGTGGTATGTCGGAAAACACGTCCCGGTAGGACAACAACAGTTTCGTCATTTGACCCTTCTTGACCTCATTCAAATTTGAATTAACCTGGACGTGGCTAACGAATTCTGTCTGCTGTGAGCCTGGGAAATCTATCACACAATCCCCGTACTCTAGATTATCATCGCCTGTATCCTTATCCTCATAGGATGACTCTGCATTCGGCTCCTCCGAAACAGATCCAACTACCTGCAACAAACCTGCAGGGTGACATTCTCCTATAGGACGCGAATAATAACGTTTCAACAAATTAATATGAAACGTTTTCCTGTTCCCATCCATGTCGATTGTGTAATCGTTCTCCCTCTTTATTTCAACAACTTTAAACGGACCTTTCCATCGAATCAGAAGTTTGTTGTGGTCAGTGGGGAGTAACACCAACACATCGTCTCCAACTCGAAGACTTCGGGGCTTTGTTTTGACGTCATAACGCCTTTTGTACTTAGTAGCCATGTTGGATAAAGTTTCCCGTGCTAATTTCCACGTTCTGCTTAATCTATCCTTCAACTCAATTATATACTCATACTCATTGCAAGACTCCGGCTCAACCTTCTCGTTTGTCCACAACTCCCGTAGAATTGCCATGGGGCCGCGAACATTTCTACCATAGAGAAGTTCAAATGGGGAAAATCCCAGGCTGGACGTGGGTAACTCCCTAAGAGCAAACATCAGAGCCGGTAGATAACGGTCCCACTGTCGGGGCTGCTCAGCGCACATTCGCCTAAGGACCTTCTTGATTAGACCATTGTACTTCTCTACAAGTCCATTACATATCGGATGATAACGAGTGGTCATTAGATTCTTGATGGAGAGCAATCGAGACACCTGTTTCATCAAGTCCGAAACGAACTGAGTCCCCAAGTCAGTCAACACTTCAACAGGAATGCCCACTCGACTGAACACCGTCACCATGGCTTCAGCTACATCGATCGTACAGATAGACTTCAGAGGCACTGCTTCAGCATACCTAGAAGCATAATCAACAATAGTGAGGATATATCTGTGTCCTCGCCCAGACATAGGATGTATCGGACCGACCAAATCCATTGCCACACGTTCAAAGGGAATTCCAATCGACGGCATCTTGCCTAACGGAACCTTAGGCACCCTACCCTTATCGATAGTCTTTTGGCATATATCACAGGAAGCGCAAAATCGGGAAACATCACCCGATATCCCCGGCCAAAAGAACTGCGTGAGCACCCTCTGCAAGGTTTTGGTGACACCAAGGTGTCCTGACAATAGGCCTTCATGTGCTACTCGAAGGATTTTCTCTCTGTAAACCTTAGGGACTACTAGCGTTAACGGTCCAGTCCCCCTTTTGAGATCACTACGATCACGCAACTGCCTACACAACCAACCTTTGTGTACTAACCAAATGTATTTTGTGTCTTTTGTATCATCCATATTTCGTGCTTTTTCCCACAATGGGGTAAGCGATGTGTCCTCCTTCTGAGCCTGGCTCAGATCAGTTGTTTTAACTTCGGGAAGACTAGAAGTTACCTTAAGTTCCTTCAACCCCTTCTCGCTTTGTGATTGGGCTCTCGTGGTGACCGCACAAATATCGCTGTCTGACCCTACAAGGTCACTCTCTAGCGAGTCCTCGAGATAACCCTCCTCGCATTGACTCTCCTGCCAAGAGCAGGGTTCATCCTCCGGCTCCAGCTGAAACTTAGCTGCGTTCCTAGGCTGCCAGAGTAAATCGGGATCCCCTGGATCGCGAGCCGTAACGACATTACCAATCACCACATCACAGATAGGGTTCGGTATGCATAATGCATTGACTTTCCCACATAAATAAGGAGAATCAATTTCAACTTCTGCGACCTGAAACTTTCGTCTAGTGCCGTCCATCAACACGACGATCTGTTGTTCACCAGTGAACTGAGTCGAATTGACTAGATCAGCTTTGACGACACACGTACTACAGCCTGTATCCCTGAGTACCGATACCGGGATATCACCAGACAAACGTCCCGATACAACAGGCAACTGCTTTATGAGTGAGTCGACTTCGTCACAAGACATACCCAACTCACAAACTCGTTCTAGCGATTCACAAGTTTCCTGCCGACATGCCAACACTTCGGGTTTTCTTGGCAACTCGACACAAGCTCCCAATCCACCTTTGATCTTAGTATCAGTATCCTCCACCTCCTTTTCAGGTTTACTTAAATGCCTACTACGAGGTCGCCAGACCCACTCTCCCTCAATCTCCGCACTGGCACACGGAGGAGTAGAAATCGGTTGACCCAGAGTAGCGAGGGCTTGGCCGGAATGGAGTTTCATTGGACAATTCCGGATGAAATGTTTGGGATCCCCACACTTGTAGCACCCTTTCACATATGGGTTAGCATTAGAATGCTTGGGTTTCCCTAACTGAGGCCCTGTTGACCGATCTATCCGATCACTTCCCGGCTGTTTCTTATCAAGTGGAATAGGTTTCGACCTTTGACCTTGATGTAATCCCTCTCCATTTGGACCTTGGCGAACAGACCTCGATGGTACTGTGAATGACGCCAATCCATGAGCGGACACATACCGTTCTGCCCACTTCACTACTTCTTTCACCGAATCACCATCTTTCTTCTTGATGTAAGTGATTAAGTCCTTATTGCAACATTCAATGAACTGTTCCTTCAACAATAATTCATATAAACCTTCGAAGGATTTCGTAATCTTCGAAAGATCAATCCACCGATCAAAAAGATTACCCAGCCTAGCCAGAAACTGTTCTGGAGTTTCACCCTTATCTGGCCTACTAGACCGAAAACTCCGTCGGAACCCTTCTCTGGTCAACCTGAATCTTCTCATTAAGACATCCTTAACTTTGAAGTAATCCATGGAATCACTCACACTCATGCGATGAACAGTATCCAGAGCTTTTCCTTTTAGTAAGGAGCTTAGATAAATGGACCACTGATTGGATGGCACGTTTTGACACTTTGCTACCATCTCGAATCGTGAGATAAACGCATCAAAATTGTCCTTATCCTCGTCAAACTGGGGTAGATGGAAAACAGGACTGCCTGTCCCAAGGACCGGGTTACCATGACCCGAATCTTCTGCAGATTCCTGCTTGATCTTGAGACTAGATTCGGTCAATCTTACTTCCTTTTCTATCCTCAATTTCTCTAATTCGAATTCGTGAGCCCTCTCACGGTCGGCCTTCATCCTTTCAGCTTCGCGCTCAGCTCTCTCGGCATCGCGCTCAGCTTTATCTCTCTCGGCCTCGCGCTCGGCCTTAGCTCTCTCTCTCTCGGCCTCGCGCTCAGCTCTATCTCTCTCGGCCTCGCGCTCAGCCTTATCTCTCTCGGCCTCGCGCTCAGCCTTCTCGGCCTCGCGCTCAGCCTTAGCGTCCGCCGCCGATTGAGAGACGTAGGAGTTTAAACTCCCTCCCTCAAGACCCATCTCTCTGCCCAAGGCTATAAAGGCCTTACGTTCCTCCACGAGATTAACTCCTGCCATGATATAATAGGACTAGGCACCGGGCAGTTAGGTAACCACAAATGGCTTGATTGCCTACGAACCTCCTTATATAACGACTGAGAACCTCGCCTTCACCTGTATAATTCCCGTGGCAAGGGAACACACTGCCCCAATGGGGATTCGGCAGGACCGACCACGGCGGCCTACCTCTCGTACCGAAGTACCGTGAACGCAAACACTAGAGCTCACATCTACCCTAGTTAGCAACCACCTACACACAGCATCTTGCTGTATCGCACCTAGGGGATTTCCGATTACGTCCACCCAGCTTTTGTAAACGCTGGCCAAATTCACGGGTCTGGGCAACCCAAAACCCCGTGCACGTCCACTAGGGCTACGCTAACCTATACAAAGATTAGCTACATCCGTCACAAATAACAGACGTACACACCTAAGGACCGTTGAGTGTCAATTTTACATGTATGCCTGTAAAATACTGGTATCCACCCAAATTGGGGTCAAACCACTACCGCTATGGCGCTCTGTTTCAGAAAACACGGATCCGCAACCCACTCAGCACCTATAGCACACACTCAACACATGGAGCAAACGACAGCGATGGCTCCACCGAGACTACCCACTGACATAACCAGGAACTGGCTAATATCGACACAGACAACCCTCAACGACGCTACGTCATTATGTAAAGAAAACAGCACAAAAGGGGGCGGGATCACATAACCAGGCGACAAACAACTCGTAATGAAACGGCCTACCTTTACTGGTCTCGCAGTCCTTGCTTGAATATCCACGCCAAGTCGGGTTAGGCCAGGAGCACATTCCAGCTGAGAGTGCAACTACTGAAATCTTCAAGCAAGCGTGTAAGTTTCATTAGACATTCGCTTACTCAACACGTCGCGTACAATTTAACACAATCTCGGCGGAACCTCCAGAAATTGTCACGACGTGAACAAAAAAGGTCTCAATGCTCATTAATAATAATAATATTTAATATGACATAATATTGGCAATGTATACCTTAGATATAATGGGGTGTTATATTTGCACGGTTAGCATGGTTTGGGGCAAAGTCATAGTCACTCTCCTGACTGCTTCTGGGCAGCAGTGATGTGTCTGGGTGGATCACAGACTCCAATTATGCCGACGCCGACCGGAAACAGGGAAACTGCTGTCGACCTTCTAGGTGGCTGTTGGTGGACTGTCGCGGCACTGTCATCATCGACGAACGGAGATACCACCCTACTACAAAGGGGCGTCTCCAGGCGGCGCGGTGATAGGTCAACTGGTGATAGCGCTACCACGATCTGGAATGCCCACAGGAAACGGCAGAGTCCAGAAGCTACAAAGACGTAGCAGCCTAGCGCCCTAAACTCCGAAGCGCTCGTAGGGATCGTCTTGACGACATCGGATGTTCTGTCGTCACCTGTCCTGAGGTAGTCTGTCCACTCCGATGTGGATGCAGTACTTATACCGATGGCCACTCCCATGATAAACGCACCATCGACCGCACTGAGCTAATCATTAGCGGCCGCTGAGCATATGGCCACTCCCAGAACGATCTCACCATCGACCGATTTGAGCTCAACTCAACTCAACAGTCACTGCTGAGTTTAAGAAACTGACATTACAAATGGAGTAAACTGGTAATCAAGTTTATGACACTGTTCTTGTTCCAGGGGCGTGGCGCTTACGGGACTGTAATCAACTTCATTCATACACGGGATTTTTTATTTTTTGGCAAAAAATACAAACATCATTCAAATATCCTGTTGACTAAACAGTGCAGTCTGCATTAACTTTGTATACCTGGTCCAGAGCAAATATCCTTCGTAACATTTAAATAGATTCGCTTTTTGAAATAGTCAATAGGAATCAATGTGGGTACATGCACTATCATAGATTCAATTCTATATGCATGTCTAATGATTCATCAACGGGATCTTTGACCTACTGGGGATCTAATTCGATCGCTAATCATACATGACTTCGCAAATATCTATTTCGACGATATGACTTCGCAAATATCTATTTCGACAATATGACTTCGCAAATATCTATTTCGACGATATGACTTTGCAAATGTCTATTTCGACGATATGACTTCGCAAATATCTATATCGACGAAATGACTTCGCAAATATCTATATCGACGATATGACTTCGCAAATATCTATATCGACGATATGACTTCGCAAATATCCGCCATCATGAAAAAAGCAGGCGCAAAGAGTTCTGGCAAATACAGTTTCGAGTTATCTTTATTTGCTCTTCGGAGAAAATCATCAAAGTTCTAGGGTAACGGCATAGAATGTATGAAGTTGTTGAACATCCTGTAAATATATTTTCTTTTGCCTAGCTGACAATATAGACTGTTAAAGCAATATGCTGACATGCGCCATCTTAGATTTTTTATATGTTAAAATCAAGACTAAAAGTATCTCAAAATTTATGATGCATATGTTCTTATATCTCTTTGAGTCTGTAAACAAACATTTCAACATAAAACTGCGCGGTTTATTTATGTCGCGCGCGGACGTGATAGCGAGCCGCGGTTGACATCACACACAAAATAGCGAACTGCGAACAGGCGCGCAGGGATATAAAGCCGGCCACCAACTTCTGCTCCGTTGACCAAAATGCTTCTCTCCGGATTCAAATTCAAGACAGAATGTAGTTATTTGACATGGAGAAGAGGTTGGTAATACAAAAAATTACGAAATATATTGCTTTAATTTTCTACACAATATGATATGGTACGAATTAAGACGTCATTTTGAGATAGCGTAAAGACATAAATAGTACCCAGATCATACATGCATATAACACATGCAGTGGCGCCTCACAGTGGGATAATTTTAAGTAGTATTTGCGACGTCGTCTATGGTTGAATAAAAGTATTTAATAATTTAGATATTACGGTGGGAATCTATGCCAGCTTACGCGCTTTGCCCAGCGTAAGACAGCCCTGAGTTGCCACCTAGCAGAAAATGGAGAATTGAAGTTGAGGACGTTTTCTATAAGATAATCTATACAGCCCAGAACCTGAGCCGGGACCCGTTCCAGAGTGGAGTGTCCCCAGAGCTTCAACTCGACACTGCTTCAAACGGGCATTGACATTTTCTAGGCACTGACATTTTCTAGGCATTGACATTTTCTGGGCATTTTTTCCATACAGTCGGAGGCGAATGGCTGAGCTGACTTCGGGATGTTTTGCTGGATCACAACGGTTCCTTGTATATTCAGGACGCTTTAACCACTTTTGGTCATGTCGCTTTAATGGGAGAAGGGAGGGAAAAGTGGAGCCATGTCCCTGGGGGTAACCCCCTACTCTTTGAGAAGATAGACATGGGATCGTTATCATGCGACCACCCAGAAATGGCCACCGCGGGGCTCGAACCATCGATCCACGTGCCGTTATCCTCTCAGGTGGCCAGAGCAGGGTCACAACGGAATTCACACTGCGATTATTCGATCAGCTATGGATTTACCTTCGTAATCGGATTTTGGAGACAAAGCAAGAACATCCTAATTATGAGCCAACAATATTCTTCTTACGAAGTTTAATATTACAACTGCATGTACCCAATCATTCAATAAACTTGAAAACACGTGTCTGGAAAAAGTTTGGATGGTATGCAGATTGACTGAGATACCACTAAAACGAACACCAGACCAGTCGCAATGGGCAGACGATATTAGTAGCTATATAACACATGAGAAGCACTATGTGTGTACATCAATGACAAGTCGTACGCTGTGTTCGTATATAACTTGAGCAAATAACAACTACCAGACACAGCGTACGACATTCTAGGTCAATTTTAACTTCTTTTCACTAAGTTCTACTTTAATTTTGGAAGCTATAAAGCAGGAACAATAATTTGTGACAATTTTTGTGAGTCGCCTGGAGTCCTCCGGTTTAACCGTTTCAACGGCTAGTACACTTGCCTTCATGATGCACCAGCAATATGACGTCACGCAAGCCGCAAGCCCCATCGGGTCTCGTTATCGCCAGTAAATGAGCGTTGCCACGCAATGCTATGGCTGGAGGAACTAAGATATGTAATTACATGTGCTTCAGTTCATGCTGATAATTTCCGGATTCGTGACGTCATGGTTGAAGCCAGTGATGAGGACATGCAGGATAAAGCGGATCGTCTTGCGGTAGATCTTCTCCATGTTACTAGTGAAGTGTTCACCCAGAGTCTCCTGTACCGCCTGCAGGAAGGGCTCCTCAATCGCCTAAACACAGGAAAATACCTGTTATTGTAGCGATACAAGGGGTCTGGAAGGAGTAAATGGTGGTACGCGACACAGGCATATTTGAAAAATCGACATTCGACTGAAAAAGCGACATCGAAACGACACTGTACTCAGCCAAAAAGCGACACTTTCGTGCAAAATCCACATTCGACACTGAGGATTTTGAACAATCTGCCCTTGCAATGGTGGCATTATTACAGCCAATAAGGATATATGGGACTGGTGACAAGGCAGTACGTGTAAAACAATGGCTGTGAATTCATAAATAACTTATGCACAGGGAATATGTAGCAATTTGCAATGAAGCAGCTCTTGAAGCGAAAAAACTGTCCAGATGTAGCAAATTAGTTCACATAGCACAGTGCAAAACACCATTCTCATCGCATTAATGGAGGCAAAATGCTTAGATGTACTTTCTTATGGAGCAATGTTTGTTTCGTGCATGTCTTACTGAAACCTTTATTTTAGAGTTAAGTTAACAATTTATATCGTTTAAGCATAGAAAATGTCTATGTTCCATTCACGCCAGGCCAACGTCGCTTTCCCTTTTATGCTACTCGTCCTTTCTTCCCCTTACTTGCTCTGTTTGGCGTCCGTGCCTCCTTCTGCTTGAACGTGGCAGCGCTTTTTTCGCGTGGAACATTTCGCCTAATACGTTGCGCCTTAACGCCATATGAGACCCATTTTGATCTCCTTTTTGCAAACGTAATTGCGTCTCGTCGGACGTAAATGGATCATTTCTGGCTGCTTCAGTCCTCATCGTCACGGAGAAAAACATGGCCTCAGGCTGAGCGTCATTACAGCGCGGCCCGGTCCGATGGGACAGGGTAGAAGCAAACGAGCAGAGCGGAAGAAGAACCTCCCATGCACTCTAAGCTCACCTCTAAATATCGACTCTGACCCACCCCTTTTAGCGGCCCCAAGTACCCAGTGCCCCCGGCGTTTCTCGCCCTACAGTATAAAGACGACGGTGGGAACGAAGATGCTCATTTTGTGCCTGGAGTGGATCGACCAGGCAGACCAATAAAGGTTGTTAACACGGCGCGATTAGGCAGACGTGAAAGCCGCGGTGAAAAATAGTCCAATTAGTGATGGATTACACGCCATGTGCGTAATGATCATGGTTTACAACCAGCTGCGGCGGTTTTACAGATACAGACATATACAGTTAGTTGAAATTAAGCTTAGACTACCGGCTGGGTCTTTGGCGAAAAGAGGATTTTTTTATGTTCCCGATGCACATAGCAGCTAACGTCGTAGGGTTCATTTCTTTTTTTTTTAATTATGGGAGGCAAAGTAGTTTTACGCCCCCCTTCACCCCACCCCCGCCCTATCTCATAATATTTATAATGATTTATAAATATTGCATATTATTGTGATCATTTCATCCTGTCTCTGCTTACGTTCTAAAAGCCCATCAGGTTTTCTTTCATGGTTTTTATATATGTTCCCGCTGTGATGACTTGTACCCGGAGAGTGCTGTAAGAGCCCCGTATTGAATTTCTAAAAGAAACTATCGACTTGGTCGAGTTCTAAAAAAATACATTGAACCTCCGCTCTTCTTTTTCCAGTCGATCCCTGGGTTACGACAAATGGCGGATCCAGGGCGGGGGGGGGCACAGGGGGCACGTGCCCTCCCCCCCTTTGGCTCGAAAATAGGCAAGCCCAACATGCCCCCCTCCCCCAGTCGCAAATTTCTCACAGGATCCGCGCCTGGATAGTAAGTTTACCCCACTTTTGTAAATTCCTGGATCAGCCACTGCAGACGGCTCGGGTATCCCGGAAGTTAGCTCCATGGTAGCGGATATGACGTAAGACAAATCTAACCGGAAAAAAATACGAAATGTTTGGCACCCTCTGATATATGAATCGGACCTGAGCTCGAAATAGAATCGAAGATCGTAAGTGATACAAACGGAAAGTGAGACAGACCGAAAGTGAGACAGACCGAAAGTGACATAGACCAGAAGTGACATAGACCAGAAGTGGCATAGCCCAGAATTGACATAGTCCGGAAGTGACATAGCCCAGAAGTAATATAGCCCGGAAGTGATATAACCCAGAAGTGATATAGCCTAGAAGGGACATAGCCCCGAAGTGCAACAGAGCGCAAGTGAATTATATACCGGAAGTGACACATAATGAAGTATCCTAGACTGGAAGTGCCACAGACCGGAATTGACACAGAACGGAAGTGACACAGACATGAGGTTAGTAGCATCATTAGAGCCGAAATTACGTTATGTCACGTAATCCACAAGAGCCACACATGCTGTTGGGCGCGGTACATCCTCGTGGCATGCTATTTCCCGATCCAAGCGGTCAAAACTACGGATTGCATCATTGCAACCGCGCCCTGATTTAGCCTTAAATCCTTGCTAACAATGGCATCCGATTGATGCAAGCTGGGCGTTTCTGTTTTAAGGTAACCCGGTGTTGTATCGTGAACACGAAAGCCGTGCACAAGCCAAAGTCTGACGACATAGGGATGATCGGAACTGTCTGCGCCATGTTGGGCAAAATCAGTGAAATCAGCGAAATGTCAATTGAGGAAGATGACTCCCCGCGGAAAGCAAAGAAAGTAAATTAATTATTATTTGACGAGCTTCACTAAAGCGAACAAAATGCAACACATGTCAATTCAAACGATTTATTTTATTTTATCATTATGTAATGTGAGTATTCCACTGGAAGATCCTAGTGGAGGGACGATACAGTGGGTCTCACTACCCTCTCCGCATACCAGGGGCAGATCCAGGAATTTTAAAAGGGGGGGTCCAACCTTGCGACGGGGGAGGGGCTCTGAACAAAATTGCGACCGGGAGGAGGGTCCACGCCGCCTCAGATAGCGTTATTCCTCAAAAAGGGGGGGTCCACGTTTTAGAAGGCCTAAATTTTGCATTGAAAAACGGCACTCTTCCTCAAAAATGGGGGGGGGTCCGGCTTACCCCCCTGGATCCGCCCTGGTATATCCTACTTGAGCCTGGAGGCCCCTTTTTGTGTATTTTAATTTAGGTATGGACCCCCCCGCCCCCCCCCCCCCGCCCCTACACCCCTTTGTTTATTTGGGATGCGACCGCTTGTGGAACCGACATATGTAGTCGGCACCGACACCGTAAGTTCCAAAGCCGGGCTCAAAGCACGTGGCAAAATCGTTGCCAAAATTGTCATTGATTGCGACTTATGTTTAATATTCCGTCCATGCAGCTGCTACCCGATGTCAAAGCCTGTCAGATTTACACTCCCTCCCCCCGCCCCCCCGTACCCCCTAATGTGGACACTCCCCCTCCCTTTTTCAATATCCTGGATTGGTCGCTAAGTTGTTAGCTATTTTGTGGGTATAAGACTAAGTTAATGCGGCAATGCTGTCTTACTGATAACCTTGAGTTGATAACTACCAACCCAAGGATTTTCACATTATTTATTTTCGGGGGTGGGGGGGGGGGAGGGCATGATGCTAATTTGGGCTTTAAAACTGGCCACTCTTACCGAATACTCTACCCACCTCCCTCCCCCCATTCGGGCTTCGAACTCGAATCCACCATTCGCCACACTGGCTTTGTATCTTCATTACCATGGTTGAGTGGTTGTTTATTCAGGCCGGTTTAACCAATTGTGGTCATATAGCGTCAATGGGAGAAGGAAGAGAAAAGTGGAGCTATGTCCCCGGAAGTAACCCCTACTCTTGGCGATGAAGGACATCTTAAGGGATCTTTATCCTAAAACCTCACAGACATGGCCGTATTACCATGCAACGTCCTCGATCTGCGACACGCACGCCTCAAGAGATACAGGGGCAGGCCCGGTAGCTCAGTGGGTTAGAGCGCTCGCCTTGAGCGCTCTGGCCACCTGAGAGCCTAACGACACGTGGATCGATGGTTCGAGCCCCGCTGTGGCCAATGTCTGTGTGGTGGCAGGATAAACTTTCACGTCCTTCTTCGCAAAGAGTAGGGGGTAACCACCCCCGGGGACATGGCTCCACTCTCCCTTCCCTGTCTCCCATTGGCGCGATATGACCAAAAGACTGAATATATATATATATATATATATATATATATATATAATTATATAATATAGTATAATATAACCAACCCAACTCAAAAGATACAGACGGACACTCACCCAGAAAATGGCCTCCACGAAGTTCTCGAAGCGTCTGTGCGACTTGCCGGTGGTGAGCAGCATGTCGATGAGGTACTCCGGGTCGTCCATGTTGGCGATCGACTCGTCCAGAGCGTTCATCACGAGCAGCGCGTGGTTCTCCAGCGCCCGACTCGCACCCAGGTCAGCCCGCTCCACCGACCGGAACTGCTCAAACATCGCCTTGATTTCGGACCGGGTCTCGAACATTCTGGCGTGAGACGGAATCAAATGGTAAACAAATGAAAATGAAATGAAATTCAAATCAAGTGAAATAGAATGTAAATGAAATTAATTGTAGCCTAAATTAAATGAAATGTAAATGAAATGAAATGTAAATGAAATGTATATGTAAATGTAAATGAATGAAATGAAATGTAAATGTAAATGAAATTAAATCTAAATGAAATGTAGCCTAAAGAAAAGAAAATGTGAATGAAATGAAATGTAGCATAAATAAAATGAAATGTAAATGAAATGAAAAGGAAAAGGAAACGAAATAATGTTTTTATTTAAGTCACTTTTTGTGCCCCTGAAGGCGGAATTGGGCCACGAAACAATAAAATTCCGTGGTTTGAAAAATGCCCTAGAAATTTATACCATTTAACATATAAAAACCAAAACCGGCCCCCTCTATCCAGCATATCTGGATCCAACCCTAAAACCGGCGCCCCACTATCCAGCTTTTCTGTATCCGCCCCTGCAGCCTGCTTACTAACCTGGTTTAATCCGAAAATTGTTCTCTCTATCGGAGAGTCTTTTATAAATGGAAATTCAGCGGTTAGTAGGCGACATAGCATGGTAGAAAGCTGGCCAGACTCACCAGTTCCAACGACTTCTTGGAAGTAATACGATTGGATGAATATTCACATTTGAAAACAATTTGACCCAATAAACTGGCCGAATGCAAGCGGTAAAAACCGCAGTGTTTTGACATTTTTATGAAGATAGTAAACCGAATTTTATAATCTGCTCTACTTTACTCAAGTAAAATGAACCAGGTAAGACAATCCGCAGAGACTCCGCTTTGCGTTGTCATGGTACCACTATAATATGAAAAATTATGCAGAGCGCTATCCACTACACCCGGGAGCCACCTTGGATGAATAATGGTGCCGGGTTGGTTGCATGTTCAGGACGCTTTAACCACTTTTGGTCACATCGCGTCAATGGGAGAAGGAAGGGCGAGCGGAGCCATGTCCTCGGGGGTAACCCTCTACTCTTTACGAGGAAAGACATGGGATCTTTATCCGGCGACCATACAGACCTCAGGTGGCCAGATCACCCACGGCGAGCGCTCTAGCCCACTGAGCCGCTGGGCCGGTCATTGGTGCGCCGGGATACGAACCCATGCTCTTGGCTCAGTGTGAATTTGGAAGGTCCCATATAGATGGAATTGATGGAAGAACGGTTTTCCATAAACTGGCCCGGCTGTTTATGTCCTATTGGTGCGCCACTGGACATAGTTTGTACAAATTCTATGTTTAAATATATGTTAGTGTTCATGCTTTTTTTTTAAATCATTTGTTTATTTCACCCAAAA
Source organism: Arenicola marina (assembly GCA_964019135.1). Taxonomy (NCBI): domain Eukaryota; kingdom Metazoa; phylum Annelida; class Polychaeta; family Arenicolidae; genus Arenicola; species Arenicola marina. The sequence continues at coordinate 15,338,416 of OZ025257.1, forward strand.
GAAGGAAACAAATAATAAATTTTACAAAACAAATATACATCTGTAATACAATATGTATACATTGATATCAAAAGGGAATATCGCCTCACATGAGAAACGATGTATATGTGCATGCATATAATACAATATATACGACAAAGAGGACTAGTGGGGATATTTCTTATTCAATATTTGGTCTCACCTGAGAAACATGACGATGCCTGTTGTTGTCATGTTGCGGCTAATGGCTTTCCAAGACTTGGTAATGCTGAACACCTCCCGCTCCGTCAAGGGCAGCTTGATGTTGTGTTTGGCGTGCAGAGTGGCCCCATCGGTCGTGTAGGCACTGTAGTTTGATCCGCGCTTACCATTGTTGTCGACAGTCGGCGCCGGTTTGTTCGGGAATACCTGAGCTGACGCCAGACACCCCATTGTACACAATTTCTTTACATCAATAATTCTAAAACATATTTTTTATCAATCTGGAATCTAGCTGCTTATGGAGAAAGGACGTAATATTCAATTGCACCGTGTAAATTAATTGTGGTTAGTCGCACGACGCCTCGTATTTCTAGTGCGTATTGAAGTTCTTTCTCCACGACGTGTGACTATGATGAGGACGCAATGATGGTCATTGGTTCTATAACCGTCCCAACGAGTATTTTTAGCTTGATCCGGAAGGGATTGTCCAACGGAAAGACGAAGTGAACATGTCCCGTGAAACGGTAATTCCACCGAGGAAAATAGATCAAAAGATGATATTCTTTGATGATCTACAATATGACGACGCTATTGTTTTGGCTGGAGTCGTTCCTGTAACCAGACCTGATGAGACACAGTCGTTAATTGGCAGAAGGCGACGTGTCTATATCGATGGCGATGCATACGCTCTAGTCCTTAACAGCCTTAGGACGCCACCAGTGTGGCGGTTGGCAGCCGAGTATGACAGCCGCCGCTGACTGTTGTGACGAATGTCAGTTGTGTTTAAGGTGCTGCTTTAAAGGAACCGATTTGGTCGATTTTTACTAATCGCCTCATCTCCTTCGAGTTTCCTTCGCCCTTCTGAGCTGATGAAGGTCACAGGGAGATGTGCGAATTCAAGGGAAGAGGGAGGCACAGCGCCACTCTGATCACCCCTCCCCGCACCCTCCCCGGCCTACCTGTCTCCTCTCCAATCCCCCACCTCTTAACTCCCCGCCAGGCGGCCTTCACCAACCCACCCTGACCTACCGCTCCTTTCTCCACCCTCCACCCGCACTGTCCCTCCCTCCCTTCCGCCCGGCGTCCCTGCACCTACCCACCCGCCCCCCACACAACCAAGCCCGCCCAGTGACTCCACAGCGGCCCGGGTGCCGCGCAGACCGTCAGTCCCTTGTCGGTAACTCCAAGGCATATGTCGTTTGGAGTCACGTGATGCAGTCAATGTCTGTCACCAGTAACGCGCCACACCAAGCTCTCTCTCTCCCCAATGACGGGTGTCTCGGAAACGAACTGCTCTCGGCAAAGAAACCACGGACGTACAATCTACCGGCCACTCTTTCATGTATTTATTTATTTATTTATTTATTCTATTCAGTTGTTTATAGTTATATTTTATTATCTGGCTTCTTCTTTTCGCTTTTCCCGCATTTCCGATTTTGTTTTTTGATTTTTTTCACGCACCGTGATGCCACGCCACAAGCAATAAAAATGTCGGACCTTGTTTTGTGTGACATGTTCCCATGTGGCCTGTCAGTGCTCAGGGAGACGCCGCGCGTCGCCCTTCTCTTTAGTCAAGACAAGAACGCCTTCCATTCCGTGGAATCCCATGACATTTGGTAGCTGTAGATGACTGGAACAGTTGTGCATGTTAAACAATCATCTCCCCTTTTTAGACGACGCCGGTTCTTTTGTTTCGGGGAACAACCAAAAGTGACGTCACGGCGACGATATTCGCCGCCAGGTTTTGCCTGATCTTGTCGTCCGACCGCGGAGCCGTACACTGCGGGAGAACACGCATGTTAGGGAAGGACCATTTGATATCCAAGAGAGGGGGGAGGGTGCTATTGGGATTTTTTTGGCGGTGAATATTGTTTAAAATAAAATCTATCTTTTCCTGTTACAGAAAAATAAAATCTGCTTTACTTTTTTGTTTAACCCATGCCCTCGTAATAGTACTAAACCGAATACATGCAGATAAATAAAGCCATCACAAGACAACAAAATTCGGATCTCCCCATAGCATACGAAAAACTAAATCAGCCCTCGTCGAACCACAAACAATTGTTTTGGACCCAAGAACACAAAGCCCCCCGAACACACACCCCCCCCCCTCCCCCCGGGTACCAATTGGTGCGTCCCTTAGCAGGTGGAGAAAGCCATCGCACGTTGGCCCAGCCAGCCATCACGCTGCACCATGCGTCCTGCTGTCTGTACATGTGACTCACAAACCTGTTTGGTACATATAACTTCCGTTCCGTACCTCAAAGTGGATTAATATGCCAATTATAACCTAAAATATTTATTTTATTATATTTATTTTCATCCAGACCATTTCGATTGTAAATATATTCGTTCAATTGACATTGGTAGCGTTTAGTCCACTTATAAGTAGTTCATATATATATGGTGATGGTGACGTTATGGTATCGTAGTGCGTGGCCTGTAGAGGTGTGCACAATATTTAGTCGTGCTGCCATCTGGAAGATAATATCGTAACCACGCACGTGGAAGAATGCGATATAAACCGATAGTAAACTGCAATCTCAAACCGTTTTTTCCACAACGGAAACAGTCCAAGACTCTGTTAGCGAACAAATAACAGGTGACTTGCACTTTTTCCAGATTGTAAACAAAGCCTACTCTATAATACATTCCAGGGAGTAAATTCTACAGCTGGGATACGTCAATAGTAAATATTTTTACCAGATATTTGTCGCATGTGGCCCTAGGCGAAATGCTGCGATTATGGGCTGCCCTAAGCCCCCCCCCCACCCCCCACCCCCACCCCCCGCGCCCGCTTTGTAGTGGCATTAAATAAATATCTGGTGTAGGTATAGCTGATGGGGGGAGGGGAGGGGAGCGGGTGGAAGAAGATCACAAGGTAGGTTGATTAGCGTTGGCCGTCATCCCCAGTGACTGGGGCCACCTGGGTACATGGGTGGTGACGTCAGAGGTCAGGCAAGGCGAGGGCGAGGGCGAGGGAGGGGTAGGGGAGTATTTGTTGACGCCTGGGAACGGGGAGGGGGAGGGTGACAGGAAAGCGAGTGGAGGGAGAAGGGAGGGGGGGGGGAGGAGTGTTCCTTGACCTGACGTCTGGGTACAGGGAGGGAGGAGAGAATGGGATGGGGGTGGGGGGGGGGGGTAGAGGGGAGGAGACACTGCCTCGACCAGACGACGTCTGGGAATGGCACCTATAGGGTAGGACTGGGGGGAGGGGGAGAACAGGGGGAGCAAGGCGAGAGAGGGAACAGGGGGAGAAAGGCGAGGGGGGGAACAGGGGAACAAGACGAGGAGGAACGGCAGTACGAATGAGGGGGAAAGGAGGGAGAGGCCGAAGGAGGTGGGGGGGGGGGGGGAGGTGAGGAGACTTGCTTGACCAGACGTCTGATGACAGTATGGGACCTATAACACAGGGAGACAATGGGGGTGTGGGGGGGGGGGCAGTGGATGGTCGATCTCGGGTAGGGAGGAGAGTGAAGGGGGAGGAAGGTGGGGGGGAGGACGCCAGGAAGGGGATGAGTGAAAGGGAAGGGTGCAACAAGAGAGAAGGGTGAGGATATGAACCAAGCGAAGAGATGGAAGGGGGGCGGGGACGGGTGGGTGGTGGGGGGGGTGGACGGCGCGTCCTGGAATTAGAACAGGACTCGCATTATATGTCAGCATGGGGTAGGCTTGCCAGGTGCTTCTCAACACAAATCGCAACGCAAATAATATTCACCCCGCAATGATCAAAACCTATTTCGGTTGGGGTGGGTGGGAGGGATGGAGTCAACGTATATGTGCAATGTCCTTCAAACCTCTGCCATTTTCTCTGCATCCTACTAAGAACCATTGCCAAAGACATGCTTTTCTCACTCACGGCTACTATTTATAAATCATGAAATGTGTATATTTTATATATGTCATATCAGCCCCATACTGTCCTATGGGCATCATACTGTCCTGTAGGATCCATACTGTCCTATAGGGCCATACTGTCATATAGGCCCTGTACTGTCCTATAAACCTCATACTGTCCTATAGACCTCATAATGTCCTATAGGCCTAATACTGTCCTATAGGCCTCATACTGTCATACAGGCATCATACTGTCCTAAAGGCCTAATATTGTCCTATAGACCCCATACTGTCCTATATGCCTCATATTGTCAGATAGGCCCCATACTGTCATATAGGCCTCATATTGTCCTATAGACCCCATACTGTCCTATAGAGCCGATACTGTCCTATATGCCTTATATTGTCATATAGGCCCCATACTGTTCTCTAGAACTCATACTGTCCTATAGTACTCAATATGAGGTATATAGGACAGTATGATACACTCATACTGTTCTATAGACCCCACACTGTCCTGTAGGCCTCATACTGTCCTATAGGCCTCATACTGTCCTATAGGCCTCATACTGTCCTATGGACCTCATACTGTACTATAAACCTCATACTGTCCAATAGACCTCATACTGTCCTATAGGCCTCATACTGCCCTATATACCTTATATTGTCTTATAAGCCTCATACTGTTCTATAGGCTTCATACTGTCCTACAGTTCTCATACTGTCCTATAGACCTCACACTGTCCTATAGACCTCATACTGTCCTATATACCTCATACTGTCCTATAGACCTCATAATGTCCTATAGACCTCATACTGTCCTATTGGCCCGATAATCTCCTACAGGCCCCGTACTGTCCTATAGGCCCCATACTATCCTCTAACCTCTAACCCCCACAATGTTTTATAGCCCCGTACTGTCCTATAGGCCTCATACTGTCATATATACCTCATACTGTCCTATAGACCTCATACTGTCCTATAGACCTCATCCTGTTCTAAAGGCCTCATACTGTCCTACAGGCCCCATACTGTCCTATAGACCTCATACTGTCCTATAGGCCTCATACTGTCGTACAGGCCCCATACTGTCTTATAGACCTCATCCTGTTCTAAAGGCCTCATACTGTCCTACAGGCCCCATACTGTCCTATAGACCTCATACTGTTCTATAGGCCTCATACTGTCGTACAGGCCCCATACTGTCCTATAGACCTCATACTGTCCTATAGGCCTCATACTGTCGTACAGGCCCCATACTGTCTTATAGACCTCATCCTGTTCTAAAGGCCTCATACTGTCCTATAGACCTCATACTGTCCTATAGACCTCATCCTGTTCTAAAGGCCTCATACTGTCCTACAGGCCCCATACTGTCCTATAGACCTCATACTGTCCTATAGGCCTCATACTGTCGTACAGGCCCCATACTGTCTTATAGACCTCATCCTGTTCTAAAGGACTCATAATGTCCTACAGGCCCCATACTGTCCTATAGACCTCATACTGTCCTATAGGCCTCATACTGTCGTACAGGCCCCATACTGTCTTATAGACCTCATCCTGTTCTAAAGGACTCATAATGTCCTACAGGCCCCATACTGTCCTATAGACCTCATACTGTCCTATAGGCCTCATACTGTCGTACAGGCCCCATACTGCCTTATAGACCTCATCCTGTTCTAAAGGCCTCATACTGTCCTATAGGCCCCATACTGTCCTGTAGCCCCCATACTGTCATATTGGTCTCATTACGACCATTACGATAGGCTAGTAAACAGTGTGACGCCTATAAAACTCTCGATGCTATCTAGTGCCTTAGTTTAGCGAATGCACTCCAGCTCGTTCTTCAACTGGCAGGCCTAGTTAAACTTAGTTCAGGTTATTTGTATTATGTTGGGGATATATCTATACTAATAATATGAAGCTGTCTGTCCCACTATGCCGCTGCATGCAAGAGCACATTGGCACCAGCAGCCGCCTTGAACCTATATCCAACCGAACCACTGCATACACTGAATGGTCCGCCTTGGATGTATCAACATTGTCGCTTTTAGATGTGTCAACGCTATCGCATGTGTCAACACTACCGCTGTGGGCTTATCACCTTATCCCGCACATAATATCGCTTTCGGGTGCTCATCCCGCATGGTGACCATGTCTGCGGCGGGCTACCTGGCTTGGTGCCAACAGTAATAATATCTTTCCCAACGCCTTATCGCCTGAACCGTCATCAAGACAAACAACTCCCGTACTGTCTCGCTTCCACAACTTCCCATCAGTAGCAAATTTTGTCCACTGAAGGTACGTTAAATGACGAAAAACGGGCGGGAAACAGCCCCTTTTTTTTTACTCAATTAACCCCCTTTTTTTTTACTCAATCAATGTATGAGCTTGGGCCTTAGTTTTACTGGACTGATATTCATTTATTAGCGGGCTTTAGCCGCGACTTGAGTATTCTGTACTGGATGCACAATAATTGCACAGAAAGTGTTTAAATATCCTTAACACTTATGTCCCGTTATTCAGTAGCTCCCGGTCTCAATTTATGTCAATATAATTATCGATATTATTTCAGCCCAATGTCTACCTTCTGCCTGCTACTATTTAACGTATAAAACAAAATACTGTCATACTGTTATTTTTTTCGCTTATTAGTACGAACGCTAGACGTCCCGCGAGCGGAGCGAGCGGGGAGGCTAGTATATGTGGCTAGTATATGTGGCGGTGTGGGTGTATATAAGTGTATGTTCGTGTGTGCGACTGAGCCGAAAATTTATAAAACATGTGTTCCTCACTTCACGGTGAGTTATGACCGGCAACATTACCCGGAGACAGCTTTCTATTTAACCACGTCACAGGCGGTCTCAAGTGCACGGCTGCACGTAACACTGGCTTCTATTGATCACATGGTAGTTAAGATCCGCTTTAAACTTATTTCTCCTGCCTGATAATATGACTTCAAGGCGAAAGCGCGCGCAGTCGCGTCCTTTGGAAAAAGCCGACACGTGCCCGCTTAATTTTGTGTCAAGCTTTGCCTGTCGATCATGTGATTAATGGCGAGCGCCATCTGGTGTACTGGTGCGGGAGCCGGGCGGGAGCAGGTGGTTTCCCGGCACGTAATCTGCGGAGGGTCATGTAATCATGGGTCGCCCAGCACCCCCTCCCCGGCTGCCTCACATAAGCCGCCTTTAAACGGCACGCACCCCAAGCCTATATCTGCGTCAAAAGAAAACAAAACGGGATCGGGGATAAAACCGAAACCTATCTCGTGACCGGAACTACTTAAAGTTGGATGATACCGAATGTCAACAACATGTTTTGGGCTGATAACATTAAAAACAGTTTATCGCTGGCAAAGACCTACGTGCCGCTTCGCCAGGATGAAGCAATCATAGCAACTTCTGGAAGAGCATTTAATTAGAGGGCGGCGGAAGGAAAAAAACTGTCCTAAATAATACAAGAGAAGGGTTAATTTATTACTCATTCCTTTATTTATTTAAGTGCAGTTTGACTTCATGGTGTATCGATGCTTATAGCAACAAGCCATATACATATGATAGCAAATGCTACAGTAGATGTCTCAACTATAAAATATGCCGTTAAAGCGTGTACGTTTTTTTTATTCATATCTCACGAGCTCCTTCTTTCACATGCTCAATTCTGGCGACAAATATGCCAATTTTCCTGCTCGTTGCCAGCGAACATAGGGGTCTGGAAGGGGGTGTCCAGTGTCCAGTGTCGACTTTTCAACATTCTGTGTCGAATTTTGATTTTTCACATGTCGCTTTTTGGCTAAATTCAGTGTAGTTTTTTCAAAAAATCTGTGTCGATGTGGCTTTTTTCAGATCCCCAGTGTCGGAATTTTGGGGGTCAACGCCATTTACCTATTCCAGACCCCTGAACATCCGTATAAAAAAGATTTTGGTTGGCAGTGGGGGAATAAATTGCGCCAATGGGCTCCTATTAATATCAAATTGGGGGACCCAGACTCCCAGTTTCATAAATGAGGATGTGTTTCCGTGACGCCGCGCCAATCGTGCGAAGGCCAAGACCGGACAAAGATCAGTCACTTGACCTTGAGAGCTTTTAAGGTCGTCCAGTGAGCGGTACGCCATGATGGTATCCATCATGGCCGCGACCATTGATCGTTGGTCAACGCCCGGGCGGTCAAGGCCGGGAGGCCAAGGTCACAGTGGTATTTCCGTGACTAACAAACACAATGTCCGGCTGACAAGGTTGACCTCTGCAAGGTCAGAAAATGGGTTAGGCATATGTTTGTATATTTCGCATATCATCATCGTGACTCAAGCGTGACAAACTTACCCTGAAAATAATCAGGACCGTAGTACAATAAAAGCGACTAGTTAAAACTCAAGGGTTAGAACATTATTTGGAAAATAGAAGGTGTAAACTGGGTGCGAAATTGTTATGAAATCCTAGAAGGGGGGAAGCCGGGTGGGGGCAGGTAGCTCTGGGGATATAGAGCCTTTCGGTATGGGGAATAGGGAACATCTCCCGCTTGCTATGAATAAACGCCCTCATCCCTCAAATCCAAAGCGTCAAGCAGCCCCTGAAATCATATTTACGATGTCTAAACTGAACCCCCACCCCCTAACCTGGGCGACGGAACCTTAAGAAAATCTGGATACGAGGCATGTTTCCGGGTAGGATCCAGATATCCTGGATAGGGGGGGGGGAGGGTTGACTATAATGTCGTCATTGTTTAATAATAGGACAGTCTCCGCTCAAAGGACAGAGCTTGCCATGCCCTGCCACTTATTGTGGTGAACATTCGGAGTATTCGTCCAGATATGGCCTGTGGCCTAAAATTAGAGCGGTTACTCTGTTTTCACTTAACTTAAATAGGTAGGAGGCAAATTGAAAGAAACCTTGGTTTATTATTTCAGTCCAGTACATTTCTCTAGCCACCTGGTACTTTTCACGGGAGTGATTTTTTTTATTTAAGGGGTCAAATATTCGTTTTTTGACAATATTCATCTGCTTCTTTTAAAACGACGCAATTAAGTCAAGTGCAAGTTGCCTTTTCACATTAAACCTTGTGCTTTCTATGTGCCAGTAAATATGTACATGCAGGTTACAAAAAACTCAAAGCGATTGGCCCAAACTGGCTGTTCCTGTATTATCATGACAATATGTGGCACGATACGGGCGGGTAAACAATGGATCCCCGGAGGACGGGGATCGGCGCCCCGGGGTCAAGGCCTACAAGGTTCAGTGTAACGTGTGGGGGTTTCGCTCACTGACGGTCGTTAACCGCCCCGAATGTGGCGGCTGGGTCAGCGCGCTCTAGTTCGGAGGGGTGGGGGAGGGCGGGGCCCTGATGGTCATTACCCCGCTCGGTCAGTAATTCTAATTAATACGCTCGCCTTTCATTCATTCAAGGCTTTTATCGGATGTTAAGGGATGATTGATTGCTTGCCGGGGAATCCTACAGCAGACTACTGGGGCTGCCATAGCTTAAAAGTTGGCCGGTTACAAGGCTATATTCATGGCGTATTGAATACCGGTGTGTGGGTGGGTGTGTGTCGGGGGAGGGGGGGATGGTCGAAAGTGATCGTAGGCAAAAGTAAATAACAACGTTACTGATATATTCCGAATTGTTTCTTTCGACGCTTTTGCTTTGCCATTTTCCACTGGGTTTTTGTCGGCGATTGAACTCTTCTATGAATTCATTAATGAATTGGAGTTTTACATCCCTTTTGTGCACACACGGGGGAAACTCTTCCACCAGACCAATCAAAATGGTCAAATTAACCCTCGTGATATCCAGAAAATAAAACTGAGATTCGCGGTATTAATATCACTGACAATAATACTCCGCTTTTCATCGCAACCAAAAACTGAATGCTAACAGAAGTTGACTGACAGTGTTCAATGTGACATTAATTATGAAATAGCATCAATTAAGACATAAGTAACTTATTATATTGTGTGTGTCTACTGACCAAAATTGTGTGGTTTCGAACAGGGTCCCACAGACAAACAAGTCACAAACATATACATTAATTGCTCGATCAGCAGGCGCAGCCTAATGTGATTATAATGTGTTGTCGAAAGCAATATGGACAAATAAAACCCACAAGAGAATGCTTTGGTTTTGTGATGTTGACTTTGCAGCCTTTATAGAACATGTTTCCATACCAACTTTATACTTAAGAGTTTACCCTTGGGAGCACTAACATATATTTCACAATATCGCAATCTTTGATATAAAAAGTTAAAGCAATATATTCTGTAATTATTTGTATTACCAACCTGAAAACCATTAAATCCTGAACGCCTGTGGCTATCCGGAGAGAAGAAAATTTGTTCACCGGCGCAGAAGTTGGTGGCCGGCTTTATATCCATGCACACCTCTTCGCTGTTACGATGTTATGTGTGATGTCGACCGCGGCTCGCTATCACGTCCGTGCGATATAAATAAACCGCGCAGTTTTATCAAAGACCTTATTATAAGACGCCACATTCAGCGGGCTCAATGGTTATCGCGCGACTGCCAGCGCCGCCAAGCGGATGGAGTTGGATGCCCGCTGTCAAAGACACACAGCGAATTGGAGTATTTTATGGAGTATACCTATATATGAGATCTGGGCAGTCTAGCACGGCACTAGTACCCCCCCTCCCCCCCCCCCCCTTCTGACGGTGCCCAAATTGTCCTAGCTATTAGTTTTTACCTAGTACATAGGTCTGAATACTTCCAAATAGTCCTACGGTATTTAAATTGACGGCAAATTTTCTATCTGTATCGAAAGAGCTTGCGCAAACCGATCGCATCCGCGAGAATCGCACGGCCCACAGCCAAACTGGGCGGTTCTTTTTCTCTCGCCAACTCCATCCGCATGGCGTCGCCACTGTCGCTCGCATGACGGAAGTTGCCATTCGGCTGCACTGACTGTGGCATCTTATCATAGTAAGGTCTTTGGTTTTATGTTGAACTTGTTGTTTTATACAGACTGAAAGAGATATAAAACATATGCATCATAATTTTGAGATACTTTTAGTACTGTTTCTTATACGTAAAAAATATAAGATGACGCATGTAAGTAGGCTGCCTTCAAATGACAGTCATCTCTGATCATATAGTCTCCACTGTCTCCACTGCATATAATCTCCACTGCAACGTACAGACAATGGATGCAGGGCAGACATTCAAGTCTCTCGAATCAATAGCTGGAAGACATTTAAGGGTCTTCCGCGCATTATGTTATTTTATTTTTTATTTTTTCGGGCGCGAACAGATTCTATTTGTGTCATAAAGCCATACACGCATGACCCAATAAATCTCATCAAGTATTCTTTATAAATAAGCTGTGCATCTTATCACGTGACATGATACGTGCACAAATCAAACACAAAGGCATGGTTCGTAAATATATGTTTAAGGAACTCTTGAAATGTATATAATACCACATACATAATTTCAAGGTAATTATAACGACATGCGAAAAGCCCGCTTAAATAAAGAACTCAGAATATCAATGGCGGATTCAAGAGTGTGGGGGGGGGGGGGGGCGGCCCTCACCTCCACCCGTCCCCTGGTCAAATTACCCCCACCCCACCATACAATTACTCTATATATTGATAACTGTGTTATATATAAATCCGCACTGGTAAGCCAAACAGAAATAGTGTTAAACGACTTAAACTATTCAAGTTCACCCCTCCCTTGGGTTGGCGTTCGTGCTGAGGTACTCCAGGGCCTGGCAGATCTTCACCGTCACCGTGAAGTAACCTAGCAACTGGGGGTCGTCTGGGGCATTGTTGTTGTTACGGGAGTAAACTGAAAGTAGGTGACAAACAAACCAATACACCAATACGGTCATCTTCAATAGATAGGCACGTTTCATGACTACAGAAGCTTAAAATCGGTCTGAAAGCAAATTACTACCATGCGGGCGTTATGACAGCTCTTCCCATTCGCTAGGAGCTCCGTTCCTCCGCATGTAGGTCTAACATCCCTTGGCCGAGGTTGTCGAGGGAAGACCGTGGCAATGTTTAATGGGCTTAGAGATAACATTATTTATCTGCTAATGTATACGTACATGGTCTATATATAACGGAGTTCATAACGAAGTTCATAAGGCAGGATGACATCAAATATATCAGTACAAATCCCGGTACAAATGTCTTTGATGACATATGTTTATAATGCAGAATGACATGTGTATAAAGCCAAATGACATGCTCCTGACGCCAAATGACATGTTTATAACGCAAAATGACATGATGGCATGTTCATCATCAGGTGTGCATTTTGGCATGGATTTAAGACATTCGCGCAGAGTTTGACAACGTGTGATATATATTAGCATATCAACCATCTCTCGTCTCTTCCCTCTCCCCAACCCCCCGCCAACCAAACCCGAACCCTACGCCATTGCATGAGTAAACTCCATTATAATTCGATCACCCCGCCTGCCTACACATTTGCGCCACATTACCTGGCACCAGGTCTTTCTCTAAGTCGTTTCGCGTCCTCCAAATGTCTTTGAGCGAGACGCTGCCTTTGCCGATGGACGTGCACTCTTCAAAGGAAGCTAGATCGTGCGGTTCGCTCAGCAGATGGAACAACAGGAGTTGCGGATCAGTGTTCTCGCACGAACTCTCGTTCTCGTGGCAACACGTGACCGTTTTACGAGATATCAATCCGCTCGTGGAATCACTTTCGGATTGATCATGTAACACTTTGTGCAGTTGGGAATCCGGTTTCAATTCGTTGACGTGAAACACTGAAGGATAAATTAAGAAAGACAGAATTATTTTGTTCAAGGGAAGGCATCTTGAAAAAAGGTATGAAGACGTAGGCTATGTCAGGGGGGGATCCACGCTTTTGAAAAGGAGGGGGAGGTAATGTTTAAAAATCTTGCCACCGGGGCGGAAGGGGTGGGGGGCGGGGCAGAGGGGAATCCCTCGTTCGCATCCTCTTGCTTGAAGCGGGATGCCCCGGGTTAAACCGGCTACCCCCCCCCCCCACCCCCGCCCCCCACACCAACCCACCCCTTTCCTTGGTTTATTGCCCCTGCACATGTGTTACGGACAACACGTAATATATTATTACTATAGGTACATTAATCCCACTGACCTTTCACGAAGTTGAAGTCGCTGGAGTCCTCCGCTGTGACGGGGGGCGGGCTGGCGTACGGCGTCTCTGTGTCCCCCACTGGGACATCCAAAAACCGGTAGCGCACGACGAGGCCCTGCACCCCCTCCCCAGCCTTCCCCAGCAACGGGGAGCGCTTGGAGGGGGTGAAGTCCCACACCGCCACCGTCACTAGTGGCGGGGACATCGTCAAGTAAGTATGGAGTCTGTAGATCTATACACGTGGTCGGGTTTGGCACCAAAGCTACTTCGGAAATATCTATATATCCCGACATTCAATGAGAGTGACAAAGATCCCGAAGAAGCAACACGTGGGCCATTTTCCACCGGTGGGTAGGACTACATACTGGATCGATCTCATCTGCTCACCGAGTGGAAAAAAGGTTCGCCTACCACCGCTTGAGTGTTACACCATGTACGATGCCTCGATCCCTCCCTCCCCTGCCCCTCCATGCTCCTCCCTCACTCATACGCGGGGCACCCTTTCCCAGGCGCTCTGTGGGTCTGTCTGCCTGTGTGTCTGTCTGTGTGTCTGCTGGCGAGAACATTAAAAGCTGCATGCCGGGAAAGACTTCGTAGCTAATCACGGAGCCGTCTTTCGAGCCAAGTTGTGATCTCTACGCAGACATTCCGCTGCTGCCCTGAGTGTGGGGGGGCCGGGGGGGGCCGCGTGGCCGCTTACGTCGGTGTTACAGTGTGAGAAGCGAACCAAGAGTGCCAAAACACTATATCTTGAGTTTTTAGCTTCTCTCCTAGCTCTCATGGCCGGCTTCATGCAATGCCGTGTTCTCGCATTATAATGGAGGTTGTCGGTTTGAATGAGGCTTCTAGTGGTAGGCCTACGCTTGTGAATATCTGGGAATCCGTGTCTGGACACATTGATATCACACCAAGGCAGTGGCGGATCCAGTGGGGAGGGGGGGGGGACCCCCACCGCCCTTGAGTGAGCATGCCCTGTTTCAATGCAAAATGTAAGCCATCTTAGGTGTCGACCCCTGCCCCCCCCCCCCCTTTTATAGCACCTCCTGTTGTTTCGTGTACCTACCGGAGGTGGACCCCCCCCCCCCTCCCCCCTCCTTACCTTACACCCCGAAACCTCCTACAACAGGGCCTCTCCCATTACTATTGTGTTATCATATGGTTGAGATATCCTCACTTTAGGTTGAGGTTGCGGGTTCAAACACCCTGTGTCTGGGGCCGTTTCACTCTGTCTTCGTATTCTTAACGGATTTTCTCCTGAATTAACCGAATTTTACTATTGCCCAAACACGGCACCACACGTACACCCGTATAGTATTCGTAATGGCCAATTAACCTCCCTATCTTCTTGCTACGTATGCAACCACCCTTCAATCCCCGCTACTTTTTACTTATTTTACTGCCGTAGTCCGCTCCCCCCAACACCACAGTTTATATTCACCCGCAGTCCACCCCTCTTACACCCCCCTCTCGCCCCCACCCCCCCCCCCACTACACACACTTCTCAATGCTCGGCTCAGGTTATAGTTACATCGCCCCTCCCTCACTCCCCTCACCTCCCTCCCTCCACCCCCCACACCTCCCTCCCACTCCATCTCCCCACACTTCTTGCCCCGAGTCGGCTACGGCTGGGGGAGGGAGATAGCGGCCCCCGCCTGACGCCTTGCAACCCGTTAAAGCCCCATGACCGGATCCAGGATCTCGGATGGAAGCAAGTATTTCTCCTGTCCGAATGGCTCCAGAACACTCATACGTCCTGGTAGAGCAACTCGGGCCTCCCAAGCACATGTGTAAATTGACGGAATGTTTAGACAGCTTATCTCGCCCGGACGCATCCCTACTCCGGGACTTGATCCGGATCTATACGTGAATCCGGATCTAAGTGTATGGGATACATTGTGTGTATACCCCCAAGGAGTCGCTCTGCCGCCCGCTTTGCCGTCATTCCTTCATATCAAGGATACTCCGGATATTCTGAAAGCAGAGAGGCAGATCATTTGATATACTAACCAGGATAATGTTTATGCTTATTCATTAAATTATATCACTTTTGTTTTATATATTTAATCTTTATTCCCCCTGTGTGGCCTGGTGACAGCTGTATATCTGGGCTGTTCCCGGCTTCAAGCGTATTCAAATGCCAGTGGCGGGTTCGATTCCCATGCTGTATCGGCGTCTGTGTTGGTGCAGCTAGGTTGTACATCACATTCAGCATGCAGTTGTCAGTTCGCCATTGGGGAGCTCACTGAACAGCTATAAAAAAAACTCATTGCTCTTGATATAACACCATAATTTATCCCTGTCCTCCTCCCTTAGATTCTAAATAGTATGTGACCCTCTTTAAAGCCAGCTCGATGGCCGGCACGGCCTGGCTGGGGCTGTGAATTCATTCCTCTGTTGACGCTCCAATCTCCTCCCTCCGAGAGCTGCATGTGTTTCAACACCTCACGTTGTCTGTGTGGCATCCAGATGTCCCTCCCCACACCACCCACCGACCTGCCTCCATCCCGGGGGCCGCTTACCACATATTTCTGTGGTCGCGGGATGCAATACTCGATACCCGATCGTCCTATTTAAAGCGCAACAATACCATGGCCTATTACTATGCCTCAGCTATTCGCCTTTCTCGGTATGTTTTTGCCCAATCTTACAATGCTTTAGTTATTCGCCTTTTCCGTATTTTTTGCCCAATCTTGCAATGTTGAGGTATTCGCTATTCGCGGTATGTGTTTCTCCAATCTTAAAATGCTTCAGCTATTCGCCTTAATTTCTCAGTATTTTGTGCCCAAGTTTAGCCCACATACTTGAGGTATTCGCCTTTCTCGAGGTATATTTTGCCCAATCCTTACAATGGTTTAGATATTCGCCTTTCTTGGTATTTAATGACCAACAATACTACATCAGAGTTAGTAGCGTTTAGTGGTATAGCCAAAGTTCAAACTGGTCTCCATCCAGGCATCTATGACGTACACAATAGTAGTATGTTGATAGAAGAATATAAATTCATTACGTTTTGCACGTTTACACTCTTTTGCCAGAAACTGGCCAGGTGAACTATGACATTTATGCAACGGTCATATTTATTGCTGTCCATGGTTTGTGTCAGTAGCTGGTCGATATACCATGATATACAGTTCAATCTATTGACTATATAAACTTATTTTTAGATTATGCTACCTTACCGTTCCGTTTGTGTTACGATATAAACGACCTGTTACCGGGGTAGGGCATCTTTTGCATGTTTTTGTATTTACACGGTGGCGCTATGATAGTTTGTGGGGGGGGGGGGGGAGGGAGGGGGGGAGGGGGGCTACAGAGACACGAAGCGCCACCTAGCGAATGGGAGGCTGACGGGTTTCCCGCCTCGTCGTAACGTGGTGCTCCGTTAATCCTGAATTTTTAGACGTTTTGCAGACTAATCGTACTACATGGACCAAACCCGAAAGGCAAAGGAAAGGACGTTTTTGCAACGTTAAAGCGTGTTGATGATGGTAGTAGATTATCGGTCATCATTGTACGATCGAACTATATGTTTCACGGTTTTAGTCATACATGACATATGAACCAATCGGGTAAGTTCTTACTTTAAAAAAAAGACGTTTTTATTTTTCCTGTTTCATTTCAATCTGTGATAATCAGCGTCCCCCCCCCCCCCCCCCCAATCCCTGTAATCGCGATTTCATATTCACTATTTGTCCATGACATCTGCTTGCTGATGTGTATCTTTATCTTTGGCTTGCCACTATGCTCTACGTGGCCTTTGAACCCCCACCTTTGATGGGGTCAATCTAATTTAATCTAAGTAAATATTTCCCCCATCAAACTAGGTCCTGTGGTATTCCAATTTCCAACACACGACACGCCCCGATAAATATAGATTTCTCTGACGGATATTAAAATTTCAACAAGACGCAAGTTTATCCTGCGTCTAGTTTCCCTTGTTAATCAACGCGGCCCAATCTTGCACGGTTCATTCACGGTTACCCTATCACACCGTCTTTAAAAGCAGTCTCAGTCATAATCACACCTCTTATATTCCTTCCCAATGTTAAATGTTAATTATTACGAGTTGGTAGTCATGTTAACTAGTCCAATAGCATTAAATCTGAAGGCGGCCAAAATGCCGTATTCTGACCGGAACAGCCCTGCTGCCCATGCAATCGACAATCGTTGCCATAGCGACACTGCATAGAACAATGAAACATGACGTCACGCACAAAAGAATTGTAGTTTAGCTTTAAATGGCCCGCTTACATGCCTAGTTGCCTAGTTGCACGTGCCATGTTTCTTGGCAACGATAAATATGGTATAAAAAGGCAACTAGCCAACTATATGTGGAAAGGCTTGCGATTTGCGGACAGTCAATCCCAAAATGCTTTACTTTGGTCGTTGCATGCGGAAATGCATGTCAACACCTTAAAGTTAAATTCAACTCGTAATAATAGTAATAGCGCGAGTTTTGCATGGCGTTAGGCATTTTATTGGCCCTTCATCAAGCTGTAACTCGCGCTATTGTTATAATGACCACAGTTTAGTCTCTATCACGTCAGCGCCATAAACACCGTATATATATTCGTCACCTCAGTTATTGTCACGTAATTCGTGATAATAAGCCTTCTTAATATTCAAACCACACATGTAATTACCACCATTGAGTCCTTAAAGCATACGCATAATAAACAATCTCTATCATTGAGCAATGGATAATACAATTATCACATTCAGAATCCCGCTAATAATGACTAAATTTACTGCATTTTTCACAAGTGCAA